>OZ020497.1:2826947-3426947 GCA_963971365.1 Lasioglossum villosulum | reverse complement strand
ACACTGCTAGATATCCAACATAAGCTTCGAAGGCTTAGAGAACTTCTCCCAACTCTATCTACGTTGGTTCTTCCGCTTGGCTTTCATTGCTTCCACCACTCTGATCTCACAAACATCGTATTACACGAGCGAGTCTATGTGAACGGAACATTGCGTGAACAGGCAGATAAGGAGACATAGTTTAGGTATCGTTGGGCAAGTATGTCGACCTTTTTAACATTTCACAAGAAGGCGTTACCGAACCGACAATACAGGGTTCAATCGATATTAACTAGACACCTTTTGTGTGTACCGTCAAAGTACAATTCCATTTAACCACGGAGCGGTATCATGTTTCGCTAGACTATTTCTAAAATTTTTACAAAATCATCTAAATATTTCTGAAGCATTGCAAAGCTGAGTTAAACAAATAATTTAAAGTAATGTACTTACTTCACTGAATAATATCTACACGATAAAACTTTAGGAAACCAAGCAGTGCATATACACAAATACAACAAAGAAACATGAAGAAATTATATGTATATTAATATTTCAATTCCAACATCGAGACATTTCTTTCACAACTCAGATTATTTTTATCGTGAAATTTTTTCTAAATTGCACACTTGGAATTGAACCTGTTTACTCATTGAACAGTCGAGCTTTTTGGAATTGTTACAGACGAATTTAATAACATTAAAACTGTTTTGAATAATAGTATGGAAATTGTTATTGTCGCCTTCGTAGGAAAAAATTAACTGCGTACGTCGAGAAGCTAGTGTATTTCAAAAAAGTAAAAGGACAAACTGATTCAGTTAGGAAACAGGGATAGGGAGGATAAAAATCCACTGTCACGTGTCCTTGCGCGTTCCCCGTTTTTCCGGATGATCTTGACACCCTGACGGCCCGTGACAGTCGCGTTTATTCAGTTCCGAACTCGATTCGAAGTTCCATGACGTGCGCATAGCTGTTTGCCATTCGACAAATAATATCCCGCGGAAAGGTATTACCGTGGACATCGAGTTTGTCAGATTGTCGAAGAAAGTTCGGTCCCTGGAGTGTCCGGGTAACCGTATCTACCGAGATCTATAAATAACTCCCATTTAGATTTATGAACGGGCACGTATGTGTGTCCGAAGTTCGTGGCCCGATCTTCGACGGTATAACGCTCCGGGTTTTCCGGTGTTTTCCCGAAAATCTCCCGACGCGGAATCGTCGAGACTCGCCGGAATTTTTCTCAATTTCATCTGTATCTCCCTCGTCGTCGGGGGACTATCGTGGGTTTCGCGAGGATCTCAAATGAGAAGTCGGAATTCGTCTGCGCAGGATAAGCATAAAGCAAGCGGTAGGAAAAGCTTCGCGAGCACGTAATTTATGAAATTTGAAAGAATTCCCCCGTGTTGCGGTTATTTTCGAGAAAATCCGGCGCGCCTCGGCTAATTTCTTCACCCGACTCAAAGAACTGAAAAGCGCGCGCACTGCTCCGCGCCGCTCGGCTCGGCTCCGCTCAAAAAAAGGATAATAACTTATTCCGTTCGTTCCACTTGGCGGAGTGGCAAAATCCCAGTCCGGGCGAGCATTTTTTCTGGCCGCGCGGCAGTGGGTACACCTTTCAAGGAAAATTACGGTGGCCCGCTTGGAAACGAGTAGCCCAGATGATTAAATCATACGCGGTCAGGCGATGCTGTTCTGCATTATCCTCGACGTTTTCCCGCGCGGAAATAAGGCTGACGAGCAGCCACCGCGGGAAGAAAAGTCCGAGAGGGTGGCGCCGCGACGACAAGCGGCCCAAAGGAAAAGTCGTCGCTGTCGGAAACGCAAAAAAAAATGGAGAAAAGCCTCTCTTCCGAATCCCTTTTTTCCGCTAAAATATTCGCCAGGATTAAAACGACGTTCCGCCTGTTGCGGAGCCACGAGCAAACTTGAGAGCCTCTTAACAAAGAATCGGCGAAACAGTATCGCTCGATGGCTTGCCGAGCTATTTCGGGCCCCGGCAACCTCTCGCAGGGAATTCTGGATCTCTGCGTGCTCCGTTTTCTGCTGGTTTTTGCGCGGATTCCTCGCTATTCAACACCAACCGCCTTCCGCTGACTGGATTCTTCGTGCGGGAATTTTGATGTATTAATTCAACGCTGCTGCCACAGGATTGTCTCGGAAATGATTTTTTTGTTTAAGGATCCTGTTCTGTGTGTCGATCTCAATTTACAGCTGCTGCGAGAAGAATTAGACCGATTTAAGATTAATGAGACATTATTCCACAAGTTGTGTCAGAAAAATAGGGAATCGCTAACCTGCTCTTAGTTTTATACTCTGGTTGGTTTTAACAACCTATTAAATTGATAGAACATGGAAGATTGATATAATAGAAAAATAAATAGTTACGTTTAATCTTTTGAGAATTTTCTATTCTCTTCGTTGTTTTCGAACCAGAACACCTGAAACATACTGTTCTTCGTACTCTCGACACATTTTCACTCCGATCGCTCATATATTACGTGTCCGGGCCAGCTAGAATAGAAAAACAGGCTGTAATACACTCAGCATTGCTACGCGTTTACTGCTTCAAAGCCTGTTTTCAAGTATGACTGTTTTATTTAGTCGCATTACTATAAAACTCGCCGCAACGATATCGGCAGTATTCAACGGAGACATTTGCCTACACAGCTAGACATAACTCAAGGCCCATTCCCTTCACTTGTCATAATTATGATCATGTTCTACTTGGTTTACTAATCCGGAAAAATAGAAGTATTACGTCGGACAGTTGCTTTGTTAGGCGAAGTAGTCGGTCGAGTACCGTGCTCCGGTATCGTTCAAGAATTTCATCAATATTAATATCCCATTAGTATACTCACCCATCGGTGTATTCGATCAATCTCCAGTCACTGTAACAATTTTGAGAGCTCCTTTCCCTTCATCTGTTTTTACCAAATTTGTATTCACAAACGGGATGCTGGAGTCGAAAAATTCTTTGTTTAAATGAAATAAATATATCCAATCGACACAAGGGGCAGACGAAAATCAACCACAATTTCTCTAAGTGATCCACATCCAGCATGAAGCAACTTCCTCCATCAATTCCAAATGCCCATGTAAGTACATCACGTACAAAGAAACACATCGCATCAAGAGAAGAGACGGACAAAGATCAATCACAATTTCTCTCATCACTAAACCAAGGGGTCCGCGGGATCCAACGAGAAACAACTTCTTCCATCAATTCTAGATCCTCAACTACCCTGGAGCACTTGGCGAAGCTCGCCCGAAAAGAATCCCGCTGCACAGTTTCTCGGAGTCGGTCGAACATCGGAGGTGACGATCATCGGAGAGGTAACCAGGTTATAGATCTCAATCCCCTAAGTCTGCTGTCTATCCAGGCGATGGCCAGGCAGGCGAGAGATTCCATCTAATTAATTTTCCCCGGCGATCCGGGCCAATTCGAGTCGACGACGAACGGGCGTGGCTTCATCGCCGACTGTTTTCCGGATTTCCGTCGTCGCCGGTTCTGGAGAGCTAGAGAGCCGGAGAGTCGGAGGAAGACAAAGAGGATCCTGGCAGAGGGTTCGGTGTTTGTGTATTCCGAGCTAACCTGTGTACACACGCTCTGGGATCCTCTCTCTTTATCTGTTCCTCTCTGAACGAGCATTTAAATTCAATCTTAGCTAGCGTAAGTCTTTTCCTCGGGTACATAGGCAGCGAGCGGATCGGTAACGTCGTCTGCGGAAAATCCTCTCCCTCTCTCTAAAGAGAGAGAGAAGGAGAGGGTCTCCACCGGTGATGTATCCAGCAAGAAGTACGACTATCGCGGAAGGTGTCGGGCCGTGCCTCCGACGGACCAAGAGGTCGAGTATGCAAATGAGGGAGCCGGGAAGGTGCATTGATATGCAGGTGAGGCGCCATCGACAGGCGTCGAGGCAGCCGGCTGAATGCTCGTTGCATTTCGCAAGAGAATGAGAACCATTAACGCGCTTCCTGTCTACCTCTCTCTCACTCTCGCACTCTCTTTCACTCACTCTCTCTCTCTCTCCATTTTCCTCTGTCTGGCTGTTTCGCGCACACTACAGTCTCCTTTGCCCTCCGTCTCTATCCTCTCGTTTCCATCGTCGCGCATTACAGCTACGTGTCGTGCCACGCTTTGATTGACTAATAGCTGCTTCTCCCCCACGAATTACCGTCACTTTACCGGACGCTTATCCTCGGCTCCTTTGAACAGTCCACGCCCGCGTTCCGCCGAATTCCCCGTCCAATGGACCGGGTCTTGCTCCTCATCTTTCGACCCATTCGTCTTCCCGGCTTGAAATGTCCGATGTCTTGTTTCCAATAAATTTTTAGTCGTCTCAACAAATATGTCGGTAATCACCGACCGGCGATTATTGCGTAATTCTGAAAAATCTATGGTTCACGGCTAAACACTTTTTAATGGAACTTTTAACGGTGACAGCAATTTTTATTTACTAACAAGTCACCCTCAATTACGTCATTTAGTACTTGCATTTAAGATTGCAATGTAAATAAACATTGGCGAACAGACAGCGGATTTTTATACAAAACATTCTTCTAATGTTTATGCTGTTTTAAATTACACCTACTCACTTTTGTCATAAACGCACGAATGGTAAAATCCGCTGTCTAGTGATCAAGAAGACGTTTGGGACATCCTAATGCAATTTGAAATACCAACTACTCTCGTGCCCTGCCACCGTCCCTACGTCTATATGTAACCCAACGAACGTTAAAAATAATGAACCATAAACTCCCGTTAAGAGAACACTGGCATCCCATTGTACAGGTTCGCGCAACAGCAATCC
This sequence comes from Lasioglossum villosulum, assembly GCA_963971365.1. Lineage (NCBI taxonomy): Eukaryota > Metazoa > Arthropoda > Insecta > Hymenoptera > Halictidae > Lasioglossum > Lasioglossum villosulum. The sequence goes on along the minus strand of OZ020497.1, from coordinate 3,422,157 downwards.
CATCGGTCGTAACTTTTATCTGCACTCAATTCGTCATAAATTCCATCAGATTTCTCGCGGTGCAAACATCGGGGGCCATAAACGTTCGGTTTCGTTCTTCCCCCCACCCCCAGTCGAAATGTTAAGGGAACCATTTTACGATCGGTTATAAATGAAGTATACACAGGATTTACTACGATCGTTATTCGTTCGCGGGTCCATCGAATTAGGGAATGACACATTGCTTGCGGAGTTCCACCGATGCATCTTCGATCGAGATCCTCGATGCTTCTTCTGGAACGATCGAACCGATCCAAACGACCGTGGAATGAGAAAGGGAGAAAGAACATGTAAGAACCGACCACGATCCTATTGGCCGGCTTCGCGATTTATCACGGCAGAAACGGGAAACGAATCGCTCCCAGGAGCACCCGGCCAATAGGAGTGCCACAAACTCTTCCGTCGACACTTACCACAAAGCGTATTGGTAGCAGTGCAAAAACCGCGCAAAAACAATTTCGACCGAATGCCAATCGCGGTCGTTCCTCCCCGGCACCCTCTACCCCGATACTTCTAGATTCGCGACAGCCAATCGGCAAACATGAAACTCTGATTGGCTCAGAGATCAGTCGCAAGTCATGTTCATTTGGAAGCGCATTCGATCTTGTCACTCCCTTCTCAATTTTATTGACTTTTCCAATTTGTAAAATGTCATTCCGGAACTTGCTACGGTTTCGTATAATTCTATCGGACTGCAGGTTTTATGCAGTTTATCAGCAGCGGACGGGAACCCGAAATATCAGGTCCGGAACACAAAATCTTATATGGAAATATTTATTTTAGTGCTGTATTTATTGATTACAAACGAATTCGCATTCGATCTTGTCACTCCCTTTTCACTCTTATTGTCTCTTCCAATTTGTGAAATGTCATTTCGGAACTGGTTACGGTTTCTTATAATTCTATCGGACTGCAAGTTTTATGCAGTTTATCAAGAGCGTGCAGGAAAATCTTGTACCGCTACATTTATTTTAGCGCTGAATTTGTTGATTGCAAACGAATCAAGTTCTATTTCACCTAAAAGGAAAGGCATAACATTCGTGTTTGTTAGACTTTGTTAGAATCTTCATCACTAGTGTGCCTGGTGATTTTCGGCGAAGTGGTTAATATTTGGGACCAATCACAGACTGTCTCCCGAGCCCCGAACGATATGCGGCTCGGATTCTGTACGCCCCGATTGGAACGTTAGAAACGGGAACTGCACGAACTGCATCGACCGCATCGCCGATTCGGGACCTTTGTATTCAAATTACGAACGGAGTCCGCGATCGTTGCGCACGCCGGAATATCGGTCCGAAATTATTTTGGAGTAGATTGCCTTGCCCCTGACGTGGAAACCAGTTACCTATGGCCGACTATCGAGCTTTCGGTGTACCGGTGTCCGTCGCTGTTGATTTCGAAAGCACTTCTCAGCTGTAATCCCGCCATTGTGCGCTCGTTGCCTTGTTGACACCGTGCTGCACTAGTAAGCTCCTCTAGTTATAATGCTGGGAACCTACAGGCTAAGTCATTCCAAGATTTTTGGTTCCTAATTTTTGACAGATAGAAATTCTGTTGGTCTTAAGTATTTGTTTAAAAATATTCTTCACGCTCGTACTGCCTCGAGGGAGCTTCCGAAAAACATTTAAACGATTCGAAGGGATTGCAGGAATATTTAATACAAAGCCATAATTTCGAGCATTTTGATTACCGACTCCATTCATCTTGAGTACCACGAATACCTTTCCGATTCTCGAAATCGCCAAACAGTAGGTCAAAAGCAACAGCGTATAATTTAACACGGAGAGTACAAATCTCATCGATTCTCCGAATGGAAAAAGGAACAAATGGAACAGGAAACGTAGTCGGTGTGCGATCATCGCTGGTCATCAAAAGACAAGTTCGGCAAGGTGTGGGGCGCAGTTGGAAACAAATCGGTTACCAAACGCGAACGGAGGCCCCATATTATTGGAAGGTAGACAAGATCGGCGTCCGGGTTCCGTGTAAATAATACGTTCGCGGCCAGGCCAAAGTATCAATCTTCGGACTGGAGTTGGAATCGAATCATCCCCAGGTTCTTGATTCCAGAATCCGACGTTTGGCAATCGGCTGTCGCGTCTCGTTCCTGGAGCTCGGATTCTTCTGGAAAAACTGTGTTTTTATTGAATGACAAAAGTGGCAGACATATGTATATAAATTCAATCTCATTCACTGAATTTTAGCGTTTGGTAGTATTGAAAAGAGGGAAATATTATAAAGCTTGGAAAATGACTAGGGGAAGCTAGATGCGAAGAGTAGAACGCTAGGAGCTGAGAAGCCAGTCATTTCCAATGGAAGCATCTCTATAAATTCAATAACTGTAGAATACAAAATCTGGAAACGGTCATTTGACCGGTAATACTGGCTTTAATGTTAACGGTAACCCAGAAACGGGGTTGAGGCCATGATGAAATCGATGCAGCACATCGCCGGTTCTAACAGGACTACTTTGCACGTATTTGCACCGATTCCACGGCCACTGGCGAGCTTCAAACGATAGGTTTGAGCGGTTTTACTGTCGCATGTCGCGCAAAATTTTCCCGATAAGCCCGGCGGCGGTGGCCCCGTCGTCGAATCGTGGCGGCGGAGTTATGGTGCCGTAGATCAACCGGTTTTCGATCGCGTTTTCAAATACGTAATCAGCGGTCGTGATTTATCGGTGAGTCCTGATTACTATCCTCGGCTGGCTCGTCAGATTCGCGACCCGCTCTACCAGACCGGGTCCAATATCGGGCCGTGCCACCGGAAACGCGAGCTCTTTCCTCCGTGCTCGACATCGTCCAAGTTACGGGTCATCGATCACAGATCACAGGCGTTTCTGGCTCGGAAACATCGCTCGAGAGGCCTCCGCTCGTTTTCAACGGAGTCCAGATATTCTATTAGTCGAAACGAGGCCGAATCTCATCCCCCAAAACTTGCGGGAAAAATATCCCGCGCAAATGTGCTCGAGCGCGTCGCGTAATTGGTGACTCGACCGCCAGGATTCTTTCAACTCTTTCCAATACAATTTATTTTACGGTTGCAATGATTGCAACCCGTTCGCTCGACATCGTTTCTTAGGACAGAAAGGTTTAGTACATTTGTTCGACACCCTGAATATCGAAGACAACAAAATCAAATTTTGTCCCGGTTTAAAAAAAAATGAACAAGATACATATTTTTTCCGAGAATTAAAAATTTTTCGTATTTTCTCGTCGTTTACCGAATACATCGTTACGTACGCGGACGCGACCTTTGGTGACTTTTGACCCTTCCGGAGATTTGCATCGAAACAGAAGGCTTATTCAGGAAAACAGAGAATCAATTGAGATTAGGATACGTTCTTTTCAATGTATCAAAAATCGTTATATGGTATGAAACTCATAAGTTACAACTTTATACGTTTCGAAGACTTTGAAATTTCGAGCACTTGGAAGACTTCGAAGAATTCACAGCCTTCGAAACTTCGACGTTCCCTTTGTCCCGTCGAAGACTTCGAAGCTTCGGAAAAGTTACAGCCCTAATACCCACTAAAACCCCACCGCTCAGAGATCTTCCGGTCCCTTCTCCTCCTTCTATCTGCCGTTGTCTTTCCAGTGGCCCGCTATCCACATTCAACACGGCGACATTCCCACTCTCTTTTACCCCTGTTCTTTGCTATTTACGTGTACATATAAGTACATTTGTACAAAGTACAAACCTCGGTTCTCGTTAGCTGCGAAATCCTCGGCTCGTAACAACATAGAACAACCTTTTTCTTATACATTGTTCCTTCTCTGGTATCGAGTCACACTCGACAAAGGAGTGCAAAGGGTCAAGCAACGAAAAATGTTCCGATTAGGGACATCGTGTAGCGTGCAAGTGTTTGCAATTTAATTTTCCCGTGTACAATCATCGGCCATTGTAGCATCGTGACAGTCTCCAGCAGGAATGCGACAACACCGACGCAACAACCGCCAACAGAATCGAATGACGGCTCGACGATGTTCGAATCGAAATGGCCGACGGAGGAATTTCGTGAAGAGGTCGCACGACCGAAAATTACCCCCACCATAATGACAGCGTGTAATAGCGCTCGGCGCGACAGCAATTAAACAGAGAGCCGTGCGGCATAAATGCGCGGCTGATTAAGCGGTTAACGCCTGAATCGACTCGTTAATTTGACGTTCGTCGAACATACGGTCGCGACTTCGTTTCGCTATCCCGATGTTTGTTATTACTATCGGGCCCGGCCTGTTAATGGCAGCATTGCGACCGGCAATAATCAAAATATTGGCTGATCCGTGTCGAAAAATTCTGCCGACTCGAATGTTTTCCACAGCGGCCATTGTGCCCAGCACTGGCCTAACGAATCGCTTGTCCTGTGATTAATCGGGCTTTGATCCCGATTCAATGGTTGGCGGCCATTTTTGCGATCCACGATCATCGACGCTTCGAAACGGTAGTCGAACTTTTTCACTTATTTTACCACGTTTTTATTAGCTCGCTCTCTTTCTTTCTGCGTGGTATTTTATAAAAATTTAGTTTCATTTAAGTATTTGTTAGCAAAATTAAACTTCTACCGTTGATTGTTTTTCTTCTTGTTGAAATATCTGAGTGCATATCGACTATTTGTGTACATTGCACTAGATGCACTTGTATCCGCCATCTAGAATTACAGGTAGATACGTACTGAAGTACGTGTACGTGAAACACACGTGTACGCGTGTACGTGAATACACGTGAAACAGGGATCTCTAATTATACAATGCTCAATCGAAAAGTCTGCGTACCTAAGTTTTGAACAGAAACGACCATAACCGCAAGTTAAAAGCGAGAATGGAATGAAAGTAGAGGAATTCATTTCCGGGTTGGGAGGAGTAACGAGATAATAGATAAACGTTATCTGGATCGAATACCGACGTTCAGAGAACGCGAAATCAACGTGAGATATCGGGTCCCGATCCCGCGTAGAAATACGGTTCACAGACGAACGATCACGGAAAACGGTGGAAAGCATGAATACGTCGGAACTGCCAATAACCTCTGTAGACTGTCTCGTTTCGTTCGTGCGTGATCTATAAATTGGGGAACAAAAGTGATCTCGTAATCTCGGAGTCGTTTGGCGCAGTGTTTGAACGTCAAACAGGCCCGATGCTGTTTCGCAGCGAACAACAGGCGTTCTCCTGCGCCATTAGCGTCGGATCTTTGTAAACAAGCTGCTGCTTTTTGGGCCCTTTGAAGCCGTTCATGCCGGGTGATTTTGCTAAATCGGAATCGGGCGGCATTGATCCTGTTAGAAAAGAATTTCGAGAGCCTGTTTCAAAAGAATTGCAATACAGAGTTATATCATTTTATTGAAGAAATTGTAATCTAAAGCGATTTGGAATGTTCTGCAGCAGAATTATTCGCTGCGTGAACTAATTCTGTCATTAATATTCAGTTGGTAAACGTTTGGGTTTGTGAAACACGTGAACAGTGATTTTCCGTGAAAATCGTTTGATTGGTTCAATTTTGCAGCGCGCTGCATAAAGACGCAGATCCTGTCGTCGCGTTATTAGCTTCTGTCAGTTCGAAGTAACGACACATTCGTCGAGGGAAGGAAACGGCACTGTCACGAGCAAATAACAGCGGATAACAGTTCTCCAGCGTGCGATCGTGACGCTCAGGTTGAGAATAAGAGGCGTCGTCGTCCGCGAAGATAGAGAAAGTAGCTTTCGTCGGGATAGCAGCGTGTTTGACATGCCAGATTTAAGGTACCCGTGGGCAACACCCTCGGAATAATAAGATATCCACGGCACTGAACTACTACGAGTTTTTATTTATTGAATTTCATTAGGCCCTTAGATGGGTCCATTTCGCCTTACAATTTAGTATTACAATGTTGCAATTTGATGTTACAATGATACAGATAAGATTTCAATAGATAGTTTTATACTTATCAATAGATAAGATTTCAATACTTAGAAGTAGTTGGTAACCCATTTTACATAGACAATCCAAAAGTTCGTGCCTTTGAATGTCACACTTTTCACACTGCCAGATCACGTGACTTAAAGTTTCACCGCTTTGATCGCAACTACACTTGCCTTCGGAAATTATGCTTACCCGTACCAATGAAGCGACCAAATGATAGTGATCCGCCCGCATCCTATTAATCGTAACTACTACGAGGTTATACGTCCTTCTATAGATTCAAAATTTCGAATTCACCATCGAAGAAGAAACCCTAAACTAGGTCCGCGACAACCTTCGCGTTGTCCATGATTTTCATTTCGATCCGCTGTTCGCTAACAGAATTCATGATACCGGTTGACGATCCAACGAATCACGATAGAACGATAAGGATGATCGAGGAGTAGTCCCGGGGTATTTCGTGGTAGCCGGCATTGATGGAAAATTGATGGGAAAATAATAACGTCGTCAGCTCGGGGCAAATTGAAGGTAGAACGGTGTAGTACGGTTTTTATAATGCGCATGATAAATCAGGCCGTCTGCTTGCAAAAACTGCAGTCGACGTAGAACGACCTCTGCTATAAGTGGAAGTAGGCGGATTGGAAATCATTTACTGCTGTTATTAGGAACACTCCCGGGAATTTCGTGAAGCGCAGCTGATGCGGGCCAAAAAGTGCAGCGGCGTCGATGCCGCTGCAAGAAAATTGTACACTGGTCCAATCTGATTTTTATGGAAGTCTGCTCAAGATTGATCTCGATGGTCGTCTAATTTCGTGATATAAGTTTAAAAAAAGTTGGATGAAGTTCCAAAATTCTTCTCGAAAAGAACATTTATTGAAACATAGACCGATGGACCTTTCAATGACTATACTATATAAAATGTTCGATTAAAAATCATGTACTAAAATTTTTGATTAAAGAATCGTAGAGATATCAAAGATTCTTATTGAGTCTTCAAACACGTATCCCGTAAACGTCGACAGTTTACTAATTACCGCGACAAGCATCTCAATTTCCGTTTCATTAAATAGATCTTTCGGCTTTCTTTTTAATTACGTTACATGTTCCATACAACATCAGGCTGGCAACGAACGCGACAAATGAACTCGCGCAGCTCCTCGTTAACAGACAGCCATTAATTCCACAATGAATTAATGAGGCCGCGAAAACAAGAACAAACTTGCAATCAGCGATTAAAAATCATAATTCAAGTCGCACGCAGCGTGCGTGACCAAGCTCGGTAAATCTCGCGGCACATCATTGGTGGAGGACGAGCAAATGCAACGCGCCCGAGCAAACGCGGCACACTCGTGCAGAGCGGAGTTACGTTTTAATAACGAGCGAGAAAAACAAATTCGGAGACGAAGTAGTTTCTCGCGCGGAGCCTTTGGCAAAAATCCGCGGCGCCGCGCCGAGCGAAAAGGTCAAGTGTCCAATGTATTTCTCCGGGGAATCGCGGGCAAGGTTGCGGTTGTAAAATTCAATAAAGCATTGCCGGGTCTCTCGTTTCACGAGACCTCTGCCTCCGTTTCTCTCTCTCTTCTCCTTCTTTCGCTCGTAACGAGTGACCGAGTTTCCGAGTGTCGCGATTGAACCGGTGTCGTTCGCTTTTGTGACGCGGCCGAGCTTTTTCCCTGTAATTCCTCCCGGAGAAATAGGATGCACGGAAGTCTGCGAACCGCGTCGTTTACGCGATTAACGAGCAGAAGGATCCTTCTCGCGTCGCGAACCTTGGCGCGATTTTCCAAATTTTTGCCGAATTCCAAGCAACTGCAATTCTTTTCAAAGATGGTAGAAAGTGCTCTTGAACCGAATTATATGGTCAACGATTATTCGATAGGGCATCAAGAAAGAACTTGCTGTGCAAAATTTCAATCCTATATCTCGATCGGGATAGTTACGAAGTAAAATAGAAAAATCAGTTTTCCGCTCATTTTACAGAAGACTCTGAGACATTTCGAGCTTCCAAATACATACTCTTGCAATTCCGGTAATTCTTGCAAATCGGGGAAACGCAGACTTCGCATAGAAGTTCTAGTTAGACCTCATCTATTTTTTTAGAATACCGATATATAGTTATAATTATCGTTCATGAAGTGTTTCAGATTTTTCGATCATCTGCGTGATAGTTATACCCTTTAATTTCCACTTCTTGCACGAGATAAGCTCGAGAAAGGGTAGATTAAATGCAAATAAAATTTTGTGTGATCGTTTAGCAGCTACGTTTGCTTTCGCAAAATAAACATTACGGTTTTCCGAAGCTAGTTCGAAGCACCGGAAAGTCATCTATGCGGAAAATTCATTAATAAACGGCGCGGAATCCCGCGGCAGCGTTAATGCGGCGATCCAGGGTTCAGCGTGTAGTTTGTCGGGGAATGAAATTCGAAAAAGGGAAAGCTGTTCGCTCGATACAGTCTGCTCAGCCGACGGTATAATTAGTCGGCGCTTCCGCAACGCCTCGCTGTTGGGGATAGCGACTAATTAAAGCCGATCCAGTAAATTACATTGTTCGATAACCAGACGCTCGTCACCTTATCTCCGACGAGTTCGAGAAGTTCCATCCCTCCGTTCCATGATCACGGTTTCCCGGATGCGTCTTTGATCCCTGCTACTCGATAAGCTAACGCTGTTGCCGGGTAACAAATGCTGTTCCGATTCGAGACGTTTCGAAACCACCGTCTCCCCTTGTCTTCGAAGAGTGCTTTTAGAAATGTCACGGGAAATTGTTTGCGGGCAAAGTGGATTTGTCAGCTGGTTTTTTCGGCTCCACCAGCTGCCACACAGCTGAAGAAGATCAATAGGATTGTGAAGATCGTGGATTTTTATATGTTCGTGAGTGGACTGCGGATTCTCGTGCAAAATAAAAATTTTCCAAGCCAGATAAAAACGTACAGTGAGTCGGTTACAATTTTGAATTGTAAAATTCGTTTTCTTCATTGCCAGAACGGGAGCTTTGTCGGTACATACGTAACACAAACGATTAACACGATTGATTTATTTAAATTTTTCTTTTCAATGAGTGCATACATATGTCATTTACAAATTATATCGGATTAATAACTTTTCAGAATGAATTAACTTACTGTAATTCCTTTTCCAATATAATTGGAACATCGTTGCAGTTTTGTTTGCGACTCGTCCAGTTTAGCGATAAGCGCATTAAATCTGTACACAAGAGATCAGCACCGGAGGGAGTGAAAATGAATTAAACGTTTGAAGTTTTTAAACAGTAAGTGGGTTAAATTAGAATCTCCGTCACAGTATCGAGCGAATAAAAAAAGAATCTGAAAAATAGCGTCAAATTGGCAGACTCGCACGACCAGCGTTAACAAAAAAAAGCTGAAACACAGATGTAAGTATCGACGTAAAAAATTGTCCGGCGTCCGGGCGGTGTCGCATCGAAAATGCCATTTCGAGCGTGCGAAAGTTTTCCGGTGTCACGGGTTTCAATTAAAACGTCGCCGAAACGGAAAAATGTTGATATCTCGTCATTTCGTTCAATGGCAATTGCGCGGCGAGGCCTGGCACGCACAGGGTTGAAATAGAATTTGCCAGCTCTCGGCCGAGCAGAAAATTATATTTTTCCGAAACCGGCTGCGCGTTCGCTCGCTCGCCACCGGTGTAGTAAAAATTACAATTTAATCGCGAAACGCCCGCTGTCGCGTCGATTCCGACCCGCGTCACTTCTGCGATATTTCGCGCACTATATCGGGGGGATGATGCTTAACCCTCTCGCGGTCGTTCGCTCTAACACTGGAACTATCGAGCCCGACACATTGACGAATTTCAGACGTTTACTTTTACAATTCCAAAATATTGAATGATTGCATAAGCTCGTTCCCGATTTCAAAATGCAATTCAATTGTTAAATTTTAAAGAATCTAATGAAACTTGACGATTCCAAGAGAGCGATGTTTCCGAAAAGCAAGAATGCAGAATGATTTTTCTTGTACTTAATTTCTCATACGCAATACCTTCAAGAAAAATATAAGGAATATCTAGCTCCATAAATCCCATTTATGGAGCAAGGTTGTAATCGGTGAAGAAAAGGATGAACCCCTTCGGGACGCATAAATCAGAGTGAAAAACGTAAGCGTTTATTTTCCAACGAAAATGCGAACAGCGCTGTTATATTAAACCGCAACAATGAGCGAAGTTTGAGGTTCATTTGGTGGATGACGGTACGGTATTTCTGAGCGTAAACGCGCGCGACGAAGGAAGAGAATCGCGCACTTAGACGTAGTAAAAATTTCACGTGATTTAGGATTGACTGCTCCACCGGAAGTGCGCACGGTGGACGTCCAAAGTTATAGCGCGCTGTACGGAAAATGGTGTCGCCGGTGAGTTCCGCGATCGCTGAAAAATAAAATGCGAAACGGGCAAGAAGGGGAGACGGGGAATGAAAAAAGACGGAACGAATCCAGTTCTCGCGGCAATGCTATTCGTAATTGCGACGCGTTTCTCTGCTTTCTCCTTTTCCTGCGCACGGCCGCAGCCGGTTCAAAAAGAAACCGAGAACCTGGCCGCGGCGCATGCCTGACCTTTCGTACGCGTCCGTATACGCGGCTAGATAATTTGTAACGCGGTTTTGCCGGTCGGACACGGCAAAAACCAACCACCGGAGCAAACGGGGTGGCGGAGGGGCCAAGAGGAGAGCTGGTCATCTTTTTCTTCCGTTTGACCGGCTTTGCACGTACGGAAAGCTGCGGCAGGTTCCCTCCGCGACGCGGTGCACCTTCATAGTCGTCCATTTTAATCCCGCGCGCGATGTTGTTTATCGCTCGCTCACGGTCGACCGTGCCTTCCACGCTGCCGTCGATCCGTGGACAAAATTATTAGGTTGCTCCATAAGAAATTGTCCTAAATAAAACTTATCGTGGAACCGAGTCTTTTAAAGATCTTTTAAAACATTTTCGTGGATACGTAGACTCCAGTCCGCGACAATACTACACTTAAAATACTTAAGAAATGAAAAAAATTAAAATATTTGAGACACCCTTGAAACAACTGCTATGTTATTTTGTCGACCCTGCTCGTTCATTTCTGTACAAAGTGCAATAAGTACTTTTTAAGAAATAAAAACAGAAATTGCTTTCCGAAGGATTCAAAATTCTCCATTTAGCTCTCCGCCACAAAGGATCATTGACAGAACAGCGCCACGAAATTGCCAATAGCTGCTCGAATTTCGTGGCAGCCGAGTAGTAAATGGAGATACTCGTTAGCGGCGGATGGAGTCTGTAATTCGACGATCAAGTTCGAATCGACCAGACGCTTTTGCCTTTCCATAATCGCCCTGCGGCTTTTTCGATTTTACAGTCTCGCCGGCAAGGAAAACAGACTATTGTTTCATCGTGCCTGGAAAACAGTTTTGGATAGGATATTGCGTTACCTGTACCGGCTCAATGATCCCACTCTCACGTGGCATGCTGGTTTACTTTGCGAATTGTTATACTGTTCGAATTCGAGCCGCGCGTGAACCTCTATTTGCATTTTCCGCCTCCACATCCGGAAAATGTTTTCGACGGACAGGCGATCTCGAGATTATTCGTGTCCGTATTCGTCGATAAACCATCCACGAAATGTCTAATAAATTGTTCTGTGCTCAATAGATTGTATATACATTTATTACAGCTGGACGGAATTTACATCGCGTTACAGAATACAGTTTGAATGACATTTTTATTCAGCATATCGAGTTGCATTCTTCCAAAAAAGTAAAAACACACAAACAAGGCCGAATGTTGGGTCCGGTAAAAAACATATCGGTGGATTAACAGTAGTAACAAACTTCCTCTAAGACTTCCCAAATAATTATTATTGGTAAACCAAGGGATTCGATTAGAAACGAAAAAGCGCTCGAATCGAGTCGGAAGCAGTGTCAGATTTGACAAGATTATCGACATCCTCGTTTCCTCGCAGCCGTATGCGAGAAGAAATCCACAGATACGTCATGAAACAGGAATTACTTAAATTCAAGATTAAATTGTACGAATTTCTTCTTGACATCGAAGATATAAGGGTTGGTTTTTACTTGAAAGCTAACCAATTCCAGACACTGAGGGGTACTTAAAGAAATTGCATATTTATCGCATTGTTCTTTACCAGACAAGTTTTATGGAAGCTTAGAAATAATTAACGAGGTCAATTAACAACCAGTGGACCATTTTGCAAGCACCTCGTGGCTCGATCCTCCACAGAGACTCGCAATAAGAATTCTAACGGGATCGTCTCGGAGTGGAAACGAGCAATAATCAACTATCCTATCCGAACGCGTCGGGTCGGTTGAAACAAAAGGTCATAGAACTGGCGCGCGTTCCGTGAACTCGTGGCGAGAGTGACCATCGAAAAATGAACCCAAGACACACCGAGAGGCGAGTAGTCAGCAAATCGTTCGGGTCCGAACGTTCCTCGTGACTCGACACGTTTCGCCGGGTAGCCGGCGAGCTGACCGCGAGACGATATTGAAATTATGCGCGCAATGCTCGCGGCGGCAGCGCACAAAAGGCACCGGGCTCCTTGGGCATAAATCGCCGGGTCGAAATTCCTGGGGGCACCGACCAGTCGGCGATACACACGCCTCGGAGTCCTGGAAACGCGCGAGGCCTCCGGAGGATTGTGGCTTCCACCGCAGCCCGAGGACGGAGAAGATCGCGGGCCAGCAAAACGGCTCAGAATCAAGATTACAAATTTATGAGGGAGCCTCTTAGCGCTCTCCGAGCCCTCACCCTCTGCTCCGTGCTGAGAGGAGGCCGACTACGTCCCTCTATGATGGCCGGAGACCGCTTCATTGTCAGTGGCGGATTTACCGATACCCTGCGAAGCTGCAACGAGAGACAGTTGTCGAAAGTTTGTGATTAGACCGCGGATCTTTACGCATTTATGGCATCTGAAAATTTTCCAAAATTAAAATCGATTTTTGAAAAATCCCAAATATTGAGAAGTGCCGATTTTTCATTGAAGTTATCGGTTGACCACGTTCATATTATTACGGCCGTTGCGTCTTATCATGATTATTAACGTGCATTTTCTAAAAGATCAAGGTTTTCCTAATTCTCGTTTAACAGCGTTTCCTCGAAAGCAGCTCGCGCAGAGTGCGTTCCGTTAGTTGAAGACAGTTTGATAGTTGGCCGACTGTGGCAGTTTCCCCGAGCCATTACCATTCGCTGAAGCGGTTGCCGAAGATGCCTATCAACATCTGTCGGTCGTTTTCGACGAATAGAACAATGATGGCCCTCCGGCTGGGCTTCTCTTCTCGGCTGACCTAATGGCGGTGAAAATTGTTGGCCTCTGCGTTGAATGGCGATGTTCCCGAGTAGTTGTTACAACCGTATCGCACCTAGGGCTGACACCTATTGTGGTGGCAACGAATGATGGATGGACACCCGTAATTTCGTTAAACCGGCAGAATAGACGGGAGTTCGAGATCCCTCGTTGTGACGACGCCACCCGCGTCCGTCGGCCAACTGCTTTATGTTGGCATTTAAAAGGTCGAAACGTCGGAAATTATATTCGTCTTTGTTGGCCCGCGTATGGAGAATTCATGAGCAAGAGAATTCTGTACAGCTCCGCCGACGTTCGAGAGTCGGTTCTTTGAGCGATTGTGTAGCAGCTGGTGTGGTGGGTCGTTGAAAATTTCAGCGAGCCTTTTGTGGGATTTTCCATGGCGCTACACGCCGCGAAGTCGTTCCGCGGAAATGGAATCGCTCGTTTCTACAACGTTCCATTCCGCGGTCGTTAATTGAGACAGAATAAGCCAATGCTCATGATTAACTGAAATATTGCGTATTCGTGCCGCGGGGGATCGCCGTCGTCCGAGCTCGTCCCAAGTTTCACCGGAGCCGTTTCATTCGGATATTTATTCTGATTCGGTCGTCTAAATGTAACCTGATTCCGTTGAAATGAAACTCAAGGCATGATTTTCAGCGGAACTAATTTTCACCGGGCGCGGCGCAACGTTTGAATATTGCACGCTCTTTCAACGGAACTTTATCGCCCGGATCGATGTAATTTCAGCACGGAAGCGCGAAATCCCGCAATTCCCCGGTAATACAAATCAGCCGAGTTATCGTTACACGCCGAGACTAATGGAGCCCTGGGCGATTCTAATGTAACGGCAGGCGGCGGCGGTGGCTGTCTCGTTGTTTTCACTGTCGCTCGGAAACGTCTATTTTTCAACTGGAACACGAGCACGTTCCAGCACCGTGTCACGTCGCGTCGCGCTTGTCCATCTCTCTCTCTCTCTCTCTCTCTTTGGCTGTTCGCAGTTGACTGGAATCCAAAACCGGAACCAATTAAAACAGTTCTGACCACGTCACGCGAAGTTTCACTGTTTTAGCGGCGTCCGAACGATGTCCAACCGCGCGCAGCTCCCTCTATTTGCATACCGTTCGCAACGCGCGCGAATATTTTCCGGTATTTCCACGCCGGGCGATAATCCGCGAACAATTACACCAGTTTACGTTTGTTGCCCGACGCGATAAGCCCCACGAGTAAATAGACTCGATGCCGGCTGAAATAAGTTTCTGATATTCTGTTCGCGTTGTTGCTCGCACCGATCGCGGGAAAATACAGGGTGGGGCAATAACTATTAGCACTTCGGATATCTTCGAAACTGCATTGGGTCAAAAAAGTATCGGCATACTCTCTTAAAAAGACGATAACTTTTTAAATATCGTACTATACGATTTGAACTTCTTTTAGCATCATGGAATTTCCAATATACGCGTTCGTTTTTGGAAGAATTTCTCGGTTCGAGAATCCTTGGAGTTCCTTGCAGAGCTGTCTCCGAATAGTTGGTAGTTTGGCAGTCTTTCAAAATAAAAATGAATGACTTACCTGGACAGGTAAGCGGTTTGATTACGGAAGGCTGCGACGGAAAGTACGTTTGACATAAATCTTGCCATTCCCGATCGAAGATTCCATCCGTTGGTAATAGCGCTGCTCGCCTGACAGCGCAAACCCACGGTCGAATCAGCGAACAATCGCGCTGATGGGCACGAACGAGGCGAGCGTGCACGCGACAGAGTGTTCCCGTCAGGCAAGATGAAGTCGTTAATCTACTCGTGGGGTCAAATTGAAGGTCCCGTTGTAATAGTTGTAATGACTGGCCGAATCGGGGGAGATCCGCAGAATTGTCCGGTGTGCGCGCGTCTTCCCGGGGTCGGGGTCTTGTTAGCTTGGCCACCGGGGTCAAAGATAAAGCAAACAGAAAAGAATCCTCGTGACAGGGGCACCGTGTAACCACGTGAGTAAGCAGAGCCAAGCGTATGCTGACTCGACATCGACAAATCCCGCGGTACGTTTCCTCTGCATTTCGTTCTTGGGAACAATCGCTGGAAAAGTCCTTGGAAACTTGTAAATAAGAACACGCACGGTGGAACATCAATAACTTGAACCTTTAAAGCGGAAACCTCTGTGAGGCAACCATTGTATTTGCTCCCTTAGCCTCCGGTGCGGGAACCTCCATAAGTCAAAATAAACTTAGATTTGTTTGTTATTGTAGTTAAAATAACTTTGCGAGGAGTTCAGGGGGTAGTCTCGTTGCAAGACTGCGGGTTCCGCCTTCTCATTTCTCCATAATGCAAAAATGGAGGTTTCCAGTAGTCAAAAGCGTTAAATAAAAGATTCCCATTTGTACTCTCTTAAACGGAGAACGAACGTTCTATTTGATTTCTATTCTAGACTGTAATTATCCAGAGTTTGGTTAATGTTGCGATTCAAACGGGTATTTTAAAAAACATTGCCGAACCATTTGGACAGTAACGAGAGAAACTTTCCGGGCCTGAACTTCTCCGTTATGCGGAGAACGATTTATGTGTTCCTGTGTATGAACGGTGCCAGCGCAGCCGCCTAATATCTATGAACAGTGTTGATTTCGGCTAACTTTCTGGAATCCTGGATAGTTAGCGAGAGTTCCCGATGCACGTGAGGCACGTTATTCGACGATCCACCGGTGAATTCGAGGTCGGTGCATCAAAAACAGATTCCGACCTCCGCGGCGCGCTGCGGCAGCCAGTTTATGAATTTTTGAAAGCGACCCGCTACTCTCCGACTCTTTCCCCCACCTCTACCACCCTGCCTCCCGCCACTCTACTCACGAGACATTTCGCGGGGGACTCTGAAAAATTATGAATTATTCATGGAGCTTTATTATCGTTACAGAGCCACTGTTTCCAGAGTAACTCTATACCGTGCGCGCCCCGGACATGGCCGCGACGCCCGGCTTCCTTCAAATTCAATATGGATTCTGTTCTCCGGTGACGTAGCCGGTCTAAGGTTTCGCTGTGCCTCGGATCTTCTTATTCCTCATGGGCCTCGTCCCGCTATAGACATCGCAGCTCGAGATCGCACGGCTCCCAGTCTTGCGGATCGATTCGAAATTCGCGATTACACAGGCTGCTCCTCTTAAATAAGGGTGTTCGTCTCAAATAATGTAAAATAACCTACCACCACAATTATTGAAATTATCAAGATCAACTAAACATAATCTTGCTATTTTTTCAAGGCACATGCACCGGCTACTTTCAAACCTAGATACTTGCACATAAGTATGAAAGTGGTCTAAGACAAAATTAAAAAGAAATTAATTTATCAATGCTCTTTATCCATGAAATCCGCGTCTTCCACAAGTCCGACGATTCACGTTTCGAAAGCGTTCATACTTTCCCTGACTTGGTGAGCGCCATTTCCTGTGTCGAAGCAATTACATGCATCGCAAATCCGCACGCTAAAGGAATCGACAACGACGGTTCTGCGAAAAGCACCGCGCACGCGCTGGAATAAATCGGTTGGCGCGATGCGGAAGGTGCGGCGCGTTAATTACGATGGGCCGTATCTTAGATTTACACCGAAAGAATAAGCCATCATCGGGCCCGGGTACTTAACGGTTACGTGCCGAATAAAACGGGTACATCGTTTCGGTATTTCGTGGCGATAAATCATTCGGCCCGATATAAAACCCGCGGGCTCGCGCGGGAGACGTAGTTCGGGTTTACGCTGAAAAATTGCCCGCCCTTAATTCCCGCCGACATTTAAAGGAACCCACTTAATTTCTCGTAATGGCCAATCATGGTTATTTATACGCACATTTATGCGCGGGCCCATTCGATGGAGAAGTCATAAATGACCGTCGCCGACGAATGCGAACGTACGAAATTTTCATTCCGCCGGAGGCGCGCGCGCCTTCCCGCGATCAATAGTTAATATAAATGCGCCGTAATGAATAAAACCGGCCGACCCGGCGAGACCGGGGGATCCAGCCGCTCGATCAAAGTGAGTAATTAACCATTTCGGCGTAGCCACGGCTCCATGAAACACTGGGAACATAATTAAGCGTTGGCCGCTCGCGTCTCGAAAGAACACTCGGCTTTCTACCTGAATTTGCTGTCCGCTTGTCTCGTCTCTGATTCAATTAATTGCGCCCGACAGGTGAGAACTTAGGACTTTCACAGTTAACAGATAGTTAATCGCTTTTACGATCCTGGAAAACAATCTTCGTTACATGCTCGATGTTCCTCGAACAGCTCCCTGAACGATAATCTTCCTAATTGCTTTCACGAAAGAATATTTTTCTATGGAAAAATGCAAGGAAAAATTACGACAGCTTCGTCGAGCATGTTACGGATTTCACCGACCCCGCGAAGCTTGAAAATTTTTGTCGTGACTTATATCACCGCGTATATAAAGATTGACTCTTTACAACGACCCCATAAAAGTTGATGTACGATTTTTCATTGCCATTTTATTCCGCTTTGAATGGAAAGCGTGCTGTCGGCCTTAGAATAAGCCAAGGTGCGCCGTGAGGAGGTTGCATGATCGGACTACCCTTTGCGTGTGTCTTGAATCCATACTACATTTTCGCCATGATGCATAAAAGTGCAGTAGATTTTGTTAGAAATACAAATTGAGATTCGTGCGAGACCCCACGAGTTAAGTTGATCGCGTCAACAATCAAATCAATCATTTACCTTTCCAATATTTCGCTCTATTGTCTACTACTATATGAGCCGTCAATTTACCTTGAATGGACAAATTGGATTGGTAAAAGAAAGACGTGCAGCTGGTTAAACGGTATCATACCGTCGGCACCGTGTGTTCACAAGATCACAGCCGTATCAGATTCATCGCTGGTTATTGTTATTGCGTTTTTCTGCTGGACCGTGGTGAGAAATTGCTGGCAAACCTTCGGTTATCCGATCCATCGTTCAGATTAGCCGGCGGAGCGGAGCTTTCACCGGATCCCAGCAAAAAGCGACTCGCGAAATCGTTCCAAATAGATTCCGGCGAGCGCCGCGAAATTTATTCGGCCGGTCACGCGAACGGGGCACTCCTACACCAACGAACCGAAATGTTCCGCGAGTATTATGGTTCCCTCGGAGTTGGAAATCGTTTACGACGCTTAATTCGCATGTCCACCGGAAGACCGTTAACTCCGGGGCAGGCTCGGGCCAGGTTTCTCTTCAATTTCCAATTTTCATATCGTCGTTGCGGATCGCGGGCCTCGCAAGAAACCCAGCGCCGACAGAAAAAGATAGTGGGCGGTGGGTGTACACGGACTTACACGAGATTCGATATCGACGCCCTGAACGCGGTTCGGCAATCAAAGAACGGTAATCGGGGGTCACCGGTGAGCGGCACTAAGTCATCGTGGAAAAACCAGGCCGGATATGCAATTACCGAGATCGCTTCGGTAGTTCTGATTTCGAAGTAATCGCTGCATTTCCTTGCAAAACTGAGGAACACGATATCGTCAAAAATGAACCGTTAGATATTATATGCATTAACATTTTTCGGAATTCATTTAGTGTTAGTATCCGTTCCATTAAATACCTCGAAACAAGAAATATACACATTCTAATTAAATCCGATGGGAAATTTGATCCAGAATGAAGCCACAGTTCGTTGCCCTGTCAAAAGCGATTCAAATTCTATCACATCAATCCTATTTACAATATTCACACTATTTACATTTAGTTCCATTCACCTGTCAAGAGAGATACGACGTTTAAGTTATTCTCTTCGGCAGCTCGAATTTGTCATGTTTGAGTGATTGCAACTCGATAACTGTCCATTATTGAACTTTATGCCCATTACATCTTTTGTTCAGTAGATCATAAGCTACATATAAAAGATCCAACTGATATAATCGGGATAGATTTTCCATATTCGTGCGTGGTCCTTCGTGCCGGTGATTTCCATGGGACTCGTTTCTGTTATTGGGACCCCGTCTCGCAGCCAGCGGGTCGACAATAAAGAAATCTGGAGCCCCGAAGGAAAATCCTGAGAATAATCTGGCTGTAAGTTGGCCGGCAGCCTAGGTGTCGGGATATTCCCATCGGTGGTCTCTCCCCGGCCCAGTGGCCAATTATTATCTCCCCTGGGCCGGATGCCAGCCGAAAGAAAACCACTTACGTGACACGCTAATAATAGGTCCTCGTGCACCGGATTACGCGGAGCTTTTGTTCATTAGCGTACCATTTCGGTTTAATTGACACCTCTGACCCGGGGGCGGCGGCCCATGGGCAAGTAATGGATATCCTCATCACTTTGTGGACGCGGGCAACGGTGGTCTGCGCCAAAACCGATCAACCGGATGTGATTTTCCTTTCCCCAACCTGCGACTATCAAACCCGACCTATTTTAACCGCACGATGAAAGTCTGGCCCAAGAGATTATTTAAAACCATCGACTATTTTTAACCGTGATCGTGAAAGTATGGGTGATCAAGCTTCACGTTGTTAAGTGATTGTTTCAGCAGATTTTAAACGAGAACCACACGCTTGAATCGGTCTACAGGGTTCTCGTTGTGTACGCTTTTACCTGTGAATGCAATCAATGCGATCATTATGAGCGCATCTGTATTAACGGAGCGTACGTTAATTAGTTAATGCTTGTGCAGCATGGGGTTCATTCGTGACGTGATTGCCGATGAATGGACAGGACGATAGGGCGTAGATAAGACAGTTTAAACGAACGATGCGGGTTGTTGACCCTACTTTACTAATTGAAGGCTAAATCATTCATCGGCTTGTGGTGGCTGGCTCTCCAGCAGATGGACAATTATACAACACCTTTTCGCTGTCGCCTGACCCATCACCAATCTGCACGCATACCGTCTTTACAGAAGAAGTTTTTCCCTCTCTGCTAATATCAGATTAGCCACGTGACCAGGACTTAGTGGAAGGGGAAGGTAGAGTGAGGACACAAGTCTTAATCCTTTGCAGAGAGTCGGAGCTACTCTAACTTGAAAATGAAACGATTCTTCCGACCTAATTTAATAATCTAAACAATATTCTGAGTCTTACCGACGAGACCTCTAGCAGGCCCAGAACGAATTTGATTAAAACTCGTCAACGGTTAAATTTAAGCATCACTTTCTGAATTATTCCTGCTATCATTAATTGAATCTGTTCTCTGTGTTGCAGGTAAGCTTCGTGGATCTTCTTCAACGGGTACAACGAGAATTTCTCTCTGTCTTCGCTGGTAAATATTAACTTCAGCATCGGTTTCAACGAGTCAAACGTACAATTTAAATACCGGCTTGCCAGCTTGATTTTTCTCATAAACGCATAATATTAAGTGTCCCTAAACTGTGGCTTTAGAAGTCGCGCGTCTTTCGTTCCGCTGTGAGTACTTGGACATCCGCAATCAAGCTGCTCGTATACGAGATGAGTTTCGCAAGAAACTGGAACACCGGGAATTATTCCGTATGTTTCTCGGGTCTGGTCTACTTTTCGCCTGTCCGAAAGACAATTTCTCAGCGCGAATAAAAATCCTGTCTTTTTGCCGAGCGAAGAAATCGACGGTCATCATTTTCCCGGCGAAAATAACGCGATAGCTTTAATATCTGGACCATCGGTAACCGTTGTCAGAAGGGACACAGGTAGAGAGTGTGTCCGAGAGACGCCCGGAGGTGCAGTCGCGCGAAATTGTTTCGGTGCTCGAAGTGGTCCATTAACAAATTAATACAGCGAGATCCGGTAATATATTCATGTAAGACGGTGCTGCTGATATTTTTTCCATCATCGAGTGGTCCCTTTGCTTCGGCCGGTTTTCGCCCGAAATCGAGCGCTCGCGCACACCGCTTAATCACCGTAATCTCCTCGCCAGATTATTAACCCCCTCGGGAAAAGAAGCGCATTACCGGAGCACACCGAGCAAAAACCAGTCTACTTTCTCGTCCACCTTTTCATCCCCTCCCACCCCATGACCCCTCTTCTTTCTTTCTTTCGTGTAGAAACCGATCGATTCGCGCGTGAAACCAATTGTGCTCGCCGATCTCGCCAGTCATCCGGGCCCGCCGTTCCCCTCGCTTCTTTCTTTTTCCCGTGAGAAAAAATAATGAGCCAATTTTGTAGCCGACCCTGGCGGCGTTGACGCAACGGCGCCGGGGATTTAATCGCTTTCACTCTTGTTCGACCACGTCCCAGTTCCTTTTTTCGACGGCGAAAGTCTAGCGGGGAATAATAACCGGGGACAAAGGCACGCCGAGGAAATACTCGGCTCAAGCTGATCGCGAGATGACGGTGCATCTGCATTGTGCGCTGTTCGAGCTGTACACCAAGAATTTGTCTTCTTCGAGGCAACGTTTGACTTCCGGGGAAATGGATTTGTGGGTGCTATTGTTTGTTGACATTCAATTTCTTGTATCTCCTGAATGTGACTCGGAATACGGAAAGGTCGTTTAAATAATAACACCTAAATATCTCTTCAGGTTTTTGTGATGCAAGAAATATTTATGATGTTTTGTGCATGGTGTCAATGGACCCAATATTTTTCTCCGAGGGTCATTTTCTTCGGAGTTGTCAAAGTCATCGATGTTTTTCGGTACATAACTACTTTTTTTACGTGACCTTGATCCTCGAAAATTAAAGTTTTACCTAGAAATATTGGAAATGGGTGTTAATAAATGTACACTGTTACTCTTGAAGTTGTAAAACTATTCTTTATTTCACGACGGTTTAGATTAGCCTGTACATTCCGGTTCTTGAAGCGAAGTATCAAATGTGGTACTTCGAAATCTCTAATTAGAAACGATTCTGAAATAGTTCCATCGGTACTTCGTAATATCTGTTCATTAATACGACTCTGAAATCGTTGATTGATTATTGACAACGAAGAATAAGTTCATCGTGCTGGTAACTTATTGATAATTCAACAGAATATATGTCCACAGATCATAATTGCATTAATTCAGTTGAGTTGTCTTCTTAACAAAGAATCTCATACCCAGTGAAACGAGTTTATCTCTGTCCGACGTTTATACAGTAATTGTTGAACGAGACTCTGCACAGAAAATCACAGATTATTTACGATCGTACGCATTGTACTCGTTTACAAGAATGCATATTTTAACCATATTATCTCCTTTCCTTATTATAATATTCAGAATTGCCGTTATTCAGGATAATACGCGAAGTGCTAATAACTCCTATCAACATATTAATCTTTTTCTGTACATTTCAAAACCCCGTTGCTAGAAGAGTCTCTCAATAATTTATAATCGGATTACAAATCATAAATCTACCAGCTCTACAGCGTCGAACACAAAATATTGCGTCATAAAATTGTAAAAGGATAAACCTGTACTCTGCTGCAGGGTTCGCCGTAACTTTTCATCTTGCATTATATCACGCTTAGAGGAAATATTTCAAATTAAATGTAGTCTCCAGTCATGATCAGAGACGTACATATTTGTATCTCGGAAAAATGTTCACTGGATTTTGAACATCACAGAAGCAAGAGGAGACCGAGCATACTCGCAATCTGACTTATTCGAGTTATCATTTGGAAGAATGACTAACAAACCGTGCTCGCCAAGCTCGAACGCCTTCCGCCGTAATTTTTCTCATCGCCAAGCCGGCCCAGTCACGAGCCAGGTCGCCGTTGCACGTGGGAATTGGGATAACTCGCCTTTATTACCGCGACGCCGGGGATTCTTTTGTTTCGCCGCGAAATTGCCTCCGCGTACGTGTACGACCAGCACGAAATATCCTCGGAGTGCATCCTCGAGGCCCGCCTCCGCTCCGCGAGCTTCCGGTTGAGACGCGGAGTCGCTGTCCTGGACGATTCGTCTTCGAGTTGATGAGAAAATGTCCTTTCCCTAGGACGAGGTTATCTCCTCGCTGCCAGAACCACTTTCGGGACACGAAATAACCTCGTCTCGTTGGCCCTTGAAGCGACGCGACGCGACGTGCTGCATTTCCGAAACAGACACGGGGAATCGCGACGTTGCAAAGCGTTCGCTACGTGGACACGAACAGGTTCCCCACCGAGACGTATTTCTTAATTCTTTTAACCTCAGACCGGTCCTCGGAAAGACAAAAATCGTCGGAGGCGTGGATCTCGCGGGAGGATCTACGTCAAATCTTTGGGTTGCAAACATGCTAGAAATTTGTTGGACCAGTTTTATTAATTCTCTGTTCCTTTACGCATTTTTAAAGAGAAGTTTGCATTTTTTAATATGTGCTGTGTCTTTTAGAATTTTCTTGAAGACTCACAATTCTGCGGACAGTCTGAACGTGCAGAATCCATTCCGATATTCGTGACGTACCATATTTATTCTGTTTCTTTGTGCATTTCTAAAGAGAAGTTTGCATTTTGTAATATCCTCTGTGCCTTTCAGAATTTCTCGAGGACTTGCACAGAAAATTCGGACGCGGTCTACGGATCGATCCGCAAGCCCCGTTCGCATGGCAGGCTCATGGAAATGAAATAACGACTTCCGAGGGCTCTCCAGCACTTTCTTTATCGTCCCAGGCCGGCCACGTAACACCGTTCGACGATGTTACTGGTTCAGGCCAGGGTATTAATCTTCTTTGCATATCGGATGGGAATTATCGAAGGACTCTCCCTCCCGGCCATGATATAGACCGCACTAGGGCACACGTCGAGATTTAATAGGCCGTTACATAAAGAAACTTCGTACTTAATATCTCCCGAGCGAGTATATAACTCAATTAAAGGCTATTACGGGCGAAAATGTTTCATAGATCGGTATTATATTATTAAAAGTTGGGACAATGGACGGACGATTTCATCCTTCCGTACGGGGCATTTCGCCTAAGAGGATTTACGATATTAAATTATATACCTCGCAGAAGTATCGAACTTTCCAACTGTTACATTTCAGAAAATGTTTCATTTTAAATTCCCTGGAAATCATGTTCTTCTCTCAGAATGTTTTTTCCTTTTATTAGTTGAGCACTAACGAGTCGGGCTTATCATGAAGAAGTTAACAAAGTTTATCAAATATGAATGTTACGCGTATCTTGTTAGATGAAATCTAATTTGATTCGTTCGTAATAGATTTTTGGGGATAAATGTCTTTTAAGCATTGTAACCATAAAGAAAATGGCACGGCAAGGGGTTAACCAGACTACAGAACTTTCATTGAAAAAAGTATGAAAGAATTTTTGTACGATTTATAGCTTGTTTTTCCAATTACAAAACTACAAGAATGTTTACAGTGTTCGTTGAAGTTGCCGATTTAGTTTCAGAAAGCTAACACGACCCCTTCAAGATTCCGACTCCCAGTGATCGCCAGTTAACGAAACGCGTTTTCGTAATACGATTACGCTACTCGTATTTACATAAAGGCGATTAGTATGCATATAGTCCGGGTAATTGACGTGACCATCGCACGCATAGCACTAATAAATGGCCAAACTTGATCTAATTATCCGACGTTGTAGCGTATTGACATGTGCATCGAAACGACCGCGGTCGCGCGAACGCTAATTTCAATTCTCTACCCCGACACGTAATCGCATCTATTTGCTTATGCTCGATTGCCCTGTGGCATTCGTCGCAGTCGTTCATTCGTTCGTTTGGTCGTCACCGGGAATCGAGCGACAGTCAAAATGGACGAGGTGGGTCCGTCGATGATGGCCACCGTACCAATTTTCCCCCATGGTGTGTTCTACACGATCAGTGACCATGATCTACAACTGTGTTCGTTTAGGAAATCGAAATACCTCAGCATTAATTAATGAAAAAAATTGAAGTGTTACGTAGCCAACCAAGATGTATAGTATAATATGTATAATAAACACAAATTCTCATTTTAAGACTACGAATTAATATATTAGTGAACAAAGTTTGGACGTTCGAAGAGATTTTGTAATATTTTTATGGGAAGTGATAAAAAATCGATGAAATAACAAGGTTGTTAAGGGTTAATACAATATGCAATATAAACAAGCATCCACTAAATATTAGAAACGAGAATGATCGGTAATAAAAAATCATTTGAGCGTCATAGAACGAATTTAGCCGGTATCAGTGTGCAGAGATCACGAACAGTGAATAGATACGTGAAATAATTGTAACTGTGGGAAACGCGCAAGTAAATCTCGAAACGTGCGAAAATCTCCTGTATCGGTTGGATCGTCGGTTTTCGCGCTCCATTAAACGACACGGCCATTGAACAATTCTCACATTTTTACGCGCAGCTGTACATAATTAATACCGGTTAATAATTTCCAGCGGCGACGATTAATTTTCCGGGCGAAATCGCGTATCGATTAATTTCCGGCCGACACCGGGTCCGCGGCGAGAGCGTCGCGCGACCCGCTCGTAAAACGCTGATGCAACGCTCGATAATGATCGTAAATATTTAATCGCAAATATTTAACGCGATTCCCGGGATATCGGGGAGCCGCCGCGTCGATTGTTAGAAAATAATTATCGCGGGCACGCCCAGTTATTCGGGACCCCGTCCGTTTATCGACATATTATACCCACCGGTAAATGAAATTTCTCTGTCGGGCTTCGGTGTCTCGTTTTATCGCCCTCGCATTGCCAAACCGAACAGAAAACATCCGATTGGCCAGAAAAATCAAACATTTCTTCCGACCAACAGTGTTTCCATATTATATTATTCTTTCCATTGCTGCATCTCAGCAAAGAAGCTACAATCACAAACAGTAATCTGCTTCTAGCACTATTTACGTTAGAGATCTCTATTTCACGTGTATTTAAAATTTAAATACAAATTAATAAATTTATAATTAATAATTAATAAATAAATTTATAAAACACTCCCATTAAACAAATGCAATCAACTAATCCTCTATTATAAATATTGTTAAATAAATTGATCCTGACAGTGTATTGGGAAGGTATTTAAATCTAACTAAAATCTGTTTGTCGGGTTCAAAAGTGCAAGCGGAATCGGCGTTGATGAAACTCGGGGAAGGGCGGAGCGTTTTATAGCTCGGCAAACAGTGTCGCGCGAAATTTTCATAAATCGATGGCGGCCACCGATAATGGAAGGAAACACGAACTTTTTCCGGCCGAACGGAGAAAACTCCGCGGTACATTAGGGGATGGCGATTGTGGGGGGACCATTCGCGAACGGTTACGCTCGCGAGGTTACGATAACATCGGGCTGGGGAGTTATCGTTCGTCGTCCCTCAAAGCCGCGGCAACACGATAGCCTTGGGTCTCCGACCGGGCCGGGCCGGGTTCTCCCGGCGGCATCGCGTCTTGTTGGCGGCTTTATGCATCAACCCCGTAACTGCGCCGCTAAGAGGGCCATTCTTGGCTGCATTACTTTTTGAAACTACACCATTCTTCCCCAGGACGGCGAAAAGCTCGTTCCCCGCCGCTGCCGTTTCTTGGCCAACGATGTTATCGTTGTATACGACCCGCCCTTATTATCGACCTGACGCTTGTAAGGGCGTACCGTCGATTTCACCTGTCGTTGCAGGATCTTGCCGACCGCTAATGCCCAGCATTGTACACGATTTAATGGGCGTACACACCCGAACGCTGTGTGCTCAAGGTAACTGATTGTGATAGATTTACTTCCCCCTCTTTACTCGTCTCTTCCCCGTATCTGTTTATACAAAATCAACAGAACAACTTCTCGGATTCTTTTCTCGAAGACTGGAGGACTTGTTTGCGTTCGAAAAAGCGTAGTTTGGAGAACGTCTGGTAACTTTTTTACGTAAAAATATGTAGCAATTGCGCTAAATATTGCGATTGTTTGCGATAGTGGAACGGTTAGATATTTCGAATATTCTGAAGCGAGAGGTCGTTTCGTGTTGGCAAATGAGCATATAAAATGAGCGCGCGCTTGTGAGAAGAATTATACGCAAGGAATAATTTCCAGCTGATAGGGTTAAAGCCGTGACAAACGATTCTGATCACCATTGTGGTACACGATTTAAATTTCATGAACGGAGAATACAGAGGTACGGCTCCCAATAAACGTACCGTATAATTCTACGTATAAACCTTTATTAACCAAATCCGTGGCGGCGAGTAATATATCATAACACCGCGAGCATCCCTTTTCATCGGTTTTTAGCTTCGGTTTCAATCTTCCATCGTAGCGATCGTATAACCGTGCTTGCCTCTATCGGCCAGGGTGTTTACGATTCCGTGTGCGGAGTCCGATTTGCAGAAAAATAATTGAATCGGAATCGGGATGAACAATGAGCAACAAGAGTGTATCACGCTCGCCGATATCCTACTGTACTTCGTAAATACATTCTTCTCCGTTTATTCCCGGCTCGTATTTCGCCATTTTAATTCCGCAACGCTCCGCAAACATTTTACCCTGTTATTTCGCCCCTTCCGGCGGTCGGCCCTGGTAAATATTACCTCTCGTCGAACTACGAATTCGCTCGAGCAAATAAATCTTTTTCGCCCGCTGACTCAATTAGAACGGAGAGAGCAAAGAAGGAAACGAGACGACGATTACACCTCCCGAGCTACAGGCTGCTGAAAGTTGAACAATAAACGGCTTCTAACAAATGAAAAAATTTTATTTTATATTTTAGACTTGTATTCTCGCGTAGAATCATCCACTCCGCATTTAAAGTCGACTTTATGCAAAATAATAATTGTCTACCTGAATTGCAACAAGCTGGAGTGAAATGAAAAATTATTTTCGATAATTATTGCGAAAGGGTCGCTGTACTCAAAATTCAATACAGTATTAGCAATAGTTTCTCGCGAATATCTTGAAAACTAAAAGCGACCCCTTATATTGGAAAAGAAAATGTTGTTCAAAATGTCGACATCTACAATGTATTTAAATTTCATCAAAATCGGAGTACAGCGACCCTTTCGCAATAATTACCTTATTTTCATTCTTAATAATTCTTAAAAATTCTTAATAATGGTATTTATAAATTCTTCTAATGTGTTTATACTCAAATTACACCTGTTCATTTTTGTCATAAATGCATATAATCCCAAGTCTATTGATTAGACATCTAAATGAGAAAGTTTATTTCTTGGTAAAACGTCTATCCAGCTCTCTGTACGACGTTCCCTAGATCGTTCTCGTTCCCAGCCTTGTTCCCCGTATATAATGAGCGTATCAAGTGAATCGTTCTAATTGCTGATCCGATTTAGCCCGATTATACCGGCAATTTAACTCGCGCATCGCTCGCACGGCCGAGGAACGTTCGTTTGTTTTGCCACCTGCCGGGAGTGATTAGCTGACACGGCCGCGTCACATTAAGCGCTGATTGCATTTTCTCGAGGGCCACGGTAATTAACGTTGTTTCGCGCCCATGAATCGCCCAATTTCGCCGACCGGAAATGGCGCACGGCCCTGTTCGCGCCTCCATCAGACTCCCCGGCGAGAGCTCCGATTCGTTAACGCCGAAATGCCTGCGCCAGCACAAATCCGAAGACGAAGGAAAAAAAAAGGAAAGGGACACGTCTCGCTGCATAAATCAGTCGACGCGAATTTCAGCACAGAACGAGTTCGTTCGTCGCCGTAACGAGTACTTTACTTTCCGGATAATTATTCAGAGTCCTGGGAAATGCATGTGCTACACCGTTAACTGAAATATTTTCGTTGGACAGCTCTGTTAACCCGGCTACGCTTACTGGGTCCATTTGGACCCAAAGCATTCTTTCCGCAGCTTATAACTTCCAAACGGAGAAGAGTTTGATATTTCTTGGTGTAGAATAATTGATTAAAATCTTTCTTCCACTTAAAAAAAATATTTAAAATCCTTTTTGAAATAGTTGTAATAGAAATTATTACACGGTAGGCATTTAGGGTCCAAATGCACTCCTAACATGTTTTTCAGACAATTTCAGTTAAAATTTTATTGAAATTAAGGAAGTACACCATATGATAAAAGGAATTTCCTATATTGTATTCCTAACCATGAAAAAGATTCAGAGAATGGTGTACTCTTTGCACTGACACCGCTAAAAAAGATCACAAATACGAGTATTCATAATTACATATGAAATATGTAATTTTTAATTAATATGTAATTAATAGTTTAAGAACAACAGATACGTAAAAAATTTTAAAACATTTTATAGCTAAACATTAAATAAATTGATATAGGTCCAAATGAAACCAAAACAACTTATTAAGTGTCTTTGTTTTTTATGCGGAGTCGGGTTACATGGAAATTTCTCTACCTACTGTACACAGAATAAAATAGCAATCATCGATACGATGTTTTTTTAGATGAGAAAGTTGATCTGCGGTTACTGTGCTGGCAGGTACGTCACAGTTTCATTTGCAATCCAGTTGGAATGGCTCGAAACATTCGAGCTATCAAGAATCATAGACGAGTGTATGACACTCTCTCAATAATTCTTGTCGATAGCCACGTCTCCGCAGCAAGTATCCCGAGCTTTGATTCGCGAATTATCGAGAGACATGTGACACTAACGAATATAACGATATCTAATCGACAGAATGCAATCTCCGCATCTATTTTATTGACATCTCGCCATCGGGACGGGAGGGAAGCTATGCAATTACTGTGGGATGAACGTCTGTTCCATTTATCGCGTACAGGTTGCGCCGTGCGAATGGGGTCACCTTAATATCTTCCACGCGTATGAAAAAATCATTTCTATGTGGGTCGAGCTTCAGAGACATTGGAAATGTTCACTGAATTGATACGAATTTCATGGTGAAATGAAATGCGCTGATAAAATCGTAGAAAATCTAATAATACATTTTTCATTAGAGAGGTTTATAATTTCACGTATGTGTCTGTAATTATTTTTTGCGTTGAGATATTTAAAGGAGTACGACGTCAACTCGAAATGAATTTCGCATAACGTTGAAATAAAATGATTGTTCAATGAAAAATTACATTGAATTCGTATAGTTTTCAATCGTTTTCTAATCCGTAAGGGAACAAATAAGTATACATACATACTATCAACGCAGCAGTCTACAGAATTAAACAAGTTTCCACTATTTTGCAGAACTCGGCACAGCAAAAAATAGGTGAAAAATTATCGCGTGATTCGTTACACGGACCTAGTGTCGCAGAAATCAATGCAAATCGTTGCCAGGGCGGACAAAGCAACAGCCAGTGTGCCTAGTGATGAAGTTGCAGGATTGGAAAGAATCCGGGGTTCCTCTGCGAATTGCATTTCCCTCTCGAAGGGACCAGGATCTATCGGGTCGGTGTGGACTCGATTACGAGGCCGGTGGGAAGACACGGGTGAAAAACTGGCCGGCGGGTATTGGCCCGTGAAAGCGAGCACGTTCTAGGCGACCTGCCGGACACTCGCCGGGCGAGAATACACGGCCGTTGCGGGCAGGAGCGTTCGGAACGCGGGCCGAATGAAGATTTAATTGAAACGGGTGCCGGGGTTACGTTGAACCGTGTGTGTACCGCGACGGGTATCGATTAATCGATGGTGCCTCTGGCCGTCATCGCGCCACGGTCAACTTTTTTAATTAATTTCCTCGGCCGCTGAAAAAGGCCTCGATCGTCGCGTCGCCGTCCTTTAGCCACGGTTTCGCACGCGTGCGCGCGCGTTTTCAGGCACGCGAGCTCGTGAATCCCTGCCCAATCAAGTCCGTTAATTACTGGCTAATCGGGACCGCGCGTAACGCCGTTGCCAGCCCCGCCACGGACGGTCCATTGGGTTAAGTGAGATAATTCAGCGACGCGACGTCACCGAAAGCCCGATAATTAAATCCTCTGCCGACCGTCGCGCGACCAACTACCCGGAGTCGACACGCGCGACTCTCGTCGCTGCTGAGAAATTAGTAATACCCGTCTGGATCTTTCTTTGAGCACCGAGCATCGGAGATCGGAAACCCTGATTCATGATGTAACACCTTATGTCATTCGCCAATAGTTTTTCTGAAAAAATTCTTAAACGAGCAAAATTCAAATAGTAGGACTTTTATAAAAGTTGTTATTTTATTGTTTCAGTCAGCTAGGTACTGGCTTCTTCTTTGTTAACATGCCTCGTTTCGAATGTCTTGACGACAGCTATAGATTATAAACTATTATAGTTCGTACATACTTTTCCTGGATAATCTGGTTTGCGATGTTAGGTAGCACTAGGTCGAACGCTCCGATTCACGTGGTCGCGAATTCATTTCACGCTCGCGTCCCTTTCCGCTCAGCCGCGTCCGCCAGTGTGTTTTTCCTGTCCGATCAAAGTTTACTCTCTCGCCTAGCGGAAAACCCTCCGCCGGATTTGTCTTCCCCTGATTCAGCGACCAACACCTCTAGAGAACACGTAAACATCGCCTGGGAAAAAGTTTTTTTCTTGTTGCCACAAGCGTTCCTCTACCCATGCAACTCCAGATAGTGTCGTTGATAGCAGGCGATCGATCAGCGACGTAGTCGATCCAGAAAATGCACCACGCTTGTACCACAATATTTCTAAATGCACATCAATTTTTATTCTTTCATCTAGAACTCTAAATTTGTCTCTTACCTTATAATTGTGGGACGGTGACATCTTACAATCGTTCAGATAGTTTTCTGATAAAATCATAGTTGGTGGCACCAAGCGAAACGGTAGATCTATCGAAGAAAAAATTAGGATGATTCGTCAAACAGGATATTAAGAAAATTTTCATTTCAACCGGATCTTAAAAATAGATTATCGCGGAGATCGTTCTGTGCTTATCGGATTACTCGGTGATAATGTAGACGGGATCCCCGATTAATCATCGCTCGCGTAGCACATTACACCCGGCAGAAATTTTCCAATTTCAATAATCGCCAGAGTAAACTCGGCTGTCCGCGCAATTACCGAGAACACCGGGTTTCCGCGGGATGGTCATTCGTCACAGGAGCACGCTCTCAAAAAGAACGCTCGATGAGCTCGAAGGGCCGTCTCCCCTTGGCCAGCAAATTACCCCGGATCCCGGGGATCGTCGACTGATTATATACGATTCCCGCAAAGCACCTAACAAGGTCCAATTACACAGCGCGCGCCGCTGACACATTGCGAACGGCAACTTTAGATTTTCCGCGCACCACCTGGATGATTAAAGACCGTAAAACAGCTCGCTGTGCTCGGGAGATCAACGTGCAACGCGGCGTCGTTTCGAAAAATTTCATTTAATTGTGTATCGCCGCTTACGCCTTCGAGCTTCCTACTAAATCACTTACAATGGAGGATAGAATGGAATTTTAATAGTAATTTGATAATAACTTGTGTATTGAACACATTGGTGCATTAAAAACAATAAATAATAAAAAAACGAGGTGTTGGTAAAAATATAGAATTATACGTATGGAATTGTGGTTCGACGCCCTAATGACAGAATCCAAATTCCAATTTTATATTTTCTCTAGATTTTCAAAGTTTGGGTTTTTTCGCTTCGGTCAACTAAGTACAGCGACCGCGCAATTGACAACAAAGCTTTATGACAGCTCAGTCTTCCAACTGTTATAAAAAAATGACAAAAAAAAATCCTCTAACATCAGAATTGATGTGGGAGCAGGTTCGACCCGTTCATTCTGGCTTTTCCAGCGTGGAAAGTCGTCTTTTTTGCGGTTGGTGCGACGTTCTTGAGAAAAATCGAGCCCCATAAAAGCTATACGGCGGATCTCGCGAAGTGGACACGTGGGCAGAGACGAAAACGGTGTCCTCTGCGGGGCCGGTTATTATTTGGGACGACACTGGGAGAAACCTGCCACCGGGGTTGTATCCATTA
Organism: Lasioglossum villosulum; assembly: GCA_963971365.1. Taxonomy (NCBI): domain Eukaryota; kingdom Metazoa; phylum Arthropoda; class Insecta; order Hymenoptera; family Halictidae; genus Lasioglossum; species Lasioglossum villosulum. The sequence goes on along the minus strand of OZ020497.1, from coordinate 3,389,270 downwards.
CCCGTTGAGGAAGTTTATTTGCGTCAACGGGGAGCATTTTTCACGGCAGGGCCGACAGGGAACCGCGGGCGCGAGGAGGTCGGACGATTCCCTGCTCTGTTCGGCGGACAATGGTGTCACGTTGCACAGTTTCATGCTCGTCGACCTGGTTTATTTTTCGTCGGTGGCATTCAATCATGGACGCGTCCCCGCCGCCGTCCCTCGCCGTTCCCCCGGTCTAGCTCGCTATTATGTCGCGGAAAATCGACGCTGCAAAAGTGATCCATAACGGCTGAAAGACGACACCGGACGGCTTTTTCCCTCTCGCTGACTCGCGTCTCTCTCATTATGCGCCCATTCAAACGCGCCACGCGTCCGAGTTTTCCAACGACAATCGATACCGCGCTGCGACGCGACCGAACGACACGCACGTGCGTACCTACACGCGCAACCAACCCTCGCGCATATTTTTGCATAGGTTATACGAACGATGACAGCACCCTGTCCGGCCGAATTATTCGGCGATCGCCTGTCACGCCGACTATGACCCCTATTTTAGCGGCACACGATCCGGAACGCTTTTGTTTCGAAATGCGACGGAAATGAACGGTCCTGCGATTACACCGGGTCCTGCTTTCATAAGGGCGTGTTGCAGTTTCATGGCTGATCGATGCAGTTTGATGCAGATGAGGAACCGATCCATTTTTGGAATCGCTCCAGTTTATTCCGTTCCAGATCTTCCACTGTTAATTTAAACGGTACAGGTTTGTTGTCATCCAATGAAATTTGAAAAGTGTCCATTCCTTCATCAATTTCATGTCTCATCTAAAGATAATAGATTGTACGAAAGATCTGGGAATTTTTGATAGAAAGTTACCCAGCATTTCCATTCCAAACTTGGTACGTTTATTAATTAACACTCGAGGAATACACCCGAACATTTTGAAGCGATAATAATTTTCTTGAAAATTACAGTGGTAGTAATCTGCATATTTAATGTCAATGGACATTGTCTACTCGCGACTGTAGAGCTACTCGATCGTGTGGCTTATCGCGTGTGTATTAGCTGGACGATTCACGGTCGAACCGGACCGAAAAGAGTTCACGGGCATTCCGCGTGCGAATCGTCGCTGGAGGGCGTCCAATAATAAGTCGACGATGGAGAAGAAAAAAAGAAGCGACGCCGATGGGTAAAACATTGCGTCGCGTGTTCAGCGGATACGGCGGGATTTGGTTTCGCCAGATTTCAGCGGCTCATCCGGCAGAAGAAACACATCCCTCGCGAGTAGTTTCTCAACGTTGGAACTCTGCCAGGAGTCCGGCCCGACATACCTCGTTCGCAGTTTCGCGAGATATCGGTAAATCACCTGTCGGTCGGAATCATTCATTCGCGAATATCTAGATGCTCGGATCTCCCTTTCTAAAGTCGATCGTGTCCCATAAACTTCGCGTAAAACCCACGCGATCGGGCCCGAGAGCCGTGTATTAATGCGAGTCGACGCTTCCCTCCTCTCGAGGGAAAAGTTCGCGAGCCTCTTTCGCTCTCGCGGACTCACCTTTAAAACCGAGGCCTCGAGACCTCGTGGCTCGCGATATTGAAAACCTCGGGCTCTCTTGTCAGACGTCGAAACTGTACGCCTCGTTGAACTTTAAGCCCCCGGAACATAATGGAACCGCTCGAGCGTGATTTCAAATATTCTCACCTTTATTTAGCACGTTAATAACGCGCGAAATACGTTCGAGTAACGGTGTTTGCAATAGAAAGCATCCGATACGTACCGGTCTTTGCACGAGCGCCGATAATGGCGCCGTAAAATCGAATCGAGCTCCCGCGGATTGACGCAAATGAACTTTACGCAGGAGTAATCGGCCGACCGCGAAATGTTACGTTCAGTGACATCATGGCGTTATGACGGCCGTCGCCGATCGCACATTTTATTGCGAACCGTGCCCAACGGCCGATAATATTTTTACGTTAGTTCTGGTTCGTTAGGGTTCGAAAATCGCCGCTGCGGAAAATGTGAAACGTTCGAAACACGCGGTTGCTTCTATACTGTGGGTAGAGTACACCTATGGCACTGGTTAACCTTCGTTATCGGTTAAATCGTATATCCTGCTGGATTTTTATCATTTTTTCCAGACATGTGGCAAACGTGTACAATTTACTTTATAAAATTGGACTCTGCCGTTTAGAAAGCATACATTCAGATGGATCGCAAGCTTCCATCGACCAAGAAGCGAACTGGAAAAATGTTTTCGACGGGCACCGTCAATTTGTAAAGTTGCTCTGCAACGAAATGTACAAAGTGGTGGGAAACCTTTTGCGAAAACGTCCGTGTAAGAGCAACCACTCTGCGCTTTAAGCAATTTTCAAGGATTTGAAAAATTTTCTACTTTTCAAATGCTCGTGCTATTGGATAGGAATCGCCCGACGCGTCTGATCGTGACCCGCTGATTGGATTAAAAATGAATAACAGGCGTTACAGTTATAACTCGTAAACGTGATCCTGTGAACGAGTTGCTCGAAAACTAGTTAAAACTTTCGAAGGCGAAGACACCGTGGTCGCAAAATTATTCCTCGCGGAACGAACGTTGACTTCTGCGGATGAATTGTTCAGACGAGCGGAAACGAAGACTGGTTGGTCCGAGTCCTGCTCGCAGGATCCGAGCGGCGCATTACCGAATCAATAAAAATCCATCTAACGGAGACGCTACCCATAATTACTTGCCGGCGCGATTCAATGGACACTTTTTGCGGAATAATAACGACGGGCAAGCGGTTACAATGAGTCTGTACATCGCCGGCAGCTTATCGGCGCACTCGCTCGCCGATCAAATATTAATTTCATGCCTATATTATCCAGTAGCTCGAGGAAGAAGGGGAACCGAGCTCGCTCGCAGTAAATAAAGCGTGCAAAGTGTCGGCTTCGCTCGTCGCTTTTCGTCCGAGGTTTCATTCTTTTTTTCCCCTTTCGTTTCTACTCCCTGACCGACAATGAATCCCGGGGACGGGGTCGTGACCCGGGATAAAAAGAGAAACAGGCTCGGGAAAAAATACGGCGAGTCCGAAGTTCGTTTAACGGCACCCGGAGAACTTCATCCGCCGCGCCGGCAGTCGCGTCGTCCTCCGCCTCTTTGCGCCGTCGCTTGTTCCAACCTGGTTCTTTCCTCTTATTGCATTTCTAGTTTCCTTTCCTCTCTCCTTCTATTTTTCTTTCTCTTTCCGATCTGTCCGCGTCTCGCCACCTATTTCGTTGTCTCCGACTCGCCGGCAGCGTCGTCTAATTTCCGCCCCACGGCCCCAACCGATTCCTTTTTCCACTTGCTACCGCGATTTACAGCGCCGCGTGCCCGCGCGGAACTTCCATTCCTCAGCGCACAGCTGCTACGAAAAGGAAAATCTACCTCGCAGATTGGCAGTTGGTCCACCAATAGAAGACCAATAATCGCAACTAGATTGCATTGCACAGTAGGTACCTGACTTAAAATATGGCAGGTGTAAACACTCCATTCAAACGCATTGAAGAATATTTGTCTGGTCGATTACGTTCTGTGTCTGAATAATGCCTGAACGCTACCGCTGAATGGTTATTAACACGATCTGTGATTTGTAGATACTATACGTATGTACTCGCTTCAAAGGAAAATCGAAATAAACCAAATCCAAGGAAACACTTAGTTTTCTGACTCGCTTCTAAGGATCCGTGTAAGTCGATTCTACTCTGATTATTTAGCTTTGCAATGCTTCAAAAATGTATACTCGTAAAGAATCTATTGATCATAAAGAAGGTTTTGTCCAGCGTAGCAGCTCGAAACGCAGCACTGCGCGTCGGAGAGCACCCAGCACGCGCCTTTGACAGCTGACGGATTAAAGGCCAGGACCCGTGGACGAGCGAGGGAGAGAACTGGTCAGAACTCATTGAACAAACGTCGCGTCGGTGTGAATGACCTTGCCGTTTATTGCTCGTCGGTCCGGCGCAGCGGGTTGACAGCGGATATGCAAATCCCGTTCATAGCCTGTCAGAGACTGTTCTTCCGTCCCGTTTCCTCCTTGGACCTCTCTCATCCCCGTCGTGCCACTGTTTCTTGCAGTGTTCGCAAGCCTCGGGAACCCGTTCTCCTTCGGGGCCGTTGTTACGCGAAAACGGGACCCGGACACAATACACATCGTCGTCGTCGTCGCCGAGAAACACTGAATCGTATCTTACCGTTCCCATTTTATCTGCTCCGGCGATCTGCACCGGGAGAGTTAGATCGAGGGACGCCTCCGAGATCTCCGATCTCTCGCGAAAGAGGAAGCGCGAGGCACCCGCCATTGTTACCACCCCGACGTCGATACACCGCGCCATCGGTTATTTAAATCGACGGATTTCGTACGGTATTTACATTTATATTGAACGCTGATTGGCTGAGACTGATCTTCGTTACCGGCGGGTAGACGGCGCGAGGAGGATCTTGTTATTTGTGATTTACATTTCCTGCTCTATTGTAAATCGAAGACTGGTTTCTCTTCTTAGACGGTTGAAATGAGAACAATAACAGCTGTGAAAGCCGCCTGCTCCGAGCAGGGTTGCTGCAGCGAAGTCGACGCTGGTTTCACCAATATTGTTTGAACATACTTGAAGTTAGCGGAACCTGCTCGAACTGGTATTAGTGTAATCAACGGTGATGTTGACTGGCACTTTACTCCGAAAGACGCGCGTATTCGTCGATTTCTATACATCTTTAGCAACTGCCAATTAGAACGGAGAAGTTGGGTTTGTTTGTCTTCTTCGGACCTCTGTTCGATCGGCAATCAGGATACGCTATTTCCTGATGTTTTTGTTCTTCCTGTAGAACGTAACCGAGCACCACGACAATAGCAACAACGTCTTGCGCTTTTCTCTCTCGTCATCGATGGAATTCTTTGGGGAAGAACGGCGAAGCATGCTTTAGAAAACGATCGGCAAACAGAGATCCCAGGCACCAGAACGCATAAATGCATGCGGCATGCACCGCGGACGAAAATTGGATCGAAGTTTCACGGGATTTCCATCGAAAGTTTCGCGACAGATACATCGTTGGCGGATTGTTTGCGGGTAGGTACTCCCGCGTAAAACGTCGCGAGAGCAAGTTTCAGAACGTACGCGACTCCCGAGGGGAAGAATCCAATCGGAACAGATCGAACAAATCACCGGCTTTTGCTAGAAAATCATGGGAAGAATGGGGGCTGGAAAGAGGGAACGGTGGAACTGGTACTAAAGCACAGTAACACCCCTTACAACACACTATGGCATCCCTTTGCTCCGCTGCGGAGAAATCTAGCATTTCTTCAAAAAATTTGTGTGGCGACTCTGAGACATCACTGCTTATTAAATTATTTTTCATTGTCTTTTCTATCGATCGTAAATTGGTCGAATAAAGAACATTGATGTAAACGGCGCAAAGGTTCCATCAAATTGTTACTCAAAAGCAATTTTGCAATTCCTAAAAATTCAAATTTCGACGTTTCGGTCTATGTTTAGACCATTTTCAAGAAAATTAATAATTGCGTCTGTGAAATGTTAAAAGAAATAAACTATAAGAATGTGTTAACGAATGCAACTGTTAAATAACAAAATAAATTTCTGAGATAAGTTACTCACTTGCTTTATGAAATTACTTTACATATTATTTATTACAAAATTGTTTTTGTGTAACAGTTTGATCGAACCTTTGCGCCATTCACATCAATATTCTTTGTTAAATTATTTTATATCGAATGAATTGCTAAACATTTGAGAATTGCACGAGTGCATTGCATCAGTTTAATATGCATGAAATGATAAAGAATCAGATAGAATGGTAATACACTATTCCAGGACAGTAGAAATATTTAGTTTTCATGTTAAAATAGTTCTCTATTCGAATAGATTTTTCTGCTTTTACGAAGAATAAGTGTAGAATTCTAGCTTTTTGCAAAATCCTAGCAAGCACAGAGCGCGTCTGCGCGGTATGGGGTCCCGTGGTAATTTGTTATGGGGTCGAGGAAGCAAAGAAATAAGCGGAAAGAAGTGGCGCGCGTAAATTCATTCATGGAAAAGATACCGTGAGCGGCGAGAGGCTCGAGCGACGTCCGCCCACGTTTTCTCGTGCCATTCACGGGGAGCGACGCGCGTGAATGAAAACGCGCTTGCGTAGGTTCGGCCCGCGGCTTGTGCGTGCAGCTCTCGAACAAGAATACGCTCCGCGAGATTTGTTGCTCGCTGTCGGCTCCGAGGCCGACGCCACTCCGCTCCGAAGCGGAATGTCGCCGCGCGCCGAGCATTTCCTGTTTCTCATTAAATCATGGAGACTGGTAAGAACGTTTTTCCACTAGGAGCAAATTGCTCGCCCGTGTCTCGAAATTGCGAAGCTACTAACCGCCGCGCGTGATTCGGGCAGAATCTATGGGGGAACGGTTATTACCGCGCAAATTCCCATGATGTTTATTCTTCTGTGTACTTACTTGGCAATTAACACTTTGTTCTACTTAGAAACCACGTGGATCATGAAGTACACCTCCCGTCCATAATTCACTGGACGTAGAGATTGAATTATACATTCAAATATTATTGCGTAATATCTACGTCTAATCAAAATAAAACAATATAATCATGCTGTGCTCTTTGCAAATGAATTTGCAAAGTGATTTTTTTTACCAGTGTCAGTGCAAAAAGTACTGTTACTGCAAAAATGCAAATCATTTAGTAAACCAATACTTCTAATTGATGATAAAAAATCAGGTCGTTTGGTACGATTATAAAAGAGTAATTCTATTTTAAAAGGTATACGAACACTTTGTACACCCGGTGCACGAAGCGATAGTGAATTACATCGAAGTGATCACAAGAAGTTTGTCTTAATTGTAGACAGTTTGTTCTTGTGAAGGTAGGTCTGGGTTAGGTCACCAAATATTTTTTATCAAGCTTCTTCCACGAATGACGATCAAATACATCTCACCATTCGATTGCACCTTAAAAACCGTGCTAAATCGAAATAAATTTAATCTGCTCGCGTTCACGAATTCCTGCATCAGTCACCTTTAGCGCTTGGGAGGTTTAGAGTCGAATCGAATTCGCAGGATTCGTGTGCGAAAAACTGTAGTTTCAATCAGATCCGAGGCAGAGTTCCCGGTAGGGGGACGTGTCTCGACTCGGCAACGTAGGATTGCCACTTTGCGCTTGGGGGTTGATCCACTTTCGCCCCTTAGATTCTCGTTTCCGTAGGCGCTGGTGCGGCGCCGCCCTGTCGTTTCCGTTGCTCGCAGGAGATACGGATGATCCGGTCCCGAGGGTGTGCGTCGATGTTCCCGGATCGAGCTTGGACAAAGAGTGAGCGATGGGGGTTTGGAGAGGAGGGTGGCTTATCGACTTTGCGAGACGTCGTCGCGGGGTAATGACGAACTGCTCCGTCGAGGCATACTTAGCTCGAAGATCACCGACATCCTGGGCCTGAGGGGTTGGGTAATGTATCTCCGAGGAGCGTCTCGGGGGAGGTTCGCGGTAGAAACTGCGAAAGGGTGGCTGGTTGGTCGTCGCTTAAAGGTCGATTCATATTAGCCCTCGTCGAAAGGCGAAACTGCTGCACTCACCCTCGGGTATTTATTCAGAACCACGGGGAACGTTCCTTGGAAAAATAGACGCGTCCGTTGACGCATTGAAGAGTGCACGAGTTATATTTTTAAGCTGTTGCGTTAGGTAAATAGAATTTATCTCGTATGAACGAAAAGTCTTCACTGCCGTTGTCCCTTATATTCTTAAGGTTTCGGTCAAGATGTTAGTAGCGTGCCAGCCATGGCCGACCTTCTCTATAAAGGGGCCTCGGTGCAAGACAAAATTTGGGCCCTAAATTTTTTCTAAAGTAAAAATAATTACAAACACGAACATATATTACTAATGCGTGATGTTGGGGCCCCCTCAATCGCGGGGCCCTAGTGCATAGCGTCCGCTGCACCCCCGAGATGGCCGGCCCTGGTGCTAGCTGAACGGTTCGAGATGTTTGGAGTTCTAATTTTCTGCATCGTGCCGCGCATTACGCCGCCTCGGATCCTCTATTGACAGACTGCAAGCTGTATGGGGTGAAACTAGAGGGTGTAAACTGTATGTGTTTTAAACTTGCAAGTCTTGATAGCGAGGCCGTGGGTGCCTCAAATCTCTGATTACGTTGCTCCTGTCTGAACCGAACCGGTGTCTAAACGGATAACATAAATCGATCTTAAAGAGACAGAGGGCCAACCTCTTTCCAGAGATCCGCGCACAACGTCCCGTTTACGCTGGCAAACCAGCCATGTAATGAAACCTCGCGGGACAGGGAACAAGGGGGTGGAGAAGCTGCGGGGGTGGGAATACAGGGAGTTGCGAGAGGGCGTACGTAACGTAACGTGGGATTAGAGACGGGGAGAGGCAGCCGCGCGACGCAACGCGCTGTCACGGCAGATGTGTCAAAGCGTAATTGCAATTTGCAGTTTAGTTCGGCACACTCGGAGACTTTGGTAATTAAGGGTGGCCCTAGCGAATCGGGGGCTACATAGGGTGGCCCCGCGGAGAGGAACGAGGCTCTCGACCGGAGCGAATCGTTCTGTCGCAGACAACGGACACGAAGAACAGGCCAATCCTTCCACGGATCATCGTGTAATGAAAAGTCTCAGCCGCTTGTTCCCGGATAATCGACCCCGCGGAACTTTCCTGCCCTCCGGTCGGCCGCCGTTCGTTTTATTTTCGGTGTTCCTCGTGGCCGACTGCGGCTTTTCAAGTTGAACCACCGATCGACGAGACTGACGTTGCCCGAGAAAAATTGCGATTATTCGTGGATATATACAAGTCACACCTACACAGCAGTTGAACAAGAAAGAACTTATTTTACAATATATAACAACTTCATTGATTCCCCTCAGGATTACAAATACTTTATACGTCTTCCCTTCAATTTTGCTCACCCGCATCTTACCGCTGTTGCAAACTATACTTATTTCGAACTTAAACACCAACTTACATCTTAGCTTATCTTAATTGGAGAAAGAAATAGAAAATATATTTACTCTCCCTCGTCATCCAAAACTTCCACCATCCTCTCTTGCCAAGATAGCTTTCTTAACAAGAAAGGAATTTAGCATCGTGTTTCGTCGATTTTGTACAAGTTTTTCAAATACCCACCAAACCAAGGGTGTAGAATCGAATTCGAACCCTGTACACACGCCGGCCGATGAAGAAGGATACGCATCGAATAATTTTCGAAGAAAAAGATGTTGCGTGCGATGTTAATCGGCTTAAGCTGAATATGTTCCGTTGCGAACAGCGTAGCCAGAGGACGAAGACGCGAGGCATCGGGCAATTTTCGCGTGCGCATTACAGTCGTCTCTGAGACCATAATTCTCGTAATTTCGCGGTTGACAACTGGTCGGACGTTTTCCCGTGGCGATCCGAGTGAAATCGCGGCGCGATGCTTATCCGCGGGGCCGTTCTTATCGCGGGGCGAGCACGCGGCGCGGAAAACACCGTTCGCCGCGTAGTCTGCGGTCAGCCGAGTGCCGAGGAACTATTTTGCCGACTGTTTACCGTGGTTGCTCGACTCGTTTCTCATGTTTTTCCTTTCCGTTTTTTGCCGCGGCCGACGACAGGCTCGCGGCGAGATTCTATCCACCGCGAAATACACACACGCGAGAGAGATCCCATCCCCGTTGGCCGACAGAACATTGCCCACGGTCCTTTATTTTACGCGAGCCCGTTTCCCACAGCGACTCCAAAACTGCCGAGACCTTTCTCACGCGAGATATACTACATGGAAAATAATATTCGTTCTTTATTCTCTTTTCGCTTCCCTTCCCCGAACACCGTTCCCTCTGGAACTAGCTCCATTCACCGTCGAATCAACCGCTGTTTCGGTCAATCGGTTCCGACAGATTGTTTTTTAAAAGCATTGCGCCCGTACGATTCGCACTCGCTTTCCCCTACATTTTCAAACGTGTACGCAAAACTATTGGAAATCACTGTTGTCGAACGAGGAAAAGTATTATTTCAGTTTTTCCCGCTTCCGACACTCTCACGGTCTCTTGTTTCGTTCGTACACGCTCCGAGTTCGAAATACGCGAACTTCCATCGATATTCGTACAATCACTTTTAATAACTTCCGCGTATTATGTGTTAATACCTTTTTTATAGAAAAAGAATGTAACAGTTCAAACCATTCAAACATTCTCGTACGATTTTCTCCGGGGCTGGAATTGTTAGAACTTCTCTGTTCTTAATTGGTTTGGAAAAGAACAAGGTTGTTAGTACGGCTATATTTACTTCAATATGGATAACTAGATTTTTCATTCGGAAATTTTTCAATCGTGAGTTTATCGAGTGATTCTACGAATCCCGTGAGAGTTAACGGAAGATATTCAAGTTATACAAAGTTATTGCTCGAGCGTGTGTGCGCAGAAAAAGAAAATTCAATTTCCGGCGGCGCGATAGCCAGAGGACTCGTTTGTCCGGCCTCGGTTATCCGACCGGTGCTCGTCCGTCTACTAAAGAGGGCTGTCTCGTGTAAACCGGTCCATTTAACGTAAAAATCAATTTCTTATCGCAGCTTTCAAAAATTTTTCCCAAATTATTTTACCATGCTTATATTAGCTTGGTGTGTCGATGTTGTTGGTGTTGTCTGTGTCAAATCCTATAATCGAATTTTGAACCACTTTCCGATGAGTGACAGACTTGAAACGGATCAATATCTGACAAGAATATTTTTTCCTAAGGTCATTTTTTCGAAGTTATAAATGTCATCGGTGTTTTTTGAAACATAATTTTTGAAAAATACAGTCAGATATGCATAATAACATGACCTTAAATGAATTTAATATTCGGTTGCTAGGTGCAACGAGATGGTTTTTGAAAAGTTTTTTTATACATTTTAGAATAATAAGTCTCTTGTCGCGAACTATGTATATCGGACAGTCGCTTTCACTGGAGCCGCCGATTACCCGCAAATTATTCACCGCTCGTTTCCCATCTTTTCGATGCGGTGAGACATTTTGACACTAACCCGCTTACCCGACCACGCCAACGTTTTGCCACACGGTTCGTTTTACCAAGCGAAAGGTTCGCAGGTGTTCATCGTGTGTAACATCTTACAGAAGCTTCGTATCGACGCGCGAATCTCGAGCCGTCACTTGTCACTTCCCGACTCTCTCCTCTCAACCCTCTTTCTCTGTTTTCAAACGCTGTAACGTCATTCAAATGTTAAGCTTCGCGAATTATAAAATCGAGTTTGCAGTAAAAAATTCGGAAAAAATTCACAATCGTGCGTGTTGCTATTTAGAACGTTCATGAATTTTTTCGCAACTTTTTTTCAAGTAGAAAAGAGATAGAGATACAGCTCTAAAACTTTGTTGTAATTTATATTTGTGGACCTTACATTTGTGTAACTAAAAAATACGACTTCAGTTAATAAATGGAGAGTTTTATTTACATTTTCTTTTCTCTGATGTCGAGTTACAGTCGATAAAAGAGTACAGAGGGTTAAACCGTGACAATTGTGAGATACACACGACAGAAACGGAGAGCGTCACGTGACCTCCCGCTGTGGGAGAACAGCGTTACAGAAGGGGAATGTAGAGTGGGGACACAAGTGGCAACAATCTCTGTTTCAGTTCTCTGGCGATCTCATTCCTCCGAATTCTCTCGCGTTCTCCGTCTCTTCGAATTCTCTCGTGCTCTCTGTCTGTCCGGTCGCTATTTCTCGGCGAACGGAACCGGGAGATACACCACTCGCGAGGCGTTCTCGGAAACGTATCGCTTCCGGTGGATTGGTCCCGAGCCGGGAAACGTTCCGACAATGCAGTCGAGGCACTCGTCTGGCACTCGACGAGACGCGCCGCGCGGGGATTATCAGCCCGAGAGTTGGCAACGGCTGAGTTTGAGATGGGAACGCCCGAAGATTGGTACTTTCGGGGAACTTGCAGGCAACAATAAGGATGAATCAATCGGACACGTGAATGGGACGTTGAGAATCGACGGTGGCAGTCACGTCGCTCGCACGAGACCTGCAAACCACTTCGGAAATGCTCCAATATGCACCTGCTTAATCATATTAGATTCTTTACAGACTTATTTTTCAATTTGCAATTTTTGATCATTTTCCTTATGCAAGGCGAGTTTTATTTGACCAATGATTTTTCATCGAAATTTAATTTTTCATTGCACGTGAATACCAAAGATGATTCCAAAGATTTGCTACCATGATCAATGACGATAAAATTGCTGGTTTCCAAAAACTCGGTAGGATATATTAGTCGAAGATGCAGGCGGCGAGTTGCTTGCTATTCTGTCCAGGGAATCGGATAAAATGGGGAGGTGTAAAGTTAGCAAGATCGTAAAGAGTTCTGAACGAAGCATGAATAATAAAGGTGGTAGCGCCACGGTATAAATTAATCAGGGTAACGTCAACGATCCGGGTTGACAGCCGCGGGTGTGCAGGTACGGTCGTAACTAGGGGTGCAATTAATTTTTCGTGACCCGGAATCGTCTTGATTGAAATTCCGCCGCGACCAGGAAGCCGTAAACGGGACGTTAACGCGACGCGATGCGGAGTAGATGAGGGGACTGCATTTTCCCGTGCCATTCCCCTGGCTCAGGGCTCACCTGCTACCGACGACCGTGTTCCCAACTTGATTGTCAATGCTCCTAAATCAACGTAGTTTCCCCGGCTCGTCGGATTAGCCATCAGACGCGGTGATGAGACGACGGCGTTCCTCGGTTGCGCGAGAGACCGTTCCACCACACCCTCGTTTCACCATCGTTCCTCAGTTTCCCCCCTGTTAATTCACCGTGGACCTGGTTAAATGCCGAAAGATGCCGGAAAATTCAGTCCCTCCCTCGATGAGACTCGCTGAGACTCGCTGTTCCCGGAATTAGCGCCTATTAAATTCCAGCGCATTCGTTAGTCCGCGCCTTCCAACCCATTCCCCTCGCTGAAACTCGGTAAACTTTTAGCCAGACGATCCTAACGCAAAGATCAAATGAAGCAGGTTACAAGCACATACACCATCCCCAAACGTTTCGGAAACAATGCGTTTTTCAAAAAATATGTTTCACACTGTTAGAGCTAAAAGATTTAAAAAATTCAAGAATCTTGTATTGGTGTTTTGAAATTAATTTTTATGTTATTCCTGCCATTTTCCCTATTTAGTCGCATACGGAAATTATAAAAAAATTAAACAGTTGACGAACACGTAGCTACACACACCTCAATTAATTCAGATATTTTAGTTGAAAATCCTGGTATGATAATATCGGAAAAATGCAGATTGCGCGTGGAAGTTTAAAGCGACATATTTTTACAGTATCAGTGCATAGGTGTAAGCATCGTTCATGCATTTTTTCAGATTTTTTAGAGAGGTGTGTCGCGTGGTAAAAAAAATAGAAATCTCTGCTTTGAACGTTTTTCTCAAGACTCGTATCCGATTAATTTGCTCGCGGTGGAAAAAAAGCAAGCGGAAGTTCGCGAGGCCGTGTTAATCGGGATAATTCCGGCATTTTTCAAGAGGAGTCACCATCAGTCAGAAAAGCAGCGGGAACGATCGTCTGTAAACACGTCGCCGATAGCCGACAGTTTTCCGTTGTCTAACAGGGACATAATGGAGAACGGGGAGCAGTTATGCAAGCACACGACCACCGGGCAAATATGCACTTACCGCGGCGAAATTAAGGGCATCATCGTTTTAATTAAAATCCCCCGGTTGCAGGCCACCATCAGTTTATGTAAATCTGGCTGATAAATGGCCGACGCGCGATGTACGATGAAGTTACCCGCGGTTATCTCGATTTCCGTGACCGTGTTTTCGGCCGTACTTTTAAAACGCCGTCACGTTTTTACGGCTCACTCCGTTCCATCGGCTAGCGTTATCATCTATTTACCGCGTATCGTAATTTCAATGGCCGGCCAGAAAACCACACTTTTGCACGGCGCGGCGGATTTTCCTAGCGCGGTTCGCGAACAGCCATTATTGCACCCGTGAAATACCGTCGGAGTTGGTTAGCCTGTATTTCAAAAGACTCGCAACTCCGACAAAAAAAGTACCCGACGACGACGCGCACTCTGGTTTAAACTTTAACCAGCGAATAATAAACTGTTGAAACAATGCAATTCTTTTTTCCACTGGGCCATCATATATGTATGTCGTATATTGTACGATATTCGCTGCGTCGGAATGTGTTTCGCGCGCGTTCAATTTTCGATGGGGTTTCGAAGTATTCAAATATTCTGGTCAACGCTGTTAATGGAAACTGAAACCAATTGTTGATTTAGCCGATGGAGGCTTTCGCAGATATTTGAAAAATCTTGTGAAAGTGTAATGAGTTTTTCAGAGTGTGGTAGATTGTTGTAATCCTTCAACTTGGAGGGGAACGTTGTGTTTGATTGATATTTTGAAAAAATTGATTTTTCGAGCCTGCTGGCATCGTTGAGATCCCGTCTTCTTTATATTCGGATCAATGACCTCCGCGATTACTGCAGACTGTACTTCCGGGTCCTCGAGGAGCAGTCCGAAGCAAATACGTCGAAGGGAGTTTCGAAAGCGGCGGGTCCCGGCGATAAATCATTTCGCATGCGGCACACGATCGCGGCGCGGCGTTCACGGCGAATCTTATGCATTACATTTATCGTTGGGTCGATCGGTCGGGCAAAAAGTATTTCATACAAGACGAATTGTAGCCTGCCAGAGACGGACTGGGCTGGCAAGACCGAAACACCATCGCACACTGCTCGGTTCTTCCAAGAATTCGACGGAAATGTTCATTTCCTAAGTGAAAAGCTCCAGTCAAAGTATTAAGATCCAGAAAAAGTATTTAAACACTACATTTCCAATTCTTCTTTTAACAAACACAGTTTTCCTAAAAACTTGATAAAATCTTTCTAGTAAATCAAACTGCCGTAGATTTAAACATTGAAAATTCCAAACTGCTGTTTAAAAATTTTCATACGTGTTCATTTTTGATAATATCGTAAGAATTACATTGCATTTATAGTTACAAATAATGCGATGTGAAATAACTGATAATTATGTATCGTTCGCATATTCGACAAAATACAGGACGTTTAAACGCGGTAGCCAAAGCGTGGTGGGGTTAATTGAGACAGAGGGTCGCGACCATCCGGACCGATTGATCTCGTCGTATAAATCGTTTGAGAGACACTGTCTCCGCCGATGAAGTCACCAGTCGGTCGCGTAAACCGTCGGACGGCAACAATGAACAGCCGCAAAGAACAGCGGGTAACAAATGACGCGGATGGCCGTAGGTCGCTTTCGCCTCGTCACTTCAGTAGAATGCGAAAGCGGCTGGGGGTCGAGGAGAAAGAGAGAAAGGAGAGGCGTAAAAAGACGAAAAGGTTGAGGAGAAGAAGTTTACCGCGGCGGGCCGGTCGATAAGGTAAATGCGGCGACTAAAAGCGCGTGTTCCTGTTCACGTGGCAGTGAGCGCGGGTTTCCGATAGTCGCTATCGACGCGGGTCCGCAGTTCCGGCTCGGGGCTCGCGTACGTCGCGGCGTCATCGTGGTATGCAGATCTCGTGTTCCCGGCCGGGTTTAAGTGCCGCGTAATTCAGTCCGGAACCCCTTGACCCTCTGCATATCCATTCCATCCGTTTGCTATCCCGTCCCTCGCTTTCGTCCCTTCCTGTTCCACCCCCGAGAGACCCGCCTCCGAATCTTCGCGACTTTCCTCGCAGACTTTCCTTCTCAACGGGGTAGACTCGTTTTTTCAAGATTGCAAGGGTGCGCGATGGGCCTTCAAATTTCTCGATAATGCAAAGATGGGGGTTTTCAGTAGTCAACAGTGCTAGAGAAAAGATCAGTCTAGGCCGCAGTCGCCCCCAAATTTCCTATTTTTACGTTCGCAGGGCGTAATTTGCATTATTCGGAAGCATAAAGCTGCACATGTACTGTGCGGAGCACGAGAGAAAACTAGCGGGAGGGGAACGGGGCAAGAGGAACGCAAAGGTAATCTGAGTGGTTAGGCTTCTTGCCCCGTTCTCTTCCCTTTACGTAAACGTAAAAATTGAAGTTTTGACGGCGACTGTGGCCTAGATTGATCTTTTACCTAGTGCTTCTGACTACTGAAACATCCCATCTTTGCATTATCTACCCCTTAAGAGAAAGATGTTCTGTTTGCACACACGCGCGTCGTTCAACAAGGTTTTAGGACAGAAGGTGATTGAGAATTTATTGTTTGCTGAGACCAGTACGTGCTTCTTTCTCGAACACGCTTTACTACAGTTTATTATCGTATAATTGACAACACAGCGCTCATGTGCATTGTAGAATATCGACGAGATAAGACAAGAGAGAGAGTACTAGACTACAGTGTACCACGGTCGAAAAATTGCACAGCATTCGAGATTACTTTCAGCTCAGTGACTCTACTCAGACTTTTGAGTAATGTTTCAGAGATAGATACGAGGCGTATCTCCGAGATAATGGATACATTAGAAAGTAGTGGGCGTACCAAGCGGTATAGTCGATGTATAGCGAGCCGCCAGCCTTGGGCAGTCGAGCGATGAAACTCCCAACTATAACCTTATAGCAATAACAAGCTAGATACTTGTTACAACTTTGGCCGAGTGAGCAGCTCGCTGCATCCCTGCCGAGCAACTGCAAACGTTGTTGCGCGGATTGTAAACAAACAAAACTTGATCTAAACTGCGGAATCACAACCCGAGTGTCGCTTTGATCGTCTCTATTCGGTCACGAGTAGTTCTCCAACTTGGTCTGTCATTTTCGGTATCGTCGAATAAATTTATTTTGATTCTGTGCGATTTTTTAGGTCGGTTGTTCGGTAGAAACATTGTTAACAGGAACTTGTACAACAGTAAATCGTCCCCTGGTTAAATAACGACGCGTCCACAGCGTGAACGCTTTTCGGTGAAATATCGATGACTTCTTTCGTTGTTACGAGAACCCCGAGCACCGAGGAACGTGTCGACTCACTCGAGGAACTCGGATGCTAAAAAGTAGCATTCATGACAGCGCCCTGCTCATAAATAACTTCAGCACGCGCCTCGCCAAAACTGTCTCGCTCGAGTAGCAGCTCAGACAAGCCAGCTCTACTTTACGACAATCTCGAGTGTCTACGGCTCTCCATTCGCGCGTCCCACGGCAACAAAAGTTGACATTTACGGTGCCCTGTCTCTCGATTCGGTCGAAGCGACGCATTCCTTCGTATCATGACCGCGAGAACGAACGCGGCCACTTGAACCACATTTAACGGAGTTTCTGTTTTGGAAAAATGTATGTTTGGGATTGACTGAGCGGATCGACGGCGACCGAGTAGTCACGACGGTAGCCGAGGCGCTCCGGCTCCGTACAATACATCTGGATCGATGGGTCGATGGTCAGCTCGCGGCGTGATTGGCCGGCGACTTCGAGATTGACGACGATCGATCCTCGCACGCGGAACTGCCAGCTGATTAGCGGATCGTTTTATCGATCCCTCGATCACGCGTCGCACGGTTCCGTCTAACCGCCAACTGATCCATCGCTCATCAGTGATCCATCGAACGTTCTGAGTAATTGATCTTTATACATATTCGTTATCGTGCGTCTCTTGACCGGTAACTAAGTATTTTATATCTCCGGGTTCGCGGACTAAGGTCGTGAACAGCTCTAAAAGCGGGTCTATAATTATAACTTATCTTTATTCATAGCCATACAATCTGTTCTGGTATTATACATAATTTCTGTGTACTAAGTTTACTTGACGACACTGAAAGTGAATAAATTGTTACGGTTTGAAAGCAGTGCCCAATTTATCCAAATCCTCTCAAACAATGTATTTCGTCTGGTTCCATTTTTAACCCCCAGCACTCGATGATGATACAAAAATCAGGTCGTTTGGTACAATTGTAAAAAAGTTATTCTATTTTGAAATGTGTACGAACACTTTGCACACCCACTGTATGCGAGTGAAAGTATTCTAGGTCGGTAGAAATATCTAATTTTTGTATTAAAATAGGTGCGAGTGCAAATCGTTAAAAAGTTACGTTATTGCAAGGACAGACTATCCGGAAGGAATTCTTCCTTTATTCCGACTTCCGTAAACTAATCGGGGATTTGTATAAAAATCCGCAATCTAAGTAGACACGGTTTCCCATTCGCAATGACTGAAACATCAACCACTTCACTCCCCCAACGGGCAACCTCGGCGACTCGTGTCAACGACTCGCTCCCAGTCCCCGTCCGCTGATTTATTATCTGTTTGCACAGGGTTTATCGGGAACAAATATCAATTTAGTGTCAGACGCAACGCGACGACAAGTGTATCAACTACGGAGACACGAAAGTTCATGGGGCTCGCGATACTGTGAAAAAGTTTTCGGCTGGTATCGCGGCGGCGTGTAATTTCGAATGCAAAATGGCCATTGAAAAAACTGGTTCCCCGCGCCGGACAACACGGTTGCCTTCATAATTACACGCATGATGTATTGCGCGCGGGCAGCAGCAGACTTGACTCGTTATCGATGCGTTCGACTTTCACGCGAGTCGTGCTCCGATAATTGTCCGCATCGACCCCCTCCACTGCTTGGGCCCGCCCCTGGCCACGCCCATCGCATGAGTTTCCCAATGAATGCAGATCTAGGAAGACTTTAAACGTTTATTTATATAATTTATTTATATAAAAATTCTATAAAACCTGTCGGAGTTTGATGAGCCCGTAAAACGCGATTCGCTAAACTCGGCCGACGGGATTTCGGCGATCTCCACCAGGAACCGATCCGTGATCGATTAAAGTTGTCCGTGCGGCCGTGGACGGTCCATATTATCAATCATTACCGATTAAACTCGCGTGACGTCGCGAGAATGGGTGGGGCTTTATTAAAAAAGCAATTTCGAGCTCGCGCGCGCGAAACCGTGCTTCATTCTACAAGACGTGGCTCGAGCGATGCAAAGGATACCGTGTTCCGGACGGACGGCTTTGAATTATTCATAGGTCTTAATACAAAGGCGCCATCGTTTCGTCGATTTCCATTAAATTGCGATGCTTTCGTTTCGTTTCATTAACCGTTTAAACCGCTCCTTCCAGAACCCGCGGGGAACGGTTTCTTGCGGTGCCGAACGTCCCAGATACGTCACCCAACTTCCTGTAATCGAGAAATCTCTTATTGAGCCGGACACGAACCCGCTGCAACCTTTGAAACGCTCCCCCTTCCTCCACGAAATTGAACGTGCCGAGAAATCCACGGAAATTCGTTGGCTAACGTCGTTCCCCATCGAAACCACCTTTATCCCAATGAACGACGGGCCTTTGTCGGAGTCGCGAGTCGTTTATGGAATTTATATGAATTTTGTATAGAGATCGTGGCCACGTTTCGACCGGCCAGACATTTATTAAGAACTCCGCAGGATCGGAGCGAAACCATGATCTCATTAGACTTTACTCAATTGTTCGTCCATGCTGAATTTTGCCGAGCGCACCGCGAATCCATATAACCCACCTTTTCCTCAATTGTTCCTCCAGCCGCGCTAAGAAACCGCTCCGGAATGGAGATCGGGAAAATTTAATTCCACCGGACCGTTTCGCACGCCGAAATTTCGCAAAAGTATCGCTGAAATTGGTTCTTCGCGTCTTACGAATTTGTCGAACTCGTAGGAAGTTCGAATTGAAATATGCTTCACGATTGGACTGTCGATATTTTTGTTAGGTTAAAATTGTTTGAAGCAATTGCGTCGAACAGGAGCCGGATGGATATTTATTCCTTTTTTCTCGATTTTTGTAATTTCGGGAGAATGTAACAATATCTCGAAATTCTTTTGAAATTTTTACTCAACGATGGAAGTTGTTTTTCCAATTTGTTGAATTTGATCCGAAAAATACATCAATATTGAATTCTCGACATACCAGGATTCTTCTGATTTTTAATATTTTTTTGAAATGATGTATCGGTCCAAGCTTGTAAAAATGGGGGAATAAATTCCTCTTTCAACAGCGGATTCGCGATTATATTGGCTGAGCAATAGCTAGGGAACAAAAATTGTAATCAAATTCACGACAATTGCTCCACTGAAGCACTGTTCTGACATCTCGACGACCGGAAATCTAGGGATCGATAAACGCCGATAAAAAGAAGTGTGGAAAGGCTGTATCGTAACGTGACCCTCAGGACTTCGGCCCAGAAAATCCTTGATTTTTTCGAATTGTGCTGGCGGAGGAGCTGCAGGTTCATCTTACCAGGTACGCGTTCAAAGACGAAGACTACTTCTCCGGTCTGGTCGTTGCGTGCAGCTTGTAATGCGAGCACAGCCCTGAAAGATCATCCGATTAAGAGTAGCAAGCTACGATCCGGGACCGTGATACTTCACGTGCAGGATACGGGATGTGGGCATACACGCACAGGCAAACACACCACCGTAAACACCGATCCGGTCGCGGTGTCAGGTATATTCCCGTCCCGCGGATTAACGATCGACTGACAAATAAAATTTACTGCGAGATTTCGTTTGACTCGCGTGACGCTCAAAGGAGGCAAATGGCCGTGAAAGGCTGGCGTTGCTCGCGTCGCTTCCTCGATACGCATGAATTAACGCAGCCATCCGCGAGCAACGCGTGTAATCAGCGTCGCGGATCGCTGTCCCTAGTCCGCGAAACCATCGTGGGCGAACCTATGACCACGTCGAGCATTTATTACATTTCCACTGGATCGACGTGTTCACTTTTTTCAGAGATTGCGGACTCACTTTTGATACTTTTTACGGGCGCTAGGGACACGTAAACAGTTACTTCCTTAAGGGATTGGGCTAACGAAATCTAGGGTATTTCTCAGTGTTACCAAACTCTGTGCAAAAAAAGGTCATTTGTGATAACACTGATAAACATACATATGTATCAATCTAACGCTTCAGTTTTGCTATGAATACACGCTTTTTTCTTTTTTTATTAATATCTTTATTGCCATTAATGGATTCGAGTAGATTTAAGCCCTTTATATTTTTGTTGTTATGATTCCGCGTTGATAGTCCTGACCAGGCGCCATCTCGTCTAACTAGCTGAACTAAAATTAGTTCTAGACTTGCTCCAGACTCTGGCTTCATGAACGGAATATGGGGAAATTGATTGCAATCACGGGCTTCGGTTATTTATCCTTATACGAGCATATTTTGAGCTGCACGAAGGTTCATTTGATAGAGGAAGGTTCAGCGCAATACGATTAATAGCAATAAAGATATTAATAAAAAGAAAAAACGTATAGCGAAATTGAAGCGTTACACTGATACGAATGTATGTTTATCAGTGTTACCACACAAATAATTTGTTTTGCCAAGGAGGGTTGAGCACACTGATAAATGCCCTAGCAAAGGGGTACCGTAATCAATGCTTGAGGGGTGCCCTTAATCAGTGTTTGAAAAACAACCTTTAGTTAGAAAATGATTACCGGCACCCGCGAATATCAAACAAAAGTCGACCCGTTCATCGCAGTGCTCATTGTACGGCAGAAAACTGTGTCAGGCGTACAACAACGGTCGGACGCAGCTTAATGATCGAATTCATGTGCAAAGGTTGATCGAACCATTCTTACTTGCCCGGCATTGTGCGAAACAACGTTTATTATCGAGCCCGGACAAAGTTCCGCGAGCACGGCGGGTAGAACAAAGAGCTCGCGACTCGGTTTTTCGCGTTAAAATTCGCCTCTCTTCGCTTGCCGGCTTTTCATCCGCGACAAAATCTCAATTATCGCGCCATCGCATCGGTTGTTAGAACTTTCGCGCGCGGGCAAATCTGTTAACGCGAACTATCGATAATCCCGGGAACAGTTGAAGTTCGGAAGAGAGAGAGGCTCGCCAGGAGCTCGGACAACAACAATGCGCGTATGCGTCGGCTATTAAAGCTCCATCGGTGAGCCAACAAACCCGCGAAGCTTTATGAAAGCTTGTCCTTTCATACCGCGCCGTGAAAACGACCGGCGAACAATAATCCTGTGACTGTTAAACGTAAACAGTCGGGCCAGGTCCTTCTGCCCGTTACTCGAATTCCTGTCGTTTTCTGTTTCGCATAACAAGCTCTCCGGGCTCGCGGAAACGTTGCCGCGCGGAACTTTCTGATCCGACAAAGAGCACAGTGAGGCACGGAAAGATAGGACGCTCCATGTTGCATAATTTATGGTAGAAATTGCATCGAGTAGATTCTACGGTTGAATAGTCTATATAAATAAAAATCAAATATAAAAAAATATTAAATACAAAAATATATTAATTATATCATTACCCTGGATTTATGTATCCTTCAATCGTATTCTGGTAGTACGCAATACCCGATATTGTCCCATATACAAAAACGATCGCAACAGCTATCTGCAGCGTTTAATTAAAAAAAATCAAGTCGATATCTTCATCAGATTCCGAGAGAACAGCTTGTATCGCTTTATCTGGTACACCCTGTATATCGCGGGATCTGGCTTCCTTCGGTAGCGCAACCGGGAACTGCATCCAGGAGAATGACACGCGATTACGGGGCCAACGCATCGGTTTTCGAAACCCGAGTTTCCCTTTTCCGCATTGTTCGTCATTGTCCACGCGTCACCGCGACTTCCTTTCAAGAAGACAGAATCCCTCGATCCTTATTTTGTGAACCGACCCGGCAGCTTTATCTCAAAAAGCCACGCTTGAATAACGCTTTTCACGATACGCCGGTCTCGATAATACGTGGCTTAGTTTGACGCCCCTTTTCGAAAGAGCCATCCGTCTGTAGTGTATCCCATCTATCTGATAGATAAATTAAGTAGTGCGGGAACGACCATGATTGACGTCGCTTCTTTGTTCGGTATTAATCTACATGCTATCGTGTGTTATTACGATATCTCTTGGTAGGGAGTCGATCTTTTCATATCGGTAACATCTTCGCTAGTCTCTGTAGCAAGATATTGCGATCCTGCTGATACTAATTACAGTACAGCAAGGTCTCGATACAAGCTGCTAGTTTGTTGTTATTTTACGGGGACAGTGCTACATCCTAGTTGGAAACCGAACAAATGGATGTTCAAGTAGAAATGTATTGTTGTGCTGGTGTGCAACGATTGCTACTTCTCGAAATTGTAGGTTTAAGGGGCGGTTTACTAGGTAGGAAACTATCGAGTCTAGCACGTCGCGTCATCATATTTTGTAAAGAAATCATTCTTGCTATGTTTTAGTTATAAAGCTATAAAATCGTTGCGTATTCATGAGCCTCGCGTTCCAGGGAAATCCGTTAAAGACGCTGGGACGGTATTCTGAAACGCGAACGAAATGCACAGTGGAGCCGTCCAGGTATTTCCAGTTACCCGCAGCGTTTTTTTCCGCGTCCAGTGACGTAGACTGAAAGAGAGATTAATTGCATTTGGTTGTGTATCGTAAGCAAACGTCGCGCGCGCTTCACCTGTCTGAAAAGACGACGGTGGTCTGGTCTCTCTTTCTTAATCTTTTCCTCTCTCTTTCTCTCGTAGCTTGCCTAAAGAATTGCTAATTAGCCAGTGGTTGCTCTTTTTCGTTCCCCCATGTGCCGCGTTACGCGTTATTCTCTTAGTCCCGGGTTCTCGTGCTCGCTTTGACGCCAATTCCGTCTCCTTTTTCCACCCTCGGCCACACCTTTGCTTGCCTTCAGAGAGCTCTTTTATCTGCAGCCCCCTTCCGGCAAGGACGGTTTTTTCGGGGGGAAAAGCGTCTCTAAAGCGGTGAAAAAGAAAATAATCTTGCGTGTGTGTACGTGCGACAGCGATGCTTTTCACCCGTCCCGCGATAAATACGTTACTTACAAACGGGTTGCGCCGAGGAAACCGGTTACACTGTGATTTCGACAAGAAGAGCGTTTGCGAATTCCCGGAAAAATTGAGGTGGCGAGCAGCTATAAAGCTTCCCGCTACAAATTCAATTTATTCTACGCGATATAACCTTACCGCTACCCTCGTCGTTCTCGCCCGGTTCCTCACCTACACCTATTTTCCCGCCCGCCTCCGAACACCGTAAACTGTCTCATTATAAACGCGCTACTTTATCCAAGCACCTGGCCACGAAAAAATTTCATGTTTCTGTTACAGTTCGTCTCCTCTACGCTTCACGTGATTGCGCGCATTTTCTTGGCCCATTGAAATCACGATTTAAATGACTGTTACTGTTTCCAACAGCTGAGAACATTATTATCCCAAAAGAAATCGCTTATTTGCTGATCATTGAAACGTATCAGATGCCTCTCTAATAAACTGGAGGGTTAGTTGATTACACTTTTTGAAAGAGAATGGAACAGATATTTAAAATTTTCAAAAAGTACCCCAATAAAAATTGAAACAAATGCTTTTTTAATTTTTGCACGCAACCTTGTAAATTGTATTTTTGGAAAATCTTTTTTAGTAAACCAATGTTTCTAATTGATGATAAAAAAATCAGGTCGTTTGGTACAATTATAAAAATGTTATTCTATTTTAAAAGGTGTACGAACACTTTGTACACCCACTGTACACACGTGAAATATTACACGTGTACACGTAAAACCAAAACGACACGTACCGAAGTACGTGTACGTGAAATACACGTGAAATCGGGATCTCTGCTGCTAATTTCTTGCGGCATTGTTTTTAATGGTCAAACCTAGGCTGCTCTCCGATGTGACACAGTCATTGGGAATATTACTAGGTAGATACGATGTTAAGAGATGGTTGCGACATCGTCCACGCTATACTCTGGGCAGAGTCGTCGCGAGTTTAGCAACGATGCAATTACTTTCGTTGAGTCGGTTATTAGAGGAACGATTGTCAATCGGAGAAACAAATTGTGCCGTCCAAACGTCTAATCATCCGAAGGCAAACTTTAATCTCAGCAATTCACGAGGAATTCTCCCTCTCTGTCTGCTGGGCGTATCGCGACGAAAAACGAGGCCTGAATAAACGCTTTAACCACGATCGATTGCGTGCGGTACGCATCCGCGCGGGGGTTTGATTAAATAGCAGGCAAGCGTCCGTGAAGAATCCCATTCCTCGCGCTTTCACTGCGATAATATCGTCGATTTCTCTGCTAGGTGGTTATTTCGCGGATAGACGCGATCGGTCTTCCATCTTGGAACGCGTTGTGTGCGGACCTTCGTGTTTCGCTAGGCTTGCCACGACTCTCCTCGAACCGGCTAAATCGGTTGCATTAAGAGATTGCGCGCGGGAGGATCGAACGAGGGACTTAATAGCGATTAGGAGGGAGTGCAGAGGCGTCCCGCGAGGTTATGAAGTTGCCAGGAAGAAGGACTTTGTTTCCTAGATATTTTTTGCACGACCTCGGAAAACTCCCTCCGCGCTAGACCCCATCAGACCTCTAAACTTTTCGCCGGGAAAGTAGTGCACGCTTCTTGTGTTCTTAGAATTAAGTTCGCGATCGAACTGGTTAAGTGATTGACCTCTCCGTCGCGCCAGTCAAGTGATCGCGCTAACCTAGAGCTGGTTGTAACTGGCTGGAATAGGTTTGATGCGATGCTTGATTGAATTGATCTGCAGCAGCGGATCTACGATAATTAATGCTTAACGATGATCGTGTTCCCTGTTCCTACGCTTGTCGCATAATTTTCAATTGTTTAAAAAGCAATTTTGCAATTCAAAAATACAACGTCGTTACCCCATGCTGGTGGATAATGTACTCAATACTTGTTTTTTTACTCATACATCATACAAAACATCATACATTTTCTATAAAATTTAATATTCAACTATTGTTCGGCGATTCTATAATGATTAGATGCAGATTTGATGCACTTAGGGACACAAATGAATAGGTATAATTTGAGACAGTAAATACACAGCCTTTTCAGATAATTGTTACCTACGTACCTATACTCTGTAATACTCTGTAATGTACATTACGTTGTAATAAATCTCATATAAGAGATTTGCTAATGAAACAAAAAAGATGTCCAAGTTTCTAGAGGTGCCACCTCGTTTGACCAAACCGTTCAGTAACAAAGAAGTTCTCGCGAGAGCGTGGATCGAGCAGCCACATGAAGCGTTTCTGTTCATCGAGTCGGTGATGAATGAAGTGGCCTTGGCCGTTGCCTTGACCACTGGCGAAGGGAAAAGCGTTTCCAACTTTGCTCGCTTCTCCTGAATTCTTCGAAGCAGCACGCAGCTCGCACTTAATCATTCCTCATTGATCGTGTCCCTGGAGCTCGCCTCTCCTTTCCGCCGGTTGGACGAGCGATTTTTTAGCGGGGAAAAGACCGTACAAAGAAAGGTAAAGACCGTGAACGGTAAGATGGCGAACGATTAGGCGGCAAAGCGTCGCTGCGCCCGGGCCGTGTCTCATATAAATCTCTGGCGCGGCGCGCTGAGAAATTTATGGCACGCCCTTCCGACCGTCTAAGTAATACGTTTTCTCCGCGTCCGTAGATACGACGCTCGATTAACAAACCCTGGGGCCACGCCCACGCCACCGAGTTACGATATTAACAACGCCGGAGTACGATTCATTTACGCCCACCGTGTCTCGTTTATGAATGAAACGCTCGAGATCGAAGTTGGACACCGGGGTCAATGGGTGCGAGCCGCGGTAGCCTTGTGTTGACGCTATCTGTGCCCCCTCTCTCCTCGATCCGTTGAAATATTGCTCGTTACGAGGCGATTCGAACGCATTTCGATACGTCGGAATTGTGGAATAATAAGCACGAGTTGATAGAAATACGACTGTCGCAAAGACTCAACGATTGTCGCGAAGACAGCTCGAAACAATCGAGAACCTGGCTATTGTGTGTGTCAATGTAAAACGTCAGGCTTTTTACGTTACTTCAACAGTGTAGCAGATAATGAAGTGGAAAATACGGAGGAAATAGAAAGGAGTTAGGTTAGTAACTCTTAGTAATACAATTAGCGTTCTATACACAAATCTTCCAAATAGAGGAAACATTGTTCACACCTCTGGCGAGGACTTGACCGAAACTTTCCACTGTGCTACGGGTGACATCAAAGGCGAACAACGTCTTCGGTAGTATCCGAACATAATTCGTAAGAGCAGGAAAACGCCTGTGAGAATCGTAGTAACGCGAGGGCGGAAGTTGAAACTTCAAACAGAAACAAAGTAGAAGAGAAGATTCGAGTCGCGTCGACAGAGAATTTATTCCCGACTGTCCTCTTTGCCGAGCAGTTTGTTAAGGGCAGAGCCCCATGAAGACTGAAAGTGGAATCGCAGGAACTCGATCCGAGGATTTCGAGGGAGATCACGAACGTGGCGATCGATTATATTCGGCTCGCTGGAAAAAAGAATGTCCGATCGGAACGGTATCTCAGTTTCCACATCGTTTGACGCTCGCCCCGAGGACATAAAGGCGAGCGTGCAACGGCGCGACTCTTGGGACAAAAGTCCCACAACCAGACAGAAGAGATGGGTGGACCTGCGATATGGCAGAAGAGTCTTCTGCTCGGGACGGCTCCGCTTCGGTATAAATTAAAAGTTCCTTTCCACTTCGGGGATCGTTAATCCGTCGTGTCACTATCCGCCGCGGTTTATTTCTACCCGGCAGCTTCTCCAAGTCACCGAAACTTCTCCTCTATATTACCAGTGACAACCCAGCACGATTTTTGCGCCTCTAAAGCGCCGCTCTAACGCCATTTAACGACTGTTATTTCGCGCTATAGCTCCTCGGATCGACCGTGTACGAAGTTTCCTCGAAATCTCACTCGCAAGTCCTCGAGTTCTCCTTAAAAATATTTCGTTCATGTGAAAAAATCGCCGAGTGGTAGTCACGAATCCTAAATAGAAAATCCTAAAGATGTTGATCAATTCTCTGTATTTAACTTTACGTAATCGTTATTGATGGATGCAATGTGCAGGGTGCGAGATTACATATCGCAACAATTGCCTCTGCCATTAGTTTAATTGCGTATGTGGACAACGAAGGATGTAGTACTGAAGTGTTGCCGAAATCTTTTAGGGTACCTGGGGCATTTCCATAAGCTAAAGCCTGTTGTATATCGTGACCTAGTACATTAGATTTAACCACAACATAGTCCCACAGCTTACATCTTCAGCTACCATCGGATCAACAGTGGACTTAACGTGGTCGCAACTGAACACCGTGTTTAAGAAGATTAACGCTCCATTAAATAAATTGAATAGAAATGCGTACAAAATAATTAAATATACCTGTATGGTTCTGGTGTACCGCACCCTGTCACAGGAAGATTCGCTGGTTGATACGAAGAACGTTGGTCGTTCTGGGATGTTGCTAATCGTCTCGCGTCAAAGGTGTAATCAAAAATTCAGACTGCCCCTCTTCGTACAGATTAAAAAAACAAAACGAGAAATTAGAGATAGATGGACAATTCAATGGACAATTGTTTTAACGATAGTTATTTTTTTCTATGATTTTCTATGATTCTATCATTGAAACAATTGGCTTGTGATAGCCAAAATGTGATGTACATTCCCTTCCTCTTAGTTAGACCACGAACCGCACGAGAGTCAGCGCCCTAGCCACTTCCGTTACGCATTTCCGTTTCATCGTCGGATCGATTTTACGCCTATCGTGCCAAAAGAAGTTTCACTTGTAAAAAATTCCTCTTTCTTCGAAAAATTGTGTGCTCGCGAGGGTCTAACGAGGACGTCAGAGCCGTAGGGTGCTGGTCGCGCAAGCGTCAGGTAGGTACATCGTCCAGCAAATTACGCTTTTTCCAGCGGCGGGTAGATAAAGTCACCGGGACACGTCGCTGGCTAAGACAAATAGAGGACAGGCAGCGTCGGGCCTCCCGGTAAAGCCGACCAAACACTAATGAACCCGACGAGTCCCTCGGAAATGGTATCGGACGGGGAGAGCTGGCCGTGGCCGGTGATTAGTCGTTAATGCTTATCATTAACCCCGAGGGTTAATTCCCGCATTAATTACTCCGTGTGTCGCCTGTTGGAAACTATCTCGGGCCGAGAGCAGGGCGCGCGTGGTAGCCACGCGTCGCCACCGTGAAAACCAGGCCCGAAACCTGTCACGAGGCGCGCCGGAAGCCTCGCATCGTCCGTCTGCATTAACGTTCCGACGGACGATTTATTTCTATCGATACCCCGGCGCCCGACATTCCCTATCGAACTTACTCTATTTACCGACGCCACGCCACGTCGAAAGACCGCCTCCTCTCGTTTGCGGTCTCGTTTTACGCTTCGTGTTTGTTCACCCCCGGCTGACAGCTTCCCAACACAGACGGAACGTTCCATTTTCCTCTGACGGAACAGGATGCCTCGTTAATTCGCAGGTCAAAAGTGTATGCGTTACGGACGATGTGTGTAAGGCGGTCATTCTGTACCGTAGAATGCCCGATCTTTCGGACAATGTGTATGAAATGAACAGGTATGTTGCGTCTGTGGCTACATTCATCTATGTTAAGTTACTCACCAATGTGAAGTTTCAGATATATTTAAAAATATTGTTTTTAAAAAATTTTTTCAAATTTATTACTAACGATAATTTGTTTACAATTTCATAACAGTTATGAATAAATTTAAAATAACAAACTTCAGCTTTACAAATTTATCTACTACTAAGTTCACGCAATTACTCCCAAAGGTATCTCGCAAATTGCTCGGACAATTTATATAATATCCACGTTTCGTTGGCCAGGGTGTTAAATCTATACTTGACACTTTTTATGTCTGTCTTTTATAGCGGCAAACTTGTCGATCGGGGTCCCCCGCTCAGATTTTAACGAGACTTAACATATGCACACGCAGCTCTCGCTCCTCGTCATCGTTTTCAAACACTCGAGCCAACATCCGACCCGCGAACAGTGCAAAATGCGCAGTCTAATAAGAGTAAATAAACGCGGAATCGGAAACGCCGCAGGATCGTTAAAACCGGCATCAAAAACAGCCGCGGTGCACGCGTTAAAATTTATTGTCTCCCGCATTCGCATTAACTATAAACGCACAAACATCCGCAGTCTAACGACGTGCACCGCGGTCGGACATAAATCCTGTTATCAAGCAGAGCTGAATCTAATGCGCGGACCAAAATCCATCGAACACCGCCGTCATCTTTTTGCGCGACCCTTGGATTCAGGGAAGCCAGACACCGGTAAAAAAGCCGGCGACGAGCAACTAGTTTACGAGAAAATTGAATTTGACTCGCAAAGGAGGCCCGGAGGGCTGTTCCCTGGCGAAACGTTCGTCCCGGATTGATTCGCTATGGTGCCTCGATTCTTCGCGGTCAACGAGCGAGCCGAGTCGGACACTCGCCGCAATACGGGACAAGGAACGGCAGTTTTATTGGCCCCGCATGCCGGTTACAAGTGTATTATGTTTTCAACGAAAGCAAGCGCCGCCGCGCCGACTTGAATTTCAAATGCCATTTACCGAACCGCGCATCTTTATTGCATGACAGTTTCCGTGCCTCGTAAACTTGTCCCCCCGGAGCCGAAGTTATGCTCCGGATATCCGACGCAACGCGGCGGCATTATCTCACCGCGAGCACGTCGTGATTTTTCGGACGGACTGTCCGAGGCCTCTGCTTGTACAGCGGCCCGCCGAGTGTAATTATTCCACGTTTATTAGTCATCCGACTGGCGGCCGAATCCGGGTCGACCCAGCCACGGTGCATCGATGCACACGCTGCGTCACCGCGCCACGATCAATCTTCGATTCCAACTTTTTCGCGATATTCGACGGGCCCGCGTTCCGAGGGCAAATGTGCAGGGTGTATAAAAAGTAATGGTCATCCATCCTTGGTTCTATTTTTTTTGTTAATTAGGAAATCTCATATGAGATTTATTAGAACATAATGTTACATTGTGATACAAAGAATAATGAAAAGCAAAAACATAAGGAAGAACAAACAAAAAGAAACATTATTAACAAGAAGAAACCTTTAAGCACTGTAAGCGCTAAAAAACACCTGATCTATTGGAAAAACACGACTGACCTCTAGGGGAGCAGTCGGGGGTTGCCGTGTATCGCTTCTTCCGTGAACGGATTCAGACGCCCCGCGGTGGCCCGATTCCAACGAGTACCCACTCGGGGAGTCCGGCACCACTCGGGCGGTTTCCACCCCTAACAATTTTCTTGGTTATAAACAACTCGTGGCAAGTTTCTCTTACAAATGTCCACTGATCCAGAAGTGTAGATTCACCTCTGGGACGGATGACCATTACTTTTTATACACCCTGTACAGGGTGCCTCACCAGTTTCCAGAGAAGATGATACCGGTGTTACGCAGATCATTCTAATTTTTTTTATGGGACCTTCTTCATTTCATGGAAATTCAGCTAACATTCATGTCCGATATTATTTTCCACGAGATTTCGAGATGACCTTTAACTGCGTCGGACAGTAAAAATTCCATGACAGACGGAGAAATTTAGGAATCGATTTTTTTTCTGGCTTTCCGACCAAATACCCCACTGCACGACGTCTGATTTGTAAAACAGAGATCGCAGTCTCGATAATCCAATTAGACCAGCACTCCTAGTTCAACTTGTCAGCCGAGCGCAACATTCAGAACCGCCAACGTTGGTCGGAAACCGTAAAAACAGTGCATTGACAGGAAACAAACAGCGGCAGGAACTGATTGAAATTCAGAACAGTGTCTGCGAAAGGTGAAACTAAAAACTTTTCCAGACAGCACACCCACGTTTTCGGCCCAGAAACGGTGAAGCAAACGGGTCCCTCGGATCTCGAATCGGGGATCGGTCCGTTTCGAAGGCGACAGGATGCTGTTTGCTCCAGTTTACACACGTTCCCGTCGATGTAAGAAGCAATTAAGCGTCGCGGTGACGCGATCAAGCATCGTCCGACAAGCCCGCGCAACACTCAAACAGGTTTGATAGACAATTATGGATATCGCGCTCATTATTCAGAATCACCAGAGACGCGATATTACTATCGCTATTTTTTCGCGCTTTCGCCTCGTAAATCTCCTCTATCAGTTAGCAAGCGCGCGAAACTGGAAATCAACGGTTTGCCCAGCAATTAATCCGATACCGCTGCCGCTGTTGGTGTTCCTGTTCGCCAAGCTGAGATCCGCTATAAAACCGCTCTCGGCTATCATCGATCCCGTCGGAAAATCTTGAATGCCCGCCGAAACTGACCGATCGCGGATCGTTGACGTTAGAAACTCGGCGAACAACTTGTCCGAGAGCGTAACTTTCGCTCTGGGTGTCCTTTCATGAATGAGAAAGAAGGATCACGCAGGCTTTTCGCCAGGACACTGGCGAGTCGGTGCGCAGCCGATCCGCGTGTGCTTTTTGCTTGTTAACTTCCCGATTCATAGGGAAGTTACTGTAATTACCCCGAAAATCGAAAATCGATTTTTTAGCAGATCTTCACGTTTCATGGTTATTGAAGTCATTTTAGACTATTTTTATCAAATTGTTAGTATGTGTGTGTGTGTGTGTGTGTGTGTGTGTGTGTGTGTGTGTGTGCGTATGGCCGTTTTTATGTTATCAAATTTTTCGTTAACGTTTTCTGAAAAAGTAACAATGCGATCAGAATGATGAATGATGCAATCGATGCGCCCCGTCGTAACTTAGAGCTGATTAGATTTTGGTCCATATCGGTCAAGTAGTTTTTTAGATTTTTTAGTTTTTTTAGTTTTTTTCGAAAGAAGTTCATTCAAGAATGCAATTTATACGAGAGGATGGAAATTTTCCACCGAATAAACAAACGTAATTATATATATTTCATTTTTATGTAAAAAAAAATTTTTTAAATTTAACCCTTTGAACACGAGCGGCGCCGATACGGCGTCCGGCCGATGTTAAGTAGCAACTCGAGCGGTGCCGATACGGCGCCCGGCCGATGTGAAGTGGCAAGGATGCATCTTGGCTATTGTTTTACTAAGTATCACACCAAAACTAATTACAGTTGTTGTTTTCGACATATAAATGAATAAACTGGTGAAATTTTTTTTTTTAATTTTTTTAAAATTAAATATTTTTGAAGTACCTGTAAAATGTTCACCTAATTTGGCCGAAATCGTCTCGAGTTGCTGGTTCGCGTAAGCGAAAACGGCCTCGAGTTCAAAGGGTTAAAAAAAATGTTTTTTTCAATTATGCAACTAATGCTAATGTTACCGCTTACAATAATCAAACTAGCTGGTTATTGTTGCTCGCCCGCTTCGCGAGCTCGCGGGTAGGAATGCTCTTTCGAGAGGGTTAGTGGTACGCATTGCTAGTGGGGCATATAGCTATTAATGTTTTTTTACCCCGAAAATCGAAAATCGAATTTTTAACAGATCTTCACGTCTCATGGTCATTGGATTCATTTTAGACTATTTTTATCAAAATGTCGGTATGTGTGTGTGTTTGCGTGTGCGTGTGCGTGTGCGTGTGTGTGTGCTTTCGTGCGTGCGTGCGCGTGTGTGTGTGTGTGTGTGTGTGTGTCAAATTTTTCGTTAACATTTTCTGAAAAAGTAACAATGCGATCAGAATGATGAATGATGCAATGGATGTGCCTCGTCGAAACTTAGAGCTGATTAGATTTTGGTCCATATTGGTCAAGCAGTTTTTTAGATTTTTTAGTTTTTTTCGAAAGAAGTTCATTCAACAATGCAATTTATAAGAGAGGATGGAAATTTTCCACCAAATAAACAAACTTAATTATATATATTTCATTTTTTTTTTAATAGTGCAGTTAATGCTAATGTTACCGCTTACAACTAACGAATCGGGAAGTTCTTTGTGTGGCTCGTGGAGAGTCACACACAAAATAAAAAAAAGCCATTAATAGCTGTATGCCTCACTAGCAATGCGTACCACTAACCCTCTCGCAAGAGCAGTCCTACCCGCGAGCTCGCGAAGCGAGCGAGCAACAATAACACCATCCGCGAGCTCGCGAAGCGAGCGAGCAACAATAACACCATCCGCGAGCTCGCGAAGCGAGCGAGCAACAATAACCAGCTAGTTAAAACATTACTTTCAAGTTCTTCGCTTAAAAAAATAAAAAGAGAAATTATAGATGGACTAAAAAATGGATTAGCTCCCCTCCCTCTATCCTATCCTTGGTAAGGTAAGACTGAATGTATCACAGAGATAAAAGAAATCGTGAAGGAAACGGGACTTCCTTTGTAACCCGTAATGGTAGAAAATAAACATACATACATACAATATACCCATAAATACTTGTAAGTATAAAAATGTAATATTGCAATCAACTGTCATAAGCCTTGTTGTCGTTAATGACCTTGATGTTGATGCGACCTGTATAAATAAATTAACTAGCTGGTTATTGTTGCTCGCTCGCTTCGCGAGCTTCGCGGGTGGGGGTGTTGTAGCTCGCTTTGTGAGTTCGCGAGAGGGTTAATAGTACGGATGTTATTTGGTGTGTGACTCTCCACGAGCCACACAAAGAACTTCCCGATTCGTTAGTTGCAGTATATTATTATCATTATTTAGTGTACGTTTTAAGAAGATTATACGTTTTCAGGGAAGTTCAATAGTTTTCTACTTATCAAAATGTTTGCTGTATGGCGTCGCATTAAACCAACATCGTATGCTCGTTGCTCGCATGCTCCATTAACCATTTTTTTATATTAACTTTCAATTTCATCTCAGTTAATAATTCGTATTGAACTGCTTGTTTTTTTAAAGATTGTAATATAAATGTTTTTGTACTTTCATCGATATTCTTTGAAAATGTATTCTCGGCAGTAGCGATGAATAACTCACTCTTGCATTGGGATAATTTTCGATTATTCTAAGCGGTAACATTAGCATTAGTTGCATAATTAAAAAAGGAAAATAAAAAAAAATTTTTTTTTAAATAAAAAAAAATTTGTTTAAATTATAAAAAAATAAAAATAAAATATATGTAATTATTATGTTTGTTTCTTCGGTGGAAAATTTTCGTCCTCTCGTATAATTTGCATTGTTGAATGAACTTCTTTCGAAAATAGCTAAAAAAACTAAAAAACTACTTGATCAATATGGACCAAAATCTAATCAGCTCTAAGTTCCAGCGGGGCGCATCGATTGCATCACTCATTATTCTGATCGCATTGTTATTTTTTCAGAAAACGTTAACGAAAAATTTGATACCATACAAACGGACATACGCACACACACACACACACACACACACACACACACACACACACATACAAACATTTTGATAAAAATAGTCTAAAATGACTCCAATGACCATGAAACGTGAAGATCTGCTAAAAAATCGATTTTCGATTTTCGGGGTAATTACAATAACTTCCCTATGAATCGGGAAGTTAAAAAAAGTATCTCGCTTAATGAGCTGAAGGAGCGATGAAGTACGTTTGACCTTCAGTGTTGCCGTCGCAACAGAGGCAGAGCCTAAATCACAGTGGCCCCCGGGGGGTGAGCGTGTTACGAAAGATCGAGTTAATTCCTGCGAGTGTTGAGCTTGATACAATTTATCGCGTCGTGTACGTGATTCAGGGGAGGACTTGCATATCCTGCAATTTAGGCAGTCGTGTAAGCAACGGGGCGAAGAAAAGGACTGCCACTGAACCGATGGCATTAGCGAGGGACGAAGGGAGAGAGAAGTATAGGCATCCATCGGTGTGGTCTGCTCGAAAATGCACGCCGAGGTTGCATGCGTCAAGTGCATACTTCAAGTCACCCCGGCTCTGGCAACGTCTATCCAGCCGCCTCCTCCACCGTTCGAGGGTGGATAGGGGGCGGTTTAATGCCTGGATATACGGCGAGGCACGGGCGTGCCTGGTTTCATCGGGGTCGAGGCAATTTCGCCGGGGAAATTAAGGAAATTTTCAGCCGTGGCGAGGGGTTGCATATTTTCGGCCCCGGCCGCGAACGATTAAATCTTTCCTGGAAGAGTTACCGTCGACAACCGCCGACGTTTATTTTTGCCGCTGATCAAAGATATCGGCGCCGCGGATGTTGCCAAAGTTTCCAAACGACCCCGTACCAATTGGACATTCGTACATTCGCAAACTTCACGAAACAAAATTTGTTCTTAGAACTTGTCCTTAGCATTACAATGGCTCGGCAATCAGCGGACACGCGGATTAACTAATTTTTAAGTGGCAACAAACCCCCAGCAGAAAACATCAATCATTCAGACGCATCGTAAAGACTACTTTCAGAACAGTTGGCCTGCTATCTCGGAAGAATCGAGAAATCAGTAGCACTGCAATTAATAAAGCGTGGACAGCGTATATTTACGTAAATTCATGTTTTCGACACTGATTGATGAGAACAGGAATTACGCAGAAAGTTCATTGTCTTCCACTGTATATGTAGTACGTGAAGAAAATCCACGCTTACCGTGTTTTCTCTGTTTATAAAATAAAAATAAAAATTCGCGATATTGGTTGTTAAAATGATTACGTAGAGGAAGAAAGATTCATATCGAAGCGAAGCTTGGTTGAGAAAATTCTAAAGAACACAGTTATCCATATATATTATTGATGTATATCGATAACAAATGTATATATTGAAAAATATCGTTTACCGGTATCTTATCGCGATAATCATATCATTAAATGCATCTCTGAGTTGGAAGAATAATGGATGCAGTTCGACGGCAAGAGGCTCGAGCAAATTTCCGGGCAGGAAGGAGTACCTCTTTAGCGAACGATCCTCCCCCAATCTTAATTGGCGCGCTGGTCGGGGTCCGTGAGATTAATTCCACAGATACTTTCACGTTTCCGAATGGGTGGTACAGGGCTCGCGAGGCCGAGACCACCGGCGCACTAAAAATCCTCGGAGATCATGGTGTAAGACATGTGTCGGGCGAGGGAGCCGGTCTCCGAAAACGGTCGAAACAAACGGCGTTCTAGACGCGGGTGGAGATCGCGGCCGCGCGCGGCGAGCTCGTAAAACGTCTGGAAACTTGCGTGGGAGGAAATGTCAAAGTTAGTGAATGGCCCATTCAATGCACTGTCGCGTCCGGTCAAACCGGTCCGCGATCTCTCGCCGCGTTTATTTGGCACGTACAGCGAGCCGTTTCTCGCAAGCCGAAACACCAACGGAGGAAACGGAGTCGAGAAATCTGGTTGATTTTAAACGGTAAACGATGAATATTTTTATTCCCGCGATCTAAGCCGACTCTCGGTCCCATACTGTGACAGGAAACGTGAAGAGTTACTATCAGATGATTGCATAAGTTCGTGCCCGATTTTCATAGATGTCGCGAAGTGTAAAACAAAATTGATATAGTCACCATACTTTTCTAATTGTAAAATTACATTTTCAAATCGAGCACGAATTTACGCAATCTAATGTTTTTTAGATTATTTTGTTGAGAAGAACTAACTGATCCAGTAACAAAACTTCTTCATTTTTTATCACCGTTTGATGGGGCTTTGATCGACATTTTCGTTGGTTCGTTTTTCCAATGAAAATGATACCACATATGATATAATTGCAATTGAATTTACTCGCGTAATGAACGATGAAAGTTTTGGACACAAAGGATATAATACATTGGTCAACGTCCAATAAAGAAATAATGAAAAATACAGAAATTTCGTGGTCTCTCACAGGGTATGCTCCCCAGTGGAAGGGGTAGACGGCAGTGTCGTATTCAACCAGCGCAGGGCCTGTAGCAAATACAAAAGCGCGGGGCCCGTAGCATTTGCTACTCCCGCTACTTACTCCGGCTTAACGCGGTCCTGGTAGACGAACAGACTTAGATTGAGAAGCTCCATCGCGCTTAGATCACGGGATTAGTGTACCTTTTCCGAAAGTTTCATTAAAATTGCCGGATATCAGTTCGGAAGAGTTATTTGGAAAACGCGGCCGTCGGGTAAACGGAGTGGTTAGTAAATCGTTCGGTGTCCATGAACGATGTATGAGGATCGAGCAGATCCCGTGGCATCGATCTGTCTCGAGCAAGGCGCGACCCGCCCGAAGGATACCGGGAAGTCCTTGCGTCAGCGTTCACTCGTCAAACTGAACCAAGAGCGAGGTTGCTGCAGTGGACGCGGTTCCCTGACGAAGACAATGCGGTGTCCTCGAGGACGCGGAATGTCTTTCTCGCGCCAGGGGACAAGGAAGAACCTGGGGACAGAATTGATCGGTTCGCGAGAGTTGTCGAGCGAGGTGATTCACTGCGTCGTTACCCGAGGCTTCGCGCTGCTCCGCGCTGCTCGGCTCTGCTCTACGTTCCCGGCCCGTTTATTGCTTTTGTTGCGGCCCGAGCCTGAGAAAGACAAATGCCACGGGACCGCGAAAATGGGCCGACGAAGATCGATGGATCACCCTCTTCGCCGCCACGCTACCGCGATCCTTCTTCCTCGCCTCGAAAAAAATTGGAAACAACACGCGCTAGCTTGGTCCTCGGTCACTCGAGTGAATCTGACACCGACCAGGCTCTAATCTCATTATACTTCGCCGGAACACCTCCCTTGGCGATCCTTCAGCGGACCAGGCGCTCGCTCCTAACCAAATAATTATGTTTATCGGGCAACTGCAACATTTATAAATACAGCGTAACCTCGATAACTCGGAAACCTCTGTGAGACGAAAATGTTTTGTTCATTCCCTTCTACTCCACTTTAACCCTTATACGTTCCTCAGGGTGATAATTCACTCATTCAATATTTCCACGTACTGCAAAATCATTAATCCTTTTATGTCTACGTCGTGGGATGTATTTCTTTAAAATGTGACGCTATAAATGAAATATAATGTATTGATTGAACGTTAATTATACTTCATTATTAATTGTAAAGTGTTACACTAATATATGGTATGTAAACCAAACATGGCTTACGGCAATTTTTCTGGCGGAGCACAAAAGTCAGAGTTCGCACAAACAGCCCGCATAATTTAAGTCGGACTTAAGTGGAACTCTAGATCTGTTTAAATTGGATGAAGTCATTCGTGCTTTTTATTCACAGTGCTTACCACTTCGCGATCACTTATTCCATCGACACACGATGACCATAACCTTTTTTCTGTTCCAGGTAAGCCTCGGCGAAATCCTTTTCCACTCGCCTGCCTGATCGAACGTAACGTGACCCGTGAGTATTTGGCGACGAATACAAATAGGCGCGTTCAAGCGGAACAACCTCGGAGCGAACATACGTCAGTGCTTCTCAACCAGCGATTCGCGATTTTTCGGATCATGGCTAGACCACCAGACGTTGAGAGACGATTCATTTTAACGATTCATTCTATTTTCTATAAAATTGTTACGGTCGACAAAATTCAATATTTGTTAAGGAGGTATAATTGTTTTCAGAATTGGAAGGGTGCGCCTTGCCATTTCTCGATAATGTAAAGATTTTTCAGTAGGGGTATTTTTAGTAGTAAAAACACTGGAAAAAGGATCTAGGTTGCAGTCGCCCCCAATATTCTTATTTTTACGATTGATCTTTCATCTAGTGCTTTCGACTACTGGATAACCCCATCTTCGCATTACCTACCCCTTCAAGAGAAACAAGTCTATTCCTTAACAGAAAGATGTTCTGTTTGCACACGCTCACGTTGTCCAACAATACCGTGCGCGCGCATTAGGCGAAAAAGTTTCGGAACAACAATCTTTATCGCGGAACGATAAAGATCGTAATCGACCGGTTAATTTGGTTCCCGTGTCGAACACGAATGTCCACTCACCCGCATTTCAAACCGGAATACCATCGACGATGTCCCCTTTGTTTCAAATGCAAGCTTACCCGGGCTCGAGTTATAGTTCCCGAACGGCGAAGCTTGCCGTCCGTAATTGTTATTCTCGCATAACTTAATGGCTTAATCAACAATTCAAATCGGGCCGGCGCATATAAAATCCAAGTCCGACCAGAGATGCCATCTTCTACG
This sequence comes from Lasioglossum villosulum, assembly GCA_963971365.1. Lineage (NCBI taxonomy): Eukaryota > Metazoa > Arthropoda > Insecta > Hymenoptera > Halictidae > Lasioglossum > Lasioglossum villosulum. The sequence continues at coordinate 3,349,595 of OZ020497.1, read as the reverse complement.
CGGGTGAATATTCCTTCTCGCTGAAAAACTGTCTTCTTGTTGGCCATTATTTATTTACCGAGCGCCGCGCTACAATCAATTATGGATGAAGCCTTGCCCGAGAACGTCTTGCTTCGATTAACCACCTCCCATTAAAATTCGGAGTTCACGCACGTGCGATTCGAATAAATCCTGTGCTTTTTGCAATTTATGTATTTGCCTTCAATTAAGAACTCGTTCGATTGTCAATCTCCATCACTCTTGTGCTAACAAGTTACAATCTTCTCACCTTCATTTCTTTTCGCCCAAAAGTTCTAACCTGTTTTGTACGTCAACCTCTTCTGTGAAAATGAGGCTCTCACAAATTTTTGTGGAGCTTACTTTTCTGGGAATACGTATCTCAAAAATGAAATATGATAATGCAATACGTGTGAAATATCTTTTTGAGTTCTATATCATACCAAAATTTCATTAGAGTTGTTGCGATACACTTGAATAGCCTCCCCTGTAAGCTGTTGTGATAGCTTCGTCCCCACTGAGTAAATCGTGACTTTTCATGCATTCGTAGCATATGCAAATTAATAAAATACAGAGGACCTATTAACTATTCGTGTTCTGTTTGGACCGCAAGGAATTGTCGACGGCGGTCGTTTTTCTCTAATTTTCATAAACCTACAAAATTAGGAATTTGCACGAAGCTAATAATGGGTAAGAAGTAATTAATGTGAATTCATTATGCATTTCCGGTAGAACCGCTCTTAGCAAAACTCGGTGTTTCTCTGGCGGTATAAATTCCGATAAATGTTTAGCCACGCGTTGCCATGAAATTGTATCTGAAGAGTCCTCGGGGCGCAGCATTCACGGTGTTTAAACTCCAATAATTGAATTCGCCAATATCACTATGGAAAATTCAGGCTCGCCCACGCACGTAGTCGCCCTGTGGGCGGATGCACGAGCTTCGAGCTGGTTTATCTCGAAAGCACCTCATCCCGAATCGGACGACATTCTAGCGAATGCTATAGCGGCGATAGCGTCGGCTAACGTCGTGGGCATGTCGAAAAACCGGCGTGAATTTCCATTGAGACACAACCGGCTTCGAGATGGTTATGTCTCCCCGTGATGAATCGAAGAAGGCACGGTCCGGGCCAAGGACGCGCTCCAGAGAAAGTGATGCTGGAGAAAGGAGCGTCGTTCATGCCGGATGTTATCTTAACGATGTGCTTGGGAATTGATTTAACCTCCTTTTTTAAAACAATTTGTCAGAAACTATCATTTCTTCTTTGTGACTCAAGATTTATTCGTATTCATACCTCAGAGTCTACGTTCACTTTCTCTTATGCTAACAGGATCATTTAGATATTCAGATTTATTTATCAGTACTCTGCGGATCTTTATGCAAAATAAAAATGTTCTGCTTTGATCGTGGACGGTACGAATAAAATAAAAATTCATTTCATCCCTTTAGGACTTTGCGACATTGAAAACAGCGTTACGATATTCTGAAATTTTTCTAGTCCTTAACTTTATATAAAAACATTTATAGATAGAGACTGACAAAATTGTGTCACGCGTGAAAGAACCGGTTAAGAATTACTTCATAATAACTGCTTTCGAATTTCTTCCGATTCCTGTGTACCAATGAATAATAACGCGGGAATATCAATAAAAATGATGTAGCATCAACTGGCCTATAATGTAGAAGTTGCATTATTCAAATTGCCACGTTATGCTAATTTATATTACGCAAAACCAAGATCCGGTGCAACAAATTTTTCAGTTACAGTTAATAACACAGAGCCGGGTCCACAGAATTCGCATAATAACACGGTGTTGCTTTCGTCGCTACAAGGGTATACGTCCACTAAAAGCATCAATAATGGACGAAATGCATTAAACGTTACTGTTAAATAATGAACGGTAATTCTGTTCTGCATACTATATTATTCGTGAGCGCCGTTAAACGGGACAGTTTTCTTGCTTGTGGAATACACGTACATCCGCCGTCAGCCCCTACCCGCGGCATCTGTATTTCAATGCTTCTCTTTTTTCAAGAATTTTTATTATTTCCCGCTTGTCCGCTTCTTCTCGCGGAATCTTTATAAATTTCATGCTGTGTGTCGTTTTTGCAAATTTCTCCCCTGCGTTTCCGGCTTCTTTCTGTAGAAATAACTGACCGTGTTAAAGCGAAACCGTGTTACGCGGGATTACCTGCACACTGTAGCGTTTATTTTGATAATAAAGGAAGCATGTGATCGTACCTTGGCGTTAGCATTAAAAAAGACACGTTTTTGAAATTTGTATTCGGGCACCATCGTTGGTAGCTCGGAATGTTTTTTTAGAAATAATTCATTCTAACGCGTTCCGGCATCTCGGAAAAAATTTCCAAGCGACATCGAAAGCTCGCAAAGCGCGTTGGCAAATTTCGGTGTAGAATCGCGAGCGGACGCCAGTCCGCTAGCCATCAATCTCCCGAAACCAGGATCACGAACAGCAACTTCATCCCCGCTAATCTACTAACACGAGTTCTCACCCAACTCGGCGATTTCGATTGTCATTTAATTAGCCTGGTCGGAACACGTTACTCGAGGACCGATTTGCGAACGAGGGAATCGCGTCGAGCCGTGCGAGCGGCCTCCAGTACGGCCCACATCCTAATTCCGCGACAATGTAGCGGCCTGCATAATAAACGCGACACGCATAACGTTTTATCCACGCCCGACGTGTGGGTGATGACTGCATCCGTGCGGTGATCGCCAACAGGCGTTTGAGAGAGCTTCTGTCTTCAATGAAGCTGCGAACTCGAGCTAGCATTCGCGAAACAGTTTTGGAGCCATTTTTAAATGTTAGGAATTTCGGAAAAATGTTGTTGGCTTACTACTGGACTGTGATTATTGTGACTGTATTATTTATGTTGTCTTGAGGATTTGCAAACGCATTGCAGACGCAATGCACGCGAAAGTTTGCACAATCGCGTCGCTACGGGCTATTTGAGAAAACCTTACTCCGAGTATTAAACTAATTAAAATTATTACAACATACGTAATTCTCCGGATGAAATAAATTTAAATTAACCTGCAACCCGCAAAAGAGTAAAATTTATTTAGCAGAAGTTTCACCGCAGGACACTGTGTTTTCAAATATACTTTCGGGTTATATTATGCGATGGTTCTTCTACTTTATGCTCTGTGCATTTTGTTGGGAGTTGAGTTACAATCGAATTTACGAAATTTACGAAAACAGGATATTCGTTATAAATACTTTCAAGGATAATGGATGACACAGCATTCGGATAAAAGTGGTATTTCGGACTACAAACTTTGAGGAACAGAATAATTTTATTCCTGCAAGCTAGTCTAACTGAGCTCCACCGAAAACGTTGAAAAATATTTTGAATTCTATAAAATATTGTGTAGAATGTAATAATTTCAACTTTATCCTGACGCGATAGGAGCAAGTTGAAATTAAATAGTTAAACGGAATCGATCTAACAAACTCGAAGAGAAAAATTTCATATTAAAAATTTCAGACGATACTTCAGAATAAAATGTAATGGAACGTTGTCGCGTTATCCCGACAATCCAACAAGAATGATCAGAAACGTTTAAAAAATATTTTGAATTCTCTAGAATATTGTGTAGAACGTGATAAAAAATTTCAACGTTATCCCGACGATACGAGCAAGTTGAAATTAAATAGTTAACCGCCTCGATCTAACAAACTCGAAGAGAAAAATTTCATATTAAGAATTTCAGACGATTCTTCGGAATAGAATTTTTCATTTTGAATCTTACTCGCATGGTCCAAAGTAAAACAGACTATTTGCTGTTTAAGAGACTGTAGGAGTACGACGATGCCCGAGTGCACACAGGATCAGCCTCGAACGTTTCGTAATATCGCGAACAATCGTTTCTTCGGTACACCTGTCGAAGAAAGACTGCTGCGTCGACGAATGCAACTTGCATATCACAGTTTTATGGAACGAAAAGCGAATCACGCACGGGATCACGAGTCTCTGTCCTTTTCCGACGTGGCTGTGTGTATTTCGTCGGAGCTCGGTGGAAATCGGTATCGACCAACAGGCGGCGACGCGTTTCACGCGCTTGTAAATCGAAATCGATGTCGCTGGAAAAGCGACGGGAACGGTAAATGGAAGTGGCTTTTGATAACGACAATCGCACCGTTCGCGCACTTCATGGTTCTTTCCTCTCACTCTTTCTCTCTTCTTCTCTTCTTCTCCGCTTGCTTTTTCCCGTCGACGCGATGCGCTTGGCTTTTATGGTCGTAAAGAAGCGGTAGCTGCGAGCCGATTGCCTGGCTGCATTGTTTCTCCAACTTTATTTTAATGTGCTGCCGCTAGAGCCACGGTTGTTCCGCTATTGTCTGCGACTATAGACGCTCTGGAAAGAGTAATACGTTTTTTAAATAATTCATAGTGGCGGGGATCTGTACAAATGTTTCCACAACACCCTCCTCTGGTCGAACCCAGCATCTCTGGAGCTTCCTATCGCTTTTCATCGTTTCGCTGATATAATCCGTTGAAAGATAATTACCTGCACCACATTTTGCTCCAGCTCTATATGAAACATTAATAATACAGACCCATTCGCTTCGTTTCATTGTTGCCTAAAATTTACATCTAAATATCATGAAATTTTCTAAATTCATATTTTCTGAGTTAAACTGGATTAATTATGTATCTACTATTATGAAAGTGGTCTGTCACATATTTCTTGTTTCGATTTCATCTTGTTTCATTAGTGAAATTTCTTTATTAAACATAAGTTCCAAGAAATTTGTGTATTCAGAAAACAATTGCGACCAGATTGTGTTATTTGTTGAAGCTATGTGTGCCTGAAGACATTGTGAAGAATATAATACAGCGTCGAATTGAATTAATGAGAAATGATCCAGCAGCCATTTACAGTAGGTCGAACAGTTACCTCGGCGAAGTACCGACAGGAGGGACAAGTCGTTTTATAACGAGTTCTCTTGAACAAGGTATTACGAAGTTCGAATTGACTTTTCTACTCGCAGGGAATTTTTCTCTTAGCCATTTCTCGCTAAACGGATTATGAGAACCCATCAGAGGGACTTGCCAGTTATTAGACCTACCATTTAGCGTGATTAGGTTACGTCGCAGCGGTTGAAACACCTTAATGATTTCTCTCGCGTTTATTTTTTAATATGAGAAGGCCAGCAGCCATCAGGAGTTACAAAATCGAATAAATTGCACTGTGTCGTTTGAAACGAGCGATACAGCATTTAATGAGGTCGCGAAGGCGCTTGCACCTGTATCTTTAACTGGTGGATAAAATCTTGTAGCGCTTGAGTAATTATACATATGGTGACAGTCGTTCTGGTAGAATTAGGTCTCTAAATACTTTTGTGATAGACTTGTTTCCAAAGATAGCGTTGCTCATCAGTCAAAAGCGCTAGACAAAAGATTAATCTAGACCGCATTCGCCCGCAAAAGGGTTATTTCTCTGTTTACGAGGCGTAATTTGCATTATTCGGAGGCATAAAGCTGAGGAATAATGCAAATTACGCCTCGTAAACGTAAAAATAAGTAATTTCGAGGTGACTGCGGTCTAGAATGTTCTTTTATCTAGCGCGTTCGACTACTGAAACCCCCATATTGCATTACCAAGAAATGAGAAGGCGCATCCCGTACTCTTGCAATCCTAGAAACGAGACTACCACCTTAAGACAGAATTCGACGTTTTGTGAATTAAAAGTACACGCAAAAGCATTACGCAATTTGAATAACATCAGCTTGATTGGACAAGAGAAGATGCGAAGATTGTAGCAGGAACAAAGAGGGAAGACCGTCTCCCCGTTTCCGCGCGAGAATATTCTTCCTTTAGCACTTTTTGGCCGTGAGAATAATGAGAAGCCTATTGGTAGGGCTATTAGGGTTGTCCGGCTTATCGGGTCTGACAAGAAGATCGATGCGCCGAGAAAAGAGCAGTAGAAAATATTTGGAAAAAATTGATAAGGTAAGAACCTAAGTGGGCCCAGTCATCTTCAATGAAGGCGTCAAACCCGTCTGCCTCGTAAGACCAAGGGAACACATTTTTTCAATCAGCCATTCTTCCTGATTACACCGTCATCGTAGTCTCCGGGAGCAACGGTGCGATAATATTTCGCTGTAACACACAACGCTGTAATGAAGTAAAATAAAAAGCAGGCGCACATCGCGCCTCTGCATACCACCGTCAAGTTTATAATCACTACCCATCGAACGATCCATCGAACGATCCAGCGAACGATCGAGACACAACAGAGAGAGAAACGCGTTGGCGATCAACGTCTTCCCTCGAGCGTGACATCGTTAAGCCAGCTATTCCGGCGCCCTAATTAATTTCACCGTTCCGATGCAACAAAGCTCCACAACGAATAAATATCGGTGAAAAACCGACAGATGGATTAATGGATGCAGTCGAACATGAATGTGGAAAATGACATCCCGCAGATGAAATTAGATAATCCAACAGCTATAATCCACCTCTGCTTCTACTGTCGGTCCGTTCTGGAACGAAAAACTCAAAATGAGACGTTGTCTTTGCTGAGGCAACGGATATATCGATATCTAGTCAATTACAAAACATTTAGATATTCTATGAGGTATTACACCAATTTCGTATCCATAAAATTTCAAAAAGCATAGGGAATGGAAATATTCTAGATCGAAAGAAATGTTTCATTTTTCGAATTAAAATAGCACCGAGTGCAAAAGCTTGAAAACCAAAAGTTGAAGAGTTTACTCCAAAATGCAGATTAGAATTTCTCTAAAAATCAGATTCCGGTGTTTAAACGTGCTAGATTCGACACGCTGCTTGCCGTGCAATGAATCGCGCGAAATCGGTCGCGACTGGCACGCCGACGCCGCGGATAATGAGCCATTAGCCTCGATTTACAAAAATTTAATTACACATCTTGGCGAGGGCAGCCGGGTTTGTTACGATCCTTAGGATCGCGAAATTTACGATTTAATTACCGGTAAGTATAGGCTCGTGTCCTTCGTACGAGCGCTAGCTCGCAGCCTCTGTCTGCGTTTACGTATGATTTACTCGCGCGGAATCGAACGGGTTTGCGAAGCGGATCGCGAGCAGATCGCGAGCAGGCCCCCCGCCGCGTCGCGGGTCCTCGTTAATGCGACGCGTATCAGGAACGAGTATAACGGGGCCTCGTATCCTCTTCCTCCTCCCTTTTTCGGGCCCGAGCCGTTCAATCAGACACGGCCCGGTCGTTAAATTAATCGATTACTTTCACTCGAGCTTAATTCGACTGGACGGGTCGCCGGCCGCACCGTGCTGGTAAATTATTTTTTCACGCGTCCCGCGGTGGAGCACCGTCGCCCCGTGAAATCCCGCGATTCGTTACGAGGCAAATTAATTATTGGCTGCGAGACTGAGGCGGACGCGGGTGAAAGTCCAATCCACGCTAAAAGTGTCCCTCGACCGCGTGATTATTATCATTAACCGCTCGACGCCGCTCCTTTACGATCTTCCTCTGTTCCGTGCACTTCATGCTTCTTCGTTTCACTCTTGCGTTAATACTAACCATTCCGGAAAGTAAAATAATCGTTCCAGTTCTAAATTGTTCAGTCCGAACCCTCAACGTGACTTGTGTACAGGGTCTGCCATTAACAAATGTTATTTTAAATTAAAAAACAACTTTTTTTACAAGTTCACTAACCACGCGTCGAAGAGTGACAACTCAAATCTTCACAAATAAAATGTAGCGCGAAATTTAAAATGGCACCTCTTAATCCTCATACGTTTCTCAGGGTGGAAATTGATCCTTTTATGTCTACGTTCTGCAGGGATGGCGTGAACTGCTTACTTTTGGATTACTTGATGTATTTCTTTAAAATCTGACGATACAAATGAGACACAATTTCTTGGTTTAACGTGTAGAAGGAAAATGGATTAGTATTCTAGTCTCGTTTATGCAACTATTTACGAGGAGCATTTAATGGAAGACCCTTTACACGCGATAGGATACGTGGATCAACAGAATGGAGTTGAAAAAGCGTGTCGATCTTTCCGAATCTTGCAAGGAGGTTCTTATTTTCCCATTCGCCGAGGCCTCGACCCGTTCTGGAAAAAATCCGGACTGCGCGACGCAGCGGGAATACTGAATGAATCGATAAAAGCGAATCGCGTGGGCAGCGTTCAGGCTCGCCGACACCGTACTACGCACTGTCGTTTTCCGTCGTTTTCTCTTTATTATCCAACCCCGGTCTCCTGTATTTGGAATCTCGCGTAGGACTGGTTTTGCCCGATGCACTCACTTGTGTCCGCCATCGATCTTTCCTCACTCTTTCTCTCCATAGTCGCAGATTCGTTCCTCTTCACCTTCTAACCCAAATAAAATCGACGATTCCCAGCCGCGGGTTTTACCAGCGATAATGGATCGCGGTGGTCGCTCGGTATCGTTAGTCAGTATCTCGGACCTTGCCAGTCCTAGGATAATTAACCGAGGGAGCTTGGTCCCGGCCCGTGGAATCCCAGTTAGTTACTCAACAAAGCTAGACTCGGAACTTGCTGCTCGAGTACTCGACGAGTGTACGTCGGCAGGAGTGGCAATTACCCGCGGCTTAATCGTGCTCGCTGATTTATGATCGATATAATTATTGGATTATCCGCCGACCGGACCGAATCGGTTCATGCCGCCTCTGATCGGCCACAGGGTCACCCGATACGCACATTCAACACCAAAATCGTGCGAAAAGGTGTTCCCTGAAATTGTGAAACATTTTCAAAAAATGTATTTATATTGCTCAGGGCCAGTACCAGCAGTGTTCCTGATTTCTCAACATTTTTCATATTGGAAAACTCATGATATTTTTAATATGTGTTGGATACGTCTTCAATTTGCTCCGTTATTATATGAAGTACACTTTATTCCATATATACTTTATTAGTACTATAAAGATGTTTATCTAAATAACATATCAGTGTATCCACGTACCCTACATATGGATAATATTTATCGAGAGCGCAAAAAACTGTAACTCAATGTTCATTCCTGTCCAATATGTACATAAAAAAACAAGGAAAAATTTATCTGTGCCGGGTCTATAGGTACATATGGTCCAAGATTTTTCTCACAGTTCAGATGAACTCGTTGAAACAAGTTGGGACTCGCTGGGTTAGGAGAAGCGAGCAGGGGCGGAACCTCCTAGTAACTAGATATAATAGAACTTCATGTGAACCGTCTGAGAGCTGTGACTTACTCGGTAGGGTAGCCCGACCTGAACTAGAATATTCGCCTTATTCCTCCCTAGGCCCTTTACTGCGGAAAAATGACGGCACTCGACGTGCGATAAAACGCAGGTCAAAAGACCTTCCTCCTTCGCATGCTCGTACATTTCGATGTATACTCCAACAGTATGAAGGCCGTATGAATTAAACTGAGTGGTGTTGTAAATATAAAAATGGATTCAGTTATAGCATCTACTTCAAAAGAATAAGTCGCCGCACGACCCTGGCTAACCAATAAGATTGTCGGAGAATAGTGCCGCGGATGCTGTGCACTATATTGAGGGGGCCCAACACGATCAAGCACTAAAATGTACTCTTGCAACAAAAAAATTTAGAGTCCCAAATGTTTTCTGCACCCAGGCTTCTTTATAGGGAAGACCGGCCCTGCTGACATAATCGTGCGTCTAGGCTCGGACCCAGACCTAGCGAATTGAATTGCAGCTCTTATTTTCCAGCTTCGTTGAATGATAAAAAAGATAGTACGCGCAAAGATATTGTGCGAAGTGCTAACGAGTCCGTGCGTGCGGACAGTCAGGCCTCGAGATAGGTGGAGTTGGTCGGCGCGTAAAGTTCCATCGGCGCTCGTTAAGGTGGGCTCGTTACGTAGTCTCCCCGACTACGTATTATTCGATTCCAATTAGCGGAAAGTTTGTTGCGATCGGACCACTTGCCGGTGCTGCTCGAGAAACGAGAAGTGGATCGGATGCATTTAGACTCCGGGGTTCTTAGGTTCTAGGGCTTTAGAGTTCGATGTGCTGCAATCCAATATAAATTCCATTGCTTCGGAAGCTGCTGGCATATTGGACCTATTAGTTTTCCCTCTATATAGGACTCCGTTACGTCCTGAAATGTGTGAGCACCTTGATGAACGCAATAGTGCTTATGTTGGCGTAGTGCTCGAGAAGGGATTCAGTTGTCTGAAGGAATTCGTGCGTTTTCGTGATACGTGAGTTTCGATGTCTGACGTGAATAGCGCTCGTGTCGATAGCCCATGGATTATCTCAAACGGTGGAATAATTATTTAGTTTATCTACGAACGAAAGAAATGTATGAGATTGGCAAGTTATCAGCTGCACGGTCGCGAAGCCATGGTCGAACCAGGCTCGGAACACGATTTCTTATCGTAAGGACAAAAACTTGATACAATGGAATACGTTTACCTTGTCGTAAATAGATCTTACGTCGAAGAACTGTCTTGTTATTTTACAGAACCGATACAACGAAAGCACTGAAAGAAGCGACCTTGTTTATCAACCCACTCAGAGTCGATTTCTTTCCTCTCGAATTCCGCGGGAGGACAGAGAGTTAAATTTCATATCTTACTGTCTCCATTGTTTCCAGGATGACAGACTCTCAAGTTTCGACAGAGATCTTTCCACGAGTCGGTGCAGATTCGGTACACCCCATTCCGCAAAAATCTTGTCTCGGTTTTCGAAATTTGTTGGGTTTCACTGAGGTTATGAACTGAAAATAAAATGTAATGGTTAAATTTTAAAGAGTATAGCTTCATTAGTCAATTATATAGACACCATTCTTTTCTACAATTAGAATAAGTATTCTTTAAAATTTGACTATTAACCAAAAGAAAAAAAAACAGATAAATTTTAAATAACCAATTTAACAAAATTAAAACACTTCATCCTACGCATTCGTTGATTGTATCTAGTAGCAATCTGCAGTAATTGTTTATTTATACCGGCGAACATCGGAACCCGGCGCCACGCGAACAATAAATTTCGCGAAGCCAATCCAGAAGAGAGGGGACGGTCTTCGAGATCGCCCGGTTTATGGGGAGCCACGACGTGTACGCATACGAGCAGGCTGAATTCGCGAGTCACGTTACCGATAAGCAGATGAAAAAGCAAGATAACCGGCGAAGTGCGAGCACGATTCGCGGCCGAGATCATCTCCGCCCCGCCATTTATTAGGCGGACGGACGTAGGACTGAGAGACCCCATATCCGGCTGACTATGCTGACTTGGATTTTCAACATTTATGAACAGCCATGGACCAGGAGGTTGAGCCAGATCTATTGCCACTGTCTATCGAGGCTGCTGGGTAATCGAGGGATTTATTGGCGATCTTGTCGAACCTAATGAGAATGATATACCGTAGTCAGTCAATCAGTCTTCACCCGGTGGAGTAACTCCTTTAGTGACTTGAGTTTTATCAAGAATGTAGGATCGAGGCTTGGTAGATCAATTTACTTTCGGGATCCCGATCCGACTTCAGCTAGTGCCTCTACTTAAGTATATGAAATACTCGAGTATCCATGAGTAGACAGCGGATTTAATGCATTTGTAATGTTAATTCTGCGAATGATTGGGTGAAGGCAGGAATAATAACAGAACTGAGTTTCTCCTGTAAAAAGAGTCTTTTTTTAAAATTTTATTATCCATGTTCCTATTTAGAACTATTTACAAGGCCTACCTGTAATTAAAATGCACTAAAAAATAGAAAATAATTTTTTTCCGAGTTCTCCATAAAATACCGAATCCAGGTAAATAATTCATAATTTCATAATTTTTAAAATTTTTTAATAACGTTTAATAGGTCGAAAATAATATAATGTTTCTACATTCATTTAATGATTTCACTGTTTCGAATTTCACCTACTCATTTTTGCTATAAATGCATAAAATCCGCTGTCTACTTATAAATCACAGCTGTAGACCCGACCCAAACCAGAAATCTCGAGTGTGCCCCTAGTCAAATTGGAGTACGAAGCGTGTGAAACGGTTCTCCGGCATTTTTCGCATTCCCGGTCGGTTTCAGCGGCCGTGTTCTCCGGGAAACGCGCATAGGTGGTCCCATTATAAGCACCGTGCACCGGGAACAGATGCAAAGGGCCGTGTTGCAGGTTACAAGCGTGGAAATGCAGCCGTGCGACGTATAAGGCAAGGCTGTCTGACGTGTCCCCTTGTGGGCGTCGTTGTGGGACGACACTCGCGCCGATTCCCTTTTCTTGTAGAACGCGGACACAGAGAAGGAGAGAGAGAGAGAGAGAGAGTGACAGGGAGAAAGAGAGAAAGCAAGGGATGCATCCTCTGCACGTTGCAGTTCACGGCGAAACCTATCTCGTTTCTTGCAGTGGACGGTGACTTCTCGTCGTGGCGCCATTCCACGGCCAGGAATCTGCTCGTTCGCTTTTGATGATCCCCGTGCGCGTTGCTTTCTGACTTCTGTGTGCGCTAATGGAGAGGTTTTACAAGCGGGGTAGGGATCAACGGTCCTCGCGAATCAGCGCCAGCCCTTTCGAATCTGTATATGCTTGATGGATCTCTCCGTTTTGTTAGATTGCCGGGCCAGACAGCACTTTCTTGTTCGAGAATTATTGTGCGAAAGTGACGAAACATCTGGCAGACAACTGCGAGCTTCACCTGATCCTTCACCTAGACACAATATAATAAATGAGAAAAACAAGTCTAGAGCTGAAACGTTGTCCGCCCAGAATACGCCTGTAAGACAGCATTCGGATCTTTACTGCATTATGTTTATTAAAAACCAGTATGGGAGGGAAGGTTAATCACGAGTCACAAAAGAGTCCAAACTTATAATCATTGATTTACGCACAACACAGTGGTGGTCATGCCCCATTCATACGTCTCACGCATACCAAGTTAGAGAGACAAGGGATGGAGACAGAGTGAAATGTCCGAAACGAAGACGACTTCAAATTTGCCGAAAGAGGAACGCCACTTTTTCTCACAATGCTCGTCCACGACCGAATTCGTCCAGAAGTTGGCGTTTAACTTTATTTCCTCTTCAACCCCTTTTCCGCTTCGGCTGGAATTGGAGCAGTCGCGTGAAATACCTTTTTTCGTTCTTCTCGTTTATTGGGAATGGATTTTCGCTGGAAATTTTTTATTGCCCCCTTTGTCCGCGATCGGGAATTCCTTTTGTCGCGGATGGTGTTAGGGGTGCTAACCCCAGGGGCTTCGGTTATTTAGCGAATAAAATAGATTCACCTTCTGGCAACAATAAAAAACTTTACCGACTTTCGCGGTGATAAATTGCTTGAAATATGACAGTTTCTTTTCGGTGGAATTAAGTCACGCTAATTCTGGAAAAATACCAGATGCTGCAAGTGCGAAGGGACAAAATTCAAACCCATCGCGGAATCTTGATTCGAGTTCCGAACAAGTCTGCAGCGGTTTGATAATACTTTGCACGGTTGTTATAGACGTAATCTCGCCGCGTTTGCACCGGTGGTAAATGAAGACCAAATGGAAAGTTTGAAGAAGCAGTGTCTACCTCCCATTGGAAAGGCAACCCTGTTTCTGTCTAATCTCCTCCGTCCGAAATTCCCGTCGATTGTTTACCCCCAGAAGTGTCGGAAGCGTAGCGAGCCTGCAATCGGGTTTCCTCTTGGCGGTGCTTCTTGCAATTCCTTTCAGTTGTTTGTCCAGCCTTTGTCTTGCCGTGACAACGGTCTATAGATACGGCAGCGGTCCGTTCCCGCGTTGACACCGCGAAAGTAGAACGCAGCCATTGTTTGCCCACCCCTTATAGAACTCAACAGATTCTACGGTCTGGAAAATCGCTTCCACGGATTCTGTTAATCGTAGAAAACAATACAATTCCTATTTTCGAACGAATCGACCGGTGCTTGGAAACGAATCCGTCCGATTAAATCAGAACTGCCGATGTCCGACATCAAACATTATTAAACGGAGATATACCGAGATGGTAAACAACGAATTGCAATAATATCATCCGATGTAACGGATGAGCGGCCACGAAGTTATCCAATGTGTACTTTAATTTTATGAAATCGAAGACTCGATGTAGCTGCAGTTTTATTAAATCTTTAATCACGCGCACCTCGATTTGTGCAAAATTGCTTTTATGTCCTGTACGAATTTTCAAAAAATACTGGAGTATCAAAATCAACGGAATTTAATACGGTTTTTATCTATTCTCTATCTACAGATGTGGTATTACTAATGAAAATAGGATTTTATCTAGTCCCACCTTCTCAAAAATTGCATAAAGAACTTGAAAATTGCATCAACATCCAAAGTCTAATAATAATGTTTCAACTCAAATGAAACAACTATTTTAGTTTTAATTAATTACTTATTTACATTAGTAGGTCACTGCAAACATCTTTGTACAGGAAGTTTCACAGGAATTACGCATTTATGAAGACATCGAAATTCCCATGACTCCACGCGAGTATCTAAGGGTTAAAAATTGGTTGTTTCGGTGTGGTGAATTATGAAAGTAAATAAATGACCATAAAAAAGGTGTTCTCTATCACGACGATTGTCCCACCGAACCAGAAACTCGTTTTCTCGTATCGACAACAACAACAGCGAAGATTCAGGTGAGAACGTTCGGTGACTCACCGTGTACGCGAAGGATGTACAAGAAGGACTAGAGCCAGGCGCCCAACGGAGTCACGTTGGTCTTACGGATGTCACGTAGACGTTACGGGATCAAAAGGTCAATCTGTTCTTCCCTCCTCTTTCCCATTTCGATCTACGGCACATCAATTTCCTTCGACGCTGTCATAGAGGCACGTAACTTCAGTGTTAGTTCTCGCACTTATCGCTGGATCGGAACTCCCCATCCGGAGCGACGCCTCTATCGTCGAACCGGATGATCGAATACGCACGGGGCTTTGATCCTTATGCAGCAGATATGCTCCGACTCAAAGGAAGACTCGCAGAGATTCTACCGGTCGACCTCGATACTTGTTTCTCCGAGTATACTCGCTGGTGCAGACGTCTGTTCATACCGATCTCGATAGAATTCGGAAAATTGTAGACCCTCAGACGGAGTCTACCGACCCTGGAGTCCTTTGCTGTCAGACATTATTATTTATAGGTGAATAATTCTTATCAATACGTTCATCAAATTATACAATTATAATCCTTGTGTCAGTCAACGACCTTCAAATCATTTAGACTAGCTGTACTACTATAAATTAGAAAATGTCTGCTTTAAATGTGAATCACCGGATAACCTTGACAATTTCAACAAACAAATTTATTTGTTCTCGATTTTGGACGTTTTGTTCCAGCTTCAATTTCGACTATGATATTTAGGTGCCCTGTTTCCCGTGATACATCCTGTACGGTATACAGCACACAGATACATATGTAGTACGTAGGAGTAATCCTACATATTGTGGTGTATCGATTATCGGTCGCATAATTGAGCACTGTCCACGAATCATCTATTTTGAAGCTTCCAAAATACAAATGTAATAAAGTGCTCATAAAAGCTAGCGAGCACCAAAAGAGATTAAAATATTTTAAATTTATTTAGATTCCGTGAAAGATTCATTACAACATGTGCTTAAAGAAATTGAGTGAAGAAGTTCATAATTTGAATAATTGTAAAATGCAAATATATGTTCAGGGTTAATGTGTTTACGACAAAAATGAGAGGACGTAATCTCGAACAACAAAAGGATTGAAAGAATTTACCGATATTCGTTTAATTAATTAGAAGATTAATTTAGAAAAGTGTATTAGCTCTCCCTTGTTTGCAGAAGTTCGTCGACGAAAGGATCGAACGTTGATAAATCTTCGTCCCCCTCGTGTCGAGCCTCCGCTTTTTTCTGGCGCCCTCTTCTTATTTCCATGATCGGAGATTTGTTAATTGCGCAATAAACGCTTTTATCTCCGACGAAAGGAGCAATCATGTCCATTCGTTGCTCGTTCCCGGAATAATAAAGAAGCGAATCGATCGGGGACCGGTGCTTCGTTATTATCAGATCGTAAAATCGTTTCATAAATCAGGGGAAATTTATCGGGCCGTTCAACGATCGCGACGCCTCCGTTTCTTCGCCGCTGTCCGAGCATTCGCTTTACGGTACGGTCATTAACTAAATGTAAACGCAGCTAAATGGAAGTAAAACCGGAGCGTCAACGATTTCGTTGAATGGACCCGCGAATGCCGATCGATTTACCAGGAAAGAATCGATTCGTCGACGGTTGCGTCCCCGGCTTTCGTCGGCCGAATCGTCGAATTAAAGGCTGACTTACCGGGGTAATGCTCCTACGACAGTGCGATTGGCAGGCAGAGTTAATTACACGGTAACGGTTAATTGCTGAAGTACTTCGGCAAGACAAGTGGCCATTCACTATGTCACGAAAAATGTAATTAGGACTTTCCTCGTGGACATTCACGGGGAACGATGTTTATTCAATTCAAGAGTACGATCACGAAACCGATATTTTAAAAATAATTGATTGCGTCTACTGTTTGTGGATGCACTGGCTGAAATACTTTCTCTCATTCGAACCTCGATAAAACGACTCAAAAACGTCGTACCTCGATTTTCAAAGTCCTGCTGGAAAGAGTTGGAAAGTATCGAGATTTTTCACAGACGTTTGAATGTGCACTTTATTCCTTTATTAAAATCATTAAGGGAAGTGTTGTAGTAAATGCAGATTTGTTTGAACGAAGTGTATATTTCAATACAATACATTTAATGCAAATACGATTGTACAATACAATTAAATAATTCAATACATGAATGATTGATACAAATTATGATACATCTTTCTGTTCTGACTGATTCGGAGCGATTTCAACACCAACTACGGCGCTCATCCTACAAATACATATTTTCGGAACGCGTTATTGCCTACAGAAAGAAATAACATTTAAAGGGTAATCGATGAAGACAGTTTTTATTTTGCATAAGTATGAAACTAGAGGCTTCTAGCATTAAGATGAGTACAAATATACAATATGTATCGTCGAGCTATCATCTTTTACAAAATCATCGCAGTTTAAATGTAGGCCATCTTTCTGTGGATAAATCGCAGAAGTTCTTATCGCGAGCAATTGACATTTTCGCAGTGCAGTGAGGAAAGTATGATCGTTTCTGCAGAGCGTGGAGTATCGAAGGGAATAACGTCCGGACGATTGAAAAGAATCAAAAAGTCAATACCGGAGTGCTCTCGGGAGCATAAAAGGTAATGTACAGCCTATCTAGAAACGTTTCGTAATTCCGAGACGGTCATCGAGCGGCGATAACGCTTCGTTTAGAGACTGGAGATGGCCTCTAATGGGCCAGCATCCTGCTATTATTTCGAAAACAAGTGGGACCGTGCTAAGCCGTAAAAAATCCCGTATCTCGAAAGCGTGTGCGAGTCTCGGAGAAGTCGTCGCGCGCTCGTAAAACGGTACTTCCTCGAAGAGCATTTCGTTCTAAGCAGCGCAACAGGAAACGCGGCGAAACTAGTAGAAATTCACGGACCTTTGGCAACGGAGACGTCGAAATAATTTAGAATATCCTCACCGGTGCAACGGGGAATAATTCAGCTCGCAGAGGTCAGCGGATTTTACGAGATCGCCTGCACAATAGACGAAAAAATATTTTTCTTGAAATCAAAAACGTAATAAAAACATGATCGCAGTTTTATCCTGTCATTACGATTGTATAAGCTTCAGCTTAGTGCTGCAGAGCCGTACGGCTAGCGGTACATCGAAGCACATAACATAGTAGACAATAACTGTCATTACGATATAAAAGAAACGAACACAGGAGATGAAGCCACTATATTTGCATCTGCGGGCGTTTTGTACGCGGATAGCAACATTCAATTTCTGTTCGCCGATAATAATTGAACACAGGGATTCGGTTCGTGATCCTTCGGATGCATTAATGAACCACTCGCTGGGAACTTGTTTATTAATAATTTGCGGCTCGTAAAGCGGGGTCGGGCATTGCGTTTACGGGCGCGTGTCGATGTGTACGTGAACGGAAGAACATTGCCGCGTTTACCATTGTTACGAAGAGACCGAATATCAGTGCTCCGTTACGCGCCCCGTACCCCCTATCGACCAACTATTGTTACACTTCGGCGCAATCAATGCCGCGCGTGTATCGAATATTATATCGGATATTAATGGTATCACGTACGTTCGACTACCATCGCGCTTAGAATCTAATTAGCTGCAACTAACTCGGCTAACGGGCCGAACATTGTCGTGTCGGCCGACATCAACCTCCGATTGCCGTCTCGTACGCGTTTGTTAACAGGCACCTTATTAATTAATTAGTACTTGATTGGCCTCCTCGCATTTTGGCCACATGACTCTCTCCAAATACAAAAAGATCCTCCTTTGATCAATCCAGCGATTTGCATGCAGTGCATTTATATGCACTTTTACAGAAATGAGTCAAATTACTGATATGTTATTTTTACCGATACGTTTAAATCTACTTATGGAAATCGATGTGAGAAATCAACAATTTCTCTTGTCGCGTAAATACATTTTCAATGATCATTCTAAAACATGGAAGTGCATATCTCGAAAAAATGAAAACGTATATGCAAGCATAATCCGCAACGTAAATCTTCACGCAGGCTTCTATTTTCGCCGATAATTTGATACAACCAGGATAACAGAGAAATTTATTCCGACTAAAAGCTTTTACCTTACGCTGAAGATAAAGTAAAAAAATGTTATCTATCTTTGTTGTCCATGATTTAATAGCGAGTATATATATTTTTCTGGCCGGTGTACACTTGCACATCTTCGTTTTATCTTTTCCTGCAGAGGAGCTTTCCGTTTTACTTGCTTGTAAATCAGGTTTAATCCATGGTGTTGGGTCATCCCATAAGCGATGTTGTTTGTTCGTGAATTTTTCTGGAAGACGGGTAAAGGTCGCTGAAACTGATGGTCAAGAAACATTATTCATTGGATGACGTAATGATTTGGCAAAGTTTGCTTTTCATGCGTGTGTGAGGTCTGTGGATCATGGATCGGTTTGACGTAGCATCGATGATTCTCCTTGACGATACCGATCGAGGTGCGTCGCGAATCGCTAATTGTCACCGGAGAACAAAGCCGTTGTCGATGAGAGCCGCGTCTCGATGCGAAAGTCACGATGTCGGCCGATACCGAACACGATACAAATATCGAACGCTTCGTCGGCTATTAATCTAACTTCCCGTAGCATGATCGCGGAGCTTAACGGTCGCTATCGACGCCATGTCCAACGTCTTCCTTTCTCCGTCGATCAGCGAGGCTCGCTCACCACCTGCCGCTACACCTGAGTCTCTTAAAACGGTAGATTCTGGTACGTACCTTTCCTCGGGACGAGCCTGTCACCACTGACAATTTATAGCATCGGAGCTTGATAGTACAGCAGACGTTGATCATTGCGATTGAATATTCCTCGCATTGCTCGCTGTCTAATTAACCGATACACTCGCACAGTGTTCCCAGCTGCCCGGTAAAGTACGGAGATAATCAAATTCGATCGTTAGCGACTTCTACGAATTTTTTTACTTATTTTTAACGAAAGACAAAATTTAGACTGCTTTTCAGAAAAATGTCGAGAGGCACACCTTCATCCCTTTGTATTCCAGGTTCAATTTCATGCGAACAAGAAAGTCTTGATTTCAGAATGAAAATTGCTACGAAACCAAAGTTGGATTTTAATCAACGCGTCTTCAAGCACGCGTCTTTTAAAGTAAATAATCGAGAGTATTTCTCCGACTTTTCCGGATAAATACGTTGTTTTAACAGTAATCTACGGCTTTCTGAAAGGCGGGCGTAGCGAAATAGCCAAAATTAGGAAATGCTGGTAAAAGTACCTTACTTCCATTTGGCCCTTTATGTTGGTTTCCGAGAGAAAACCTGTGTTTGAAATGGTGTACGCGCGTATGTAGGTTGCTGAATGCAAAACTCTCAATGAAAGTCCCAACTTCTAAGTGAGTAATTTATTATTCAAACGTTCAGTTGCATTCAGAGGCACCCGGCAACTCTGCGAGAGTCACTGCGTCGTAAAACTTACTACTCGGAAGACAAAGTGACACGGCCCGTATATTTTTATGAGCATATTTTGCTTTCTCCGAGGTCTTATCTTCCACGCCAACTTAATTACGCTCGCGTCGAGATCAATCTTGCTGGAAGCGACCGATAACTCTTCGGTGTCGTCTTTAGCAAATATTTGACAGATATCTTTGGTGTACGATCTGTTCTCGTGATACGATCACATTTTTTCACTTGTTGTTGTTTTTTAAACTAATACAATGTCGTGTACAGTCAGAATTTTTACATGAAACGAATCTTGTCTACCAACTTGGGAACAGATTTTATTTCATCGAATCTTCTAAACCAATTAATCTTTATGCAAAATAAAAATTGTCTGTATCGATTGCAATTCAATTTTTTAAATTTTCCAACACTTCAAATTGCGTCTACTCAATTTAGCTATAAATGCACAAAGTATTCGCGTTTCTACAAACTTGAACATAAAAATTCCGAGAAAAATTGTTCTTTTATCAAAATAAGGGTTACCTCGATGTTTTAAATGTTATTATATATTTTCGCTGTATAATATTCTAGCTGGTATCGAAACGAATCCAACGACCTATGATAACACAACATTCAACCTCGAAATAACGCTACAACAGTTTTGGTCACGAAAAGCAGGCTGCCACAGTGCGGCGGCGTAGATGCCATAATTGGCGGAGGTATCTAATTGTTTTAAAATTAAACGAGCCCGGAGAAATTCAGCTCGGTTGAACCGTGGTATATTTGGTTTTATTCCGTCCCGGCGAGATAGGTTTCGGTAAATTCCCGGTTAATTGCACGGCAGTATAGCAGGGAATCAAAGTACTGGGGTGCTTGTTGGGCGTATCTGTTAAATAGATCTGCACCGAATCGTGTGGAGCGTTAATAACAGCCTGGCCGATGGAAGAAGAGCGGAGGTGTGCTGGTATCGGAAGTGCGGGTCCAGGTAAAAATATGATGCGCGTCGGTGTTTATCGCCTCGGCCGTTCCACCGAAAAACGATCGTTCCCGGTCTATTCCCGTCCCCGAGTAGGTAGGTGCGGCAAGGTGCATTTGCATCGATAACGCCGTGGCTGCTCGTATGCGTGTCTTCCAAGCGAAACGTTATTTATCGCTGAACCTCCTCGTCCTGCCTCGACGCGAGAAGAATATCATAAATCTTTCGAGTCCGTGCGGTGCGTGCGCGCCCATGGAACCGCGCTCCGGCCGATCGAAGCAAAACGAGACGCGTCTCGTAACACTTTCGTTGGATAACCGTCGCTGAACTTTCCCGCGACCATTTATACGCTACACACGCGACACACGCTTCCTCGTTTTTCGCGATTAACACGTTCTGCCGCGCGAAAAACGCTCGCGGGCTGTGGCGGCGCTTGCATCACCGCTCGATACAATTTTCACTGGTAATGAGACGCGTCGATATCGTATTAAGGAAGATTATTAAATTATCAGAACGACAAGATTTATTCTATTTACTTATCTAAATCATTGGCGCCAACAAGAGTTGGTACGTGCGATTACAAAGCCGAATCCTTATACTGAAACATAGTTACGAGTAGTCTGTGGGTCTTCGTGCAAAATAAAAATGTTTGCATTGATTGCAGGTCTTCGTAACTTCAAGACAATTATTTTAAAATAAATGTTTGCATTGATTGCAGCTTTTCATAACTTCAAATGCTGTCTATAAATCTTTTTAACGTGTCCACTCCTTTAAATTATGCTTACTCGATTTTGTTATAGATGCATAAAATCCGTAGTCTAGGTATAGGTACATTATGGGGAGACGTGTAATGCAAGATTTATTCTTGTCTCGGATCGTAGTGATTGGGCGAACAACGAACTCTATAAATGTGCAAAGTTCCAACTACACGAGTGACCCCTCGTGTACTCTCTTTGTTAGCAATTTGCAGCGAGGTCGTTTCACATTTTTAACGAAATTAAAATTTGAAGCACCCAGAACTGAAGGAGTGCGAGTGACAGTTTTCTGATATCGAGTTGGAATTTTAAATATGCTAAAATATTCCATGTAAAGTCTTTGCTGGGAAACGTGTATTCCAATTTCCAATGAATTTCAGATTTTCTGCAGTCTACGGAGAATAATCTTATTAAGCTTGCATCTCTTTGGCTACGAATCGAATGATAAAAATTAATTTATGATATCATTACAATTATGTTTAAGAACTCGTGTCAACCTGTGTGGACCGGTGAACAATTTTTTAAGAGATTACGAAGCGATCTTGGAAGATATAGGTCTCGTGGAGAAATGCTTCCAGACGTTTTTGATAGCTATTAAATTGTAGCAATCTCGGACGTTATGGCAGTATTTATCAATCTGTTGAGAAGACAGCAAACTGTCTCGTGACTATGTTTGAGATTACCGTGTTCAATCTAAGCGTTCGCGAACATCGTATGTCCGTAGCTGCAGCGAAATGAATAATTCCAGTTGTCGGATATAAAAGAGTAAAAAACATGATTGAAAACAACGAACTGACAGCTTTCGAATCGCCACTTATTAATATCTGCGATCGCCAAAATCATTCGTGTCGAATAATCCCGTAAGTCGTAAATGTTTCATCCTAGAAATGTAATAATAATTCATCCGAAGGATAATTCGATTACGTAATAAAATTTCAATAGCGCGATATTATTTCGGCTGTGATGCGCTCGAATTATTCACATGTCCGAGTATTCTGTAATACATTGTATTTGCTGGCTCTCGGTTACCGTTTATTGCGCGCTAATCGCCCCTGCTTTGATACAAAATTCATTCGAACAATCCCGAATTTGCGGACCAGCGAATAGAATCCTAATAGATGCCCGCACAACTCGTAGCAAAAATTGCTGCATCATTATTCGAAATATTGTTTACGTTATCAAACATGTTGGCATTTAATCAATTACTAAATATTTTTAAGTATTGTATTAAATGATTGCATAAGTTCGTGCCCTATTTTCTAATTGTAGAAAAGAATGGTGACTATATAATTGACTAATAAAACTGTATCTCGTCGCAATCTCAAAAAAATGTCGTGCTCCCGACCCGATATTTCGGGTTCTCGCACACCTGTATCAATAGTATTATTTAACATTTCGGGACAGTTCAGGCTACATGTCACTGTTACCGGAAAGAACAGGTGTGACCTAAGGCGCATACGGACGGCCATGTGAATGTGCGAAACAGGTCCTCGGTCCACTGATGTATGCTAAAATGACAAGAAAAAAGAGTTACCTACCATCATCAAAGTTCCCTTGTTTCGGGAGTTCTCTATCTCCCGAAACATTAAAAAAAAAGGCTACATGTCACTGTATTTCTGGGCCTGTATCGCGTTTGGATCGGTCGAGTACGCCTATCCTGATCTGGCAACAGGATGCTGTAGTTCATTCTGGGGTTAGGAGAGAGGCAGAGCGGAAAAGCCCGAGGAAAAAGAATCCAATTAGAGGGAAACGGCGGCAGTGAGAGACGCTGCCCGGTGCAGAACCAATCGGACACGGTCTTAACTAGATTTCGGCGGAGTGGACCCGTCGCGCAGCGTCGGGTCGTGGCGAAACAAGGAGTCCGGGGACCCAGGGGCTCATCAAGCCTCTGAAAAGAGTCAATTAGAAGTTAATCGATCACGACCGCGACAAAGGGGACGGTCCTGGGCGAGGTTTCGTGGGTTGATTCTCTCTTTCTCTCTCTCTCTGCGAATCGACTTTTTCCCGGTCCGGTCGTGGAAATGGGAAACCGCCGATCGCCGGTAATTGTCATGGTTGACTGACTGGTTTCTCGGAGCCACCCCTATAAATAGCCGGATGCCTCGAGGAGCTAATAAACGAGGCAATTAGGCGGAATTATGACCGCGGTGGGCGTCCGCCGCGACGACAGTTCAACCGGGACTTACGTCACCGAGTATTGTCTCGCGGTGGAGAAATTAAAAGGGACGACCGGGGCAATTAGAATCGTCGATCGCCGCTCCGTAGTACGGGTCGGTTCTTCTCCGTTAATCGACCGTTGCGAAAGTATTAAAGGTTATGTAGAAAGTATTGTAAAACGGGCGGCGGCCTCCACGGCGCTCAGAATTCAACGAGTCCCAACCCGCTGTCTCCCTATTTAAATTTGCTTTACGGCGTGAATGCGAAATTTAAGTTCACACTCGGTTGCGTCAGGATGACTCACGGTTATGCGCAGTCCAGACACGTCCGCGGGGTTCGCGTTGCGTCAATCTGTACCGGGAGACTGTATGGCCGTCGGGAAGGTTCCAGAAACTGACTGGGAGACGGCCGTTATAAATTAATTGTTTATTGTTTACTTGAACGTGGTCGTGTTCACTTAAAGACGTATATTTTACACCCGTTTTAGGTCCGACAGTCTTGCGTCCTAAAAAGACGTCTTTGTACTATCTGGAAGCGAAGTCGACCACATCTTATTTCTAGACTGTGGATCTTCATGCGGAACAAAAGCTTCAGTGTTGTACAAATCCAATGAAAATATATTTCTCCGCTCAACAAGAAAGTGGTCCAGAAAGTTTTCCTGTCTCCGCTTCAAGTAAATTTTACGTGTACAAATAAGCACCATCTGCATTAAATTTCTCATTCAGTTTTGATCTTCTTTTACAAGAACCTGTCAAAGTATCCTGATTAACGTTGGAAACAATTCTGCCGTTATATGTTGGACACAGTCAATGAATTCATGCGAAGTTACATTTTTGTGCACTGTTTCATGCGCGAAACACTGACAGCGGAACCATTTGCATAAATCAGTAGAGCGAACTGTGCGTTCTATGATAGTGTAATGTACACGAGCATCAAGTAACAATTCATCCGCAAACGGGCGTTTATTGTTAATAGGCGTTTAATGCTCAAATGATTTGCATCGACCTACTAGATTAACAGAAGACCTACCGGAGCCCAAAACACTATTGATATTCAATGTTCCTTGACGATATCGTGGCAATGTGTTCGCAAGCATTCTTTATTGGTCAGTCACGTAATTACCGCACTCCAAAAAGGATTTACAATCGTCTGGAGATTCTCCGGCGGATTTACCGAGTAAATACTAGGAATCCGTAAAGAGAATCAGACGTCGTTAAAACCGCAAACCGTCCGTGTTTATCGAGTCAATAAACGCGTTCGCGGATCGCATTTTCCCGAACGAATTTTCCCCGGCGGCCTCCAAGCCAGAAATTAGGCGGTATCTGGTCGCATAATCAGCGTTAACCAGTGTTAAATCGGCGATCCGCGAATTTCCCGCGGTAGAGGCGAAACTTATTCGGCGATAACGGTGCCGCGGCTCCCTGAACGACGCATTCGGCAATCCCTGGTTGCAAGAAAGTTGGCTGGCGTCCAGGCTGCGCCGGTCACCGAGCACCGACGCCGATCCTCTCGGTGTTTAGCGCCGGTCCGCGATGCCGATTCACGACGATCCGACGACGCGTAATCCTGCATGCCAAATTCCTGGCCAATGCTCTTTCACCGGGACTCCTGCCGTTGTTCGACCTTCCATCCGGCCGATTAATGTTCCCGATGAAATACGGACCTCGAATCAATTGCGAGAGCCCCGGCTCCCCCGAGGGTCGAGCTTTGTTTTCCCGGAAACACGAGCGGGCCCCTTGCGAAATGTCTACGCGACCTGCGAATTATAGGACGCTTCGGGTCGATTTAGTACGCATATTTTTGCATCTTGGCTCGTCGTAAATATAGAGTGGCTGATCGAATTATTAGAGCCACTAAAAAATGGTAAAAATTCGTTTAAACATATGTTCAAAAATGTTTGGACAGTTTTGGACAGATTCGTATTTCCAGCATGGAAATGTTCACGCCTTCCGATTATTTTCGACGAAAGTTTAACAGTCGAAAAACCATTACTTCGACTATAAGAAAACGTGTACGGTGTTTTTGAATCCGGAATGTGTTTGGACACTTCTGAACAGATTTGTATTTCCAACATGAAAATGTTCACAGCGTTCGGATAATTTTCGGCGGAAGTTTAACAGACGAGAAACCGTTTTTCTTCGACTGCAAGAAGAAGTGTACGGTGTTTTTGAATCCTCGCGACGATAACTAACGACGCAGGGAGCAGGACCGACGTGCTTAATGAAGATCATTATCACGAGAAATTTATACACGTCCGTCGAGCCCGTAGCTCAGCCCGAGCATTAAGTTTTGCGATAACGAGTGTCTCCCGCGTCACTGGCACGCGAAACGTCGTATTTCTGTGCGTCCGCGTTCGAAAGTTTTCTCATGGTTGCGCAAAAACCGACGTCTACCGAGATGCTTGCCGTCGGAGAGTCGGGGAACACCGTGCATCCAAGCGTCTTGGAAATTCAAATGAGGGTGTGCACAAATACACGGACCCGTTCTCGCGGAAATCTTTAACGTATTCTTCAAATAAACATTCCTTCACCTGAAAACCGACGCTTTCGACGTCGAGTATCATAACCAGACTGTGGAAGTTTATGCAATCTTCAATTTTTGTAGACAAGTCTTAAGAAAGTGGTGCCAAATAAAATTCTCTTAAACGTAGAGTAATCTCTAGTGATCACGATTCGTGGTCCACCCTGTATAATCGAATGAATTAAATTTCCGAGTAACTTTTTAGAAAAATCGACCACAACGTTCCCCCCGTCGCATTGTTCAATCGCGATTAATCGATTTCGGGATCAGCGAGAAATGGAATGCACGCGTAGAGGATTTCACGGGCCGATTGCGAGTTTTTTGAGTGAACTGATTTCTCAGCGCAGTGATCCCGGTTCTTGCGGGCCGAAGAGCCGATTTACGAATGATTTAGCTCGGGAACCGAAGCGTGCTCTTTTGGTGCGATGAAAAGCGTCGTCTCGCCCCGGGGAAAGCTAGCGGAGCCTGTGTTTTCCCGGTATTTCGTCGACTATTGGACTTCTGAATGCGCGCTCTCTCGAGAGTCCCAACGAAAGATGACCTCATTAAGGGAATTGGGTCGCCACGCGACAATAAGCTGACGAACGGACCGCGATGAACGGTCGCACACCTTCGAACAGGCGTCTTCGGTTAAAATGCGTCAACCTTTCCGAAACGCACGCCCGTTTGTGACGACAAAGACGAGCGTCGAAAGTTTCACTTTGGTGGACGTCCGCATCCTCGTTAGCGTTGACAGTTTCCGTTACCAGGAAACTGAAGTTAGGATCAACGTGAATCCTCCATTTCGTATGCTAGACTCAAACTCGGTCAATGAAATCGTATATATATGCCTTCAGAACAATGGCTGCTTCGCTGCCTCCTGAAATTTTCTCTATTACATTAACACCTTGCCTTGTAGATTCTCCTCGAGCATAATACGGAAATTGGAATTTAACAAAATACAGTAAAGATTCAAATGCTGTCTTACAGGCGTGTTCTGGGTGGACAACGTTTGAACCCCTTTGGGTGTCTCAGCCAAAGCAGTCCATCTGAATATTTCCTTTATTATTAATGACACGAAAAATATTTATGGCAAATTTAAATGGTATCGGAGGAGGGATATCGTAGAAGAACAATTTTTTTGTCCGGTTATTTTATCATAGCTTTTTTCAAGGTCATCGTTATTTTTTTAACAGGAAACTTGTTTTTTTTATTCCATCTTGTAGCGGCTGAATCGGCTGCCCAAAATCAGCCTAGACGAGGGTGGGGACTGCAAGTGAATCTTAATCGATTCCCTGTTTTTCTCAATAGCCCATCTGTTTCGATGCATATTTCCAGAAGGGGCAAAAGTCGCCAACGGTCGCGTCGACATATGTAACAAATCTATAAAAAGAATACAACAGTTTTTCACTTTTCGTTTCAGCTTTGTTTATTTCGTTTATTCGTTCGAGACGAATTACACGTTTCAGAAATATTTCCTCTGGGAGATTGTAACAGAAAAATGTTTCTTTTTTATTTCAACGCGCGATTGCCGTGTCGGAAAGGTCAAAACAGTAGATCCTTTGACACCAGCTTGGCACAGTTGCAGCATATTTCTATACGCTCTTTGACCTACTTCTCTCCCGTTCTTCTCTGTTCTTCGCGCTGTCTTTTGAAGTACGAGTGGTCTCCGTACGGTGTTGTTGGATGACTAGCTACTTGTCCTTTAAAAACGTGTTTTCCACAGCAAAGTCGTTGCACGTACAAAGCTAAAAAGAGCACAAGAAACGAAAAGATTCCACCGCCGTTTAAGTCATTGTCACCCTTGCAATGCAACAGCGACGTTTAAACATTCGTTCACCTGGTAATCTTATTTGAATGGGCCTCTTATGTGTTTCAACTATTATTGAAAATGACATTTTCATAAACGATCGCCGAATAATGTAAATTGCGCCTCGAATACGTAAAATTAAGCCATTCTTAGGATACGTTCCTCGTAGATTAATCTTTTATCTAGCGATTGTGACTACCTAGAACACTGAAATGTGCCTTCCAGAAACAGGAATCGAAAAATGCGGAACCCTTGCAATCCTCGTGTACGTGTACGTGTCTAGCGCTGTGTGTCTCTCACACTGGAGAAGGTAGAGACCGGAACGAGAAATCTCCGCGAGTTCGAGAACGCATGCGAGAAATCGGTTCGCGGTGAACACCGGAGCTGCGTCTGACTCATGGCAGGCTTACTCTCCTTGCTTGGCGCGCGAGAAAAAACGCGGCTTTCCCGTGGATTTATCGCGGCGAATAATTTGCCGTTGTAAAATTCCTTATGGTAACGCGGGATCGACGAAAGTGTGTTTATGAATATTCATTGGGGACGGTGGGTTATACGACGGCTGGGAATAGGCGAGTCTCTGGCAGCGTATCGCGAATCGATATCCTTTGGCGAGTGCATATATCCTCTCGCAAGAAATTCGAGGACACCGTTTACGATCGCGGTTGGGAAAAGGACGGCGACGAGTGGCGGACGCGCGCTACCGTGCATTCTTTAAAGCTGCTTGGAATCCGGTAAACGAGAACGCTCGCGTTTCAGCAGGCCAAGGCGAAATTGCGCTGACACTTTAACGCGGTATAAAGTCGCGGTAATATTCGGTCGTTCCACTAGCTGCCCGATAAAGTGGATCCCCGATCCGTGGAGAGAGCTCGACGGAGATGCACCTGGAACCAGGAGAGCAATTCGTCCGCCGAGCCACTGCATAACGAGGCGAACGAGGAGAGCCGGCACACCGTTAGCGTTGTATAATAGTTAATATCAGTTTGACAGTTTTACGCGCGCGAGCATGCGACACGGGTACGTCGTGTTCGCGGTTACCCGGCTGACACCTGCGAGATAATATCGACGGGAACACGGCTATTTAATCGCACCGCCGTGTAACGGATGAACCTGCCCTGTTCTGATTTGCTTAGTGGTTTACAGTCGCTACCTACTGTTCGCTAAGTTCTGCAACGTTATCGCCGCTACTATGTAACGTATCCTGTAACGGACCACGATTCGGGACGTTTTTGTATCTCGAAAACAACGTAAACGATAACGCGCAATCGACATGCATTTCTCCATGCTATCGAAGAGTCGCAACTTACAGTTTTTACAATTACCACTTTTTACGACTCGTAATCGCAACGAGGAAAGTAGGACATCTTGAAAATAATAATGTTTCGCAGAAGAAAAACGCTTATCTTTACCTAACTGTCATGGCTGACCTGTTTCATATTTTTTCTCTACTTTTCGTTTAAAGTGAAGAGAATTCCTTTACGAGTACAATTTAGAATTATCTGGTAAAGTATTAAAGAAGTAACGAGTAGGTTTCAAATATTGTTTTAAGACAATACAATTTAATTAATTATAAAATTAATTATAAAATTATTATAAATATTGAATATATACTGAATATTCTGGGAAATAATAATTGAATTATACAGTCTAATCACGAATTTCTCACATCTGTTTTTGTCTCCACAAATCTCCCGCAACGAACGCACCGGGAAATGTTTCAAGCCTTTATCAGGAATGTAGTTCCATGGAAAAATCGGATTAGCCATTTTTGCTCCATTTTCCCTACGTAATCGCATGCAAAAATTTCGGAAAAATTCGGACTGGTTGCAGCCATCGAGGCACGTATCAACGAATTTTTTCTGACATTTTATTCAAAATCCCTGTCGTAATATACGTTGGAACCGGTAAAAAATTGGGGAATATGCAGATTTCCTATCGGATTTTAAAAGCGACAAGTTTTAGTGCACTGACGGATTGTTATAACCAGTGGATTTTTATGTAAACTCCCATTTGTCGGGCTGCTTTGTGAAAACCAGGCGGAGAAACAATCTTATTTTGTTGACGAAAATATTGGGACTATGAAAAACCAACAAATAGAGATTTCAAATGTCCATTAATCGTTGAACTAGTAACGTCTATCACAAGAGACATTTCAACAAATGTTGTCTCGATTAATCAATTCCTGAACCAATTATGAGAATTGATATTAATTTCACACCCGATGGAGGAGCCCTCGCGAGAGCCCACTTGATCGTAGAAGTGGAGTGGAAGCACGTTATACGAGCCCAGTTTGCGAATCTAAATGGTTCTAGCGTCATGAGGGATGCCCGTCATAAACGCTATCGTTTGCCAGCTAATTGTTTATTATCTGGTCGATTTATCTGTTTAATTCAGGTGGAAATGGCTCGCGTGGCGGTCGGTCGCGGGACCCGATTTTTATCGCGTAGCTCTAATGAATCGTTAAACGGAACGAGCCGAGTGTTTCAGAATTGATGAACAACGAAAGAACACGTGCTGTTTCGCGGCACGCACGCGGCAAACAGGATTGATCGCGGACACGCGTCGGAAACCGTGGTCCGTTGTTACTCCCGCAAAGTTTCGAACTTGAAAACCCACTGTCGGGTCAGCTCGTATAATATAAAAATACTGAAACCGAAATAAATATATGTACATGTCGATATTTGCCAATGTTCTATCTGAATGCGAGCCGTTCCACGAACGAATAGTATACAAATTACTGTTTGTATCAGAACGGTACGGATAATATAAATCAACCTTAACGTTATCAAGCCTCAGCTTCCGGGACCTTCGTTAAGTTGTCGGTCTTCTTATTGTATGTAACTGTAACGTTGCTGCAATCAAATTTTCAGACTCTCCCAGAGCAGCAACTTCACTTCCGCTCTTTCTTTTGCAATTATTTGCTCACGGTTTGTTGCCCGTTCGAGAACAGGAATTTCGCGTCGATATAAGTTGCTCCCTTTGCCCGGGACAGCTCCCGCGAGTTTACGTCCGGGGAAATACTGTTTTAAGGTAATGAACCTCCCACCCTTTATCTCCCTGTCTGTCTCTCTCTATTTCTCTTCACTCAGCGAAGTTGGAACAGCAACGGCCAAGTTGATAAACAATTAATAATTACTGGGGTGGAAGCGCTGCTCGAGTATACATCAGATAATAATGCGATTATGTACTTAGGCTGCGTATTAAGACCGATGGATGTCAGCGTCGGTTGTTGCGAAATGCTGCCAAGCTCTCCCGACGTGTTTGATCTTCTTCTGATTAAGTAGAAGGCGAAAGAAGTTACCGCTGTTCTTGAGCGACTACTATGGATTTTATGCACTTATCACGATGCTTCATTATCGTGATGCTGCGATAGTTTCAATCTGTTAAAGATCCACAGTGTAGCGATGTCTCTGAGCCTTGGAAAGAACGAGCAATTTATTTATGGAGGGATCGTCAAATCGGTCCAGTCTTTCTCAAGTGACGCGCTTACCAACGAACAGCATTTGATTTTTATTTATACAAGATGATATATGAAGTTCCATTGTAAACAGGGGATGTAAGAAAATATTGAATAATTCCGACGAAAATAGGACACCCTGTGTACTTAAGGTCAGCCATCGCATTTCGCAAGTGCAAGTCCATTTGTCAGCCGGGCAAACTACCCTTAGCCATGGCGTCTCGTCAGAGCCGGCGTTCCAGAGTTCAGTTCCGGTGAACGCGGCAGCTGTCAAGTCAATAAAGACGCGGACCGGAAACGGTAACATTTATCATTCCGTTGCCGAGTCGTCGGGATGGTCACGTCGCAGCTTATTACGTCGGTGCTCGACTTCCACCCTCTTACATCCCCCGATTCGAGACGCTCGTTTTCAATTTTCCGGCGTGAAAGCCTCGCGTTTGCTGGCGATTCTCGCTCACAATGAGACGACCTCGCGATCCTGACGTGACGACGCCGAACGATCTTCGATCGTGTTTCACCTCCTCATCGACCTCGCCGTTTCGTTTTACATTCGCCAGTCTATTCTCCTTCTTTCGCGCGGCGAGCGGAAACGGCGAAACCGTTTCTCCACTCGAGAACCACGGAGGAACTTTTATCATGGGTCGATGGACGCCGGAAATAAACGATACGGTGGTTTTGGTACACTCTGTGACTCGTGCAGCCTGATATGCTAATTTACTCAATTTCTCTTATTCTGTGTTCCAGCCATTTTTCTCCTATAAATTTTTACCTTCCTCCTACGTAATCCAGTAGATTTGGGTGAGGAAATTCCGAAAATCCAAGTTTCGATCCTGGGAGACCAGTGGTTCACAAGTTATGAGTGTGGCGGCACTCCCCTCTGTCAAAAACACTGGAAATCGCTCAAATTTATACACTCAACTTTTGAACCACCCATCTCCTAGGATTGAAATTTAAATTTTTGGCATTTTCTCGACAAAATCCATAGGATCACATAAGAAAAAGGCAAAAATTTCTGGTTACGCAAGGAACAGTTAAACCAAAGTCAACCGATGGTAACGATTGTCCTTTTAAATTTTTTATAAACTTGCTGCTACATACAATAAATACATACAGCTGTTATGAACAGATTTTATTTTCACGTAGAGACAGAAAACGTTTATTATGGTTTCCGGAATAATAATAGCTGTCGGTGTAGCTTTGTTCGCGTGATACCTGTTTTAAAACCCCGTTTGATGCTTCCTGTTTCAATTAATTCACCTGTAACGTTTCCGAATGTGTTAATACATGGTTAAAAAATTCATTAGAAATTCTTCATTTAATGGGGCTTATCAATATGTGGCTACCCTTTCATCTGCTCGCGTTGCTATAAACTATGAAATATCATTTGCATTCCCGGGGCCAACTTTATTAACGTTTTTGCCGTTGCGCTGTTTCTTGTGCTTCGTAATTTGTTTGATGTAAGTACTCACTCTCCGTCGTTGCAGGAAACAGGGTTTTACCTGACTATTTAACCCGTTCTATAAAAGTTTAATGAGTTTGCATTAGGATCTAATGGACACGCAATTGCCGTTATTATACGACGAAAACGGTATTAATTATTAGTTCTAAATGAGCATTAAGTTCTAAAAGTGTGAAATATCTGTCGTTAACGTAACTGTGACCAGTGGCGGTATGCAGTTTGATAACGCTGCGACTCCTAACGGCGATGTTAGATTAATTTGTTCTTTTTTTTCGGCGTTCTGGTACAGAGAGAATTATTCGTTCCGTTAAAGGCCGACAGGAGCGGCTTGTGCGGTTGACAACGGGCACATCCGTTCCTGATAAACCGCGGTATTAATTTCAAAAGCAAATCGACCAAAAATCGCGCATTGTCCGGGTAATACTGTTCGTAACGCGTTTATATCGTCCGAATCGAATGAACAAATAATATAACCCGCCCCACATTTTTCGGTATTTGTTCTCGCCTTTTGATGCGGGCGCGATTAATTTTAATTAAATCGGACTGACCTCAAAAGCAAATTGACGTTCGCAACGGTAGTCGAGCTACCATGTAAATACTGCCTCGGTACATATTCATGTTCTCAGCGTCGAGCTTAACATGACTATTTAATTCTGTATAATGCCGGGGCGGGACTTCAAACACAGGCTCGCGCCGGCAAATAAATTGTTGAAAGCCATAGTCAAAATACAAGGGGGGAGAGTCGCGAGAATACCACTCGCGTCGAGTCGCAGGGCTTCGACTCGAGAAACAGTTCCGCGAACTATGAATAAAAATCCGTTTAACCTACTGCCGGATGGAACTTCGTCGGGAGGAACTCGCATTTCATTTGCGAAAATGGACCGCGACGAATTAACCGAATACAGTCCCGCCGACAACGCCGACTCTCTATGGTTTTCATATTTCCCACTTCGCTCCAATGATTTTTACATTTCCTTGCGGAAACCGGAAACTCCTGCGCGAACACAGACGAATCCGCACTCGATTGTTCAACGACAAAGACGCGGCAATTTCAGTTCGTAATCTCGTTTTCACGAGCTATTTTAATCGTAAAATACTCTTCTCTTCCTCGCGAGATATAACACGCGCACGTATGAGGACTTTCATTGTTTCCTGAATTTTATAAAAGAGCTTTGTATCGTAGATAATACAGATGGTCACAGTTCATGGTGTAGTGATAGAATTCTTTCCATTTGTTGTTACTAGACTGCGGATTTTTATGTAAAATAAAAATCGTCTTATCTCTTCCTCTTATGATTTTAATAGAGAAGAAATAGTATATTGAAATCTTTGGTTTTTTAATTTTCCAACAATTTTGACCTACATCTATTAAATTAAGAATTTATAAATACTATTTTATAGTTTTCAACCTATTAAGCATAAGAACGAAGAAAATCAATTTCCACCTCACTCCAATTTCTTGCAATTCAGGTACAAAATTTTCATTTTGTCTAGTCATACAACATATTCTAAATGGTAAAAAATTGGTTTTCATTCTCCCTGGAGAAAGCGAAATGTCTTTCCGAACGACGTAATATTTTCTGTATCGACGGATTCTGACCATGATCTTCTTTTTGTTTCAGGTAAGTCATGTCCTTTTCTGTTCACCTGATCGAACATAATCGAAAGGTAAGTTGACACACGAGGACACGTGAAGTTGATGAGGGATGAGGGTGAAAAATCTTCGCATAATAAAAATTGGTTAAACAGTCTTTCTCCAAGAAAACTGAATTGCTTGGTGATCGATCAAATTCTTTAGAATCGTGCCAGCTTAGAATGATATCAGCGAGCCGCGATGAATGTTGCTCTAGTATGGAGGCAGCAGCCGGAGTAGCTGTCACAGCGAAATATTTTAAGCCGAACAAAAGAATTAGCCGCGAGCAGTTCATAATCGAATTTCTGCAATAGCTCGGCTCGACAGGGGATGAGTTAATGCTGAATTACGAGCAGCACGAATTAGGTAGGTGGCCTCTCGGCTCTAGGAACGGTGGCCGCGTGTCTCTGGCTTGTGGCTTGAAATTTCCTGTCTCTAGCTGGGGAGCGTTCCCCGTCGGCCGATATAACGAATCCGGCGATTAAATTCCATTAAGATAATCTCCTTGGCAGGACGATCATCGTTATCAGAGACAACCAGCGGGCGCCGATGTCTCGATTAAATCGCTGCAGGGTTATCACGTCTCATGAGGACCGACTCCCCTAATCGAGCTTCACGCGCGAGACTCGGTCAACAAGTAATTTGCCTTCGCATCTCTAACTTTTAAGTTTAGAGTCAGCTACGGTCCAAAAAGTATTTCAACGCTACAATTCTTGAACATCGTCTCATCCGTTGCTTGCGTTAATTTGACACAGTTTTCCCGAAACAAGTCATTTGTAAATTTGTCCAAAACTGACACTTTTACTTTTTAAATGGGAAACCGAAAAACTCAAGATGTAAATGTTTACACGATTTTATCGATTTTTTTATCACTGCGTCAATTTGACACCGAGGGGTTAATCAATGAATTTAGACTCATTTAAATGAAACTCATTTCTAGTTTCATTATCCATCGTTTATTTTATTCTAAGAATTTTTTCGTGACGTAGCGGACGAGAAACTGAAAATTGTAGTCCATGATTAAAAGTAGATTGGATTTATAGTTTGAAGTTTTCTTTACGATAGCACTTTTGTCCATGTTTCGGTGGTGCAGAACGGGAGGATAAGAGGGAGGCCGAAAAACGGGAACGAGAACATAGCCCAGGGCCATCAGCAGCCGGTTCCGAATAATTGTTTGTAAATTATCGTCGTGGCAAAGATGGGAAAGCCGCTTCTCAAACGCAGCTGGCACCCGTCGGCTAGCCCGCAACTCGAGAGGCTTTTAGCCCCGAGTGCGAGCACAGAAACTTGGTCGAAATATCAGCCTCCGCCACAGACTTTCTCATAATTTTCTGTTCGCTCCGTTAGGCGTCGTCGTGATGCAGCATGTGCTCCGCGTTCTTGGCGATCGGTGGTTTCTTGGACCACTCACTCGCCAAGAATACGAAATATTTCTGCGACAGCCTTGAACCCTTCTGCTCCAGCTGGGAATTTTTGGCTCATTATTTTCTGGACCAAAAAATTTTAATCTAACTTTTGTAATCTTTTTGAGATTGATAAGCGTGAAGGTACTATTATAGAGAGCATTTCCTATTTTAACAATTTTCCACCTCCGTACTTTACCACCATCGATAAAACATTCGTAGATTAGTAAGTGCCAGATCTCGAAAGCAAGTGAATCCAAAAAATGATAATTCCCAGAAAAAGCTGAGAGCAAATTGTAACCTCGCAATCACTTTGCTCACCGCTTCGAATTACACGCGATTCTCTGATCATGCGGAAGTGGAGTAACAGTGTTTGTAGAGCCAACAGCGTCCGCCATTTACCCGGATCACTCGTAACTTTTCCAACGTTCTTCCGTCTTTCCTTTCAGCATCTTTTTCAAACTGCTTAACTACGTCGACAAGGAAGAGAGAGATTCATAGCCACGTAATTTATATCCCCTGACGAAGACGATCCTGTGAAAGGTAACATTAATTAGCGTTGCCAGTGGACGCTGGTAGACGAGCAAGACATTACGAATGTTTTCGCACAGGATCGTTACTGTCTTCGTTACATCGCAGTGACGTTGTGACAAGTTTTACATCGTTAAGTCAAATGGAAATGTTTTGATTACACAATTCAATTATTGTAACGCTCGTAGGAATAAATTAATTGATTACTTTTCTAGAAATGGACCTTTTTGAGTTTCAAATCAAATTAGGTTCGAGATGAGTAATTTTGAGTTACTTAGAAGTACGTGTTAGTGTTACGGGTGTCAAAGGGATCGCAACGTCTGCGAAGAGCAAAGTCCAATCGACACTTGCGTATCGTTAGTTTTCACATCGTTCATCACGTCTTTGGTCACATCCCTCTTGCCGAACTTCACTCCTTTGGATCCACGATCCTCGGGTGTCGTCCGAGGGAGCACGATAATTAATCCTTTTAGCGGAAGTCCGTGTAAACGGTCGCCGGAAAAGACGACCGTGTCGGCGGCAAAGTCGTCGGGGACTGCTCCGATTTTCCAAAGACAAACAGTCTTGTCGTCGAGTGTCGTTGGCAACAAAATGGCGTCGCGTTTCAGACGGAACTCCCGTCGCGAACTTACACGAAAGCTGTGAGCAAAACGAAAACAATGTTGAATAAGATACCAGAACTATACAAATTACATACGAGTTGATGACTCTCCATAAAACATGAACAATCTGCTTCATTCGAGGCACACATTGAGGCTCCAGCAGGACTTTTGCGGCAGACTGTAACCCATCGCGAACAAATAGCAGGTGGCTGGCTATAATCATCGTTTACAGCGTAGCAATGACCACTCGTTGCCCGTTTAACGTTAATACCGGTCGGTAATCGATTCTAATGCGCGCGGTACACCGGAAGAGGTGGGAAAAAGTCGACGAGGAAAGAAGTAAAATGCGAAACGGAAGCAGAAGAAGCCACGTGACGAAACGCTAATGCAGACGTCAGATCAGCGTTACATAAATAACGATTACACGGGGTAGAAAAAGAGAGCGACGGCCGTGTCTGCCCCTGGCAAACCGCTCGCTCGAATCTCGCGCGTTTTGCCCGCCGCGCTTTTATGCTGATTTATCGCGCTTGATAAAACGCGGCTCCGCGAATATTGCACCGTGAAATTTATCCGAGCCGCGACGTAAGAAGGGACCTCGAGTGGTTCCATTCAGCCGCAGCTTTTCGCGGAAAATACGCTCGCTCTCATTATTTTAAACAATATTTATTCGAGGACCGAATACGAGTACACCGAGACGAGTTTGCCAGCGATGCAATCAAAGCGTTTCGGGAACCATCGATCAAACTTCCTGCAACTACTCTTCGTGAAATATTTTTATTCGCACTTTCGCCATCTGAAATTGTTCTCTCCTCGTCAAATGAATTGCGTAAAAAACTTCACGGAAGAGGTACGGATCCATAAAGCGTCTGACCACGTGCTAAGATCTTCTAATCGCGTGAAAATATTCGATAAAGACGGCGCCCCGATCGTTGGAATATCTCGCCACGTGTTAAACCATCAGATAACAAGGTGAATAAAATTAGTGTCGCCGTATTGCATCGCTGGCGGAATATGTAAATCGGCTGTGATCGTGGGAATGAAAGCAACCCAGCCGAATTAATTCATAATTTAGTAGAACATGCAGATCCGGGAAAGCGTTTCTTATTTTTATTTCCTTCTTTAGTTAGACGGTTGAAAGCAACGTCAGTAACGACGACCGTATCTGGCGAGGGTAATTACCTTCTGAGAACACGTATAGATTATCTTAACGCGAGTACGTTTTGCCAAGAATCGGGGGACGGGGATACGATGGTAGATACGTTTGGAATCTGCAAATATATCACGGCACGCGATCTCTCGCCAGCACCCGGGCACCATCGAATATCGCATTTACATCGCGTTATCGCTCGGTTCTGTCGTATATAATACGTGATTCTTTTCCCGAATACCGTCATTAGACTTTAATGTTCCCCGTGATCCATCGGAAATCCATTCTCGGAGCCGCCCTCCGTGATACTCTCTCTCTCTCTCTCGCTCGCGCACCGGAATCATGTTCCCCGATGGGAATCGTCATCGTCGATTCCGCAGGAACTGTTCCTAGATCTACAAATTCCGAACTCGTAGCTCTAGAAAATCGAAAAGTTTCTCCTACTGTCGACAGCGATGAATCGACGAACAAAGGAATGGAATTGAGGAAGGGGGTGGAATTGCCCCCGTCGTGTAGTAAATCCGATTCCGAAAGTCGATGGCGCGACTTCCGCCGGAAGGCCACTTGGAATCGTTGCTATCGGTGTAGAGGAATAAGGCATGTAACCCCAAACCTAATCGATCGCTCTTCATACTACTCGATAGAGCCATCTTCGTGGCAAGTTTCAAGTTCGTTCCTCTATCACAAGGGTAGTTATGTTCTATTTCGTCCGTTCTGTTTAATAAAAAATTATGAAAAAATTCATGGACGTTGTTTCCGAATTTTTTACTACAAAATCGATTTTTTGTGTACAATGTTAGGAACATTAGAAAAGAATTACTTTAAATTTCAGGTAATTCCATGTTCTCGTACAGATTAAAATTTCGTAAACCAAAAAGCCACAAACTGTTAATGATCTTAAAGCAAGCATAATTCGTGTTATCGATGAGATACGACCTGACTCATGTGCCAGAGTCATCAAAAATTGAGTTTGTCGAATTTACTCCACCAAACGCGATCAATTTATATGATATTGCATTTCGTGTATAAAGCAGTGAGTACTAGATTAATTTCCGTATTTTCGTCTCTTCATCTTCGTCGTCTTCATCGGCGCTCTTATTGAAAGACCCTGAATAGTCGCAAGACAAGAAGTCTATGTATCCAGGGGCACAAAGGCGTGGCGCGTGGTAGGTCAGATTTAGGTTCTCGATGGCGAGTAGGGGAATATCGGATAAACCGTGTGGCGGGTCCAGGATGAAGTAGAGAGGTCGGGTACACGGGGTCGACGTGATAGAGCGGTGCGGTGGAGCGCACGGGTGTCCCCGCGAGCGTTTGGTTTATGGCAGGTAAGCGTATTTGCATGTAAACTCGTTTGCATGGAGCAAGGACGAACGCGGGATTCCATTTCCAGGGTGGCTGGTCGCGGGACGGCCTGCCAGAGAGAGCAGCCCTCTCGTCTTGACACGCTACCGAGAGAGAATCCCGCGATAAAAGCCAGACCAAGCCGGGACCATAATGCCGTGTGCCCGATAATGGCACTGCGTGGACCAACGCAGCTTCGCTTCCGATTCGACGGGTCGCAGCTTCGAACTAATTACGCGCGACGACCGCTCCACACCGCGACCAACACGACTCAAATTTATGGAGATCACCGGTTCGTTAGTATGAACAGGCGTGGACTCTTGACGCCGCGCATTATGGCGCGAGCCGGCCCTAAGAGATCGTGTATACGCGCTACAGTGTCCTTAACACGCCCTGTCACCTGTCTCAACCCAGAACGTCGTCCACTTGGTTGTCATCATAATTCGTTTCTGTTTGCACTATTTTGTTGTACATGAAGGTGACCTTCAATTTTTGTAATGGGAATGCTGTATGTATGTGTTTTGAAATCGTCGTCCTCTTAGTTGTCGTCATAATTCGTTCTTGTTTGCACTGTTTCGTTAGAGATGAAGGTGACCTTCAATTTCTTCAAAGGAATGCTATATGTATACATTTGAAGTCGCCCTCTTAGTCGTCATCATAATTCGTTTTTGTTTGCACTGTTTTGTTAGACGTGAAGGTGACCTTCAGTTTTTTTCAACAGGAATGCTAAACATATGTGTATGTTTTCATATCGCATCACAAATTCACTCAATCCGATACAATGACCTTCGATATCACGTCAGGTCAGAAAACAAAAGAATAGAAAATCTTTTAGTACTCGTTATTTGCTAAACATTATGTTCGTTATTTTAGAGATTGTCCACAAATTTTCGCTACCATCGCGGATTCGTCGACGACCGTTCTAAAACCCGGGAAAATTATTCGCAATGCGGAACGAAGGCTGATTTAAATGCTAATGACTCCCGGCTTAAATCGAACGGATTACGAAGGCTTACGGACCCGGATAATTTTATAAATTGCAGCCGACCACTCCCGCCCGCCACGACGAATCAATTTCTTTATCAACCCGAGGGAACCGGCAGAGTTCCATTTCAGTCGGATGGTTCGTCCGGTCTCGAGACGGTTTCGACGGCTAGCCGGACGTTTCGACGTCCGACGTTACGCGACTGATCCCACGCGACGCTTTCTCGGTGAAAGCGTAGGAGAAAAGTCGATAAGTCTCTCGCGACTTTCCTCGAAAGAATTATTGCTGAGATTTGACGGGTGTGAATACAGCTTCATTAACGGCGGAAGTAACAAGCTGCTACTTGTTCCGAACTTTGTGTAAAAATATTTGCATGCCACTGCTTAAAGAATACGTGGATTGTCAATTTCACACGTGGTCGTAAATTTCCACTTTTAAACATCGGAAGAAGAGAATAATTTATTTCGCAGACGATCAAAATTCTTTATAGAATATTTAATCGTCGCCCAGAAAATCCAATTACTACATCGATTTACATGTATTACTTGTCCGGAAATGAATTTGTTAATAACCTGAAACAGGAATGTTGCGTTGAACTTTCAGGATACTGATTACGTACCAAATCAATGGGTCTAGCAGAAAAACAAAAACGTTAATTATCTTTAAGTATAGAAGTGTTAATCGTTGAACCAAATGCTATTACTGTCTCCGGCGTTTCCACTTTGTATGTAATAGCTGGAATGATCTCCCAGGATCGATAACCGAGAAAATGAGATTGAATCTCATTTGTGTTTCCAGAGATTGGCTAGAAAAAATTAATTTACGATTTCACCGGTAATAAGCTGAAAAGTCTGAAATGGGTCATTTGAACTCGTCCGGTAGTTTAATTCAGCGTTAATCGCTCGAAAAGCAATGGAAACAAAAAAAAAGAAACGCGAAGATACTGTTAAGTGCGTTCGAAGGAATTACACTTAAGGTATAGACTCTATCAGCGAACGAATGTCCACGTTGGCCACATGAATTAATCACTCGGAGACTTGTTATTCCCGAAGACTAAACGTCGGCTAATTAAAGCCACTCCTAGCGGGCCTTCTTTTTCCTCGAGCCTGTTACAAACTTCCAGATTAATCGTTTCCTCTCATACCTGCCTCGATAATTGTCTCGATACGATCTCGAAGCCTGTAACAACCGACGATGGTGATGCTGTATCATCCTTCACTA
The DNA here is from genome assembly GCA_963971365.1 of Lasioglossum villosulum. Classification (NCBI taxonomy): domain Eukaryota; kingdom Metazoa; phylum Arthropoda; class Insecta; order Hymenoptera; family Halictidae; genus Lasioglossum; species Lasioglossum villosulum. Next base: position 3,307,640 of record OZ020497.1, on the reverse strand, counting down.
TCTCTGGAGCCACCGATTTTCCTCCCTGCGAACTGGTTTCCACTAACATCTCATTACCAGTTTCGCGTACAAAGTGTACTAATTAAATTCTCGCCGAGCCTCGATACAGAGCGTTAATCGATTCGTCGTTAGCAGACTTACCCGAAACGAAACAACGTCGAAATCGTCGAACTCGTTTATCCGATCTGTCTACATCAGGCGTGTCTAACCATTAGGCAGCCTACAGACACGTCGCAGCCACTTTGTAGGTGTGTCGAACAGTGCTCGGGACAATTTTTGGAATCTGGAAAATGGGACGAGTTAGAACAGGAGCTACGCAGTAAATTTTAGATTCCCACTTGTCATTTTTATTTTGACTGCAAAAAGGTTTGGACATGTAACTAAACTAACTGGCTAAATTATAGACCATAATAACTACCTAATATAATATAATATAATATAATACAATGCTGGTAGCAGTAGATAATTTTTTGAATTTGTTTCTCAAATAAATTCCAACAACTTCTCACTGAGAAAAATAGATTCTTTTCTAATACCCACGAATACACCTAGTTCGCCGAGCATTTGTGGAAAGCCGCGTGTCGTCCGGTGACGGAAATTCGGCCGTGTCTCGCGGCGAGGAGCGGCAAAGGCGTGGCGAGTTTGAAAGAAGGAGAGGAAACAAGGGGGAAAAGTAAATGGTCCCGAAGAGTCCGCGATTCCGGGGGTCCGGGTGTAAAAGGATTGTTTGTAATTCTGGTCTGAAGAATAGCCGCCGCTGAAGAAGTGGAGGTAAAGAGAAGAGGAATCTCTTCCTCTGAGCTATTTGGCCGTAATGGAACGGTGGACACGGGAGCCTTTGTGCGCCCCGGTACCAATGTGAACCGGCTGTCGGGCAGGGCTCTCGGATCGCACTCGCTTTTTCACCTCCCTTTTCCCCAGGTTCTCTCGTTTTCACGGTGCCCCGTTGCGTTCGGCGCTACGACCCGATCAAACCTCGCGTTGTCCTCGCGAGAATCCTTGGGTCGGTAAATTTCAAGGAACACGGGGTCCGGCTCCCGGGAACGAGGCCATATTCAGCTCACGGAACAACGGAGCCTCAGGTCTTAGCACGCCGAGCTAACGGAAGGGTTCGTGTTTCCGTAAGATATCGCTTCATCCGACCCTCCGCGACCGATCGATAACGCTTACCAATGGTAATCGGAAACAGTCGAAGACACTCGGCTCGCTTCTGGAGCTGTGCCGGACCATTCCGCCGGATTTCCATTCAATTTTTCGCCCCGGTGCCGCGGTGCATTCGCAATCGACGAAAATCAACTTTCATGTTGGTATTTAAGACCCTCGGAATAACCGTCAAACTCAAAATTAAACTTTCTATGATGTTATCTAAGGATAATAACTGTATCCTTATTACTATCTTACATACTAATTTAACGTGCACTTATACTAAGATAGCGAGAGAGAGAGAAACCTATTTATAAAAATCGGGAAGTTAAAAAGTCGTATTTTTTATATTTACAGTATTTATAATATAATATACTATAATATATTACTATTCTTGACCATTCCCTTACCATCCTCTTTCCTATACGAACCCCCTATTCGTTTCATTTATACCTCCTCTCCACTTCCCACATCCACTCCCGCCATCCTTTTTCCTTATCAGTTCTCATGCATACCTTCCATACATGTTCGCATGTCTCATTTTCCCAGCCACACACACTGCATTTTCTCGAGAGCTATATCTGTGGTTATAGGGAACAACACCGCGCGTCACGACCTAGAAAAATTTGAGTTCATACATTAATTGAACTGAAGAGTATTTAGATTTCCATTAAAAATGTGGATTGTAACCTCGCCAGAGTGTTCCAAGGTTACTTCGATGTCAAATAGATGCGATCATCATGCACCACGCGACACCGGAAACTCGAGAACATAACGTAATTGCCGGAGATAATTATGTAGAGTCGTTGCTGCGAAGCGGATTCACGTTAAATAGAAGGTTAAATTGGACCATCGGATCGAGGACCTCCCCGTGGACCTGAGTTAATATCGCTGCAACCAATTATCATTATCGTTTGCGATCTCTGACGTTGCTTTGATACCGACTGGCCCTATGATCATATTCGAGGCTGAATGTGCGCGTTGTTTCGGCTTGGTTCTTGTAATTATCGGCTTGTTGCGAGCTTGTTTCTCTTGGATGCGGAAGGAATGGTTTAGACAGTTTATGCGAATCAAGGCTGATCGTTGTAGGAGAATACACTCTATACTGGGAGGACTAGCATTGTTAACGTGCGCATGTTTAAAGGAAAACAAGCGAGAATATTAATAGAAGCTAAAAACAAGCTGACGCATGTTAACAACAATGCAGCACTGACATCAGAATGTAACTCTTAGGAGCAAACGTGGAACGCAGACTATGAATCGCTCAGCTGTTTTATAGCTGACCATAAACCTTGTCACCTGTCTCAATACTAGACGGCTCCAATCACATATTTCAGATTTTTCTTCCGCCATTGATATAGTCGTAAAGTTGTTCTTCGGGAAATTGTGAAATTCATTTATTCGAAAACGTACACAATGGAGTATTAAATCGTAGCAAATATACAATTTCAGTTCTTGCGGTAAGTTGCTTGAACTTCGTACTTCTCTCTTAGTCGCACATATTTATTTTTGTGTTTGGGGTCGTGTGAAGTCATGACACTAGTTTTATTTTCAACTAGCCGACCCGACAGACGTTATCCTGTTCCAATATCAATAAATTTGTTTGTGATCGTTTTGTGAATTTGTGAAAAGCTATTGGAAATGTATAAACAATGTAAAAATGAGACAAAAACGTATTTCTGACTGATTGTTGTATTAACGATTGTGGCCATGGATATGCAATTTAAGGAGGGGTACATTCAGAAGTACGCTAATGGGAAATTAGAGTTTGTCCGAATTTTCCAACTCTCCTTTGTAATTATCTCGAATTTTTTCCTGAAAACTTTTCCAAAACCATAACTACGCATATCCATCGTTCGAATCGTGAGTTATGGTCTTGAGTTCATACAAAAATCCCATAGAAAAAAGCACTTTCATTTTTTCCCAAATTTTCCATTGTTCAGGGCAACTTTTCCAATTTTTCTTTCCCTAAAAACCTTATTCGGACTATTACGAACCCATTTTTTTAAATTAGGCTAATCGGTTCAGCCGTTCTCAAGTGATGCGCTTGAACAGCATTTAATTTTCATTTATATAGAAGATAACCATGATCATAACCATGAATATCAAGATTCGCAGTCCAGTAACTATTTCTATGAGATCCCAGCAGGATACTACTTTTTCAGAAAAGAAAGGAGAAGGTTATTGCGCTTGGACTACCGCGATTAGGGTTGGTTACGCCGTCCACGGGCCAGGATGAAGTCGAAGAAGCGGAACAATGCGGTTCGTCGCGTGAAGTTCAACGGGAGTTCAGTGACGCAGCTCCGGGCGAAGAGGAGTTACGTGACACGGCCGTAATCGCGTGCAGTTTCGCAAACTTGGAAACAAAAGGGGACTGGCGTTGAGGAGACGCCGGCGACGGGGCTCGAGGAGGCGAATGGAGGACCGTGCCCAAGAGCTTAGTCGTCGTCGACGTCGTCGTCTATGTCGTCGAAAGAAGGGGAACGGGAAAACGTCAGCCGATTCCTGCCGACCCCAAAACGTTTCCCAGTAGTTGTCGTCGATGCGACTGCGATGCACCGGCAACTGCAGTTACAAGCCGCTTGCACCTGATCAACTGCCCTTTAACCCGGCTACGCTTAAAAAACAAAGGCACGTAATAAATTGTTTTGGGTCCACTTGGACCCATATCAATTTATTTAATGTTTAGCTATCAAATGTTTTTAAGTAGGTGTAATTTAAAACGGTAAAAACTTCAGAATAATTGAAATATGCTGACATAAAATTTTCAACCTATCAAACATATTAAGAAAGAAAATCAATTTCTATTTCACTGCAGTTTGTTGTAAACTAGGTAGAAAGTTTTTATTTTGTCTGAAGATCCACTGTCTATTTATAAATGATTAGCGAAGAACTCTGTGATCGTTGATTCGTGGGATCCTGTTGCAGCATCACGACTGCGAACCTAACAGCGCAGCATGTTAGCCGTTCAGTTCGTGTCTGGGCAGAGCTTCAAGTCCCGTGGTCCGTATTAAAATAGAGCCGCGGTTTCCGGCTTTTCGAAGTCCCACGCCCTAGCAACCATCGGGGATAATAATGATAGTAATTCGCCGCGATTCACGTTAACGCTGCCGCGACTCGCGCTGGGAGCGTTTCCATCGCCGGCCGAAACGTTGATTCTTGTCAACCGAATTGGCCTGCGGTCGACCGAATAATCCCCATCCTCGTAATTTTCCGACCATCACATCTTGCGCGCTTCGTCTCCCCTGGAACCAGCCTCATTCCCGTATTTAGTATAGGGAGGTTATGTGGCCTCCAGTTCTATGTTTCTTCCTAAAATCTGATTCATTTGAATTGACGCTTAAAATGTAGCTAATACCAGCGAGGTTCCAAATCCCTTAGTGTAATTTTTAATGATTATTAGACTGCAGATCTTTATGCAAAATAAAAATTCTTTGGATTAATTAATTCTTTATTGGTTTTATTAAGTTGTAAAAAACGCGATGATTGTCTTAAACTGTGTTAATCTCTAATCTATGTTACTAATGTACATAAAAAAGGGCCTTAAAGTTCTCCATTTAAAAAATAATCCTGTAAGAAAAAATTGCATTATGTCTTCGAAGGTTTATCGCTATTTCATGTCTAAGATTCTAATTGTTCTTGTATAATTCACTAATTTCTGTGTTAAGTTGGATAAATGAGGACCAATATCAGAGATGCAAATTTCATGAAAATTAGGTAGACGCTGATATTGCAACCTCTAAACAGACACTGCAGAAATTGCTCGTGAGGAAGGGTAAATCATTCCGGCCCCAAGGACGTAGAATATTATCATTAACATTAAGGGTGGATCGTCGTGAATGTGGAACGCTACGGGACGATGCTTGCTACTCGATGGTGCTCAATGATTTGATGGCACGCGACGAGTCGATGCGTACGCCGACAAATTAGCTGTGCAATTAATCATGGTAGAACCGAGGAAGGATCGTGTGCGTCCCGTGCGTGTACGTACATTGTCCGCAAACAGTATAAACTACGAGCGGCGACATAAATTCTCCGGCGACGTAGGACGAATAAAAACTCCCCAGGAACGTCGTCATTTTTCACTGAACTATCCGGGCACACGAGTCGCGCACAGTTAATAGCAGCCGCGTCGTTCCACGAAATTCAGCAACCCGTTCTGCGCAGAATTGTACAGGTGCATCAAAGAATCTCTCAATTTTATTAGTCCAATTTAACAATTTTCAAATGCTTAGCGATTCAGCATTCTTGTTACCGAACTAGACTGAGAATTGTATGAATTTAACAACGCGCCAATCAAAATTAAAATGGTGAAAATATTCCAAGAATATAAAACAGTCTTATTACTTTAGGCTTATTCGAAAGAGGAATCTAGCAATTTTATTAATTCTTATTAATTTATAAAAAAGTTATTGTATGTGTTTTTCAGTATAAACGATAATGTTTCCAGTGCATTTTAGAAAATTCCCGTACGGTCGCAACAAAAATGGAGAACGCGGTAGCATACAGCAATATCCGCAGTTAACGACGTGTTTACGATCGTTAGGTGTGTAACCCCGGTAAATATTTATGTCCGTGCAATTTAATGTTTGCTGTACATTATTCTGACACGCTGCAACTTCCTCTTTCCCCTTCTAACCATGACTATTGTCCTGGGATTCTCGGAAATCAAGTTTGATCGTGGTGTGATCTACAGTTAGACCCAGATCCGCGTAACGAACAGCTGTTCAACAATCCTAGTTTATACTGTTTGCGGTCGGTGTATGCAGACAAGGCTCTCCTATGATTAATTATTTATTGTATATACATATACACCTAACATATGGATCACTGATTGGTGTACCTAACCGTATCGTGTTGTCGTACAATGGGAATTCTACATATAAACAGTCGGACATTTATTCTCTTCGCGTACATAGTTTGTTCAACCTTTACCTACCCGCACTCCATTTTCTACATAACCGAGTTACACGTAACTTTATATGACTCCAATAGAAATAAATCTTTATTCGCTAAAATAGTTACTTTAATGCAAAATAGATATTCGCTAGTATAGGACACCTTTGTTTATGCTTAAAGTACTACAATTAACTTAAGGTACAAAATATTCTTTACATTATTTAATACGTTCGTATCTAACCAATTACTGAAGTGTTAGGTATCGTATGAGATATTACTCTAGGTCGGAAGAAATGTTTAATTTTCCAGTTTAAACAGCTCCGACTGCAAAGGGTTGAAGAGAATTATGAAAAGAAGAAAGATTTTCCTTTAAGTCTTGGGTGCACCTTATTTCTCTCATGGACCAATCCCACTCCATCCCTCTGTTATGGGGCTAACGGTTGCGATTCAAGGTCCGTGGAATCCGTGGAACGCGGCGTCCGATTAATGTCGTTCAAGATGACCACGGGTGTACCAGAAGGCAGCCAAGATATTCTTTCGCCCATTGTACTCCCACCTTTTCTCGTCGGACAAAAGGTTCTCTTTAAGATGACGTTGGATGATGTCTCCGAAGGCACGCCTAACGGTTCCCGTAGCCGCGGAACGGACCAACATGAACGCTATGCGACGCGATGCGACTCGGCGTGCCCGTGTGGTACCATTATTTCAATTTCATGGGTGACCCGCGCTGGTGGATTCATCTTGATGCACGCCTAATGAGTCCTGGGATTGTCCCTGATGCGCCAGCGACGAACAAAGAGCGGCCGGAGCCTCTCGCACGCACGAGCTCCTCATTAGAGGAAGCCCGCCATGGAACGAACACGCCCCTGCCATTCTCACGACTTCGGTAATCGCGAATCGGTGCAAAATTGTCCGTTTCCCATTTACTTTTTCCTCGGCCCACGTACACACACCTTCCACTGCACACCGCCTAATGGACCGATGCGATTCGTGCCCTCTCACACCTCCTTCCCGCAGGCCAAACCTCGAGGAAGTCGACGATTTCACTGCGAAATCGGCTTATTACCTTGCCCCCACTCCTTGCCACGTTCTGACAGTGTTTCGGGATATTTGACAGCGCCTCTTCAGAATTTTTCATCGTTCGAGAAATCGTTTCTCGTCTCGCAAGGGGAAACGAATGCCAAGTTTTTACCATTTAGTATAAGATTTATAACATTTTGCAATCTAATATTAACTACAGGAAAAACGAAATTATTTTCTGAACGATCTAATATGTGAATTGGATCTATCCAGTTCAAGTGTTACACAATCAGAACGGTGATACAGAAATGTATCAGGATTAAAAATACTTACGGACTTTGTAGCCAGGCTGCATATTTTATGTATCATAATGTTTCTATATCTCATAACTCAGGTTGGAAAAATGATCGAGGGTGTGCAATCGAATGTTAAATCTACTCTCGAATGTCATCAAATCTCAACTAGCATAGATAAATATTTTCTAACGTGACTCGAACATAGCCCAGACCAGAGTGAATGACTAAAGTTCTGCTCTTTTATAATTCAACTGGGAAAAACGTTTAAAGAATTGCAGTAAAGTGTGATGTGATAAAATTGATTTGGTTGCAACTGTGTCAAACAAACATTTCTCAAGAAAATTTTGACACGATCGTAAAGAAATCATTTCTGCGGGCAACGCGTGTGAAACGCGCGGTACGACTGTCCCGATAATTGATTACTAACGCGGCTGGTCGAAGTAGATAGTAAAAGTTGCGTCTGATATCAGGTCCGGATTATGGTCGTGTGAGAATGCAAGACGGCTTGTGAAATCGGTATCGAAGGTCGCATTTGGCACGGCTGTCGTTGGCCACGGCGCGCGCCGTTTCGAATTAGGCGATCCGTAGGGGTCGGCCACGTTATTGATGGCCGCGTAGCTACCGTAACGAATCCGAAATGGTCCCGGGGATATTGGAAATTTGTTTGGAATTACGCCCCGGGGTGATTGCGAAAACGAGGATCAACCCTGGTAAACAACGGCCGCGAAAAACTCGAGACGTCACGCATGGAAACAAGATCGGACTTACAAATGATTTACAAATTTTATAGTATATTATAACGGAGTATCTTTAATAACATTGCATTCTAAAATCGCAGGAGTTCGTGTTCCAATTGAATGTCAATGGATTCTTTCTTCGTAGAACCTGGTCCTCTGCACAGAACTTCTCGAGACCTCTTTCATTAAAACGTTTCAATTTGTTAATTCTTGGTGTACGTACATATGAAATTGTAAAATCGTAAGAATTAATTAAGTGTAAAAAAGTCAGGTAGCATTCGTAATTAACATTTTCGTGATCGCTGTAACGTATACTTTCGTATGAAAAAAAATACACGATCATTGGAGAATGTTCCTTGTCAGTCCCAAAGATGAAGTAGTTTTGTTTCAGCTAGGAAGCTTATTTCGACCACTGTTCGTGCGACCTGGGTCGCTGGCCTTGTCTCATGGAAGAATAGAAATGTCAGTTTTAGGGACAGCTTAACCTTAGCCGGCGCCGATGATCGTCCGGATCTTCTCACAGATCATCGATTACGAAGATCTCGCGTGGCTAGGCCCGCTGAGTGTCAACGACCACCACTCTTAATATTGTCCAATTCAATGCTAACCGCGTCATCGTCTGTTCTCGGTACACGACGGCATTGCTCGACTGCGATTCGACGATGCATGTGCATTGCACAATGCTCCTTGCGAAATTGGTGCTGGCGACGTCCCCGTGACTTCGCGTATATTGACTACGTTTTTGAAAATCTTCTACCGCAAAATAAAAAATGTCTATGTCGATTGCACGAAATAGAAACCAAATAGAATGCTATTCCTCCCTTAATAATTTTAATTTTGCATTTCATCTATCCTATTAATAGATGATACATTAACATACTGCGAAAATCCTGTAGTAATGCTAATGACGAACAAGATATGTATCTGAATAATTAACATTTTTTGTACGGTCGTCCTCAGTTTTCTGTATTTTTTCAAACGTTCTGCCGCTTTCAAACTAGTTCTGCAAGAGTGGATTTCTCGTCGTACGGAATTCTTCCTTGGCAAGGGAATTAATATTAACTATAATCTTAATGGATGTAGACATCTAGGTCTTCCTGTTGGCAAACATTTTTTTAAAATTAAACCAAACTGCTAAGCAGCAGTCGGATTCTTCAGGGATTCCTAGCCTCCTCTGATGTATTCGCGTCCAATGACTGTATCCTCGGCACCGGGCAGCCTATTTTTCGCAGTCCGTTCTAGTCAGAGTTCAAGTCCCCGCGGAATCAGTCACCGCGATAACAATCGGCATGACTCGGCTCACGGAGTCATCCTAGCTCTTCTCGTATCGTCCATGAAACGTGCAACTTCACCAAGCCACATCTAGCATCGGCTCGTCAGATACAGTCTAGAGATAGAATTCAGATTTCACGGGAAGACAGTGTTCATTCTTTTCCTGTTCGAGAGCGGCGGTGTGGCGCCGCGCCGCGCCAGGTTCTCGACCGCCTCGTGCCCGCAAGAGGGATGACCGTGGCCAGAGTTAGTTAACGTCACCGGCGCAGAATTATGCGTTGCATTAACGATAGTGGCTCGAGTAAATCATCGTTGATCCAATTCACGACCGGGCTCGCACCGGGCAACGATTATTGAGCCGGCACCGGCCGGGCAATCGGGAATCCAATACTCGCGAAACGAGTCGGGCTGAAACTTCGGAAAATTCATTATTTTTATCGTTCATTTTGAAAAACAGATTCATCTTGAACGATTGTTCAGCAAAATTAGTTTTTTTAAATGTGCACTTATTGCGGACGAGGTGGGACCAATCTATATCGATAAAAATCAAATGCTGTTCTTTGGTAAACGCATCATTTGAGAACGGCTGTACCGATTTGGCTACTTTAAAAAAAATGTTCGTAATAGTCCGAATAAGGTTTCAGGGAAGAAAAGTTGCCCGGAGAAATGGAAAATTCGGAAAAAACTAAAAGTGTAAACTTAAATCAATATTTCAATAGGAATTTACATTATCGACTTCTGTAAATAAATTTATTGAAATTTGGACAGAACGACGTCCATCGAGTCCGCTAGAATTCCATATATTCTACATATTTGTACATATTCTACATTATTTCAGCTGTAATTTAAAACAATCAAGAAAGTTGTTAAATTTTTCAGCGTTTGACGAGACAGTCCTCATGAAGGGTGAAAGCCTAGGGCGACCGCGTCCACGCCTCTCACCTGTAACCGAACGTCAGAAAAAGGAATCCTCCGTGGTCGCGTAACATCTCCCGATATCCTCTCTGCGGCTTTGTCCCCGTCTCGCTCTCTCGGCTCTGTTTAATGCTCGCATAAACGGCGCGCTGTCTTGCGGACTGTGACGCGGCAATTTAGGCATTTGACCCTAAGGGTCCGGCAAGGGTTCAGCAGTTTAACCTCGATGCAATGTCTCTGTCTGTGGCTGTGTCCGCCGCAGCGTGCCTTGCTCGCTCGATCCGCTGGTCCGATCGCGCGCCCACACGCTCCTCCTCAACCTCCTCCTCGCATTCTTACCCGACATTCCTCCTTGTCTCTTCCTCCCCGGAGCGTTCGCTGCCCTCGTGAGCATAGCCGACACCGACCTTCCCCGAGCGACTGCTTCGAGGCTCGTGCACCTCGTCCTCGTCCACTGCCGACCGATATGCAATACCATGGACCCCTGCGAAATCAATTCATGGCTGCTCCAGACTGGTCGCAGGCCTATCTTACCGGCGCAGACGCTCGTATCTTCCAATTGATGCAGGATTCAGGCTGTGCGAAGAAAGGAGTTGGCTACAATTTTTCAGCTTTGCTAAAACGCGTGGTAATTACTGGACAGCGGATCTTTCTGCAAAATAAACATTTTCCTGGTGAAGTGCAACGAACTGCAGCGAAATAGAAATTTGTTTTCATTCGTAATGTGTTCAATTGGTTGAAAATAATATACAGTGAGTTACAAAATTATTTGCACACTTTTAAAGAGACGATAAATATTGCTCCAGCTTTCGAAAAAAATTCAAATTGAATAATATGTACAATAATAAAAAAGTTATCGTCTTTTTAAGAGTGAGCAAATCATTTTGTGACTCACTGTACGAGTACTTTCTAATTCTTCCAATGAATTGACTCGTTCAAATTACATTTTATTCACTTTTGCCATAAATGCATAAAATCTGCTGTGAACGAATGAATTCTCATAACGATGAAGATTTCACACTCAATTTCTAAAAACAGTAGAGTCGTTTACTGTGGATGCGTCGTATAGAGTTGCTTATTATACAATTGAGAAATATTGTTGAGGCAATGATTACGTACAAGTACGTACAATTGAGAAATATTGGTAATCCCAGTACAAACAGTAAAGTCACGCATCTCCTCGTTTCGTTCCCCACGTATGCGGTAAGTGATTTATGAAATATTTTCGCGCGGAAGTGTATACAAATGAATCATTTATGAGCTGGGATGACACGGTCAATACTGAAACAATTGACTCCAGGACATTACTGCGGGCCATCCACACCGTATAGACTTTCGAAACTGTCATAAGTCGTAATTGGCTGGAGAATGAATCACTTCTGTAGCAGAGGTCTGTAAGTACACGTGTGGATCGACTGCTCAAGGCTGCTGTCAGCTTTTTTCCAAGGTAGTAACTCGGAGAATCATTCGTGTATATTACACCAATTAAATACAGTAAGAATGATATTTATTGCTAGCTCCAGATAGGACACTCTATCATGGCCACACCTCTTCTTTCCTGGAACTTTTGCTGCTCAGCTGATCTCAGAAATACTAGCGATAGCGGTTTTGAACGTTTGTATAGGATGTACAATAATAAAATTTAGTGTCATGGTTTTTGGTGGATTGTTGTACACCTTCGGATCGGTGAAGATTTGTTAGAAGAAATTACCGCAAAATTGACTTTGACATAAAAATTCGAGGTTCAATTCACAGAATTCATCTGCCAAAACTATGACACTAAATTTTGTTACACCCTATACACGTGACAATGAATTAATTTTTCTTCTCACAATTTATCGATATAAAACTGACATAATAACTCGTCCAATTCTTGCAATATTCTATTGAAATATTAAATACGTTTAGTAATTTATTGAATATAAACTTAATGATGCAACAAAAATTTTGATTAATGGAATAGCAACTGTTAATTCGAGATCCGGATGCGTTTACTACGCGTGTATTTAGATACACGTAAAGTAGGAATCCCTGAAACATACATTAGGCCGACTTTCGAGCGAGAATAGCACCGACTCGGATGCTCGAGTAAATAGTTGTTCTTGATTATAAGTACCGTCGGATCGCAATTCAATTTACATGGAAGTTCTATCGAATACATGTTTACAAAGTGACTTATCAGCCGGCGACTGCACGAGACACACCGGGCACACTCATTTCCATGGGTGGACCTGTTGTGCCTGACCTCGTTGCAGGATGCAATTTATCTATGCAAATTATCGTAAAGCAATAAATCCAGCTCATAATCATGTATGCAGCAGGAATATTAGACCGGGCCGAGTCATTTCATTCAGAAGAATAGAAGGCACACGCTATACGTATTATATACCTCTACACTCCCCTGCGATTTACAATATTTTTTTCTTGCCCGGCAAATAATCTGCATTTAAATGAACGCTCGTCGGAAACGAATCAATGAAAACCAGGAATCACCGTGAAATCCATTATGCCGTGCGGCATAGACAATCAAGCATACTTGTCAATCACAACCGGTTGCGCAAGCGGTTCGAACCGCGCGGGAACATTGTTGGATCCTGCGGAACCAGTTGAAAAATTCTTAAACGTATTTCATTCCACGACCGGCCACCTTATGCAACCGAGGCTGCAATATGCAGCCACTCCCTGCCAGACTAACTTTTTTATATCAGGATGCGGCGGTAAATGTCTTGGATCACATTGAAATGAGAAGTCACAATTACACAGCAGATTCTTTTCAACACGGTTCACGAAGAAAAGAAGTTTCTCGGGAAACGTTACAAAAATGGTTTCTGTGACAGAATCTACCGTAGGTTTGAAGAGTGCAGCTCCTCCTTTGCAACAAGACAGATTCGTACGGAGACGTTGAATTTCGATTCACGGAATGAAAATTTTGGAAAAAGTCAATCCGAAGCAGTGAAACGAAGGAGGCACGTTGACCGCGTCATCGCCTGCGATTTCAATGAAATCGGAGAAGTTCCCATTGGAATATCGTCGTAGGCACGGCTATGAGATCGGAAAGGGTCCGATAGAGGCTGCGGTCGATGCTCGAAGAAGCACGAGGCGGTTTACCGTCGGACGGGTCGAGCCGACGCGCTAATCGGTTGATAGCTTATCGCCGAGCTCGACGTTTTTCGCCAACGACATTAAGTACACTGAAGTGCACTCTCTTCGGTTTGAGAAGACACTCGATTTACGGGTTAACGAGGCACTCTCGGTGCACCAAGCCGTTTTACGGAGAAGCGGTTAACCGTCCCCCTGAAGCAGCAGCAGCAGCAACGCCAACGGCATCCAACATCGGCCAACGGCAGGAGCATCAGCAAGCAGCAACAAGACTTGGCTGCACTTTGGGAAAGTCGTTCGGGATGATGCACGAGTGCGGCGTGTCGGTGGCGAGCAACCCGAGCAAAAGAAACGAAGGGGGCGCAGGCGAAATATGCAGCTACCCACAAATTTTTCTTGCAATTTATGTGCATCCTGATTTTATTAATAAAGCCAACTGGCTCGTCGGTCCCGAGCGCGGCAGCCCGCTGAAACCCGGTGCCCGTGAAAGTTCTTGCACTCGGCCCAGGTCCCCCCAGTCCGAAAGTATCATTAAGCCCCCCACCACGAACCAACCAGCGCCGCCATTTAAGTGCATTTCTGCGACGGGGAAAAAGAACGGCGTGCCTCGCGGCACGACTTTTAAACGCGTTCCTCGCCACCTCCGAACGAACGGCTTTCGTAAAAACTGCACGTACTTTGTGCCACGTAACTGCGTCTCTGTAATTTCCTTCCACCGAAAATATCCTTAATTTCTAGGCCCCTAATGAAGCGCAGCTTGGTGTCCTCTCGACCGACCCCAACACACCCGTTTCCTCTTTTCTTCTTTACTCCGTTCTTTTCCTCCGTCTTTCCGAAACATTATTGTGCAATTTGTTAACACCCATTCCGGCTAATTATGGTCCCACCAGAAGCTTTGTACTCTTCGAAGGGAATTAGCCGCCTAAATTGCCGCGAGAAATACATGTTACCGCCCGTCGACTAATGGCTGATCGGGTAGATAACAGCCACCGCTGGTCCCGAGATTTACGACTTCCGTCATCGATTCCGGGAGAGAGAGAGAAGTAATCCATTAAGAATCAATGACGCTCCGAGGATTTTCTTGGCTTCGAAAGAGTGGCTCGGGCAACGTCAGATTTCAGGTGGATTTCGTCCACAAGATTGAGCAGGTAAAATCCATGTAAAATTAAAGGTGCGAAGGAACCATATTGAATTATTCAGTAAACGTATTCATCTGGGTACATATTCTCTTTTGTGTTCATAAGGCAAAAGAATCTATTCCTGCAAGACAGATTTGGTTCAAAAGATTCAGCAGGTAAAATCCATGTAAAATACTAAAGGTGTAAATGCATCAGCAGGTAACTAGTGACATTGGATTATGCAATAAATTCATTCGTCCTGGTACATGTCGCAACACTGTACGTTCTCGTTTATTTTCATAAGGTAAAAAGCTCTATTGTTTCGATCCACCAAAGTGTGCGCAACCCCTCAACCCCAGGACAGCAACAGCGAAGCCCGGAGTCGCGGATCTTTTTCGCGCGGTCTGGGAGCATCGGTATCATAAATTCAGCGCTGACTGCGAACAATGAACCACGCCCGATCCTCGAACCCGGTAGTTTCGAAACGTAAATAGATCGGATGCGCGAGACGGGGTACAGTCGAGCCGTCGAGCTGTGAATAAACCGGAGCTCTGAAGTTCAGTCTTTCGTAAATACCTCGAACCTGTTAGATACACTCGTCAGACGACACCGCATTATGGAAAACGTGAAACTTCGAACGACCCAGATCTTCGGGAAAATTGAAGCTCGTTGAATCCCCTAACCTCTCTCTCTCTCTCTTTTTCTGTCGCTGTAGCCACGATTTCTCTCGATTCTCTCGAACCATCCCCCTGTTACAAATATGGTAACGTGGAAGCGACACTTAACGATAAAGAGAAAGAGAGGGAAAGGGAACGTTCTCGAGGCCCGGGGACGTTTGAATGGTTACAGGCTGATAAATAGATTCGTTCGTGATGGAAGAACTGGTAGGAGAGAATGTTTCTGGAGAGCTCAGCCCGAGAGACCTTTCCGTGGGAGACAAACAGCGCGGATGCCACGGCCAGACAGAGACAGGCACACAGGGTATACGTGGGTGGCGCGGGATTACATCAGCTTAAATGGCGTTTGGAAGTCTTCGTGTACTTGATGTCTAGATAATGCCTTCTCGGTCGTATTCATTACATTAGCCCGTGTATGAATATTAACTCGTTTAGGTGGAAAGACGTGTCCCGCTTGTCCCGGTCTGTCGCGACTGTAATAACCGAAGAGAAATGACAGTGACCGTACCAGTTGAAATAACTCGTTTCGTTTCGTTTCGCCCCGTTATCAGAGAGCCTCGCGGATACTCCAGCACCGGTGAAATTAATAGTGGGAACCCTCGCCGACGCGCTGTGTCCTTTGCAAACGCGCACACGGTTTTCAGTTATATACCGCTTGTCTATTTTGCGTAACATCGTTACGTGTTGAGCCCGCTCTTTGCGGTTTCCGCAACCTTTTGCCCACCTGTGCGTTCCGCGCCGTTCCCAACTTACACGCACGGCGAGCACTAACATCCTTTAAACCGAAGTAAAATTCTACTTGGGTTTGTTAGTGTGCAGCTTATTGGAGAATATACAAGCATACGATAGATTTTTCTCCTTGCAATCTGTGTGCCTAAGGGTTTTTTCCTATTAATAATGATTTTTTTCCTAATGTTCTTGCTTTTCATTGTACTTTGTATTACAATGTAATATACGTTATATAATCAATTTTTATCGATCGTAATTATTTAAAATAATTTTAAACTTTTAATTTATCGGCGCACGGTTCGATCAATCTCTAAACAAATGTAGCAATTTTGCGTGTATCCCAAACGTTTCGGTTCTCATTTGCTACATTTGTTTAGAGATTGATCGAACCGTGCGCCGATAACATTAAAAGTCTAAAATTATGTAATATTCATTATGTTCTGGTAAATCTCATATGAGACTTCCTAAGTAAAAAAAATCGTGGGGTAAGGGGTTAACACGGGACCACAAAAATCGTGGGCGCTAGGGCGGATTCCACGAGACGTCACCAGCTGTTGCCCGCTTTTCCCTCGTTTCCCGTGAAGCTCCACGGTTCTCCGGGCGATGAGTTACACGCAAGGTCAGACGTTCTCAGACGGGATAAAATTATCCATCGGCGTGGACCCTCCGGCAAGTGGTGCTTTAACAACCGTCTGCTGCTGCGGCGAGTAGTGCTAATGACGAGTCTGAAAACTGTGAAGATGCTTTAAAGGGTGCAGTGAAAGAAGCCACTCGAAACACAAAATGTCGGCGACGGTACACGCGCGATGCATGAAGATCGAGCGCCGGTCTAGGGAGAGAAAGAGAGAAACGTAGAGCGAAGAGGGATGCCAGGGGAATCGCGGGGGTGGCAGGAATAACGTTGCGTGGAACCGAAGCAGCTGCTTAGACAATGTGTCCCGGGGGATGGGCCGACTCTTCAAGCCTCAAGACTCCGAGGCAACGTCTCCTCCGACCTGACGTGTTGTCATTTCGATGAAGAAATGTTTGACTTTACGTTTCAGGACGTTCGCTGCTTAATAATGTCCTTTTGCTTTCCGGAGTTGCGTCAACAACGCGAGAAAAAGTGGGATGACATTGTGGTGCCATTGGCGTGTGCCAATATTTGACGTAGCATAATATTTCGACATGTTTATAATAAAACATTTTAACGATGAAGACAGGCTGCGACGTAAATGTTGGTGGCGTATGGTTTGATTACTTATTTTGTGTAGCAAACATAGATTAAATTTTCGTGAAGGTCCCTAATAAAAAAATTAAAAGGAATGCTTTTTTTATTTTTGTCTGCAATCTTGTAAATTGTAATTTTTGGAAAATCTTTTTTGCAGATCATTTAATGAAAGATGTACGAAAATTTTGTACACCCACTGTAAACGAAAACCATTTTCATTTGTGAAATGAATCAGAGCTTCCGCAGCGGGTAGCCGGCGAAAGAATACTGGAACAGTTTTCACATAGTCGATGGGGCGAGTGCTTAGAGGAATCTAGGAAAAGGGATTAGTAACAATTATCCCAGAATTAGGGTAACCAGCCTCTCTCGAAAGCTGACCTAGTGGTACCAAGTGGCCTATTGTTGTAAAGCCAATTGGGTTTACTCCATTAGTTCCGGGATAGGCAGTTTGACCTATCATCTGTGAAGTGCTGCTTCTGTGAAGTGAGGCTGGCTCTGACCGGAAGTTCGGTTCAAAGCATTCTGGTAACGGATTTGATGGACGAGATATCGACTGAAATTCTTATTAAGGCTGTTCAGGCTAGGTGATAATACAGGATAACGTACATCAAAGAACATTCATTAATTCATTTGACCGTGACACCGCTGGACATCCTGCGGACAGGATATTGGATACATTTTTAAGAGAACTACTTTGAATTTCCACGTAATGGAAGCACAGGTGTCTTGAAGCAAATGGTTGTTTTAATTTGATGCACATGACTCGATACAGGCTCCGACAGCTCATTGATAAATTCAGCCGTGATACACGATGGACAAATGCAGTCCCCAAGTCAGTTGTCCATGCATCATACGGAATCCAACGAGCTCCGCAGCGGGCGATACATCGCGCTACAGATTTCTCGAAAGCACAGATATTTTATTCCACGGAGGGTCGTAAGGACAGGGCAAGGCCGCGAGCAGGAGCATAAATTCACCGAATAAAAACTCCGCGGGAACGTCGTCATTTTTCACCGAACTACCCGCGCACACGCGTCCCACAGTCAACAGCAAAGTATACTCAACATCGGACAACCGTCGCAAATACGTCTGCCAAATGATCCATCAATAGTATATGGAACTGTAAAAAATCTGCAGAAGATGCATTTTCCAGAAACCTCCTTCTTAGTCCTCGCTACTTAGCCAAAATTATTAGTTGATTATTTATTATGAAATTCAAGAAAGCGTGTATATCGCAAAAGAATAAAAACATTTTTAGTTTAGGTTTCCCAGGATCGGTTTTCCAATTATGGCTTATAAAAATTTTCAAAAACTGCTGGAGTCTCCAAATCGACTTAATACGATTTTTATTTATTATCGATCTACAAAAGCTGTTACCAATGAAAATGTGATTTTATTTGATCCCACTTTATTATTGATCACGTAGCTCCTTTTTTTCACTTTAATTTAGTCCCACTTTCTTAAAATTTGTCTACAAAACTATTTCACTTAGCTCATTCTTATGCGCAGTTTAAAATACACTAGATCGCATGATATTTCTATGAAGATGTCCAAGTCAACGATCAAAGATCGGACAGTGGCATTCACGAGAAATTCCCGTGCAACTATCATTTTCGAATAGTTTTCCGAGCGAGTATATCGAGGGAGCAGAACGGCTGCATTCCTCCCGGACAATCGGGGACTGTTTTAAGCAGTTTTTCAAAGGAAAATCATCCGGATTGACGAGTACAGAGCGGTGAATATTCTCGCGGTGGCCGGGCAATCATATATTCAGCCGGTACTCCGACATTTGCATAAAGAGTCACGGAAGAATGATTCCTATATCTCAGGCGGGCGCGTTGATAGCGCGGCCTACGGGGCCGCAACGCGGTCGGCTTTATTCGACGTCGTATAGAACGGAATTATACGACCGCGCTTACGAATTGATTTTCATACTCATCTTAGGCGACGATGATCCGATCCGGTCGTTCTTTACGATCCCCTTAGATCCTCCACGACTGTTGTTACTGGCTCGAACGTACCCCACGTTCTGCGCCGAATGAGCGCACTAGCATGGTGCAAGGAAATCCTGGTGAGCAATAAAAGTCAGTGTCGGAAGTAGGAGCAAGCTTTTCACAGTGACAGGATCGTTAAAAATTGTTTCATACATCTCATAATCAAGTTTATCGAGTAACAGTACGGGTTAGGTTAAATAAACGATTATATTTTTCATCCGACGAACGTGATTAAGAAAGTTACTAAAAGAGTGGATACGTATAATTTGAAGCAATTTCATTTGTCACGCTTGCTCAACTTTAAACGCCTGACTTCTGAACCATTGATCCTCCAGGATCGAAATTTCTCGCATTTTCAGCTCTCGATAGCTTCGATAAACGTCTAGAGAAAAAAAGGAACTGATTTATCGGTTTGTTTATACGAGGTTTTCCCAGCTAAAATGTTTACTCGCGATCCTAAAGCAGGACGAACAAGAAAGAAAGCTGGCATCGACGGGTACGTGGACGAGGATTTGTAAACTACTTGCAATCTGTTGGAACGGATTGCTCGAATCCGCCCGTCGCGACTAAACCGGAGATTGTTAGAGGTGCCCTCTATCAAAGCTGGAATTCATTGCTCCGTCCCTGTTGAATCCTACCGTAAAAGGCAGTCCTCGCGACGTTTCTCGCTTTTTCTTGAATCCGGCTTGCTGACCGATCTGTCTTCGTTGATGAAACTCGCGGAAACATCCTTTCCGTCAATATTAACTTATCACAAACGGATCCAATTGAGGATGATCGATGGGGGCTCGATTGGTTCATCAATCCTGGTCTTTGTACATCACCAATGGACTGCCGATATCATTGTATACTGAGATAGTTGACCGAGATTTTGCCATGTTAGTCGACTCTCGCTGTTCCCGACGTCCTCCGACTGACACTACTGACTTCATTTGTCGAATTGCCTGCGGTATGCGAAATAAATCAAACGAACTGCTTGCAAAACAACCCTGGCTGTAAAGTTAACCCAACGAAAACGTCCTGTAAACAGGAGCCAAGTTCCTATGGCCGTAAAAAGTTCTGAGATCAAACAAAACACGGCCAAATTCGTTAGTTTAGAAATACCTCTAAAAATTCAAATTTCAACGTTTCGGTCTATACTTTGACCATTTTCAAGAAAATTAATAATTGCGTTTGCTTTATGAAATTACTTTACATATTATAAACTGGCACAAACATGTGCCGTTTGATGGTCGCTCGTGTGAACTAACCATAATGTGTGAGATAATAAATAATGACTTGTACAAATAAATACCGTGCAAACGTCTGGAGAATAAGAATTAGCATTCACGTCGCATGGAAATGGAATGCATCCGCAGAAAAGAACCACCACCTCAATTCCAACAGTGACTTCCAAACTCGCCCGCGTTTTACCAAATAATTTCATTTCTGCATCAATAGTTTGCATTCTTCGCATACCGCACGCTCGAATTTACGCGCCGCGGATTCTTCGCAACCCACGAAAACGGAAGAAGTTGCATTCCGGTGTACAGTGAACAGTTCCGCGATGGTCAAACCAACACGAGCAATTCGCGGGAAAGGTTGTCCGTGCGAAGTTCAAGCGTAAGAGCGTTCTCGCGTTGCACGGTTTTCACGTTGACCCGATTGACAAATGAATTCTACTCCGATCATTCTTCTTCAGTGAGAAGCATTTATTTTTCAGAGTCGTTGCGACGCGACGAAAATAACTCGTAATGAAACTATTGCTGTGGTGAAAGTAAGAATCGCATTGTTAACACGTCGAGCAATGTTAATAAAACAGAAAGATAGTCATTAATCCTTCGTGATAAACTATTCAATTATTCCGCAGCACGTTATTCTCGCTACTTAGATTATTTGTAGCATATTACTGATAACAATCGCGAAATAGACAAGCTCGATTAAGCTACACGCGGCTACAATTCGCGTAATGGTTCTTGTGTCAATCAATCGAAAAGTTGCGTACACACAGTGGCACCCAACGATTGCATAGAAAGGCAGGTGATCCTGAATATTCAATTAGCTGGCATGAATAGCGTAATACCACGGGATGGGTGTTAATCAATTATGTCACTTTCATCCAATCGTGTCGATGCTCCATTATTGATGCGTAGATTTTCATGTTCCATTGACATGTGAATGGAGCGTCGCATGCGTGAAGTATTTACAAGCGAACTTTGGAAAATGATCAATGGACCTGAAGGAATGATAAACCGCCGGAGTAAGTGTCCATTATGAATTTGATGTCGAAGAGGAAACATCAATTTTCATTTTTAAAAATCAAATTACACCAGGCACTTCATGTTATTTTTATTGATTTTTAGACATTTCTTTTTGTGCCCGATAACCGGGTGATACATATTATGAGATAAAAACAATTTCTAACATTTGGATTAAATATTAAGGTTAATTTTGCGATCCATTTTCGTAACAATACTCCACCTATTGTACACAATTTTTGAACACCCTGTGCAGCCGTACGAGCGTACTAATACGTCCGAAAGTAAACTGTTGATACGATACAGTTGAACTCTTGTAAAACTACCGTTAGCAAATCTGCCTTAATTACAACTCCGAAATATAATCAAGCAGTATTACGTTCGTCGGTTTTTGTTTTCGCGGGTTGCCCTAATAATCATCGTACACGAAAATGACCACTTAATATTTTGCTTTACGACGCAGCATCGTGTCGGTACATGGTGGAATTACTGGTCGGCCATTGAACCACCGGATAACTTCGGGAATTTTATTTTAATAAACTTCCGACCGTGATCTGAAAGTTAATACAACGTTGAAGCCGTCGCTGTTAGAAAGTTTCTTTGTCTGCGGAGGATTAACATTGCTTTACGTACGCGATCAGGCCTGTTTCTAATTCCGTTGCTAACCAGTTGTTAATTGACTGAAGTGGAAAATCGTAAGCTACCAGGATGCGAGACTCCTCTCCCAGCCAGAATCATCGAGTTACAGTCGATGAGACATCTGACAAATAGTCGAAATCGAACTATCGCTGCCAAACAGAATGGGATTACTCTGTTGATAGTGAATCCCCTAAAACAGAGGATGCTGACAGACGAAGGATAAACACATCTGCATTTGAACTACTTCAGAAACTCCCTATAACCCGTAACCAAACACATTCACCACCAATTTCCCAATTCAGTGTCCACTAAACCGTCCATCCTAACTTGCCCGGCTCCTCCACGAAACCATCGAATCTTCGTACAATGGTTTACACACTCTCGACCCATCAGACTTCTGCGGGACTCCCAAAAACCTGTAAGGGTACGCGCACAGTGGATCCGTTTTCGTTCGTTTCGTCCGACGTCCGACATTGTGTCTCTTTTCCGCACGCTTGAAAAAAGAGACAGATGTGTCGGACGTCGGACGAAACGGACGAAAACGGATCCACTGTGCGCGTACCCTTATCCTGTATAAAATAGTCTCGAACTTCTGGGCCCCTCAAGGGGGTACACCCCGCAGTAGTGAGGATATCTGCGGGACATTACGTGCTAGACATTTTGGACATATACCGATAAAATACTGTAACGTTCAGCAGCCACCAGGAAAAGCAGTGTCCCATATTCGGCCGGTTTCCTCTAATATCGGCGAACAAGCAAAATCCGTCAGATTTCTCCTCGCAGACTTGCCAGCAAGCTGTAATCCTAAAGTATCCAAGTAGTATTTACGATTCAATTATAACTACCTGGAAACCGATCTGCGGAAGAAACACTATCCCGCTCTGAACGCTGTCCCCATAAAATGGTGGCTACCTGAAAACGCGAGGAGACGACTGGTAACGCTAGACCATCGAGAAAGAATCGATTTTTCATGGGGGTCGGGTTAGTTGGCGAGGACCTGGCCGAAGGCAATAACCCGAGGTCCTAGGAGAAGCCGGGGCCCGCGAAGATTGTGGCTGATTTAAAGTCAGGCCTCGGGACTCGGGCCCCTGGACTAACGAAGCGAGTCAGCGAATCGAACCGGGCACACCTACTGCATGCGCGCGGCATGTTTACGCATTAATGCCGGCAATAAAATCAGGCTAATAACGATAATCTGAAATTCATAAAGGTGGCTGGGTTGGCTCGTAAGTTCCGCGAGATACGGCCCGGCCGAGGCTCCCGTGCACAGCCGGACACACTTCTTCGAGAACGAGGCTCGGTGACGCTATCGGAAGCTGCCGGGAACGTTGTATTAAGACTCTCATTAGAGAGCCATGGGAGCGTCTTAGCTAGCCGATAGATAATCAAAGGGGACGCCAGGAACACCCGAGAAACGGAAGCCTACGCCGCCACTCTGATTCCAGCTGGACAAAATTATTTTTTTTAATTTGTAAGCATTTTAAACTCTACTGGGTTTATTTTGCTTTACGTGAATAATATAAGTATATACAATAATGTGGAATACAGGAGTAATACAATAAGAATTCTATAATAATACAAGTGAATATAACAGCAATGTCCATTAACGCTAAATATGTAGGGTACAGTTTTGGAAAAAAGAGTGGATGCTAGTACAAGCTTTGTAGTAAATATTTTGCATTCACGTAAATTGCACCCATTCGTTTTAAAATAAATATTTTTTTCGTCGAAAAGTTAGCAGCAGTTTTTGTTCTCTGACTAAGCTGAAGCTGTTCAAGTTACCATGTCTGATTAACGATCCCGACCAAGGCCGATCAATTTCACCCAAACCTGGTACATACCGTGGCCGAAGAATCCGAGGAAAAAGCGCACGTCGACCGAGGATCGTTCACTTTCGTGCATCGGGATCGATCATTTCGAGTGGAAAGCGTGGCTCTAGGCCTGCTAGGAATTCGAGGCAAGAAATCAAGCCGGGCTCGATCGATTGTCGGTGAAAAAGTGCACGATCACCGGGGCACGATCGGTCAAAAGCTCGGGCAGGTATCCGCGAAAGAAAGAGTTGACAGCGCGGAACGATCGATCGTGTCGGATCACGTCCAGCGCGCTGGATCCAATTCAGGAATAGCGAACGTGCCGGTTAGGATGGCGCACGCGCGCCGATTCCTTTTTTCAAATCAGGAATTGTTTCGTGTTCGAACCAAATTTTAGAAAGAAAACCAATCTAAAGGAGAGAGTGGCTCTTCCGGCACTTCAAGAAGGAAGCAGATTTTATGTCGACGACCACTCTTCTCAAATTGCAAAACAGCAAATGCGAATCAACTTTATTTAAACATCTTTTTCCGGTGACTGACTTGAGAGACTGTTTCTTGTTCGTTTTGTTTTCGTTTTGTTTTTCTGATTTCTCGTTCATTCAATTTCTAATCTTCATTAAATTAACATTATTTCATTTATACGTTAAGTAAAGTTTATTTATATTTGAAATACGACTAGTTGAAAATGTTAATTCCAAACGTGTATGGTCGCCTTGCGTGTAACGAGGCGCGGAAGTGGAGGATCGAAAAATCGAGAAATGCGAGCATGCCGAACGCGGCTTTGCGAGTGTTTTGCCGGCAAGCGGTCGCAACAAATTTCCATGGCACAATGCAATCGCATTCCAATTAGTCGTAGAAACGCGGAGAGGCAGCGAACAGCCGCAAGAAGAGTCCCAGGGCCCTGGGAACTAGTTCCGAATAAATTTCAGACTGGGTACACACAAGTGCGCGCAGCGAAGCCGCTGCGGTTCCGTACGCAGGCGAACTTTGTGGGAAAGATACCTGGCTAAGCGTAGGATCTGTCGGCGACCGGAGTAATGGAAATAATGAGGCCATAGTGGCCGTGGATACGTGCCGGAGATGCTGGTATCTGGCCTCCGGAGCTCTCCCATTCGTCCCGCAAAGCCTAACCGCGGCGAAACTGTACTGCTCGTCCGCGAGAAGATGGCGCGCGTGAAACTTGAAAGCGATGCTGTCATAAATCTCCCCTCCGAGCGAGTGCGTGACGTCACCGTTCCCTCAACGCACCAACAGTGGGGAAAATTTGTGATGCAAATTAATCTGTAATCATCCAGGAACATAAAAATCTACGTAATTTTATTTTATTTGTCTCGCGTCGCATCAACTGCTGTGGTCATTAGTATACAGCGGATGCATTTGTAGCAAAATTGAGAGGATGAAATTTAAAATCGTTGATAAATTTTAAGAATTCAAGATGTCAACGTAAGATTTCTCCTCTGTTAAAATCATTAGGGGAAGAGATAACATTAAATTTTTATTTTGCACAATTCGACTGTTACATGGAATCTCTTCCCAATGAGAAAACTGGATTGAAAATATTTCCAGAGGTGCCGGCTTATTAATTTTGTTATTTGTCAACGAAGAAATTGAAAGTCACTTTCGCTTTCTTCTTTTAACTGTAAAAGGTGAACGCCGATAAAAGACGTGTTCCACAGAGCTGAACCGAGTGGTCGAATATTAATGTGGATCGATCATTTCGTTTGCTACCGTTTCAATATTCTCTAGCAGTCGACTCGCGATCCCCTACACTTCGATGCTCATTCAAGGGTGGAGCGTGTTTGAAGAGCGTCGAGGTTGAACGTTCCAAGCAGACGCGATTGAGACATTCTTTTCGCGAATGTCCCGGATGCTTTATTCCAACGTTCTGTTTCTTATTCTTATCGACTCGGAAGCATCCACTTGTGCCATTGATCGCTCGCGAAGACTCAAAGATTTGAAGCAAACTGAGCTTGCACGGTAACATCTCGGTATTGTGTCCGAATTTTAACTAAAAAATTAAAGATTTCTTCCGACCTAGAATATTTCCATGACCTATGATTTTTTAAATTTTATGGGCATAAAATTAGTATAATACCTAATTGCTTAGTAATTAATTACCGATAATAATGCAAACAATATTTTGAATAATGGTACAGAAATTTTGGTACAGACGCAAAAATTTTCTTCTCTTGAAAATGATCCACATCAGGATCGAAATGTTGGAAGTTTGTTAATTGCAAAATTGCTTGTTTTATATTATTGATCGAACCTCCGCGCTGACACCACCACAGAATTATTGTAATTGCTGCAACTGTTGCAACCCGATTTCAGGATCGCAGGAATAGCGTTGCAACACGTTCGCATCAAAACACGAATCTCTGCGCGGCGTTTCGTCAGCCGACTCGAATCGTCGATGTCAGTGTCGGATAGGAAACCACCTCGAAGTCAGGATGCCTGCCGGTGGAAAAAATTCGAATACAATCGGGCGTGTCCGGCAATGGCTCCGGCTGGTCTACAATGAAGCCAAAGTGCCCTGGAAAGCGATTGCTGTACGGAAACCCGCGTACACGTTCGCCGCGCGTGCACGTATCGATCGACACATCTGGATCTCTCTTTCCCCGTTTTTACACGAATCATTTTTACACGAGTCTCCAACACGTTTTACCTGCTTTCACGTCATTTTTGAACACACACGACCGTCCACCGTCTCGCAAACTACTTAAACACAATCGAACGACTTTTACACAATTTTGCTGTACCAAGTAACACTTTCATTTGCTAAATCATTTCGATATTACATAATCTTGGTATTGTGACTCGGAAGCGCCACTGATAATTCTGTTTCTCGTAAATTTGTGTTCCCTAAATTACTAAACGAATTTTATATTTTTTGTACGAGGTATTATATCAGTTTTATACCGATGAAATTAAGAAAATCGTATGAAATGGGAATATTTCAGCCCGGAAGGAAAATAATGTTTTCGAATTAGAATAGTGTCTGCGCAATTTTTCTACCAATCTTGAAAATCAATTTTTATTACAAGGTACGAGCAACTTTGGGATCGACGAGAGAGTTTGTTTGCGAAATAAATAATTGTGGCGAATTGCATGAAACTATCAAGTAGAAACTTGCAGAAATGTAATATTTAGTAGGTTTGCATTATATGGTTCGGTTAATTTAGAGATTTATCGTCAGGAGAGCCGAGAGAGTTCGTCGATGTGTCAGATAGGAAAGCACCTTAGGAGTCAGGATGCCTGCCGGTGTAAAAAGTTCGAATACAATCGGGCGTGTCCGGTAATGGCTCCAGCTGGTCTACAATGAACCGAAGTACCCAGGAAAGCGATTGCTACACGGAAACCCGCGTACATGCCCGCCGCTTGTACACGTATGATAAATAAGGGAGAGGAACGTCTGTCCTCTTCTTTCTCTATTTGCTTGTCGTGGAACAGTGCGCGTATCGCCTAGTCGATTGTTCCTCTGCGGGCACTCGCTTTGCCAAGCTAACTCCCAATGGGCCACGTTCGACCTGAGTTCCAGTTAGGCTACGTTTACAGAACGTCAGAACGACCGAATAAATTAGTCCTTGTGTTACACTGGTTGCGCCACTTTCCTCGGAAGACGCACGAATTCGCCAGAGTACGACAGATTGTTCGAACCAGAAAATATCGTGTCTAACTGCCGGTCAAACGATCGGTCTTCTATTTTTAATTCTAGAATTATTGAAATTGTCAAGTCACTTACGTGGAAATTGATTCGATAAACTTCCTTATCCAAGCACAGATTGCAATAAAAGTTGCACTTGCACTTAAATTTGTAATTTTTAATGAAAATTTTAAATTTATATTTTGTATATCTATGGTAGTTATACACATACTGAAAATTGCATCGAGATCTTTTGACGCAGAAAAAAACGACACGCATCGAAAGATTAAAATTACGATTTACACAATTTTTAATCGCTCGTAGCTCGTGTGTATGTTAATCGATTTCGATGAAAGTTTCAGCATGCGTGTAACAAACATATATTTGAAATTTTCAATAAAAGCGGTAATAAAAAAATTAAAAGGAATGCTTTTTTTTATTTTTGCTTGCAACCTTGTAAATTGTATTTTTTGGAAAATCTTTCTTGCAGATCATTTAGTAAACCAATGCAAAAAAGTTATTTTATTTGAAAAGGTGTACGAACACTTTGTATACCCACCGTATATCAGTTTTGTTGTTTGAAGTCGTCGCGTTACGAGACTGAACCTGTATATGCAAAATAGACATGTTGTGCAACAATTGTAAGGAATAGGGAGAAGATCGTTCGCGCAAGTATTTCCAAAGGCCTGGCGAGGGTTAATGGGATTTCTGTCCCCGCATTAATGTCAATTCCGTTCGGAAACCGCGAGATCATTGCGGTCCACGGATACGTATCCGTTTTTTCGTTTCTTCTCTCCCTTTCCTTTCCCGCTGCACAGACCTTCCGTTGAATAATGCATGGGGAGAAAGGTCCGGCCCGGTTGTAATTCATTTATCAAAGCAATAAGTCAAAATATGATTCCACGGATTATTAATAGCCCCTGTATTTCTGGTG
The DNA here is from genome assembly GCA_963971365.1 of Lasioglossum villosulum. Lineage (NCBI taxonomy): Eukaryota > Metazoa > Arthropoda > Insecta > Hymenoptera > Halictidae > Lasioglossum > Lasioglossum villosulum. The sequence goes on along the minus strand of OZ020497.1, from coordinate 3,279,267 downwards.
TACCGATACCGAGCACACACGCGCACAGAAGAAACACGAACGGAACGCACAGTGAGCTAACGGAGATGAAACGCCGCGAGACTTTCTGCCGCCTCGGTACGCTTCACTTTTTTATGCTCCGTACGTGACTTAATTACGAAAAATTGATGGTCTTCCGCGTGCCGTGAAACGCGAGCGCATGCACCCGTTGCCCCGGTTACTTCTGGGCCATCGCGGATTAATATCTGATAATGTTTCGCCCGTTGATTGATGACCTGCGCCCGAAATCCAACACCGTATACCTTGTTAATTTAAGTACAATTATCGACGCATCGGCAACGTGCGCGATGCAACTGCGAATTTTTAATTATGCGCTCTCTGTGTCTCTTCCATTTACAGCGAATATCTCCCATAACTGTAACCAATAATTCAATTCCTGGTACGATTTTCGCTGGGACAAGAAGAGAAGAAATTCTTCCTCGAATTGTATAAAATTTGATAAAATACGTAGGGAAAATATTTATCTTCGCTGTATCATTAAAATTCCATAAGCGTAAAATAAAAAAATGCGTTTCAAGCTTCCCCGGAATAACAGAATAGTTATTTTCGAAAATTTGTTAAGCTTCGAACGATTCACCTCGATATGGTATTCATAAAACGAATTAAATATCCAGGCCAATATACAGGAGACGCGGTAACATTTCCAATTTCGTTTTTCCTAGAGAACTCATCGTATTATTACTTTTTCACGAACAATTCAGTTAACGCAGGTTTCCACCCCGATTTTCCCCGGGGCGCAAATTAATTCGTTCGGAAAATACACAGGGGAGAAACAAAAATCCGGCGCTCGGTGAGCGTAATCAATAATTTCTGCCGCACCCGGACATTTTTATCAGCGGGAATAATTCACGCACGGCCGGCGCGGCGCGGTGCGACCGTCGCGTCGACAACCCGATATTCTAACGCATGTACACAGAACTATTGAATTTATCGTGTCGGGTGGTGGCGGGGCCAGCAAGAAAAATGAACCCTTAAGCGGCCCACAATCGTACCCGTTTTTATTCCCGTTTATCAACGTTTCGCGAACGATTCGTCATCCGGTGACACGCTCCCCCGTTTGCTTATCCAACCGACAGCATCGAAAATATGCATCGTCGAGACGCCGGGACGCTCCTTGTCACGTTTCAATGGGTTAATTGCACGAGGAACGACGGCGTTCGCAAAAACGCGATAGGTATTTAACCAACGGGCCGTGGGACGGTAATCATTATCTCGCGTGTATCGAATCGCTGGATCGTCCGGGTCGATTCGACGCTCGAGCTTCCACCGAAATCTTCTAAATCGGTTAGAACTTTCTATACTCTGCTAATTTGGCAGGAATCTCCTAAAACCAATAAAAGTAGAAATAAAAATATCCTACATCAGTTGCTAATTCGACAGGAATTATCTAAAACTAGTAATATTAGTATACAGGGTGTTCCAGTCAAAGTAGGCCACCTAATATATCCTTTATACTTAATGACTCGACAAATATTTATGGTATAATTTAAACGGCATCGAAGGAGGAATATCATAGAAGAACAATTTTTTTGTCCGGTTATTTTTTCATAGTTTTTTTCAAGATCATCGTTATTTTTTTATCAGGAAACTTGTTTTTCTCATTCCATCTTGTTTCGCCTGGTAAAATACATTTGAATATGTCATTACCTTAATAAAGTCATTACCTTCGCGTGACCTCGAGTCCAAAAAAATGTGATAAAATTTCAGCTACAACGTTTGCATTTATGTGTATTTTTGATAAGTTGTTGAAGAGCTGACACGCGTCCCTTTGTCCAGGGCTGGATTAAGTCGAGACTCGAAGTGAAAGGGGCGACGAAATTTTTTATCTCCGGACCTCTTGGATGATCGTGTCATCAATAACATCCTGGCCACTTTCTTCTGGTAGCTCGAGCGAGAAGGGAAGTTCTGGTGCAAGGGAAAACAGAGGGTGGAACGAAAGGGGTAGTCATGACAGTTTTTTTCGGGGGAAGAATGGGACGGCTTGATCGCCAAGCATTATCTTCCTAAATTGCTCCGGCACACCAATATCCGCATAAAGGCTGGGACCACCCTAACGTCTCGGCGGCATTCAATGTCGTATATGTGGAACCATGGACCCTTGGTGAACACCCCCGCCGTTATTATTATTATTAACGACACTCGCGAGCGACACTGAAGGGCATCGTTTCGGCTCCCAGGCGCGTCGCGTCGTCTAGAAAACGCCCCGACCCCCGAAACGACGTCTTTACACTTTTATTAGACTCGCCCGTCGACCGTTTTACGACCATAGATTGCATTATCCTGTAATTGTTTTCCTTTACGACGGCCGCATTATCGTAAAGCTCGAGATCCGTGTTTTCGAAGCATTTGATAATGTTCCGGAGCTGTAAAATCCCTCATACACCAGACAAGTATTTGAAGACTTGCCCCGAGGGGATACAATTCTTTAAACAACTCCATTTCATGCGAGAATCTGTCGCAATGAACATTGACAACCCCTCAATCTCTGTCCTGGGGATACACGTTATTTTAGGCTCGGTTTCCAACCCTGAAGAACATCACTCCCTGCGAACTTCTAACAAATACCAATGTTACACGCTTCTTTTTAAAAGAAATACAACTTTCAGAATAAATGTAGCCATACAAGAAGAATGCTTTTCTCTTCTTCGACATTTTTTGGAACAAAGATGTTTTAATCATTGTAACTGTAAAGAAAATGATACGTAAAGGGGTTGAATTGCATGGACATTAGATAACGTCATATTTGATAATGTAAACAATATTTTGAATAATGGTATAGCAATTATGGCGTAACTTCGCGTTTCCTACAGATATTGAATCCGAACACAGGTATCATTTTTCCAAGGAATCGAAAACGAGTCGACCGCTAGGTACTCCCATCGTTAAGCCATAATCATGTGCTATCGGTCGGTTCTTCCTTGAACATTGTTGCCGGTACGCACTAGAATTACGATTTAACCAGTTCGCATCGCAGTTTCGCATCAATAACACTCCCCTCGTTTTTTGCTTGCAGGTAAGAGCCGAGGAGCATCAACGATGATGACTGCGCGCAGCGAAACGCGGGCCCCGGTGAGTGCACCTCCGCTCGATCATCCGGACTATGATGTATAACCGACAGTTCGTTAGCGATTACAAGGATCTATTCTTAACGAACGGTACTCGAGCTGTACTAGAGCCAGCATAGGAAGGAGTTTAAAACCCTGTTAGCAGTTTTTCCGCGATCCCATTCCCTCCCCGTTTAATATTCGCGTCTAACACGATAAGAATCCTCGCGAACCGCGAATTCGCCTGGACTCTTTCTGGATCCCCGCCGGGCACATGCTGGAAGCCTGAAATCCTCCTTTGATAGATGGCGCGTGCCATCCACCGTCTATTTCATTTCCCATATTCGACGGGAATTCACGACCCCTTCACTAAATCATCGACGCCCGGACAACCTAATGTCTTTCTGCTTAAATGATATATTCGTTATGGTCCGTCGACCGGAGGGATCGGTTCCGAATGAATCGATGGTCCCGAGGCGCATGGCCAGACGAACTTGCTCACTCCCGACTAATTGGACGGATAATTTTGACTTATGTAATTCCGTGAATGCACCCCCCAACGCGACCGTAGACGAAAGCTCCTAGTTTTCGAAGTTCGCCGAGTGCGAAAGGGGTGGAAACTTCTTCCGATGACTTATCATTCTTGGACGACCCTCGTCGGAGCCTCTGGGTACGTTTTATCGATCTCACCCCTGCTAATTCTCCTTGTTATTATCAATTTCGGTTCACTACGTTGTGAATGCTGCGTCGTTGTAAAATTAACGTCTCCCTGTAATTTACCTCATAAAATTGGAATATAAACGAAAAACTATTTTTATTTGGAAAGTGACCTTCAAACAAGTAAAATAAAATTTTCAATTTATCAAATATCTTCTTATCACGAAGCCTGATAAATACGTGGTGTCGTATAAAAATTTAATTTTCCTCGCAGAACGGGATTAAGGGAGATTATAATTTCCATGGTCCCTTGTTTAGAAGTTAAATTTGCGTTCTTGGGGTGATTTTAAGAAAAAAATGTATATGTCAGTTGTATAATCCTTCACATTTAGTTTTCGAGTATACGAACGTCCACAAATCGTCCACTACTCTGGCCGCAGTGTGCGGCGCGTTGAGATGGGACATTTCATACGCGTAATATCGTTGAGCGCAGCTGAGAAAATGATTCCTAAATCCCGGCCGCCATTAAGAACGCTCTATCCCAGGGATTCAGCTATGTTCCAGCATCGTTGTACAAATTGAACGTGCGATAAACCCGCGAAACGGCGTCGGAACGTTGTTGGTAGCGTCGGATGTTAGCGTTGTAAGAGCGCGAGCGTCGATGGAGCGGATAATGAACGGGGGGCTCCTTCGAGAAACCGCGTTTGCAGCCGGCGAACGATAATTAGGGTAAAAACGGGACGGTTTACTGGCTGCCGGTGCGGGCCAGCCATGCTCGGAGATTACTGTTGTTAGAGCGACATCAAGGGATGCGAGAGCTCGCCTCGGACCATTTTCATACGAGCTACATAAATAACGCTAAGTCGGTCCCCGTCGCTGCTCCCTTCCAATCGTTCGTTTTTTTCTCTGGTTGCTTACCGAACGTAGGTAGGGCCGTCGGGGATGGTAAACACCGCCCCACCCCTCCCTGTAGAACGAAGAAACGAGAGTACGGGGTTGTTGGACCGTTTCGAGCAACTACTTTGTTTAAGAGCCGTTCTTTCGCCACGAACACGGCTCGGTCACGCGAACAGTCTCGCTTCTGTTCGCCTGCCAGGACGAATACGGTGAAAGGAATTTGCATTCTACGAAGAGGAAAATAATCTGCAGGCTGGCAGGCGAGCAGATTCGCTGCCCCGCAGACGAGCGGATCGCTCTTGGTGAAATGTCGCGTGCTCGAACCTCGCGGATGATCGATGGACGGAATTCTTGCCAGCTTCCAGACTTCATCCTGCTGTGGAAACTGCGTTTTTTAAATTGTCAGATACAAATCTCTCTCTTTTTTTTGTTGAAGCTCTTTAGGCCCTTGAATGGGTCCAGTTCGCTTTACGATTTAGTATTACAATGTTGCAATTTGATGTTACAATGATACAGGTAAGATTTGAATAGATAGTTAACAATCTGTGAAATAATGATGGATACAAATATTTAGGAATAAGTATGAATACTTAGAGGCAGTTGGTAACTCATTTTCACACTGCCAGATCACGTGGTTTAAAGTTTCATCGCTTTGATCACAACTACACTTGCCGTCGGAAATTATGTTCACTCGTGCCAATGAAGTGGCCAAATGATAGTGATCCAAAAAATTTTCTCTTTTTCACGTTCGTAGAAATTTCAGTAAATTCCACTCTAAACGTTGAGGTACATCCACACAGCTAGATACGTGCACGAGGATTGCACGAGTGCGGGTGGCTTCAGACCATTCCTCGATAATGCAAAGTTGTGATGCATACATAAAGATAAAAGATCAATCTAGCGCGCAAGTTTCCCAAAGCATTATTCAGCAGCATGTAGCTGTCGTAGCTTTATGAAAATGTATCACTCGATAGCGGCAGCACTGTAGCGCCGCGCCGCCATATTGCATCTCGCGGCTCCGCTACACGCTGCCGAATAACGCAGATTACGCCTCGAAAACGCAAAAGTAGGCCACTTTGAGAAACTTGCGCGCTGGATTGATCTTTTATCTAGCGATTGTGACTACGGAGAAGCTCGAACTTTGCATTGTCGAGGAATGCTCGGGCCCTCGCAGTCCTCTTGCGTGAGCGTGCAGCCACATCCACGCGCAAGAGGAGTCTCTCGCCTTAAATAATCCTTATCCGTGAATCGTGGACTTGCACGGACAATTGAATATCCGCATTCATCGCTAATGCATTCAGCTGAGAATTGCATCGCTCGGTGTATTTTTGGTGGCAACTGTGCGCGCGCAGAGGGAGGGGAACGGGACGCAGAGGAATTCTGAAAAGAGGTAGGATCCGCGGAGATACCGAAAAAGTGAGCGGAAAGAGGAAAGGGTGGAAGCGAGGTGATCCGGAGAGGTTGCAAACAGGAATAGGAAAGCGAGAGAGAAAGAGAGACAGAAGAATCGCGCGTTGGAAAGCGCAGAAGAAAAGGACAGCGAATGAAACGGAGTGATCCGACCGAGTGAGAAAGAAATGGGGGAAAAGTACCGGGAAAAGAAAAGGACCATGAAGGTTCGCAGGGGATGGAGAGAACTTTGTCGACAACTATCGCTCTGGCTCGAACGCCTGAAGGCACCGGGGAAATATGCGCTGTGATCGAGTCGTGTATCAGCGCGGGAATCACGACAGAGACGCGGGGAATCGATTCTCCTGGAACAAATCACGGGCCTTGCTCTTTTATCCAGCCCTCCCACACCGTGTGACCCAGAGAGAATCATCCTAAACGCAGTAATTGATTTTTCACCGAGCAGCTTGCATCCACGATCCAATAGAATACATTTTTTCTCTGCGTTCTATTGTTCGTCCATAAAACGTTCGATCGAACAAAGTCATTTTGAAAAGACTTGTATCCTTTTTTGTTAATACTTGCTGGAACGAATATGTAACTACTGCAGTTCTGTATGCAGAATGAAAATATTCTGCATCGATTATGGGATTCAGGAATGAAATAAATATTTATTTCATATTTCATTTACTGGTTTATATTTCGTCCATCCGATTTCTTCATGAATACAAAAGCATCCGCTGTCTAGTAATTACTTTTCATGCGTCGATCGGAAACATGTCCGCTTCTTTCAGGAAAGATCGTTTAAATTGTGTTTTCTGTGTTGGAATTACTTTAAGAAACGTAAATAATCTACTTCAACCACAAGTACATTCAATGAATTGACTTTCTCAACTTGCAGTCGTTTCTTAGACCGTCGTCCGTGTTTCCAGAAACGATTTTCACTATTTTCGCGTTTGCGAACTGTAAAGACGGGCCTCACTACGTGCATTTTTAATTATAGTGTTTCTTTGCGTTTCCATTTATTGGATCATGACCAAACGGACACATTGAACCAACTCTTACGAAATTAGCTAATTACGGACAGAAAAAGAGACGTGGAAAGGAACAAGCGTCGCGCGCAGGCATCGTTAAGCAGGAGCGGATTGCGCGGGGCAATATCCCGGTCAATAATGGATATTACGCTCGCATTATCGAGGCAATACGCCGAATATCAGCGAGATTCAATATTCGATAAATTCACAGTGCTTATTAGCGTCCGGTTTATTAACATTGTAAATGTGCGGCCATGTAAATTCCGGACGGTTGCCGCGTGGATACGTTAAATCTCTCTTTAAAAACGTTCAGGAAATTGCACGTTCCAGCCGGTGGGGCGAGTCGCGCGCGATCGATGTAATTGTGTCTTTCGTGGAAAAAGTACGGTAACAGAGGGAAAAGAGAAACAAAGAGAGAGAGAGAGAGAGCATAAGAGGGGGAAATGTATGGTGCTTTCGCACGCGTTACTGACCAGCGTGGACTCATTAAGACTTTAACGGCCGGATTAAACAAACGCTTCGCCGAAGCGGATTACAGGCTCGCGAGATGTAAACGAGTCCCGGCCGCGAATCTACTGCCGTCCCGCGAGTAATTGCGAATTAGTTTTCTCGAACGAATTCCTTGGCAGATAAGTCTCGTTTACACGCGAGATAACCATTATTAATTTCCTGTCCCGCAGGTGATAGCACCGCCAGGATCCTCTTAGCCAATAGAGCAGTGTTCTCCCGATCCCGGCTGCGGCACGCCCGCTTCATTCGATATCAAACTAAACGGTTGTAAAGCATCCTCCATTAAACCCTGTCTGTCCACTATCGATAGTATTTTCGAGTTCAATTTCCTGCCCGAACCACTCTTTTCCTACCCGCCTGTCTTTCGATCCACTATTAGCTCGAATGCATTCCAGAAAGCTCTCTGCGAGAAAAGAACGAATTCTGAAAGATATAAACGTAACTAAAGAAAAGCAACGCTATTGAAATTGCGTAATTTAATTACAATCAATTTTCCTTTCTATCGATCGCAAATTTGTTGAACAAAATATATTGATGTAATCGGCGCAATGGTTCGATCAAATTAAATTTATAATATAGCCGATAACATCGATATATTTTATTCAATTACAATGTTTAATCACAAAATTTAAATTAACACAACTCTTCTGATCCAAGGAAGCATCAAGGATTCTCTCATAGAAGGATTCATTTTTCCTCGTTCTAGCCGTTGTGAAATAACTTAAAGGAGTTAATTAAAAATATTATACGAGCGAATTGGAATAAGTTAATAATAATATGTACCCGTATATCCACACCTCCGTCGCAACCGTCGCAAGTTTTACGTTTCGAGAACCAAACAAGTTTTTCGTGGTTGCGTTCGGCCGTGTTTCCAGCGGACGTGTATCCAGCTGCTCGGCAAGACACAACGCCCGAAGTTCTGCGAATCTTATTATCGGTATTATAAAAAGTTCCGGAAACTCGTATTCCGTCGAGCATATTTCATCCGCCGCGACCGGCCGCGTACCATTACACCGTAACGTCCCCATAAATTGACCAAACAGGGAGTCACTTCTAACGAGTTCCATTGGAATTCTCGAGGATTATGGCTGACCCGGTCGACCGACCGGAACTTTCAAATAAAATTACGCTCGGGGATGGATGAATCGCGACGCGACAGGCTGAAGAAAGCCGAAGACGAAGAACGTATGCGTCAACGTGTAGGGCGAGGAGGAAGTTCAGAGAGGGGATCCATCGATCGCGGCTCATCGATCATCGTCCATTGTTGACAGGGCGACAATCGACGCCAATCGCACCTAGGGACTCGTACACGCTCCGCGAGATCGTTCCCGAAGAACGGAACGATGTTACGTGCAACAGGAAGTAAGCGAACTTTCTCGATCGGAATAAACGTCGTCCTGTCAGGAGTGGTCGAATGCGTTCCTATACACAGGGTGTGCTGAACGTTGATGAACACGTTTTCTTTGTTTTTATTGTAGAGAATGTTATATGAGATTTATTTCAACGTAATTATAATCCAGAATACAATACATACAGTACAGAATATGAAAATTACAAAACAGAATGGGATACCGAAGATACATAAATATTACAATGAAGACGTAAGAATGGTAGAAACGGTATAGACCAAACCCTTATACTTTAAGGCCGCAGCTCTTAAAAAATGATGATATGTAACGACAGGCTTTTAATATTAGGTTTAGCTGTTAACATTGAGACATCCATTGGAAGCTGGAAGGTAATTGTACGGAGTTTATTAATTAATTTCCGCCTTTCCTCGTTGTACAAGTCACACTGCCACAAAACATGGTTCTGCGATGCTTCTCTCTCCCTGTAACTACACTCAATCAATTTTAACGATCATTTTTTCATTTTACCACAATTGGTTAATGATGAGATGATACAGTAGCTGAATAATATCTGTTCCAACCAACTGGTACACCCTGTATACAGGCGACTCAGTTTCTCGATCGACCCGCGAAGTAGATTTATCGATAGCGCTTTCCGCGCGAGACCATGAAGATGTAGACAGTAGAGAAGCAATTTATAACGTTGTGAACGAAAACTGATAAGTGGAAACGTCAGTTTCTTTCATACTCTTTCAAGCGAATCGATTCTCTACCAATTTTCCAATTTCCGAATGTTTTCTGGATTACTCGTTCACGAGACCTATCCGAACAAATATTCGGTTCGCAAGGAAGTAAGAAAACCCAAGATTTTCATGTTATTAGAAATTGTGTGATAATTTCGGCGCACACGTTCGATCAATTATTAACACAAGCAATTTGTTTAACATACTGTGTTTAACATACATTACAGTATATATTATTTTACAGACGCAACTTTTCAAAATTGCTTGCTTTAATAATTGATCGAACCTGTGCACCGAAATCATCGCACAATTTCTATTAAATATCTACGATCGACAAAACGAAATATTATCGTGTTATGTTGAACACGTGAAAAATTGTTAGACAATTGTTGGAAAGTGATGTTACATCCACCTTTTAGCCCGGACGTTGCACTATCAAATTATCATTGATTTCATAGTTTAAAAAACTCTTTGAACAGTGAAACATTCACTAATTGGTTACTTGAAATCGCACTTGGATCAGTCTTTTGCTGGTTCAGCTAGGAAATATGAAACTACCAAAAAAGAAAGACTGCAAGAGATCATCGAACAAAATGGAAAATTTATTGATTAATGTTCATTGCTTGAACCCAATAAAATGTCGCTAGATCTTTAGACAATCCGGAAGAGGAAACGGCGCGACCGGGAAGGAAAACGTGGCATTTCGATAGCCGTTCCGATATCCGGCGTGCAATCGATTATGGTTGCGTCAACAGGGTGGTTCGATCGTCGGTAACTCAAACGAGCAGGCGGAATACCCGCGAAAAGGTTCGTCATCCGTTCGGTTGCATCGGCATCACGGTGAAATCGTGGCGCATCCGTCTCGGAGGACCGATGCCGGGGAACAATGCGACGATCACGCATCAATTTGCCCGTGCAGCCGGTTCGAATAACTGGCCCTACGCCGCGGGGAGAGGCTGCCAACTAATCCAGTATTGTGCGTCGGCCAGCATGACGCGATTATCGCGTTATACGTTTGCTCCGCGGGGAAATGCCGTCGCGTGAAAGCGTCGTTCACAGCCTTCGAATGGTTGAGGAACGACCGATGACCGCCAGGAATTCCATGGGAAACGGCACACGAAACATTGCAACTTCGGTGACTGGTTTTGATTTGCCCATCTGAACCGCCAAGCCGCCTCGGGAACAATTAGACATTTCCTGCGAGAACGAACCTGTCCAGTCTAGGTTTTAACGTTGGCTCAGAATTCGATGATATTCCAAACCTAACCGTGTATTTGTTCAGGTGAGGTGCGATTTTTATTGGAGGTAACTCATCTCAAGCTACAGTGGGTGTAAAAAGTGTTCGTACACCTTTTGAAATAAAATAACTTTTGAAGTGAAACTTCTTCAGGCGTGGTAGACGTATAATAGACCTGGCGATGAAACGAAAATGCGTAACGAAAGTAGTGGAGATGATTAGCCGAGCTAGCTTTCTGACTCCCCACTCTTTCTGCTGTTCGAACGAAGTGGGGCGAGTGCGAGTGTATGCGTAGGGTTCGTAGTCTAAGAGAAAGAGATAGAGAGGTAGAGCAGAAAAGCAAAAGCCTTACTGTCATTTTATGGTGTGTGACAGTTTGTACCTAACCAACGCGTGTGATAGCTTTAAATTTTTATAAACAAAATGAGAAAGCGAAATGATTTTCCGAACGACCAGATACAATAAAGCCCCTCAACGAGCCGAGCTTCTAACAATCCCGAAAAATAGCCAGAACGCAACAAAACGTCGTCAATTTCGTTCCATCGTGCTCTTCAAGAACAGCATCCAATTCCGATTCACCCCGTCGAACAAAGTTAAACTTCTACCATTCAAGTGAGAGCGGGAGCGAAGAGCGTGAAAAGAAGGGGATCGAGTAATTTCGTCGCGTTAAGAATTAATCTGTCAATATCAGAAGAAGGAGAAGGTGTTGAAGCAATAAGTCTGGATGTTCTGCAGCATGAAAAGGTCCTCGAGTACGCGTCGAAATTTCCGGTGGAAGGATGCTCGAGTTGGAAGTGGACGCGTATATTAGTTGCTGGCGTTGTGTCGTTCTCTGAAAGGGAACGCTTATGTACGTGTCAGCCGATACTGGGTCCGGGGGCAATTCGGGTGGAGCAATTAGGGTAGGAGGCAGTCGGTTTAACAAGATTAAGAGCTGAAGGAAACGTGGCGGAGCAGCTCGTCGCGAGCGGCGTCGTTCTAGCCGACGCGACGTGGCTGCTTGATTGCCCGAGGAACGAAATTTACGAAGTGTAACGTCGAGAAGAAGGTTCGGGGAGCTTGAGGACACCTCTTCGAGGTGCATCGACTCGCGAGAGACTCTCTCTCTCTCTTTCTCTCGACACTCTCTGGGAGCCGCGACGTCGAGGACGGTGTCAATGGTCGCTAGCATGAAACGAAAGGAGCCAGAGAGATGGGCGCCAAGCCGTGTACAGGTAATGTATTAATGGGATGCAGGAGCAGCCGAGTTACCCAAGTAAGTGTCATTAATCTTTTGCTGGCGCCTCGAAGAAGCCCCATGGCTACCAGAACCCCCTTCGCGAACGGCGCACGCCCATAGGTGCCGGTTATATCGGCCCGGAAGACGTCCCATCCCAAAGTCCCCCCTCTACCAACGATCGGAACTTTTTACCGGTAATTAATGACTGCACCGGGAACAACGGTGCATGCAAAGAGACCCGTTAAGTGTATATTAAATGCACCGCCCCGCGACCTCACCGCCTGCAGAACTATTCGTGCTTGTAACGCCGCACGGTGCGGCCGTCTATGGACAAAAGTCGCAAACACGGTATTTTATCGATATAACTTCTCAACACGGGTCTGCGCAGGGTCATTTGTACGCCAGGATATTATTCTTTGAGTTTTGCCGAACATACAGAAGGACAATCACTATAAATCACTACAAATTATTGTAGTTACGAACAATTGTCGATCGAAATACAGAGAACTGTTATAGAGAAGGACAACCGAGCTCGAGAACTTCCTTATTTTTCATTATTCTTTTATGCGACTTTGATGACCATATTTGTGGCATTTTTCGGTAATTATTTACTTTAGGGACCTCCTCACCGATTTTGTTGACCTTGAAATATGTTGTCGAGGTCATAATTCTAAACCACTTTTTCAATCAAATCGTACCATATGTGATATAATTCAAAACCTAACCTTCAAAACCTAACCCTATCCTATTTTTACGTTCACGATAAATAAGTAAGCACGTCCCGCACCCTTGTAACCCTAGAAACGTATCCACCCCCTTAATTTTTATATGGTTAAACTTCACGTAACTGGAGTTAGGTCCCTTACCAACCCCAGAGACTGGGAACTTTAAACTGTAATCTTTTATGTTTCTCATCCCGCGCGCACGCAGTAAAAATATCGGTTTTATTACGAAAACAGGTCTAACGAGCGGAGTTACGCAAGCAATCATAAGGCGTGGGGTTAATGGCATTCACGATAATTATCGGAGGAATAGTCTGACACTGCATGTAACATTATACAGAAAGATGGTATTGAACATTACATGCGAATGAGCAAGGAAGAAGCCGCGAGTCGGGCGAGTAATTGGGGTTAAAGGAGGCGGCTGGAATGCAAGATGGAATAAAACGTGAGTGCGTAATGAAATTGGAAGAGGAGGGATTAAGAGTAATTGTGAATGAAGAAAGAAGGGATAATAATGATAAGGATAATAAGGCGACAGATGGCAAATTGAGTTTGCTTCATTGTTTCATAAGATCAACTCTTCGCGACTCCAACAAGGTACATTGCCAAACAATATGTTCGGGATCTTATCAGTTTGTTCTAGCGTTGCCAACTTAACTAAGGCGTCAGCCTCGTCATTTCCAGCGATGCCTGAATGGAACGGAATCCAGACAAATTCTACGTAAGTGTTGTTCGGTATGCTGTGCTTCAACTTCAAAAAATGATGTTAGAAAGTTCAAATGAAAATGGTCCAACTAGAAAATAACGATACATCATTCGAGAGGTGGAATCGACATTGAAAGAGGTCCCAATTGGTAGCTGGCGGAATCCGGGGCGAACGCAACTTTTTAATTCGCGAATATTTCACCTCCGCGAGCTGAATAGAGAGATCAAGGACATTTGAATGTTTAAACGAAAATCCCCGCAAACTTGAGGCGGTCTTCCCGACTGGGTAAGCAATTCCGTGGCCTAAATCCCACTTAAGTGGCCAGCGTGGTAAAATATTGAGCGGCTGCAAGGTTCCCGGCCAAAAGATTAACCTGTCGATTTAATCCGCGAATTTCGAGAGCGGCGAGCGCGGTTAATATGAAATATCCCCGGTGCAATATTAAGAAAGTTCCTCTCCGCCCGGGCCCGTTTATTCCGTTCGCCGGGTCACGTGTCCATGACGATTGAACGTGTAGACCCGATAAAGTTAACAATGGACGACGGGGCTACACGTTGCTGTTATTACGTCCGCGTACTTACGGGCATCTCTCTGATGCCGTTATCTTTCACTCGATTGCCGCACCGCACGCCGAGAGATAGCTCGAATTGATAGCGGCCGATCAGGGGGAGAAAGTGCGCCAACATCTGCGGCGTTATCCTTCTAAGCCACCGCCGACTAAATACGGGCCACGAACTTTTCCCATCCCGACGATCCTTCGGGATTTAATAAACGCGGCTAGCTGTCCCCGCAGGAGCCAGCCTGTCGCGATCGCTTCGAGAAACACTCTGCTTATCCGCTTCCTCTTCTATAATATTAGGCCATTTTGTTCTTATAGAACTTCCAAATTGATTTACCAAATTGTCGAATTCTCTTGTATAGAGCAAGCGAGCTTTCTAGTTCCGTCTAGTTGTAGTGGTATAATTATGTTAGTCATAATTTGATGAAAAAATTGATTGGATGTTTGCAAATGTACAGAACGCTGGCTGTATTGTAATTATTCATCTGCATTACCATAATTTATACGTATTTGTTTATGGTGAACCAACGCTTCACCGGACACACGATAACAGGTAAATAAGTCTATTAATGTGCAAAATTGCAATAACGATGAAACGGTTTCGACGATTGAATAGAATTTACTGTAGCGAGCGTTTCGCAGCAGGGAAAATAACATTGTTCCATTATCAACCGATTTCAAATTTCTGTACTCTTCGTATTTAACTTCGTATAGACTACAGGGATAGTTATGAGAACATTTTTGCAGCGAGAGAGTAAGTAACCGGATTAAATAAGGTGGTTTTACTGAGCCGCCGCGTGGAAAAAAGAGTATTTCACCGCGCTACGACATAAAGGGAGTGATATACGGATACGTGGCGCACGTGCGCAATATTGACTTTTACAGTAGCACCTTTTTATGTGCAGCTTTATCCTCGACTTATCCAAAGAAGCTCCTCCGGAAACATAAAAACCGATAGAAGGCGTCGCAGCCGCCACCGTGCGAACAACTCACCCCTTTTCAACCTCCTCCAAAAATCATTATTCTCGGGCCGCCACCGAGAGTTTTCGATACCGTTGTGTCGCCTATAATTTAACACGAGTCGAAATTGAACGGCCTGGAAATGTGAAACAGCATCGTTGCACGGAGCCAACCTCTCTCTGCCCCTGTGCGCGCGTGTGATATGGGAATATTCATTCTCAATCGAGGCAAAGAATTTATTTTACAAGGCTCGCGCATTTCGTGTCGTTTATATATATATGACACTCGCGAGCGTAAATATCGAAACACGTTGCATACTCGTTGTTTTTCCCCGACTCTCCTCTACGTTTGACAGGAATTATGGCAAATACAGAGCAGGAAAGTTTCTCCGGACCCCGAAGAAGGGGCTGGTTTTGCTACCCCGACGACGTGTTTAGTCGAAGTTCTCTCGTTACTTTGAGCCATTCGCTCGGCTCGCGAAGAACCTTCTTCGAGAGTACATATTGCTCCTCCGTCTTAACCATGTCTTCATTCTCGTAAGAGACTTCGAATAATTTTGTCTAATGGGCAGGAAGCTATCTCCTTTCATGAAATAAAAATCGTATGCGTGGAAACCACGCGCGACAGAAGTGAAACTGCTTATTAGGTATAATAATTTATTTGTATCTATACCTAATAAGCAATAAGTTTCACTTCGATTTTTTTCATTATTGAAGTGTTTTGAAGTGTTCATTAGATTTAATTTTTACAGACGCAATTATATAAAAAAATTTTCTTAAAAATGGTCTAAAACTAGACCGAAACATTAAAAATTTTATAGTTATCTGCAAAATTGCATAGTTAGTAACATCAGATCGAATCAGTGCGCTGAAAACATCAGTATACGTTGTATACTATAATAAAGTCGAACGCAATATTTTTAACGAAAAAGTAAATGGTAAAATTAGAGTGAGACTTAGAAACTTGAAATTAGATTCCGATGGCTGTGAAAATGACATAAAAAAGAAGAGGGTAGTCGAATAACGCCAGGCCACCATAAATTCACCGCAGTGCCAGCTGTCGACGCACCCCTCACGCGTGCTCACCTGACGCAGCAACATATTACAAGAAGTTCCAAGTCAACAAAGCAGTGTGCATAAGCTGAAGTTCGGAATCATGAAAACCTGATACGTTAATAAAAGTGAGCCGGGGGCAACAATTTATATCGATATTCATAGTCAGCGTAAAGTTTTTACAACGCCGGTTCACGATCGGCCGTAACTGTAAGAAAGCTTGGACCTCGCAAGATTGCATCTCGGATGCAATCCGAGCTGCGTACCCGGTCGAACCGGCCGATCGGATCGCGCGTTTAATTACCGCGAAAAGATCCGCGGGCAGTATATTCGAAACACGACAGGTGGTCGATTCTTTCGCGATAAAGCAGACTCTTGTTGTTTTTGATTCGCGCGGTGGGGTCTCGGAAATCGGTTGGTACATTCGGCCAGGGGTTGCTCCAATTCCGTAATAAGATCGTCCGATGGGAAACTGGAGTGGATTCGAAATTCCCGGGGGACCCCGACCCAATTTCCGTCTCGGCTCGACGCGGTTTCATGGCTCCGACCGCGAACGGATCGTTTAATGCGCTTCCTTCGGCCGCCAACCACAGGATTATCGCGTTATTGCTCAAGTTATTTCGGCGTTCGTTGCCTCCGGCGAACTTCCCCGTCTCTGAACCCAGCTCTGCTCTGCGGACCCGGTCCGGAGCTTTTTTTCCAGAGCGATCCTTTGTGGAGTTCCCGGTTAAGCGGTCCCGGCGTCCCCTTGTAATCGATGGAACCGCAACCGTGGATCGAATTCGTCTCTCTATTATACTCGTTACCTTTCTGGAATGATTGGTCCTGCGGTCGGCAACGCCACCGATCACATCCTGCTCCCTTTGATGAGACTCTAATTAAGTGCATCGAGCATCATCCGCGCGCATTCGCAATCGCACAACAAGACAAATCAATCGCGCAAGCTTTCGTCCTTGTGCAAAGCTGCAGTGTGAGACGAAAAAATCAAGATCCCACTGGTCGCGGCAAACAAAAGAAATAAGATGGAGCATGTGTGTCCAGAAAATGAGAATGAACTTAAAATTTAGCTGCAGTTGGTGCTTTCGATCTTCCTAGAATTCGATAAATATCTCTTATCAAAAGATAATGATTGTCACAGAGACAGGACTTTTATGCGCAACCCTCCACGCGTTAATTTATTCAACAAAATAATTACTAGACAGTGATTTTTTTTGCGAAATAAACGTTCTCTACCTGAATCGCAACAAACTGAAATGCAATATAAATTTATTTTGTCTTTCGATACGTTGAAAATAATATAATCGTATTTTTAAATTGTTCGAACGGTTTTACCGTTTTAAATTATATTTGCTCTTTTTTGTCGTACAAGCATCAAGTCCGATGTCTAATACTTACTCGTACGATTTTTCACGTACATTATTGGCTCCGCGAAATTGATTTTGCCGACCCGACCGTGCAATGCGAGGAAGGTCCCGGATCAAATTCACCCCGTATCATCCCCGTTATTCCTTTTCACGCGGTCGTTCCCGATTTTCCCCACCTTTTCCCTCACGTAACGGACAGAGAAGTTCCTGCTCAGACGCGCCGTAGCAAGGTCGAGAAGTATTCCCCGAAGTATATGGGATATTCCTTTCACTTTTCCAGCAGCAGCTTTGAAACTCTAACCCTCGGGGACGCGTTCCTTTTATAAATATCAAGGTGCCTGGTTCCCCAGAGAATTTACAACCGCGAATCCTGTGAGTTGAGGATTATTCGGTAGCTAACGGTGCTCTGCGAAAGAACTTTAACCACCTTTCGCTACAGGTGAAAATTTAAAGGAGACTGTAATTTGTAATACTCGACGTAGAACGTCAATGTGTCTCGAAGACGTGGTTAGGACACGTTCTGTGCATTTCCTCCAAATTAAGGCACTCTCTAAACTTCATGAAAATGTTCTGTTCACTTTAATACATAAAAATGATCTGTGCATTCTTGGCAAATTCATACGTTCTCTAAAGTGGTTAAAAACAAACATATTCTGTTCCTTCTTTAAATTTTACAAAAATGTTTTATACATTCTTTAAACTTCATAAAAACGTACTGTACGTAATTTAAAAATTGACACGTTCTCCAATCTGGTGAAAAACAAACATGTCCTGTACATTCCGTGAAGCTGTTTTGTAAATTTCCTAAAAATCGTCGACTGAATTCGTAAATGCCCGTCACTGTCTCCAGCGGAATAATGAACTCGGCTTTCCTGAAGTGGAAAGCAGGATATACGAACTGCGAAGTTTTAAGAGCCGCAACGTCGGAATGCGCTTCCGAACATGAAAGAAGAAACGTCGAGGATCCCTGTCCACGGAAGATGGATCATAATAATCCCGAAGTCGCGAATCCACGGTGTACACAGTTTTCCATAAAACGCGGCCAACAAAGATTTAAAGAGGGCGAAAAAGCATCATCAATCTTTCACTCTCCTCGCTCGTGTTCCCGGGGCACGTAGAGGCGCGCGGGCGTCGCGCAAGTTTTACAATTGTAATATCCGGGACGAGCTAATATTTACCGAACCCGGGCCGCATACGACGTGTGTCCGTACCTTCGGTGCCATTTTCCGCGAGAAGTCGCTCGGCCCGAACGATACGGTTAACCGTAACCGCGTTTATTATGATTGCGGTCCCCCGTGAAGTCGTTCCGCCGTGTCAGCGGCTAACTTATGCGAAAATATTAGCCGGAGACCTAAGAGTGACAGTAAAAATTAATTTCGCGCCGCCTCATTTTCGCACGGGAACCTGGCCAACGGATCTCCCCGGAGACAGTAACCATGTTCGTTACCGCAAAAATTCTCGCGCACCTCGTGCCGGAACATAACCTGAACTGACCGACAGAGGTCTACCGTCTGTTGCACTGAATTATCTTTTTCGGTTGTCCCGCAAGTTGTTTCAACGTTATTTGTTGCTGCTATTGGACTCGAGCCTTGCTTTATACTCGCGGTTTGGTACCCAGCGGGGACAAGTCGGCAATCCGCGTGAAGTCGCTATGCAAACGACCTAATTTTTTTTACAATTAACTAGAAGCATTGGTTTATGAAATGATATGCAAAAAAGATTTATTCTAAACATTAACTTTCTTTTCAACAGCACCTTGAGTACAAGACGATCCCGACGAGAAACGGTGCTGAGGAAGGTTTGAAACACGACTCGGCGTCGAGTGGAGGGCAGAAACGTGGGGGCAAAACGTGTGTAAAACGAAACGACGCGTCTGCGGTCGGCAATGAGTTTTATCGGCACGAGGGGGCCCCCGGTGTGTGCGTGCTCTTTCGTTTCCTCGGTCGCGATATCGACGGCGCCCGGTTCACCGACGGTCAACGAGTTCCTTTGACTCCGGTTTCCGCCTTTGTTTCACGGGAGCACGTGCGGTCTCTCTCTTCCTCTCGACTAGAAACAGAGGGAGAGGAAAAGGGAGAAATAGAGTGTGTCTGTGTGAGAGAGAGAGAAAAGGGATCCGCTAAAGTTCATTAAGTAGTCCTTTAATACGCAGTTCCGCGGGAGGACCGAATGGAAATTTCAAAGCGCGCCGCTCGCTCAGGACCGCCCGAAATTCCTGGCTCGTAAGTTTATTGCCACTGGGACGTTATGGCTCGGTAAAACTTTATAGGTGGTCCTGCTGGCTCGATCTCGCGCCTAGCGAATCGACGGGGACACCCCCCTTCTTTTTCGCCTGACGAGAGAGACCGGAGTTTGCTTTATCGTTGGAAACGCGTTCGGACATCGTTCCAGCGGATAGAACCGTCTCGGTGTTTGCCGAGTTACGTTCGAATTACGGTCTGTCCGCTGGCGTGTCCGCCGCTCGAGTGGAAACCAAGCAGTAAACTAACGTTTGCGGCTCCGGACCGGTTTGTTACTCCATCGGACCCGTGTTTGCCCGCGGATGACGATCCGCCAGCTCCACGCCGCGCGACATTCGGCCGACGCGACGACAAAAACGTTTCACGCGGCTCTTTCTTGCCGAACAACCTAACCAATCCACCCCCGGATCGTTTCATTGTTGGAGAGATGGTTCACCATTCCAACTATTCTGGTAGATCCGATCCTTTTGCTATTCTCTCCACGCTGTAGATCATTCGGAATTGCTTTTTCGGGATATGTTCGTTTATTCGAAGTCCATTCTGGTCGGAAGATTTGGTTTTTGGGCTTGCGCGCTGAACCGTGCGAGCATGAAGTTTGGTTAAGACAGAACCTGGCAAATTTTCTTCCCCACAGGGAAGAAATTCTTAAGGACGTTGCTTCTTTTTTTTGTCATGTATTTTGTTGAAACTACTCGTTTTTTACTTCTTTTAATCGATTTAATTGGAAGATGATTGACTGATTTATTTTAAAAGATGTCAGGATGCTGCAAACACAGTCTTACATAAATATATTTCACATTTATTAAGACTGAATACACAAAAATTAGACTGGGCAACATTTTTTTTAGAATAGAATTCAATTTCTAGTAACCTTTACGCAAATACCTCTCTACACTCGTGCATCATTTTGCAAATTCACACTGTCCATACAGCAAGCCAATATTTTCACAAGTCTGCCTGAAAAGTGAACAAAATCGAAAATCGAAAGTAAAAGACTCGGACAGCAAAGAACGATTAAAATGACTGTGTAATAAATCTGGAGAACTGCGGCATTTATATCTGAACATCACTTCTGCTCCGAAACTAATCCAGTTTCGTGTAAAGAGTGTTGCGATCTCTCGGTTCCAGGGAGACCCCTGACAGAGAACGAACCATTATTTTCCAGCAGTTGATTCAGTGTCATTTCGCGGGGACTGGGTGTTGGTTTTGTTGCTTTTTCATCGAGGAACGCAATCCCGGAGCGGACCACGGCGCGACGTAACGCGTATCTGCGAGCGAAGCGTTCGCGTGTGCTTTTTTTCCGGCGCGAGTACAATCTACCATCGACGGAATGGATTCCGCGAATGTTTCTTTCATCGTGTACCCGTCTGTCGATCGATCAAGCGATTTCAACAGGAAACGTTTCGCCGTAATCTTTTCTCGTCGTTTCTTGGCCCCGTTTCGTCGAAGAAAACGGTTCCCGCGGATCCGCGGGACAAAGGGCTCGGCTGCGACGATGTTTCCGGGTTTTGTTTATCATTGGCTGAAATAAAGGTAGCCGAGAACCGGTTCCGTCGACAGAGGAGTGCCACTTTAGATCTCGACGAAACGGTCTTTATCGCGTTCGAACACGGGGCGGATGAGGCACCACGAGAGGGTTCTCGAAACGCTTTTCAATTACTACTCAATGCGCACGGCAAAATGCGCTCGAGTGCTCTCCGGCCTGTTAATTTAGTCTTTGGATGCACACACGCGCGTGTTACCCGCCGATGCACACGGATTTGACATTGAATATCGGAGCGCGTATACACCGGCCGATACAGTTCCAGAACACATTAATTAGGGAGCACAAACACGGCCCCGGTATAAATAGAGCGTCGAGTACCTTGGGGTTCAGTCGTCGGTGAATTTTCGGTCCCCGCTGATCGCCGCCGAATCGGTGACCTTCTCTTCCATTGACACGTAACTGATTGCTTTGCATTTCAATTATCATTTTATTTGCAAACGCGCGCTCGTCCCCCTCCGGCGCCCTGCTCTTCCCCCACTCTGAATAACATTTGCGTTCCTACGGGGTGTATAAAGCAAACACCGCGTTGTGATAATAATGATAATTTTTGTTTGTGTTTCGTAAATGCACCGGAAACCGGGCGGCGCGTTTCTCCCGTCGGAACTATGATCGCTAGACTGCGGATGTTGATGCGGGGACATCTGGGAGTTAACGATTAATCTGAAATTTTGTGTCGCGTTGAAATTATGTTTATCTTAATCCTGTATGATAGTTTGGATTTATTCGAGTGAACAGAAAGAATATTTTTGAGAAGTATTTATGAGGAAATTGGCTGGGTGAAATTTTATTTAATTCCTGGCGCCCACAATCGGTGCTAAACAGTTTTAATTTGTATAAAGACCCGCAGTGTACGTATCGCTTCAAAGTTTCTGTGAAGTATTCGCTACGAACATATTCACGGAGATTAAAAATCCCAATCTGCACAAAAAATCAAAAACCAACGTAATTCCACTTTTATGAAAAAGGAAATTCAAAAAGAATTCGAAAAGGAAATTCAATTCGGGGAAGAACCTATATTTCAAATTCAATGAAAAAATGTATTTCCGAATGAAACACTGACGGAATGTACGAAAAATCGTTCTGAAAAGGCAGCGTCGAGGGTACGCAAAACTAATTCGTATACCACAGATGTGTATACAATTTTCAACTTTCATATACAAGTCTTAAGAAAAAATGTACAGTGATTCGTATTTCAGCATTTTTGAAATATGAGCCACGAATGTACAGTCGCTCTGAAATTAGTTAAAACTGTTAACCAGTGCCGACAATTATTTCCGCAGGCGTTTACCGTTACATCGTTCAACCCCTAAAGCACCGAACGGTCTAAATTCAAGTAAAAAGCCCCTAATCATTTTCTACCAGGAGCTAGACGGTATCTTTTCCACAACACCGGAGCAAGCGCCAGCGGGCGTGGCATCGACGGAATTATTTTCGCACAGAGCCCGGTGCAGGTTGCCTTTTATGCTGAAGTTATCCTCTAAAATTGCTTTCTCGCTTATACGACGCGGCGTTTCTTACTCGGGACCGGCAAATGAAACTCCTCTCCTGCCTCGAAGTTACAGCGTTAGGAATAGCATCTTCCGCATAGAAAAATTAAGATCCTCAACATCCGAACGAGCTTACAGCAAATTGTTTGGCTACTGTCACTTCCGGTCGAAGTCGATACGATTTTCATCCGTGAGCAGCGGAAAAACTGGGTTGTCGGCGGCGTGGTTTTTCGAAACGCTGGTTGCGCGTATGACGCGTTGATATTTCCCTGGTACGACGTTAAATTGTCCGCAGTAATTGAATATTTTTTCGCGTGGAATCCTTCTGTCGTGCATCGGCGACCACCGAACGCGCACAAGAGTGTACGCGCGCGCGCGGCCGTCACTAACGATCGCAGCTTTTAATCAAACAAAACGTCCGGATTGACGGGCACGTAAACATACGTCCGTAAATAAATCGTCGAAAAATAAACGGAGCCCGCAAAACCTACGTCCGACCGACACCCGGCCCGACTTTGCCGGTTTTCTCGTATTTTCACCGCTTTTGTCCGAGCGGTCGAGTTACTACGCTCATCGTCCGCGAATTATTAATACAAAATCGGCTCCTAGTGTGGGAGATGTATGCCCATAATTATGAAACCGAATCCAAGTCGTATATTTCTTGCTTAATTAAAGAATAAAATCAATTTTTTATTTATTCCTGTTTTCCGCAACAAACGCAGAACATTTTTATTTTGCATAAACATCCGCAGCGTAATAATCACCATTCTTTTCTACCCTCGGAAAAGAGTGATGACTACACACATAATTGATTAACAAAGCTGTATTCTTTACAATTTATCCATTGAATTTTATTTTCAAACTGGGGTGCGGACTTAAAAAATCATTTAACGTGTAATTTAAGAGGGTGACCACCGTAATCCACAGTCTGTCGACCAGTAAGTCAAACCTCGTCTTCCCACATCCTTCAAGCAACTTGCTCCGACTTCGCAGAATTCCTACATCGAGCGAAAGCGCTTTCATCGCGAATCCGCCCACGCTCGGCTCGATTCGAGAGCGCCTTAATTAAACAGCAGCCGCAGGTGTCGAACGACTGCCACAACTCTCTCCCAGGGGTGTCCTCCGTAGGTTTGCGCGCATTGCGAAACTGATCCGGCGGGATCGCAGTGTATAAAAACCGCAGGGTAACGGCATCAAGGTTTGCAGAGGGTGCGGTAATAATCGTAAACAAGCATGGAGGCGAAGAAAAACGACGGCGGAGGGAGCGAGAGCCTGGCCCGTTTATTTTAATTCGTTGTGCGGCGGTAGCCGGGCCACCGGTCGATCATGAAGAATTTTACAATCCCGGGTCCGCAGGAACGCGGTGGAAAAAACGCGGAACGAAAGAGAGGACACGGCGAAACCGGGACGTAGGAAGAGTAAAAGAGAGAAAGAGAGTTCACAGAGAGGGATTCCGTTCGTGGGAACGCAGTAGCCGGCGGGCTGCTCGTTCGAAACAAAGCCGCAAGCCTCGTCGACCGCGAAACTTAACACCGCTCGCGGAATCCAGACGGAGAAACGGGCCCCGTGACGCCGCCGCCGTGTAAAACGTTGCCCAAGCGAGGAAAGCGAGAACAGCAGGCACAGAAAAGGAAAACGAGCAAGAAACAGGGCCAAGATCGGCGAGAGAGCAGGTCGAGTCTGGCCGGACTGCCGCGCGGCAGACCCGAGGCCGAAGAAAAGGGCAACGCGCACTCCTACGGGGTTTTCTCGCCCCCAAGCTAACCTTCGACGTCCATTTCGCTGCCGTATCATTTTCACACTTTACCCGGCTGGAAATTGCTACGTGCCGCATCGCGATTTTATCCGACCAGCAGTTGTGTTTACGGAAACTCGTTCCAAGGCACTTGGCTCCCATTCCGCGCGGCATATCCGCAGTCTGAGTTACCGGACATTGATCACACGGTCCATCAGCCAGAAAACGTTTCGATTCTCATTTTACGATTCTTATAGAGTTTCTCGCGCTAATTCCGAATCTGTTCTTAATTTTTTAAAACATATCTTTTGACTCTGCACAAATATAGATCTAAACTTTTCCGAATCCAGTGATGTGCAATACTAATACATTATGATTGTTTAAACATGTCTCAGAACAATGCAATATCTTTTATAATAACATCACAATATTTGTTAAATGTTGAAAAATATGTCTTTTCATGTTTTCTGTAAAACTGTATAAGAACAGCATAGTCAGAATCGAAACGTCAAAAAGAGGTTTGAATTTGTTGGACCGTGTTACTAGACTGCGGATGTTTATGTAATTTGCAATTTCTGTTGGCAAAGTTGAAGAGAGTGGATTCACTCTCAAGAGTTCATAAAGTTCCGCAGTCTACTGATTACACTCTGCAATTAATTGTTTAAGTTCCTATCACCTGATGGTGACTTACGTACGTTATGGAGTGGTGAGGTAGAATTTAGTTTCTTTCCGGTAATCTCGGTTCTTAGGATATTTAAACGCGAAAGAAAAGGCGAACTTTCCAATTGAAGAATTGGAATAATTCATCCGATCGAGGATCTAGATTGTCCTGCAAGGAAGAGCGACGGGAAACGGGGAAACTGGCGCTGAGATATAAGCCGTCGACTGTTGGAAGAGAAAATCGCCACCTAAGCAGAAGAGAAAGAAGAAAATGATCCGTCTACGATGAAGAACGTTCTCCACCGGCAGCGGGGATAAATTAAAAGAGCGTTCTTCGGGGGCCTGGGTGTAAAAAGGGTCGGATCGTAAATCCCACGCTGGAAAATATCCGATTACAATTATCTTCGAAATGATCGTGGCGCGTTACATCTCCGACGTTCCTTTGGAACGCGAAATGATCCTCTAGTCGTCTTCTGCAGACATTATCGTGACCATTCCAGAATGAAAAATGTATACGAAGAAGACCATCTTCGAAAGCGGAATCGTTCTTGGTTAATGCTGATAGCGTCACCCTTCTTTCTAATAGCAGAAACATCGAAGATCATCTTTAAACAGTACATCTCGTAAATTCGAGGGTTAGTGGGGCAGCAGTTTTTCGAATTTCTTGAAGCCAATCGGCACCACCGCGTTATCTAGCCGAACGTGTACAAATTGAATGTTAATTTCGCCGTTTCCAATATTCGCTCCGCTGCGTCCACAATCGAAATATCCTGGAACGAATGTTCGCCGATAAGTGGCGTTATTTTCGCCGGTTTACGGCTCGAATTATCACGCGGCGAGCAACGTTTTCGGTATGTTTATTGCGGTGCGAAACGTGCCAATAAAAATACTCCTGTTTCTCAAGTCCTCGCTCCGAACGTTTCCTCTGGAAATCGAGTTACCGCACGCGTGAACGGAGTTCGAAGTGAATGTGACGACTTAAAATGGGACAAAAAGAATTGTTTTAGAAGTTGAAAATTATTACACAGATATTTATAATAATTATTATTTGTATTATACTATTATACACAACAGTATATGCATACTTGTCGGAGGACTCCATCCAGTGCAATTTCCAAATCGTCTCCACCAGCTTCATAGACGAAGCGACACAAGCCGTAATTCGAAAGAGAGATGATTTTTTAAAAATGGGACCGTTACGATGCTATCAGCATTTTATTATGGCGGACGCGTCTCATTATACTCGCAGCGCGAATCAAGCTTCGGGCCTAGAGAGCTACTGAAACTCCCGAAATCCTGGCATTGTCCCGTGTATTTTCTCTGTGGCGGAGGCACAATCGAGAACAATACGTTTCCCAGAGCAACAAGAGCCCGGTGGAAGACCAAGGAAAACGCCAAAACCCTGGAAGCAATTCCGAGAACAAGAACTTCCTTCGGCGTGTCGGTGGCCAACTGCAGCCACCTGGAATAACTCGCATTTTTTCCTGGAATTAACAGAAATTAACTGAAGAATCTCTGTTACGTGGGTGGTTGGAAGAAACTACTGTTGACAAAGTGCCGGGCCCGTTTCTTCGCGTAGAAAATAACAGAGACGGTCACGTAGTCACGCGGACGCGTCTTCTTTTGGAGAAGCGAGGGCGTCAGCTGGCGAAAAAGAAAATGTTTAATGGCCGCGTCGCGGACAGCCAAGAGGGAAACGTTCTCGTCTCCGTTTAATTGTATCGCGACTGTCGTATGCCGGCAACATTATTATCGTGCCAGTGGGGAGGTGCAGGGGTTGGAACTCGCGTAGACGAGCTCCATCCCCTCGGCAGAGCCCTCGATAAAACTTTCGCGAAATTACACGCTCGGTAACAAGCTCTTTCCATGCAAATAATCTTGCCGCGGTGACGCCCATCGTCCCGCGGTAACCCATATCGCAACCCCGCCGACAACTAGTCTAACGTTATAGCTTTTTTCATCGCCACTTACCGATCTGCAATCTGCCCGACGAGATAAGTGACGAATAGACTGCGGATCCCTGTGCAAAATGCACGGGCTCTCCGCCCGGCGCTGTAAACGAGAGTTATCTGGAAATTTATGTCCCCCTTTAACAAGTTTAATCATCTCGATGCGATACGATTAGGGTTCAACACTCTTCCAGTACTCGTGTGAATAAAGTCCGCGATTTTAGGGGAACTCTTTAAATAAATTCTAGAATGCATCCCCGTTGGAGTTTTCGAACTTCCGCGGACGCGAATTACAGATAGAGGATGGCACTTTATGATAGATATGATCACGTTGAAGAATATGTCAAGATTACTAGACGATTAATGGACGTTAATACTGTCCCACCTTATTTTTAACTTGCCGGTTCGTGATACTGCAGATACTGTCTAAATTTCCGCAGTTTAATCACCGTTCTCATAAATCAACCCTCAAGAAAGTGAATTTGCATAGAGATCTCTGTCCCGCAGATTGTGTCCCCGAGACCTATGCGTTTCAGAATTCTCTACCGTCGTTTCGCCAGTGTTCCGTGTAAATTTTAGAGAAATAATTCATCGTATGTATATGTATATATATATGTATATGCGAGAAAATGAACAATTAAAAATTTTATTTACAAATACAAATTTGAACAAAATCCCAAACAGTAGTTTGAAAAGCGTTCTGCCGTTAGCCCAAAGGGGTGTACGTTATTACGAATGTGCTTTTATCCCGGAAATACTACAGGATTAAGGACTAAAAATAAATTAGTGGCATACCTCCAGAAATAAGCGGAATGATGCTAGTATATATATATAATTATCGTCGAATTTATTATTGTATAGAGTAGGTTTCCGACCCCGAATTCGAGGCAGCCGATTGTTCGCCGATATTTATTATCTTAACACCCTGTATATTACGGGGAAAAAGAGCGAGCAATACGTTTCCGGGTGGGACCGTTGCGAATCTCGACGTGATTCATGGCCAGCCTGGCGGAATAGAGCGGATAGCAAACGTCGATTCGTTACAGAATTACAGTGGCCCGTGACATAATAAATATACGGGGGCAGGGAACAATAAAATTCAGAGTCTGCGAGTTTCCATCGCGACGAGAGACAATCCATTTAATCTGTAGCTTATTGGTCAATCGTGAAATCTTAGCTTTAACTCAACACGAATGAAGTGAGCAGCTGTTTGTAATTTTTTAAAAAGATATTTTAAATTTCGTTACATAGCAGCCCCGTATTCGTTCCGGCTTGCATCGAATAAATTCTCCGCTAGCTTTGTCGCGGCGCGAGGCAACACCTGATTTGAAAGTATTATGAGCCCCTAGTGTGCTCGGTACATAACAGCACTACCATTAATTACGGTGAAAATAAAACGGAATAAAATTACCGAAATTAAACCGAACGCTCGAAGCGTCACGGCGCTCCTTTGTTCGCTTCTAAACGTCAGAAAAATACGGAAGCACCATGAAAATTAGCCTTTGATCATCTGAACGTATTATACTGGCACGTTTCTATACCAATTTTACTGTAAATCCTGCCGCACGCGATGGAAATTCCTGCTGATTCACCGTGAAGTCCATTTTGGCTGATTTTGCATTTCTGCTGGTCATGCTACTTCAAAAGTTACGCTCAAACGTGTCCAAACAATTTTTCTAAATTGTTAAACGTATCGATACTAGTTAGTCTGCGGATCTTTATGCAGATTGAAAACTTTCTACCTGAATAGCAACAAATTCGTTCAACGTTTTTGCAGTTTTAGGTTACACCTACACGTTTTTAAGTAATTGGATATTGTTCATCCATGTAGACAGTTACGATATTGGTAAATAAAATAAACAATTGCAACACGTGTGAAGTTTTAATTTTTAAAATAGACATTTCAATCGCATTTTAGATTAGATTCGAAATAAAACATAAACGTCAGCAAAAAAATATGGCCACGCAGATTGTAATCAACATTAAAACGGTGGGCACCGTTTGTGACACACAATTTCCAAAAATAATGAAATTCTATGTAATCAGCAATGGCAAGCATATTTATGTGGTAATTTTCATGGTAACATTTCTCGTTACAATGAAAACCTCGTTTACGCAGCAGTCTGAAAACCGTGCACCTTTTCCACCAATCCCAAAAACAGAACCTTGTCCCTGTTAAAACAAACGACAAATGATTTCTTTACCAATTTCCACAAATGGAGTGTGCGTTTCACGCATTCGTAATAAAATTCCACAGGTTCAAAACACAGAAAATGCTCATTATATATGAAGATGACCAAAAGAAGTTCCAGCTACGATCATACTAATATCTACAGTAGAACCCCGCTAGTTGCAAGTTGAAAACATGGCTGAAAGCTCGAGGTAACCGATGAACCGTATGTGAAACGCCCGTCACGATTCGCGCGCGAATATCGAGAGTGCAATTACCGAGGTTCTACTGTATTGAAAAAGTTCTGACGTTCGACACGTTCCTCCTAATTGCTTGCTCGTGAAATTGAAGCGTCGATCTCGACAAATCTTGGGGAACGAGTCTCGGAACGTGCCAATGTTTATTAACAACCAGCAATAACAATGAACGTCGACGGTATCCCCTGTGGTCGGCAGGGGAACGCATAAAAGTCGATTTGGACTTTCAGTGCGTCGCCAACCGCCGCCTTTAATGGACAATTGAATGCGTTGTAAATCTTGCGGCGGTATAAAACCGGTGCGCCGCGAAAACGGATTAATGGACAGAAGTGACCCGCTTATCCGTTGGGGGTGGGCCCGAGGGGGAGAAAAATTTCATCGTTCGCCGGTCCATAAATTTCCGGCACTGTCAATGACTCAGCGACGCAATCAAGACTCGGCTCGCGAGCATGGGACACGTAGCCGAGCGGTATTACAAAACTTGCTTGTCGTAAAACTGGCCACCGCGAAATTAGACGGTGCGCACGGGACCAGATGGCACACGCTGTCATTCTTTCTCTCCCGGTCTTTCTTTCCCCGCGATTCTATTTCACCCTTTTCCCGAGTCGTGTTCTCGTGGCCGCTACCGCTCCTTACGTCTCTGTTAAATCGTTTTCCTCGTTTCACGGCTGTCAACCACGATCTTCTATTTGCCCACGCTTGTTTATTCCGACCCTGCAGTTCGCGGAGTTTCGTTAGCATCGGCCGACAGCCGCGAGTAACATGGGCGATGCGTTTAGTCGCGAGTTGTTGCCGAAAATTGTTTAGCTTATGCCATCGTTCCGTTGTAAGTGTGTGTGTGTTTAGACTATAAGAGGTATTTCACTCCCTCCCTCTCTCAGAGGAAGAATGTAAATAAATAAAAATGTAAATGTAGTCATAAGGAATAAGTATTAAGTAGTTTTATGTAGTAATAATAAGAATGAGTACGCGCTGGGATAAGCCATTTACATATAAGGACTGAACGAAGTGGATGGTATTCTAAAGGAGAGGGAAGGTGAAGAATTTGTAACCCCGAGGGGAATCGAAGTTTAACAGTGTGAAGTTTAAAAGAAAGGAAGACCCGAGAAAAATGATGCCTTATAGAAAATGTTAACACTCACGACAAAAATTGCAGCAGCTACTAAAAAGTTCCGAGAAAAATTGTAGAAATCTAGAAACGAAATGTCTCGCGTTCTATTGCTGGATCTGCGAAAACGTTTTAGGACCCGAGAGAAAAATTCGTAGAACCTACTAAAAAGTATTAAGATCCTTGAAAAAATGGTGGCGTCTGAAGAAGGTTTAGACATTCCGGAGAAGAAATGGAGAGCTTACAGAAAAATATTGAGACCCGTAAGAAATTGAAGCTATAAAAATATTTGAGACCTGCGATAAAATTGTAGGGTTTATAAAAGAATTGTAGAAGTTACAAGGAAAAAATTGTAGTCTCAAACTTTGGTATGAAATCTACAAACATGGGCTTGAAACAACGAAGCTTTCTAAACCAGTTCAGTCACGTAACAACAAAGAGAAACGTAGGGATCATTTTTATTTATGCGAGATTTCGCAAAACAATTTATTCCAGTGCGATCCGCCACGATAGACGGTTAGCCTGTGGAATGCTAAAACGGAGACTGTATAACAAATTAACAGCATAAACCCTGGTAGCATTAATTCAACCGGAGTCTTGCACGACGGGAGGCAATGTCGAACAGTGGAAAATATGCAATTGAAATACAGCACACAGAATTTCTAACAAATTTCGCGCACTGCTGTCAAAAGATTATGTATTCCCTCGAAGTCTTTCGGTGGGTAAAAAGCCGAGCTCTCTCTCTCTCAGCTCTCGGTCAATTAGAATAAATTTCTTCCGACAACAATCGGTAGGAGAGAACCGCAATAGACTCGACGGGGAATCCGGATTACCCGGCTCCCTTTTGTTTCCCTGAATATTCATCGGAGGCCGATTCGTTCGACGTTTGCAGGATTTTATGGCCGCGCGGCGAGAAGCGAGCCCGCAATCGGAAGTCCAAATCGAGAATGGTTCCGGCACTGCTGTCGAGAGCGAGCGAGCAAAGCGGAGCAAAGCGGGCAAATTCGAGCCGGCCATGCCGCGGATCGATAGATCGTATTATTCGCCTGAAAGTGATCCGGTAGGAGAAGGACGATAATCCAGGCATCAGACGCGAAAAGCTCGCACGATCAGACACCGGGGAATTGTTCGCAGCGGTCGCGCGCTAGCCGAACGCTTAGCCTAACAGGCTTACCGGTTAATTGGATCTCGATCGAGCGTACAAAGTCGGCCGTGTTACAGCTTCGCCAATTTCGATTGTCACCGATGTAGACCAGCCGTGCTGCCAAGCCTTTTCGTTTCGAGGATTTCTCTCACCGACTGTCGCCGGCAGACTATGATGCCAGTTTGACCTAGGTCGTCCATAAAACATCGATTAGGGTCGGAGTAGGTGATTCTTCGGAATCAGATGTTCACAATTTTTAAGTCGCGAGGAGAAATTCTTAATTTTAAATAATAATTGTTACGTTATTAAATTATTTTATATCAAATTAATTACTATACATTTCAGTATTGTATGAGTAATGGAAATATTCTAGGTCAGAAAGGGTGAAAAGTCTTAAGGAATTATAGCATTTGATTTTTGGGAACGCATAAAAATGGCGCATGAAATACACGGGTGTGATTTATTATGCGCAATGCAAATCAAATTGTAAAACACGTTAATTGTGCGTGTAGGCTCCAGCGGTCCGACCTCGCGATCACTAGTTGGTTTAATGAGACATTAGGTTTCTATCCCCGGTTCATTAATTATTCTCAGTTTATCAAGCTATGTTATTACGACACGTTTCTCGGTTTCGTTCCGGTGCCCAAGGCAAACGCGGGTCTGAGTTAGTCAAGCATCTATCCCGTTTACTGTAAGTCGAGGAAGTTTCGTGTGAATGAACATGTATCCAGAATAATCAATCTTTGTAGACTGACGTACCTGTATGTGAGGTGGTAGGTCTATTGTGTGTAAGATTGTTGTGTAATATATTCTGAATGACGCCTGCTGCCGACATTATGATAGGTATAATTTTCACGCTGTACTGGCGCCATGCTTGTCACGGGGAAAAGTATTTTTATGCTCTCCCTATCTACACTTCTTTTTGTAACACCGTGTCTTTAGTGCCGGTGAAACATACTGATCGATCAAACATTATTGAGTTCAAACGATTATGAATTGGCAATTATACAGGGTGTCTCAGTCAAAGCAGGCCACCTAAACATCTCATTTATTTTTAATGACACGAAAAGTATTTATGGCATAATTTAAATGTTATCGAAGGAGGAATATCATAGAGGAAGAATTTTTTTCGTCTATTTTTAATTGTTATATTTTTATCAGGAAACTTTTTTTAATTTAAAAATAAAGGTGATATTTAGGTGGCCGGCTTTAGCTGAGACACCCTGTATATTGTACAGAGTGATACATCATTTCTCACATTTTCATGCAGCAACTGGAAGATATACAGGCGTACAGTATATATAAATTGACTTCTTCTTGCAGGAAGTTCTAATAACAAAGAAAATCATAGAATTCCATCTTTCCTCTTGCTCTTGCTCACCTCTGGCTCTTTCCTTCGCCGCTTTCGCATTAATTGCGTCCACAGGACGGTCGAAGAGCATCGCTATGGCGATGCGGTATGCTTCGCCAGCCCTGGGAATAGACTTCGAATTTACTAGTTCGTCCCAGTTGATTTTCAGACAGAACGGCCGGGGGTGCGGCATCGGATGATGGAACATGGAAATGATCGTCGACCTCGGCGCCGTGCTGCATTCTGGTTTTGAAGGGGGCCAATTGTTGTGCAGACGGGCACGCAGCGCGAATTATATCGTCGAATTTTGATGAAGAAATTATTGCCTCGGCGCGCGGCGGCGGCTGCTGTGAGGACGGTTATCATCCGACGAACCGCATCTGCTCGGTGATTTTTTACCGAAATTGTTGATCCCGAACACAGGTATCTCCACCCCCGATTGTGCAATCTACCGTTGGTGCTCGCGCGCACGCTCGTGAGCGATCTTTTTCCGCGAACACGCCGGAATCTGAAATGGTAATGCCAAGCGGGCGTTAAATCGTCGGTTTTGTTCGCGGTCGATCGGAAATTAAACGATCGATTTTAATTATCCGGAACAGACGGCCGAATTTTGTCAGCGAGCCGGCATGGCTGCGCGGACGGTTTTTAATCGCGCGATGATCAAGAGCCTGGAATTCACAATCACCAAGAAAACACAATTGGCGGCGGGTGAATCGATACCGAACCGTTGTTCGAGTGCACGCTCTCGTTGCCGGCGTAATATACGATACTCTCGAGCGCAATCCATCAGAGCCGATACCGTGGATATGCTCGATGAAAAATGATTGATTTTTATAGAATTCCGTCCCCGAAAAATCATTATCCCCCGGTCGGAATGATTGGTCGGCGGAACGTAGAATTCGAAATCCAATTAAACTGCCTTGCGCTTCGTCACGCGGCTAACGGACTGCACTGCCGCAGTCGACGGAATAGCGTTGTCGATGGTTGGCCATAATCAGGCTGCTGGCACGACAAAAATCAGCAGGTGTGTATTATTACTGGTACATTGTCTGCAAATCAATCAATTGCCGTCTGACCGCGTGCGCGACGAAAGCAGGAATTAATACAGGGTGTCTCGAAATTCCTTCAACATCCGGAAATGGGAGGTTCCTGAGATCATTTGAAGCGACATTTTCCTTTGCAAAAATGACGTGCCCAGCTTTGTTAAAGAGTTATTAACGAAAAACACGGACCAATCAGAGCGCGGGTGTAGCGAACGTCGCTGTTGGTCGAGCCAGAATCAATCCGCTGTAGCCGCGCTCTGATTGGCCAGTGTTTCTCGTTAATAACTCCTAAACAAAACCTCCGACGACATTTTTGCAAAGGAAAATGTCGCTTCGAGTGATCTCAGGAATCTCACATTTCCGGTTGTTGAAGGAACCTTGGGACACCCTGTATAAACAAGTCCGATCGAGAGAAGCTCGTAAGATGTTTATGATCTTCAGGATCAAGCTGTTCATCGGAGCTTCTGCTGGCATAAATCTCTCTTCGAGTTTCATGGACTCGCCAAGAACTCTTGCAGCTCCTCTTGGAGCCCTGAAGATCCTTAGGGCATCCTTGTGTTTCCCTCAAGTCCTCGAGCTTCCCTGGCAGCTACTTGGCTCCTTTAACCGTCTTTCATCGATTTCGGGTATCCTAGGATGTCCTTCAGAAACAACTTCAGATAAATTCTTCACTGTTTCTGGGGTTTCTAGGAATTTTCTGAATACCCCCAAGCTTTTCCGAAAGCATTCGGCGCTCCTGGGAAGTTTGGAGTTCCTCCGAAAACCATTATGCTGTCTTGAGATCAACTGAGATTTCTGGGGAAGATCTGACATATTTACCGAATGTTCTTCAATTTCCTAGACAACCCTCTCGGCTTCCTTGGCCAATTTCACTGTAACTAGAGCCTTTAAGAAAGTCCTTACGCTTTTCTAAGCTTCCGTGGTTTTCTGCAACCAGTTACCTCTAGAAATCTTTCTGTGTTCTTATAAAACCCAGCTTCCCTGGCAATCCTTAGCTATTTTGTGGTCCTCTCGACTTCCTCGGGAGTCCTTGGATCCTTAATGAAAGTTCATAGAGCTGCTCGGCTCTTCCAAGTGTCCTCACCACTCCCACCATCCGTAGAGCGTCTCTAGAAGTCCTTGTACTCTTCTAAGCTCCTATGGGCTCCTCTGGGTGTCCTCAGGCTTTCCTGAAATCATTCACGCTTCTCTGAGAATTCATAAACTTCTATAGGCTCCCATTGGGCTTCTGCGAGAGTCCTGATACTCTCCAGGACTCTCCAAGTCTTTCTAACAATGTGAAGCGACAGTTAAGCCACGACGTTACCGAAATGAAGAATTGCAAATTATTCTCGTGCACATTGTGCTGAGATTCTCGTTTAAGGATTCATAATTCACCAGTTCCACGGGCATCGTATCTAAAGTACAGTGGTTTGATTGTCTCTTAGGAATACGTTGTTATCAAACGCACGCAAGCCAAGCTCGAAAGTCTGTCGCAGCACGCGGATGTCGCGAACAGACAGAGATCCTCTTCGAACGGAGCAGCCTCGGACAACAATGTCCTCGAAGCATGAGATTGCAGATTATCTCCCGTTTTAACGATTCATAATTCATCGGCTACAGAGGTTGCTATCTGAAGCGCAGTGGTTTGATCGGCACTTACGGCCGCGTCGTTATCAATGAACGCACACGGGGCGAGATTCGAAGTTGACAATCGAGCGACGTCGCAGCGTGCGGATGTCGTACGAGCGGCACTAAAATTAAGGGAGGCGTAAAGTAGACCCCGCGGTGAGTGAATGAACGTGTCTCTTTTACGACGTCCCATAAAGAAGCGCGCCGGCTGCGTCGGAGGACCGACCAAGACGGAAAATAGAGAAAAGTGAGCCGGCGGTGTATAGCCGTGGAAAAACTAGCGCGTCGGGCATAAAAAGTCAAGCGAACTCGTCAAACATAATTATTTTCACTCGATACAACGTATCCCGCCCCTAATTGGTCGGTACTCCGCTCGCGCGAAAATAAAACCGAACGGCAGCAAGTAGCAAACATTTTTCCGCATCGCTAAGTGGTCCATGACGATTCCGCGCGTTCCGATCGCTCGGTTATTTCATTCGGTCTGGCACGCTGTTTCATTTACCTTTTTGTCCTGCTCCGGGTTTTTCGTTACTTTTTTTTATTTTTCCTCCACTCCGCTTTTGTTTTGCCGCTCCGGCGATCGTTGGGAAACGATGAGCGCATTGTAACTACCCGCTCCCGTTTGAACTGGACGCTTTTCTAGTCCGCGCGATCCAACTGTTTGTAGAACAGGGTCGATGCGAGGAATAACTGCGTGATCAAGGCACGTCGTAATTTAATTAGGCGGGTCCACCCTCCGAAATTTAATGTCAGTGTCTTCTGGCAAAGTGAAGTCGTTAAAAGGAGCAAGGGAAGTTCACGCGGATGTTCCCTGTGCAGGTTGAATGTTCGCGGGAGTTGAGTAGCTTGCTGGTAAAAGTGCAAAATTAGGATTCGCCAACATTTCGAAGCACTTGAAAGATTTTGAGTGATGGAGTGAAGATTTGAGTGTCGATCATCGAGCCAACTGCTCATTGGGCTATTATATATGTATATTAATTCCTTCTTGCAAGTGTAATGATCATGGCGTCGGTAGCGTTGATAGAGTACAAATGTATGTCGTTAGATATCCAGCTAATCACAAAGTGAAATTAATAAATATTATCTGTGTGTTATCCTCAATCCTCAATTCTTAACAGGCTCTAACAGAAGTTAGAGTCCAGGAAATTATGAGCCAGAGCCGCAGCAAAGTCGCCAAAGGCGAGCAACCGGCTAGCGAGACGTTGAATCGGCAACGGGTCGATTAGCGCGTCCCGGTGCGTCTTCCGTTGGTCAAATCCTCGCAAGGAGGCGACCGTACGGATCGAATCGTCGTGTAAATTGGACGAGTCCCAATCCGAAGTCCAGCTGGCCAGTGGTTGCTTAGCTAAACGAGTTCCTTGAAGCCGTGTGATCTCGCAGCGGGTCCCATCAGTTTGCCAGCCGGGATTCGACGGTGCTATCCGCCGATAAACCGCGACAAGCCGTCCCACTTTCCTTTGAGGCTTTTCTATCGGTTGGTATCCCTCGAGTTTCACCCTCGTCGTTCCTCGTCCACGTGTGTTCAAGAAACTCGAGAAAAACAAGCGGGAAACGTATGTACGTTCTCGAAGGAGCTGCTTCCAGCGAGAACGGTGAAAGGAAATTTGATGGAAACAATTTCGTGGCTCCGAGAAGAGGACGGAACAAGAGGGTCTATCGATTAGACGTTGAATAATGTCGCCTCGATTACCGGACTCTTTCTTCCCGCTTTAAAAAGACGAATAGACTCGGTCCGCTGCCTCTTCCATCGTATTTATGCGGCTGAATCGCTGGGACCGAAGGGTGCGGAGGGAAGAGCTTTCTCTATCCCTTTGCAGGAAACTTCATTTATTTCACGTGAATGGGGAAACGGTCTTGAATCCAACCGACGCAGCGGCTGGCTAAGGGGAAAATCGCGAGGATTCCCCGAGCATTAGTCAAACGAGCTTTCGATCTGTACGCGCGAGTCGATTTAGTACCTTGAAAAAGACTCTCTTCCCCTCCGTCTCTTCTTCAAGCCACCCTCCTTTAATCTTTGACTCGATTGCCTCCGCGAAACACGCGGCCCAAGGAGGAAGAGTTACCTTAAGAAGAAAACAAGAACCCCGTAAGACGGTCTGAAACCCTGCCCGAACGTCTCGACGGGTTTTCGGCCAGTAATTTTGGCGCTGCACGGGGAATCTTCGGTGATCCGCAACCCCGCTCTGTCCTACTTTCCTTTGAACCCTTTCGACGGGCTCTCAATTCCTTCTACTCTCTATCGGTTTACTGCCTCCACGGGACTAAAGAGGCCGGCAACGCCGCCATACAAGAAATAAGTTTGCCGTCTTATTTACCGCGAGCCCGGAATTTCCTCGCTGATACATCAAAGACAGATTAAGGAGACTCTCGACTGAGTTGATCCGAGACGCGCACAAAGGCACGGCACCGTATCATTTCATTTTCCGTCGGACACATTGTAACGCCGAACCAAGACTCGAGGAACCCCTTCCCCATCAGGATTTCTTCGGAAACTCTTGATACGTTGCAACATTTTTCTCCATAAATTGTTTCTAACACGCCTAAGGTTATCTGAAAAATGGCAACGACTTGTTACAAATAATAGAAATGATACCATTGAATAATAGCGAACGTATACTATAATCTTGGAAAGTTTATCACTAACGAAGACACGATTGGAATAAAAGCTGTATACTTTTCTTCCAAGAGTATAATATCGGGGTACTTCTATTTAAAGAGAATTCAATTTTATTTAATAATCCGAAAACTTTATTTGATTTATCGCACAATTTCAACGTACCAAGAGAGGACATGAAATATCAATTTTTAAAGTAATTACTTAGATGAATTTAATTTCGCGGGCGGATGGTACAAACGGGTATGTAATGAACTGATTTAATTTATACGAACATTTCAGTATTAATTAAATGTAAATAGCTGGTTTTTAATTGTCCAACATTTATTTCGCCTCTTAATGTTCATTCTTGCATGGTTATACTCGCGTTTCGTACCTCTGGAGATTTCATTTCCTACGTGGCTATAATTTTATAAATATATGTATATATACTCAGAATAATTATACAGATGGCGCAACGAATATAATTAATGAAAAATTTTGTTTTGATTACAGGTGAGTGCGCCGTTGTGATACTCTAGACTAGGCGAATTCAGGGTAAGTATAACAATATATTTAATGTTTACAGTAGAAAATTAGTTTCTTAAAATGCGTCTAGAAAAATTGCGAATTGCATAAAAATCCGCAGTCCAGTTTTAAGAATTAAGTTTTCACGATTCAAGCGAGAAGCTTAAAGCGATCTAGGTCTGTGACGAGGGAGAAGCATCTCAAAGGCTGTCTCGTCCCCTTCTTCCGGGAGCGAAAACATCGGGCGACAGTCGAACGGAATAATTAATTGGCCCATTTGGAGAGCGGCCCGACCTCGGTACGAATTTCGTCTTATCGAAAGAACGGGCTGGAAGTGTGATTGTGAAGAAACGCGCCGTGGAAAAAGAAGACTCGGCTTCCCCTGCCTGGAGAGAAGAAAGATGGCCGGCTCGAAGTCTAATAAAAACTTTCCCTGTCTTTTTACATTCAGCGGGCGTAGCGAAGGGACGCAATCAGCCACGATTCGAATGGATGTCGCTAATTTGATCGGCGAGATAACGAGGCTAGAATCGCCTCGATGTTCCGAAACTTTGATATCTTCGTAATTTAACAACTTCAAAAAATCCCATCTTGTTTAGGCGCTCTAAATCTTCCCGAACAGAAAAATTCTTTTTCTTGTGAATTTCGAGAGGTCTGTAAAGTGGAAGTAATTCTAATTAATAAAGAGGAACCTGGTTCCGTAGTTCCTTAATAGAGACGATGCTTAGCGTTCAACGATGTCTTAAATGTCTTGTACCTGAGAGAGTCTGAGCAGTTTGGTTATTACAAGAGGTTACGAACTTCCAACCCCTAACCCGTGTATAGTTCGTTCACATACCGTGTCTGCTGTTCGTTTATCAGTTTCAGCAAGCCCTTTGCTAAATCCCAATTTGTTCCTTTCGGAAGTTCTAATATGGACGCTAATCCAACACCCTCGCTCCCTCGGCTACTGTCGGAGACGCAGATGACTGCGAAATCGCTATGGACTTTTGAATGATGAAGTAATTCAGAGTCGTCCTCAACTATGCGAACCAATTAATAGGCGGCGATCAAATTATTAGTGTCAGGAAAAATATATTTTTACATTTTGTTATTACGTTATTGTTTTATTAATATAATTCTTGTTTCGAGATATTTAATGGAAAAGAATATTAACATCAAATGAGTCCATATAATATTGAAATAACAAGCACCATTCATTTTTGACAATATCCTAAAAATTAAATGCTAAACTCCTTTCTAAAAATTTTTACTCAGACCACTTTCATAATTATGGGCACGAATATTAACCGATATGCTGCCTGACAATTGCATTATAAAATCGAGCATTTCGCGCGCAATGTTCTAATATGTTAAACATTCGCGTTGTTATCGATGCCTGTTCGATCGCGAGAAGTTCGCGAGCTTCGTTAGCGGACATTTGCCGGTTCGGAGCTTTTTTCAGGATGGAAAAAGAAGGCGAAAAGTTGCACATCAGGGTACGGTGACGGTTCAAAAGGTGAGAAAGAGAGAGAGAGAGAGATCGGACAGAAGTCGGCTTCGTCGGCTAACGAGCTTGTCACGGCGTTGCTTAAGAGTTTCGTAAGAAGAAGGCACGAAGAAGGAAGGACCTGTGAAAAATGAGCCGCGAAGCGCAGGATATCGCTGCGCTTACAAAACGTATGATCGATGGGTCCCGAATCCCTTGGAAACGCGCCGCGGAAACCTACGAACAAGAGCTCGAACCGCTTGGATGCTCGTCCCGACATCCCCCCGGATATCTGCCCTTTGACTCGTAACTTTCTCCCGTATCTCGAGATCTCGATTCGGGTACCAACGTCAGACGACGACGACGACGACGACGACGATCCCCGATGCCGAGAATATTTACGAGACTTGGCCTCGACACGCACAATCGCTCGATAAATCATGACGCATTAACGTTCTCCTACGGACCGGAGGAATTTCGAAAAGTTTCTGGCAACCGGCACCATTTCGCAGGGTTTCGGGCTCTGCAGGATTTTTTGGATGTACGCGAATCATTTCAGATCACAGTGAAAACATTTTGCGCCCCTTCTTGCTCCTTTCTGTTGGTAACGACAACAGCCAAATTATTTTTTAATTTTTAACGAGGGAGACTCGTCGTGGAAATTTTGATCCAACGAATATGAATGTTTAAGCATTAAAATGAATGTACATATACAAAAAATATAAATTTCCTTTTCCCTTCTACGACATTCCTGGAGACAAAGACGTTTCGATCACTGGAACTGTGAAGAGAAGGGTACGGCAAGAGGTTAATTCCATTACAGTCATTGTTAACACGAGTATAACAACCTCGACTGTTGCGACCTTGAAGTTACTATGGATTGAGAAATCTAGGTTCGATCAACGGGAGCATTAATGTGTGTAATTTGGTTTCTCAAGACACTAAGCCATACCCATCAATTATGAACAAACTAGAGACGCGCATCTGCTGCTGCCTTAAAATTCTGTCTTCGATTATACATCTAACCATATGATTATTCAATGGATGGAAAGATTGCTCTGATCTCCAAGGTCATTTCATAGTCTTCGCTAAGTAGGTCGTTGAACTCGTCTCGACTTCCGCCGCAACATCGTACAGTTAAACGTGGCACCGTTCTAAAATCGTACCGAAGACCTACAAATGTCCTTGAAAATAATATTCAAGTAAACACGTGGCTGTAGAAGAAACGTACGACATTCGACTTTAACAAAGAGATCAGATATCGTTTCGAGCTTAGCGAGAACAACACTTTCATAATCCGTGGAAGAAACGGGTTAAGTGACACTCGAAGATCCATTTTGAGATTCAGCCGTGGCTGTAGAAACTGCAGGGCCGTTTGTACCATATCGGTGAGCCGCGTCTTCTTTCAAATAGGTCAATTGTTTCGGAAGATCCTGTTCGAAAGAAAAATTGAAAGAGCACTCGTCCGCCGTATCTGGTGGTTCTAAAAACCGGCAAGGTTTCATCCAAATTGGAACCGGATGCTTCACGTCCCCTTGTCGGGCCGGGTCACATGCTCGAGCAAACCCTCGAAGAATTACACCTCGTTGGAACACGATTCTCGTATTATCCCATTAGACGGTATTTCCCGCGGCACAAAGACATCCCTCCCGGCAGAAAGTCTCGTTCGACGTATCGCCTGAGCGAGCATGATCGCGAGCCACCATCTCTGCACACAATAATCGACCGATAACGCAAATCAAATTCCAGCCGCGAAAGAGGTCGGCTGCAATGTCTGCGAATTGAATTCCGACGGCCGTGGGACGCGAGCCTTTTGATCGTGTCCTTAAC
Source organism: Lasioglossum villosulum (assembly GCA_963971365.1). Lineage (NCBI taxonomy): Eukaryota > Metazoa > Arthropoda > Insecta > Hymenoptera > Halictidae > Lasioglossum > Lasioglossum villosulum. The sequence goes on along the minus strand of OZ020497.1, from coordinate 3,237,066 downwards.
TTGGCACGAGAAAGATAGGTGTAGAAGGCGTCCCTTTTTCTCGCCGATTCAAAAGCAAATTCGATTAGCGAGCGACAGATTGATCCTTATTGAATCACGGCTCGCGGTGGTCTTTGTTATCGCGATTCCGTCTACGGAATCACCCCCACTACGATGCCGGGTATGGTTCGCGTTCATCGATCGGTAATGACCTCGATCATCGGTCCAGATAAAAAGATCTTCGTGTCGGATTCGATTTCTTTCTTCGACCCCCCTCTTTCTTGACCCGACTCGATCGGAGATTAAGGTATCGGCTCGGAACGGAAAGGCCACGCGCGTTCCGCGAGAACGCGAAGTCGATTTCGTGTAAATTAAACAGCCGTCGATGGTAATCGATGCGGAAACTTCGCCGAGTAATTATCGAGCCGCCGCATTCCTTCCACCGATATATGAACGCGCGATTTCGCGCCCGGTTCCCGCCCGGGCTACCTGAAACCTTTTTTTCGCGGAGTTATGTTTCGCGTTTATCGTTCGTCATCGATCCTGTTCTGCGTGTAATATAGAGGCTGCACACTGTGACGAGGATATGGTTGCAAGGAAGAACGCCGCAAGTCGCATATTTCTACTTTCGAGATATTGCCGTTTCTTCTAAATATTTCCTTTTATAGCTTCGTAATATACATTCAGCTGTATGTAAAGTGGTTGAAATAAACTGGAATGTTAATTGAGAAATACCATATTTTTATGGTATATAAAAATGCAGAAAATGTTTGTGTCACAATATGCCACCCTCTATACCGTGTAAGTTTTGTATATAACATTTTTTCATATTATTACAAATAACGGCAATATTCAAAGTGGACATAGTTATTGCCCCACCCTGTACATACACACATACATAGTAAATTTGTGATTTCATCAAAATCATCAAATGATTGATCGAACCGTGCGCCGAAATCACAAATTTATTTATATTTCAATTTCGATCGAGAAGAATTTTACCTATACATAGACCCAACACTCTTTTCAAAAATTACCGTAATCTTAGCATACTGACTCTACGAATAGGTTTATCGCAGAATTTTTGCTCACCGATAGCTGGTTCAACAAAGCGTAATAGACTTACTGGTGCACCTAGTGCAACATCGCTCCAAACATGTCAGCCATACGACCAATGAATTAACATCTCTGTCCGGCTGCTATTGATCCACAATACGAGCAGGATACACTTTCACAGTGATCCATCTCGCGACACAACAGTATCATTGCGAAATCCAAACCCCTGCTACGCAGCTGTTTGCACTGCTATCCACAGGTTGATGCAATTTTTCCAAACGTCGTTTCAAGAAATAAATTAGTGATATACAAACCCAATCTCTTACTTCCATTACCAATCTCTTTTTCATGGAGATTTCCTCGACAAAAAGAAAATGATGGAAATGGTGATGCGTCAAGGGTGCGAGGTTCTGTGCATTATTGAAACGTTGCAAAGAAAAATTTGCAGCGGGGTAATCCCCGGTTAATGCACCGTGCGTGCACGTAACAGGCCGCGTGTCGCGTACGGGAACGAAGGAAATTAATTTAAAGAGTGCCGGCGAGGAAGCAGAAAACGAGACGCTTTACGGTGTCCGTGGAAGCCGGAAGCTCGTCGCAAACACGTCCACGGGTCTCGATTCGTTCAGGGCGCGCGGGTACCCGAGGTCTCCCGCAGTCAAAGCGACTAATTCTGATTAGCTCCCAAGCGATCCGAGTATATCCAATTACGGCGTCGCTCGCATGTCGCACCGTTTGTCCGCCTTAATCCCGCGGAATAATTCGCCCCGGTGGCCTGTCATGCACCTCCACTGACAGTGAAATATAGGTGACAGCGTGGCGCGACGTCGCGTTGCTTCCCATAACAGTGTGCGTCGTTCTTTGTCGTCGCACGGCCTTGCGAAACGCGACGAATCAATTAAACACTCAGGACCAAGTCTGTTAAATCGTTTTCCTCGCACTTAACTCGAATCGCGCCACCATCTTCCAGCTTTGCGACGATCCACGGGCACTCCAAAACTCCGATAGAGCCGGCTAATTAACCGGAGCCGCTGCCCGATGATTGATCAGTGATCCGTGAGTCTCATTATCGCGACCGTGCGACTGTCAGCGGACACAATTTATGGCCGACCGCGGCCAACCGCTATCAACCAACACTCTGAAAACTAGGATCCTCTTTCATTGTTACCCAGTGGGTTTGGAAAGTTAGTTAGTTAGTTAGCGGATTTTCACGCTCCCGGGTTTGGCTGGCTTGCTTCCACTATCAGATTGCGGTGTAGTACATTTTGCACGAGATTTTCGCATCGGAACCTGCAAGTTGGTCGCTCGTTCGATGCGATTGTTGAGAATAAGAACGCGCCGGAATCTAGACCAGAACGTGCAAATTAGCGAGCTGCTTGAAGCTGATTCGAAAGCTGCTGCCCACATGTCGGAGCGTTACAATTGAAAATTGAGAGGGTTAACTCTCATTAATTTTCATTAAGGCCTCATACAAAAAAATTTTTTAAAATGCCTTTCTTATTTTAGCATGTAATCTCGTAAATTGTCATTTTTGGAAAATCTTTTTTGTATATCATTTCGTAAACCAATGCTTCTAATTGATTACAAAAAATTAGGTCGTTTGGTACAATTATAAAAAAGTCATTCTATTTTAAATGGTGTAGGTAAACTTTGTACACCCACTGTATCTACAAGCAATTCTAGAACGCTATTTTCTTAACTAGGGTAGATTCCTCGAAGTTGGTACAACATTTCTGTTCGTAAGAAACATCGATCAATCCTTTATCGAGTAAACTGAATGGAGTGGTAACGTTTCATTTCCTCCTAAATTGCAGCCGTAAATGGAAAAATTGCTCGCGCGTTAATTCCAGTTTTCGACGGAAGATTCTATGATATCGAGAGATGCCTGATTTTTCCACAAGAGGCTACCATTAACGAGATACTCGATCCGCTTCGAATGACACAGCTGCTGCATCCTCTTCGAGCGAGAAACACTTAGCAGGCAGTGGCACAGCGTGAAGATTATAGAAATTATGGCGCCCCTAAACAAGACCTTTCCTACCAGCGATTTATTATTACCGTTTTCTCGGCGTTCCACTCGGTTGGTGCTTTCTAATCCGCTGGGAATCGATTCCGCGATATGATAGCGACCTGCGATCCACATCTTCTGTCTGTGGTCCACCTGTGTTCCCACTGATCCTGTTTTGAGAGGATCTCTTCTCTCCAGAGGGTAGAAAAACTTCATATTTCTCAGTGACTGTTCTAAGAATACAAATTCAGATCGGGAATCTATCTCAGGAAATGGATGTAAAAATGTGATGCTTGAGAAATGGTTTTAGATCGTCAAAGTCAAATATAATCCTATTTAAACAATTTTCATGGAATTATGAAAAAGTGCTATTTCAGCGACTGTTCTTAAAATACAAATTTAAGTCGAGACTCTTGACGAGCCACTGAAGTGGATTTAAAAATACGATACTTTTAATTAAAACAATTTTTAGTTGGTCCATCGATCGGTACCAAATCTTCAAACAAATTAAAATAAACTTTTCATTTTCTGGATACTACAATTTGAAACGTTCCTACAAATAGAATAATCAAGATTGATCCAGGACTCGTGTGAACGGGTTTGCGGACGCACTGTCCACGATTCTCGCGTGTTCAGCATCGAAAGGCTCTCGATCCTGAACAGGGATCGAGCACAATGGGTTCTGCACTCGATCCATGCAGCTTTTAATCTCTGGGCTGCGTGCCGGCATTTTCGCGCATCGTCGAGCGGCCGGCGTCGATCAAATGGAGCGGAAAGCGCGCGCTAGCTGTTCTCGTTCCTCCTCTCGATCCAAGCCAACGGTTTCTCGAGATTTCCAGCCGGTCGCGGGACGAGTTTCCTTCCCCTGCTCTCGCCAAGGGCCCACCACCCTTCACAGGGCTAAGAACCCTTGTCTTGAAGTTTTAATGCTCGAGCACCGAGTGTGTGGCCGAGTGCGGACTAAAGTGGGCGACACGGTTCTTACAAGTAGATACTTTTTCGGCTACAAGACTGCATCGAATCGCTAGACCATGGTTGAGCCTCGACTTTTAACCCTTCTGCGATGGGACAATCTGCTCAGAAAAATTTTTGGAATTTTGTTAAGCGCGAGTTTCCGAGTTCCGTAGCTTCGAAGTCGCTCAGTCCTTTTCCGCAATTACCGTAGCCGCTAATTTCCCGTCGGCCGTTGTACCCCCCCGGCGTCTTACAACGGCTGATTATAGCTCGCACAAAGCCACGGCAATAGGTAAACGTTTGTTTAACAGCAGCGTTTCATTATCCTCGGCGATATGCTACAGGAAGCGGGAGTTTGTTCTACTATCTGGACAAATGTCAATATCGAACGTTACTCTCCAACGTGTAATCAGCTGATTAACTTCGGACGATTCTTTCGAAGCGAGGCCTAGCCCAGAAACCCTTCTATTGTTATCGATCCGTAGAAATGTCGAACAAGATTCATTTCTGGTCATGAAGTTTTAACGATTATGCCGACGAAGTGCGATTCAATTTCTTCCCCTCAGGCCCGATATGTCTTGTGCCAGTATTTTTACTTTCTTGAAAGAATTCAATAAAGTCATTCAAAATGCAATCTAGAACACCATGTAAATTACGTTCAGTTGTGTAGAATCCACTTAGAAGTCTAGGCTAAGCTCAAATAAGAAAAAGCACGATTTAAACGAAATCATTTTCCATGAGGAGACAGAACAGACTTGTTTATGTTTCTTCCGAAAAGAAAGGAAAAAGTAATTGTTCTTCCGGTACATTGATCACTCCACGTCTCCATCTGGAACAGGTGTCCCGCAATTATTTCGTCCGTTCTCGAGAGAACACGTGGAGGCATCAATCTGTGAAGTGACTTACACAATTTGTTAAAAATAACGTTGAAATTATTGAATGTTCTACCGTGGAGCGGGCTGTCAGCGCCACCGGGGACTTTCAATCGCAGCTTTAATAATCTACGAAACAATTATAGTCGAGATTGAATACCGACCCATCGATCGCCATTAAACCGTCACGGGAGTCCGACGTGTCGGAGGAGTTCGGTTCTGTTCATCCTGCGGTAAAAGTAGGTGCTCTAGCTGTAAACTTGTCACTTCGGACAGTTAACCATCGACGAGGGTACCGTTTTTGCGTCGAGTCGCATCGGTTCGATCCTGCTGGATCGTTAATCTGCATTTCCTGTTTATACACCGGGCGCCACCGTCGTCGGACGCCTCTAATTAGAAGCGGCTTACCGGCAACGGGATTTAATAAAACCATAAAATATTTTTCCACGTGCAATCGACGATAGAGATCGCCGCCGACGATACAGTTTTTTTCCGCGCGACGCGACAAAAATCCGATGCGAAACTCGGGTCCCGCAAGGGAAAAACGTGACGATTGGCCGGCTCGCTTTAATTAACGCTCCACCCATCATTTCCTCCGCTAGCGTTCTCCAATATGTTTCCGGATGTGGTATTTAGATACGTGGCTCCGAAAAAGTATCTTTATAGGCACAGTAAAAAATTAGTTCCAGTATCAACGTTGATATGCGTTTGCAAGAAAAAGTTTCAGTCGTCGCTGCAAACGTACGATTCTAGATGAGAGAGGAAATATTTTTGTACCGTTGAAAGTGCGTAAAAATGGATGTAAAAAATTCTGGGATGAAAAGAACTGCTTGAAGAAAAAATTAGAGGAAAGTATTATAGAATATGCGTGATCACCGATATGAATGTTCGATACAGTTTTTCTTCGTCGCGGGAAAAATCTGTAATATCCCTCGATCGTGGGAAAACGGTTCAAACGCCGGTTTACTTTAATTAACGCTCCACCGTGATTTCCGCGGCGCGCGTCCTCGGTTTGCGATTTTCGTCGTTTTGTATCTCTCGATCGTTTCTTTCGCTGTTGTTTTGGCGTTTACCGGGGAGAAAAGCGGCCGACAGAGAGCCGCGGTATCGCGAATCGCGTGGACGATGCCGACGGCACGCGATTCTCCGAGAAAACGCGTGCGGTTTGCAACGAGGAATGCGTCTGCGTTTCCCCGCCGATGCGCCATTGGAAAGGGCAGAAATTATAGGGCAATTTCGCCGGAGCTTGTCTTTCCCATGGCGGCGCCGGATTCCTCCGTAATTTCGGCCGCAATTTTTTCCGACGACCGCCGCCGCGCCGTTCCGACGATATTGTTAACAATCCGATGGTAACCGCGGCCCTTTAACGTTTCTCTTTTTCACGACCGGCGAGCACAAACTTTTCCGTTACGATGCTCCTCTCTGTTTCTTTTTTTCCGTCTCTTGTTGGTACTGCGCTTTTCCCGATGTATCGGGCGGAAACTTTCCCGGCTTTTCTTTTTTAATGCGGCCGCTCTGTTCGTGGCCATTTCTGCTCGAAATTGGAACTTGGCGTACATTCTGACTTAAACTTCGCCCGTTCTTTCATATTTTATTTCGCCATGTTTGCAGAATTTACGTTTAGCGTACTACTTATTCTAGAGGGTGTCCCGAAAATGTACTTCTTTGATGTCTTTATGTGGATACGTTATTCTAATAAACTACAATTTACACTTGAATTATAATTGATTTGTAGACTGCGGATTTTTATGCAGGAAATGTAGGATTTAAATCGTAGATAGAATTTCACGTTCGTAAACTCAATGAATTTAACATTTATTTTAAAATATAACGAATACAATCAATGAAATTATTTCATCTGAATCTCCAATCACGGCGAACCAGAATCGACGAAATCGTAAATTAGAAACATGAATAATGCAATCGATAAGTAACAAAGATAGAATCGTCGCGGACATTCAGCGGATTCTGGCTGCTCGGAGACGGCATCTCCTTACAGTTATAGAAAAATTGAGAAGATGAAGTACAAAATTATTGAGAAATGTTGAAAAATTGACATTGTCCGAAGATGTTGGCCCTCGATGAATTTTCGAGGAGTTTTTCCGAGTCAAGGACCCCATTAACGGGTTCGCAACGGCACTTCTCGCGAGGAGACAAAGGGAGACGGCGCCATCGGGAGACAAAGGCGCATCTCCTCGGACCGTTTGCCGGAAAGTGCTTTGCATTTGAAAGCTTCGTTAATTCCTCGTGAAGTGGCGACCACGACGAACGGAGGCTCGGCCATCTGCGGCCTCGACTACGCGAACTTGATAATCCTGCGGCGGAAACGCGTAAATAGATCCCGCAGGGAGTTCGATGGAATTGCGAGAAGAAAAGGGGAACAACGTGAGGCCGGTATACGGGACACGTTAGACCACCGCCGAATCTATAATTTTCTCTGGTATCCCCGATAACTACTTCCGAAACTACTTATATGCACGGCAGAGATTCCGCGGAGCCGATACGCCGCCGTCGGATAATCGGAACGAGCCGGAACAGAGGGAAATAAGGGATGGAAGAGAGAGAGAGAAACAGGAATCGAGCATTAACCGTGATACTCGCCGCGGAACGAAGCGAACGATCCGTTTCGATAAAACCGAGAACGCTGACCGACGAAAATCGCCCTGATGGCAGATCTCGATCACTTGCGACGGCTTTCTTCTGGTCGTTTTGGTTTTATCACTCGTGAATCAGCTTTATGAGTCCTTATCCATTGAAATTCTATCTAATCATTCTTTCTGACAGTAATTTTATAATGTCCTCGTCGCAGTTAACTATGGATAGATTATAATCGCCTACCCCATCAAACCGTACAACGTTTAACGTCAGAATTATCTTACTGTGAAATCATTCAATTTTGATATGCACTCGAATAAAATATTCGAAACAGTTTTTAAATTATTGGATAAACTTCTTTTTATACTCTCGATTCTTACGTATTTTGATTAGCAAACAGATATGTAATACGAATATATATAACAGCCAAAATAATAGGTTAATGTAACATATGTATATAACATTTTTTTGTAGAGCTTTTTATGAGCTTCATTTTTTGTTTGAAACTTTTCTTCTCTAAAATAGATATTTTCGAAAATAGTATAAACTGTTAAAACTTTGAAGGGGGCTGGGGGCAAACGAGGCTTTGTCGCCAAAAATCCTTTCAGCCAAAAATTCAATTCTTCTGTATTCTATAAATTGGTGCAAATTCAAACGTCTCTTGATTCTGTGCGAATGAAAATCTTTTATGTTGAAAGATACGTCTTGATTTCGGAATTAAAATTGCTTCGTGTCCAAAGGGTTTAAAAGCAAACTACAGAAGGGTGAAAATAATCTTGATTAATTACAATGACATTTCATGCTTGGTTCATTCAAACGGTCGCATATATTCGTACACAGAGCAGAATTATATTAATACATCGGACGTATATTCTACGCCTTTAATGTTTCTTTCACGTCTCGTGCAAGAAGATATTTCGAGTGCACCCACAAACCGCATCGCCCGTTGTTGTTTACGCACGTAGACGGAATCTCGTTTCATCCAGGAATTGAAATAATGGCGAGAGCTTTGACTACAGTATTTTCGTTACAATTACGAATTTCCGGAACGAAGGAAGCATTAATATAATTAGATTTTGCGCGGTAACGTCGCTGCGCGTTGCGGAGGGTGTTTTGCCCGACGGGTTTCCGGGGGTTTCTTCTGCTGGCTGCTGGCAAGCCATGCAATTTAAAACTCATTTCGTACCGTGTAATATTTTTCTGAAAAATTATTCCGGGATACAGATAATCTGGAATTCAATCAGAGACTCTTTCAAAACTATAATAATTACATCGTGGAAGCGGAAACATTTTTTATTATCTATTCCGCTCCAATCTAACTAAACATTCATTCCCTCCGAGGAACTTCGTCCCGTGAAAATTCATATTTCCACTAGCTGGTTATTTTTATCTTCGTTTATCAATCCGAGGCTGACCTCGCGAAATTCAACCTCTCTCCAAGTTTCCATCGAATTCCTTCGTTTGAGAGCACGCCCCAGGAACACCCCACGCGTGCTTTCATCAGGGACGCTTATCCGACGAGTCCTCGCTACGCATCACTCAAATTTCCCAGTAGCATCGCGAACTCATGAACGCAGCTACGCGTTTTTAATTAAACATCGAATTAATTAAAGCGAATTAATTAAAGCTCTTTTGAACGTCGATCCTCGATCCTCCGTCTCCAATGGAGGCGACTGCTGGAACATGCCCCGAAATAAATTACACATTCCATGGACAAAGGACGATGAAAAGTTTATCAGCCGTCCGACGTCTTCTGTTCAGTGCGCCACCGGACACCCCCGAGCTACGCGGAGTAATTAACACTTTCATTTTAACTGACTTAACACCAGAATTCGTAATATACGAAATTTTCGACGTCGAGAATTTAAAGGAAAGAAAATTCCCGTTGTCTTGCCTTCCTTCTCCAAAATTAGGAACACAAAAAAACATTTTTCTGCACAGAGATTGGTAATACTGATTAATACCCTAGATTTGGTTACCCCGTGTTACCCTACTCCCTTAACGCAAACTCTTTATACCCGAGTAAAGCGATTTTCAAATGCAATTTTCTCGGAAAATCACATATGGAGACATATCTTCGAATACTGCAAGTTTCAGGAAAATCAATGACCAATCGACCGCGCACTCTCCTTGTCAGACGACTCGTTATTAGAACAACAAAATTTCTAACGGGAGAGATAAAGACCTTTTTCCTAGTCTATCGCCTGAAACCAGAAATTTGCATAAGCATCCGTCGTCCACGTCACGGATATAATACATCACGGCCGTGAGATCTCATCAAAACCGTCACCGATCAAGTATAATCTAGCCATCAGTAAACAAGGTCGAACCCGATCGAATAACTCCCGAACGATGGTTTCCGGGACAGCGCAAAGAAAAAGGGGGTGGATCCAGTTCTTCTGCCAACGTGGTAATTGATCGACAGTAGCGAGGGAGAGAGAGAGAGCAAGGATAGCAGTATGGAAACGATGGTAGGGGGCAAGTCACGCGGCGGAAGTCGATAATGCAAACGAGTCAAGTTCGGTCGGCGGTTCTTATCGTTGCTAATGAAGAAAAATTGCCTGGATCCCTAGGAAGCGGCCGATCGCGGGACAATAAATAATCGTTGGAATTCGATAGCTAGGCAATAAACGGCAGAAAAACACAGGGAGAAAAAGAGAATGGAGCGGGTACTATTGGCCGCGAATCTGCAACATGATCAAAACGAAACCGTTCGCGTAATTGGGACGCGCACCGACGACTTCCCTGTCGACTGTGCTCGATTTTTCTCGAGAATGCGAACAAAATAGGAAGTGAAACAGTTTTCTATGATTACGTTCTACTGGCAAGCGGTTTTTTTGGATTTTAAACATTTACTTCAATTTTGAAACACGGAAGATTCACGCGTGTTGTTTCACCGTTATTTTGTTTATTACGTTACAATAATTTTTACAGTCTCCGGAAGAATTGCTGTTTATTTTTTTTATGTACAACGCACCTAGTTAAAAGTATGAAAACAATTGCGGATCTTTACGCAATAGAGGACGAAATTGAATTGAATTTGGTATGATTAAAAAAAAAATAAGATTCAATTTGATTCCACTTTCTTAAAATTTGTTTACTAACATTAAAAATTTCATAAACATCTTCAGTCTACTTATTATTAAATTAATAATAAAATCCAGGGTGGTACCTCTAGTACGGAGTCTGTACCTTTCCGGGTTTTTCATTGTTCGCATATTTTTCACAAAGTTTAGTTTGTAACTAAAACATCGGACAAAATTTTCGAATGTTTGGTTCGATATGCTGAATGTGTTAGATTTGTTTCAGAATTTTCGGATGCGATTAAATGGGGAAAATCTTGTACTTCGTTGTCCGTTTTTTTCTTTCTCTTTTTCCTCAGCGAAATTCGTGACAGCATAGGCCGAAGCTTGGCGAGTACGACGACACTTGACCTTCGGAATTAAGGACGGACAGCCGACTCATTGATTACCGTTAACCGTCGATACGTCGGCAAAGAATATCCCTCTTTGTCCCGTTAGCCGACTGATAATACCTGGCGACGTGTGAAACGATTTATTAGGACGCCTCGCATAAACCGCGTCGCGTCGGCGGAAACCCTTTGTTTGACGTTCCACGCGAATTTGTTCCGGATTTCCAGAGGCCCGTGCCACTCTCGACAGTAACAATAACGACTCTTTGCATTGAATATTGATTCGGTAACGAGGTAAGATGTTGTTGACCCCTTGACTTCGTTTAACGAGGCTTCTTAACATCGCTGCGGTTTGATTCGATCCGAAGCGTTCGCCTAATTGCTGCGTTTGTACAGCTTCTTCAAATGGGCACCGAAGCGGGAAAGTTGTTAAAAAATTTAAATTTAATTGTTTGCATTCACAGCAGGTTGAAAAGGGTTTCGTATTCATGATCTACTTGCTGTATATTTCGTTAATTAGTATTTTATTAATCAGTCGAAGACAGACGAATGAAATGTGTTTTTAAGTGGAAAATAGGATTCAGAAGGCCAACCGAGGGAATAGAATTAATGGAAGAAGGTGTAGGAGAAAGATTAGGAGAGCTTGGGAAGATGATCAGGGAAACAATGGAAGAAATAAGGAATACTGAGAGCACGCAGGAGAGGAAAAAGAGCGGCTGGTGGGAGATGGAGTGCATCGATAAAGAAGGAACTGAGAATGACATTAAGAAGATGGAAAGAAGAGAAAGAAGGAAATGAATATAGAAGAATGAAATACAAATACAAAAATGAAACGACGAATGAATTCGTCAGAATGACGTATTCGAGATTCATTATTTTGTTAAGCACGATACTTTTGTACAAACGAAACTACATGCATCGTATCGATAAGTGCAATCTTGTTATTTTTAAACAGCTTCGAACACGGTTATCTCGAGGAATTACGAACTCCGAGAACCAAGACCGATAAAAAGGCGAAGAGACGTTCCACGATCTTTTCACCTCGGCCATTAAAATTACAAATTTAACGTCCCCGCGTGTTTCTTTACAGACACCCCTTACTTTCTCGCGCGTTGAATAAGATCGTGACGTGAAATACGACGGGGACCGGAAGATTTCGGCCCCCAGCTCCAGTCGTAATGCAACAATCTTTCGAATAATACGAGCACTTTGCAAGAGTTCGTTCCCCATTCAGTCCCGCGTCGGTATAAGAAAACAATAACAAAAAGAAATGAAGGAAAAAGAATGAAAATATGAATGCGCATTATTCCCGGACATTTAACCGAGGCATTCAGAATCACCACCGCGGGACAATTCTCCTTTTCAATTCCAGCGACGCGGTCTGTTCGCCGGTGATGGCGCTCGAAAGGGAGAAGCCGTAACCGTGCCCATATTTACCGCGATTCCCGTACGAATCGTACTTCGTAACAGCCCGGGGAGGCCGATACAAAAGGTCCCATTCACTCGTCCGGCTTTTTATCGTTAATATTAGGGGGCCTTGGCTTTCGTCGTGCCCGCGCCCGTAGTCTGCGCCTGAAAGAATACGATGCAGTATCTCTTTTCCTCCGTTTCGACCGGAAAACCATAATCGCCCGATTCCGCCTCGGAAAAGTTCTTCCGATCGATTGCGCTGATTTTCCATCGATAACGCTCGTTTCTCCGGATTTTCGGAAAACAATCGCTGTTTCCCAGGTTAAATAATCGGATTTTTAAGCAATTTTTTTAGGGAAAAATGTCCATCGGTAACAATCCATCCGATGTCCCAAGATGGTTTTTAATTCTTTTCAATCAGACACATTAATGCAAAAAATATATCTAACAGTATGTGCATACTGTACGAGTAATTAAAAGTTAAGAAAGTTGTTTTAAGAAACCAAAAATATATTTCATCGGTACAGTAACTATTTGATCGAAGAACAACGAAAATCCGATAGGGGACGGTTACAAAACTTCTTCATTTTTCATTATTCTTTACGCGGAACAGTTGAATTTGTTACTTTCGTGAGATCCCATCGACGCGATTGGTTCGCAACGGAGAAATAAACAGCTACTGTCACGTACAGTGAATCAGCCATCAAAGCAAACCACCCGACTCCGCAGAGAATACGAAACGCAAGGAACTAGAAAAAGCGAAAGCGTTCGATAAAAAGATAGAACGCCGTGTAACCGTAAGAACAGATATTCCATCCAGAAAGCATCCCGGCAGATCGTGGCGCGGGTTTTTCCCTCGGAAAAAGCAGACTACGATTAACGATTCAATCAATCAATCTGACCGATTAAAAGAACTGCTGCTATCCACTTTGAAGTATGCCGGCGAAGTTCCCATTGGAAAAAACGAAAAGAAACGGGGAGGAAGAAAAGAGGTGGAAAGTTCTTGGCGAACATTTAGCGAGCATCTCGGCTCCATTAACGGATTACACGCCCCTATAACGAGTGCCGATGAAGAAAGCACACAGCCGAAGATCACGAGGTCCCGCCGGGCTTGGGTCAGGTACGCGAATTAACTCGATAACGCGAGTTTTCGTGACTCGCAACGTTCGACCAGATATGAAAGTCCCGGCACCGAATTCCCCGGGTCACGATCATAGAGAACAGGAAGAAGATCTTCGCTATCCTGATTTGCTACGAAGAAACATTCTGACGTTTCGCAAGCTTGCAGCTGGTTCGTCGGCGGTGAACATGTCCGATGTCTGCAGTGACTATATTTTCTCGGAGAAAATATTCTCGTCTTCAAGAATCTTCATATCATCAGCTGTTATTAAATCAAAGAAGAAAATTGCTGCGCAAGGGGTAAAACAATTGCCGAGATGGCAAGGGTGGTATCCTCAAGTAGGCAGTCCAAGTCATCAGCTATTTATTAAGTCTAACGACCAACGTTGATCTCAAAGCAGCAGGTTCCAAAATCTGCAAAGAAAAGAATTGATGCATAAGGACTAAAAAAGTCTTGGAGATTACAAGGGCGGTACCTAACATAAATATTCAGGTAGACTCGCAGCAGCAGATAGAAAAGGAAATGTTCAGCTGATCTTCAGGTATGCTTTCCAAGTCATCAGCCGTGCGTTGAATGCTTCAACCAACGTTGGTGTCAAAGAAACAGGTTGAAAAATGCATAAGGATTTGAATAGAGCTAGCTGGCAGGAAATGATCAAAAGCGTCCGCCTCGAGGGTTAATTACCCGGCTAATGTTTCGATCGATAACCGTGTACCTGTTTGACACGGACACCCACCACGATGATCCCCGATACCTTCCTCCGGGCGACGGTGCACACGTGGGCCGCACAATAGACATTTCATTCCGTGGTGCCGGCCTCGGAAAGACAATGCGATAGATCTTCGTTGCGCGGTGCTCCCAGTCAAGATTGTCGTAACGTTATGCGCATCGGTGGATCTGCGGTTCTCACGACGGGGAGATTGATGATGCGTAATCAATTGGCATACATCTTCCCCGGACAATTGCGACATATTCGAGCGGCCGGGACCTTTCCAATGACCCCCTGACAATAATTCGAATCGCCGAGAAATCAAGCCTCGAATCGTCCCTGATAGGAACGAAATTTCTGATATTGAAATCAGATAATCGTGAAGGATATCCCGCGCGACGTGCGTCCGTTACGGGGATCAGTCGAAACTACACGCGATCCTCAGGATCACAGATTGTTGACAATTTCCTTTTTCAATTGAATTTACAACTCGATATTTGTAATGTGCCTGAAAAAATGAAGCAGTTCGTAACATCATCAATAACACAAATTTTAATTCGGTTTACGAGCGCTTGCGAAGCAGATTTTAATGTACAATTTTAACGAAACCCGAGCTCTGCTCACTCGCGTTGTCGAGAGGTGTCTGAATTATTTATGCGATAGCTGTTTTTGTTTAAAACAGCAGGAGAATTAAAAAGGATTTTATTTTGCGTATTATTCGCAGTCGAATGCTAACAATAACCGAATGAGAGCACCATCCGCGATTCCTACGAAGATACCGAGTCAACTGGGTCAGTCGGTTGTCATTCGATGATCTCGGGAAACGATCCAAGCAATCAGACAGTACGTCGTCCGCGGAATCGGATGAAGCAGTCCGCTCCAGAGAAATCGCGAATTTTTTCGAACCACTACAGACGTTCTTTTCCGTTCGCGGCTCCGTTGATGCGGGCACGTATACCTCGACATGATTACAGGGATAGAATGTGTGCCCCGTAAAGGAAACGCGAGCTATCTAGCACCGACCAATTAAGAGCCTCCTTTGGAACGTGGTAAATAAGTCGGCGCGAGGAAATTCCAGTACCCGGAGCCTCCAGAGACCTGGACTTTTTGGAATGTCTTTCATAATTTCCACAATTTCCTCGCCGGTTGCAATTTATGAAATAATGGCCCTCTCCTATTAACTCCCCGTGTAAACTTTGCTTGTTTGGAACGCGTTCACGAATTTCGCAACGAACCGTCTTCTCTTCCTGCGCCGATCGATCTTGACCGAGTGCAGTTGCATTCGATGTACACTGGGTGTACAAAGTATTCGTTTTAGTTTCACTTTGCAATCGTTGGACCTGACAAAAAGAAATATTCGTCATTTAGAATCTGCTGAAGAGCATTTATTTAAGCGTATTTTTGTTTATGCAATTTTCAATTTTTGTAGACAAATCTTATTTTCAGTGGTAGTAGCATTTGTAGATCTGGAATAAATCATCTGGAGATCTGGAGTAAGAAACTTACTTAGGTTTACGAAATACATGTTTGAAATTTTCATTAGATGCACAGATTAAACAGGTGAGATACATCTGGTGAGTTAAAAATTTAAAAAAAAGTATATATATAAAAATAGGGTAAGATATACAATAAAAAAGTTAAACTAATCCTTCTAACGTCTCAAAATAGAAACTTAAGCTGTTGGGTCAAGTTTTGAAATGTTATTTGTTCTTAAACGGTGTACGACTACTTAGTACGCCCTCTGCAGAACTTGTTCGAAATGCAGTGTGCAATCACACAATCGCAAAGGGGTCAGGAACAAATTCAGAGACAGGTACACCGATTCCAAGCACTATTATCGATTCCCAGACATAAATACTCGGCGCGGACATTAATTGCCGAATTAATCGCATTCGCTGTCTAAACAATCCCGTTGCCCGGTCA
Source organism: Lasioglossum villosulum (assembly GCA_963971365.1). Lineage (NCBI taxonomy): Eukaryota > Metazoa > Arthropoda > Insecta > Hymenoptera > Halictidae > Lasioglossum > Lasioglossum villosulum. The sequence continues at coordinate 3,221,031 of OZ020497.1, read as the reverse complement.
ATTACAAGCCCCGGATTCGTTTCGGAACGTGTAATTAAATTCGCCGCAACAAATTCAACGAGCCGCGACCTTTCGGCTCTATTGTCTCGGTCGGCCCTGCGAAATTTAGTGTGAGCAGGGTGAAAGGCGACCAGCACAGTCGGAAAACGAGCGAAAGCAATTCCTTTTGCAATCGCGCGGGGCCATGAAATTGATTCGTAATTCGCGGAAGACGGCAAAGGTGAAACTAATAGCCAGCAGTTCGCGCGGGCTGCTATCATGAATCTACCATAGAGATTCCCGAGAATTCTCCGTGGCGACCTCGTTGCGTTATGCCATTACGTCCATTACGTCGCAGGTATAACCCCCAATCTCGTACTAGGGTCGCTGAATACTTTGCTGCATGCTAAATACATCCAACTATTCTATTTTACAAGATGTTCCTAAACAAACCGTCTAAAAAGACTGTGCTACTTTCAATTTCGTCTGCTCCATTCTGTCGTACTTCTTTCCTGTTACTTATCTTTGCAATTGACAAATTTATGTTGGACCAATCCTTGCAAACCTTCACCGCTTCAAATCCAAACAAAACATAGTTTACAACAATCTACGATCGACATAAGTAAACATTTATCATGGAAGGCGAAACGTATACAACAATTGTTTGGATTTGAAACAATGAAGGTTCTCAAGGAATGGTCCAAGATAAATTTGTCAATCGCAAAGACAAGTAACAGGAAATTATTGTTACAAAAAAGTAGATAAAAAAATGATCGAATCAGTGCGCGGAGAACAAGAAAATGTAGTTAAAAACAATGTTTATTTTTCGAAAGATTTTCTAAAAATGCATTAATCGAAGGAACGGCTTGCAGACAGCGATGCAACGTCGAGGCTAGTATGCAAGCACGGTTCGCAACGATAAGCCGGCCACGGGTGCACATTCGATGCATCGCATCGCGTGCAACGTCCCAGAGACATGCGCCAGCCTCGCCTCTCCTCCCGTCCGAGTCCAGTCGAGCACGATGATGGACGTTGCAATCTTTCTCTCCTTTTTTCTTCCTTTTATTGTTAAGATCCGACGGTTTCGTCGTTTTTCCGAGATCACTTTAGCCTCTGATGGACACGTAGCGACTCACAAAGTCGTAAAACGAAATTCGCGGTGATACGTCGCTTAACGAACGGGATGCGTTCTGAGAAATTGCTTTGTTAGCAGGAGCTTCGGTGTCAGTGTTAAAAATCATGGAAATACCGTCTGTTGTCGATGAATTTTTACGGGTATGAATTTTATTCTTCATTTTTCAATGAACAATATTTCCAAAGTGCTTTTAAAGTAATTTTCAGAGTATATTTAATCGATACAGATCAACGAAACGTGTTTTCTAAATTCTCCACATAAGTCTACATAAAAAACTGGCAAAACTTTTAGTATTTTCTCTGCAATTCCGACGATTTGCAATTTTTCTCAATAATTTCATTCGCGTTGTTTAGCAAACCAATTGTTCTAACTTCTGAAGAAAGTTCAAATCGTATGACGCGATATTAAAAAAATTATGGTTTTTTAAGCGTGTCGAATGAACCCTGTAAATGCATTTTGTATGTTTCATTCGATGAAAGGAATGTACATATTTCTTCACTGGGGGAAGAAGTACAAGGCATTGGCTGCATTTGTTGCAATACCGAACCGTTGATCTCGGGCAGAGTCATACGCACAATTACTCACGTTTCTACGAATCAATAGAGATTGCCATACGCAAGACATCGCACGAGTTAATCACAGGCCCGTCGAGGATCGCTACGGGAAGTCGTCGATCGACTCGGTTTTCATTCGTGCCACTCCCAGCCGATTCAAATCCTACTCCCATTGACCGAGTTCGCCGCGTGCTGGGCATCGTTTCGACCTCCCTCCTTTCGATCGATCCTCCGTGCTTAAATCATCCATCAACCCGGCGGTCCTCCCTTTCTCTACATACACTTCATCCATACTTAATAAACGATCGAGCGCCGGGGATGGTTGAACGCGGTAGTCGAGGGTGGCGACCCTCTTTCTCCGCGTAGAAAGAGAACAACTCTGAAAATGGCACGAACGCGTATTCAATTTAGAACCACTTTAAACTCGTCAAAATCACTTCGCATGTAAGTAAATATGTGCTTTTTGAAGTGAAACTTCTTTAGGCGCGGTAGGCGTAAAACTGATCTGCCGATGAAACGAAAATGCGTAACGGAAGTGGGATGGTTAGCCGAGCTAGCGTTCTGACTCCCCTTTATTCCTATTTACCGATCATTATCGTAATAAATATATATTTTTTTTTATAATAATTTTATAATTCGTTGTTTCAATTTTATTCTCCGAAAATAATATTTGAAATTGTCTACTCGTTACTTATTTAGAACTTTTCCAGATAATTTTAACATAAATGATATTCGCAAGTGCAAATTCTATTCGTAAAGGATTTCTCTTCCCTTTAAAAGAAGAGCAGAGAATAATTATTCAATAGGTTAGATAGGCCAGGGCATGTAGATGAAAATGAGCATCTATCTTCTACGAAACATGTCATAAAATCAAAGTAGGCAGAAGCAGTGCATAATAGAAAAAGTTGTCTGCTGGTTACGAACTTATTTCAGGAAAACTGTGAAATTGACACGAGGGACAGGGATGAGAGTTAGTGAAATAAAAGTTGATAAGATGTACGATACGTAAAATAAATGCGTGCGCAAAAATTTATGTTTACGAGCGAAACGATAAAATTTATGAAATAATATCGATCGAAATACTGCGGCCGCTGCTAAAGATTATTTGCGACCGTAGATTCCACGCTAGAGGTGTCGCAATAGTTGCACAGCATGCTTCATTATATTCTACCCGCGGCTCAATAATCTTTCGAACTAATAAAACCCAGGAAATATAGCTCGTATGAAATTCATTCTATCCGGAGGCGTAAGAACATTCTTAAATATTTTACGGGACCAGGGACCTACAGAAACTTTAATGTCAGCTTCACACATTTTAATGGAACCATATAATTTTATCACCTTCATCTTACCCCATGTACCTCATAACACTACCCGCTACACGATTCATAAAAACAGTACTCCTTTCGCGCTGTTAAATCTCCTTTGAGGGGAACAATAAAAATTCTTGTAAAAAGACGACGGCGACATTGAAGAGTCTTGAAACCGTGAGACATATTATAATCAATGGAGTACAATAACTTTTCTGATTGCTCGAATTCATAAGAGACAAGAGAATTTCGTATATTTATCACTAGACTGCGGATTTTATGCATCTATATAAATACAAATTAAATGCTGTTCGTTGGTAAGCGCATCACTTGAGAATGTCTAGACCGATTTGGTTAATTTTTTAAAAAAATGTTCGTAATAATCCAAATGAGGTTTTTAGGGAAAGAAAAATTGGAAAGTTGTCGGGAAAAATGAGAAATTCAGGAAAAAATGAAAGTGCTTTTTTCCATGGGATTCTTGTATGAACTCAAGACCATAACTCCAACAAATGTATTAAAATTTGAACAAGACAACGTCTATCGGGTCAGCTAGTTTATGATAAAAATGTCCACGTACAATCTAAAGCAGTGGACGTGTAAAAAATACTTAAGGACATCATCTATCTTTTATTTTTTTCATACATATAGTAATATTGCATCAGTTCCAAATCAAGAATAATACGAACGGGTAGTGCCTCTTATCCGGCAAAATTGCTCCGTCGCCGACAAAGGAAGGAGCAGGGTTGTTTATAGATCAAGATCGTGCACGCGGATCATCAAGCAAGCACGGTCAACGTTCCCGGGACCTAAAACACCTGGTCTGCGTTTACGTGGGCGTGTTCGGCCGCCACGCTGGAAACACTTATGCACGCTCGGTTCATTAGATCCCGCTAGAAATACGCCGGTATAATCCCACCCCCAATTCCCCAACCGCCACTCTTTCCACCCCCTCGAGGTTCTGCAATTGTTTCCCGCTTAATTGCCTTATCGAGCCGCTCCGGGACCGAATTACACCCGGGTCTCTCCGCTTCGCGTTACAAAAACCCATAAAAAGTCCAACCCCGTCTTCGATTTCTTCCCTCTCCGAAGAAATTGCATCTACCGAGTTGCGAGAAACATTTGAAACTTTAAACGCCAGTCTTCGACCATGTTTTTATATTTCTTCTATTTTGTTAGGATTCTCAAACGTGAAATTTTAGCTTGCCCGTTTCGGTTCCATTAATTACGATTTTGCGGAATTTTTTCAGTTTAACATGATTTGACTTATTAACTATGCTGTAACTTGGGTAAACCAGGATTTCTGGCATTTTCTCGACAAAATCTATAAGACTATATAGGAAAAAGGCAAAAATTTCTGGTTACCCGAGGTATAGTTTAACTATTAACTACTCAATTAGATCAACACCGATTCTTCTACTTTATTTTTACAGTAAGAAATGTTTTAGTTGGCGAACGAAGCGTTTTCGCGTCGCGTTGCCACCTGCCATAAACGTCCAGTTCATGCACAGGTTCAATTTCTTCCCTCTACGAAGATGGCAAGAATGCCGGGGCGGCACCCCTTTCGAGTCGCCAGCCCCTCGTGATAATGAAGAAAGATGCATTCCGCGCGATTAGTATTCGCGTTCAATATCATAAAAGGCTTGGCTGGCTGCTCGCGACTCCGGAGAAGTGGACGATGGGGAGCATTTTTCATTCGCGCTAATTAAAACGATCGCCAGCGCGACTCTCGTGAAATGACAATTACCCGATGCTTGAAGCGGCTCCGAAAATAACTGTTTAAAACGTTCGCGCAAAGATTCTGATTAAAACAGCTGCGAAGAACTTTTATTCCAAGTTAGTCCGAGTAAAAGTAGCGATTCTTGATTATTTTCTGCATTAAAATTCATTCCGATCCCCCGGCGTTCGTTGATGAAGTCGGAAACCCAGCATTGATATTCTACGGATTCGTTGAAGTATGCAGACGGACAATGTGAGGAATTAATATTTTCCTGAAAATTCCATCCCTTATCTATATCTCTTGTTAATTTAACAGCGGGTGATGAGTGGGTGAAACGAGGGTGGAAACGTTAAATTAGAAATCAAGAGAATAAAACAATAATACACAGAACGGTTAGGGTTTCCAGGGTACTCTCATCGGTTACCAGTGGGAAAATTATGGTCGGAGCGTGTAGCGGAAGGGTGACACCGCAATTTTCTTTTTATTTCGATGGGAACCCGTGTCACAGGCGGTCGTGAGTGATTCTTCGAAATTCACGAGCGGCGAGCCCGCCATAGAAATCAGGGACATTGCACACGGGTTCAACCCCACGGCGCGGCGCCTAGCTTGCCACCTGCTGAACACAATCCGACATAATCTCTGGCGCGTAATATAGACGGGGTAAGGCGCGCCAGATGGTGGCCAGGTCGCATAATCGAGAGCACGGAGTCTATGGCCGGTGGTCTAGGCTTGTGCCGAATCCTGTGCGGAACTTGTACCGCGTATATCTACGGAAGGGGAACTGGAGTCTGGCCATCATCGCCAGCCCAGATTTCTGCCCTCGACCGCAGTTACCAGTGACGATGATTTACGCGCTTCCAATAGCCACCGGACGGCGTTACAGCGAGCACCATGCCCGCGATAATCAAACCCCGCGATTCCAAAATAACCCCGGATTGCTGACCTCGACTTTCGATCTGTGAACCGGCTGAACAAAGCGAGCTACCGCTCCAGCAATATCTAGGGGTCCTCTCGTGGACTGCACTTTTCCTTGCGTACCTGCAAAATTTTGCCCTTTTCCTACGTAATCCAGTAGTCTTGGCTGACAATACTCCAAAAATCAAGCTTCAATCCTAGGAGATCACTGGTTCAAAAGTTATGAGGGTTTAAAAATGTTTTGTTTTTTAAAGGTGAGTAAAATCTACTAGATTCCTATAGAAAAAGGCAAACGTTTAAGTCCTAGTTGCTAGATACGTTTCCTAGTTACGCTAGGAAAAGTTTAAATCTGTCGCAGAACGTGATCAGAAAGGTCCTGGAGGAAGATGGTACATAGATAAAACATTTGTTCAAGTTTTTGCTTGGACGTAGACTGGATCCCGAAGAAGAGGATGCTGTCGAACGGCGAGCGGTAATTATTGTTAACAGGTTTACCGATAACAGGAAAGTTCTTGAGGAAGCTGTGCCAATATTCTCTCGCTGGCTGGGCGATTCGGCCGGTTTCGTTATTTCACGGTGCCGCGGAGCCAGTCCGGAAGAAGAAAATAAAAAAGGACATTTCGTGTAGAGAGTGTTATTCGTTCGGAGAACTAAGAGCTGGGTCTCGGGCGTTCGCGAACGAGGTCGTAATTTAAAATGGCTTTAAGGAGAAATACGTTCGAAGATAGTTAAGACCCCGCCCCGTAAGCCACGGCATCGAGTTGTTCGGGGAAAGAAGATCGATCTGTCAATCGAGCTAGCGTCGTTCCTGAACGTCGCTCACTGTTAACCACTCCGGAATCAATGAGCCTTTAAGAGTCGTTCAATCCGACCGAGGGATGAACAAGGCCAATCGAGGATGCTTAACAGCCCTTAACACGTCGCGAGTAGTCCCAATGTTGTTGTTCCAGTAATCGGATCTGTGCCGATTTCGATCTGGACTCTGAGTTCCCTGTACACCAGCGTCGCCACTTTTATCAGCTCTTATCTCCTTTGTTTCTCGATGGTGTACCCCTCATTCGTAGAAACCACCTTCAATATTCAGTCTTCCCCCTCTTATATTTCTAAAGAGACGCAGGAAAGCTCATGTTTATTTTCTGTCATCTGTATAACCTTTTGTTAGTTGAATGCTCTTAGACCACGTATACCTATGGACCCGGCTTAGGTATGGTATGTGCATAGCGCTGAACGAAGCGCTGAAGCCCACAATGGCGGCGCGGGTTACAAAGGGTGAGTGAGAGACCATAAACCGGTGTGTAGCGCTCTTTCTAATTGACGTCAATCTTTGTAACCCATTATTCATTCATTATTGTTTATGGCACTTTCGCAAACGTGTTTCTGACATTTTTCTGATTAAAACAAGACCAAACACGATATAATTCCAATTGTATTTAGCGGTTTAATCGACGAAGAAAGTTTCGGTCACAGGGAAGGACAGCGTTTGGGAAAGAAAGAAACGCTTCGCTATGTCATATTCGATTAAACACCGTATTGAAGTTATTTAGTTGTGTTAAAGTTATCGAGTCGTAGCGGTCGAAATTCGGTGATCGCTTAATTTCAAGAAACGGAAATGTGAATTGGCCCGTTCCTTCATGCGATTTGACAGCTCTTGATTTTTTCTGGGGGGTTTTCCTCTATAATACTTTAAAATAACGCAGTGAATACTATCCCTTTCGATTACCTTTCGCATTTTCCGTATTATTTCAAATGAAAAATTCTATCGGTCTTATTGAAAGTCTCTGTACTTTCGAGGCTCGTTCGTCGAGTGTGCTCGAACGCTCGGCTCGAGCATCGTCGAGAATCTAATCCGAGATAAACGAAAGCGCGCACGCAAGATAGCGGGACAGACATCACGTTTCTGGTCACCGGCCGCCGGAACCACTTCCGGGCCCTTTGTCAGCACTCCAATTAGTCGGAAGTACGGTAACGACGTCTACGTCGCGATAGAACCGGCCAATGAATCGAGACTCTCCTCGTCTGCACTTTCTTTCCCCCGGAAGCCACCCCCTCTTTCTCTTTCTTTCTCTTTGCAAGGCTCTCTATCGCCGCCCACTTGAACCAGGGTGTCCTTCTTCGTCCTCCAGCCAACCACCTTTTCTTCCGGCCACATTGTACTAACTTCGAACCGACGGATGTCTTCGGAAGTTCATCTTTCAGCGACAAAATGGATTTCCCGCAGGTGGAAATTGAGTTCGCCGGGAATCGCCGGGATGCAGCTTATCGGGATTACTTCGATTTTACTGGTAATATCTCGCCCTGATGGACGACCGGTATCGTCTGCACGCGGACCCGTATCGATCAGTGTCTTCTCGAATTATTGTTCGTAACAATTCGATTTCGGGGACCTATCCGACAGGATTGAAATGATCCTTTTCTTCTTTTCCGAGTTTCTCGAATGATCTGTTTGACGTTTTGTTTCGAGTATTATATAAAGATATTCAAATCAAATATGCCAGAAACCGAATTCGAAATACGAAGACAAGGCCAGTCTTCCAAAGAGCAGAGTGTATTTCTTGGTGCAAATGCTCGTGACAGACTGACTTTTTCCCGACCCGTGGTTCTGCAGAAATGGAATAGTGCTCTCAAAAATTCATGCCACCTGCCGAGATAACGGATCCACCAAGTTCGTGTATTGACTTATCGAAGTTGCGTGTGGAGTGGGAAATTGCAGTTGAAATATACATTCTGGGATTCTATGCGCACTTTCTCGGTGGGAAGAAGTTTCTGCTGTGTACTGCGAGCTACAAACTTCGGAGTATCGATCGGGGTAAGAGCGAACAATTAGGTCTTCTAAATCCAAAGAACTGAAATTCTATAAATCAGGGAACGAAACGATTCTAGGATTCTAGGATCGATCTCGATTAAAAGACTTTTCGAGAACCATGGATTTAAAATGCAGCAATGCAAGGTTTAGGTCACTCGAGTCAGAATTCACTGACCCAGCTTCCTAAGACTCTGCGTTGCCGAATTAGGTCCCTCGATTCTAGGTCCATCCGATTATCGTTTCCAGTTGCAGGCTGGCCGGCATCTAGGTCTCGACAGGTGTGCTCCAGATCTGTCAATCACCATTTCCGCAAAGTCTTCATTTCCAGCAGGACATCAATAATCCTCCTTCATCTAAATTACACTCGACGCTTATCAATTAAACTGCGTCTTTCAGAATCGACGAACGACTTCAATCAAGGTTGCGTTGAATTACTTAGCGAATTACAATTACACGGTAATTCAATTATATGTATTACATTTAATTCTTTCGTATTTCGACATTCGGTTGCTTCGTTCATTAAATTACAATGAAATAGAATTATGAATTTTATATTAAAAAAATGTTATCCAAGTAAAAAGAATTAGCACAACTATAATTCCAACAAACTACGACCTCCCACAAGCCTCAACAAAGATGATCTTCCATAAAGTCTTCATTCACAGCTGATCATCGATAATCCTCCATCATCCAAATTACACTTGAGTTCCGTGTTCATCATTAAAGCAACATCTTTCAGAAGCGTTCGATTCCAACGAAACACGATCTTCATGCAGGACGTGGACGATCACCGCCCACAAGCCGTAGCAAAGATTTACTTCTCGATGTATAGCAAATTGATTTCCACCGATTTCACAGCGGCGCACGCCTAATTCGCTCCGCAACAAGCGCCGCGCCGCGTCGGCTGTAGCTCCGCAAAGCCGCCGCGCCGGTGGGACCTCGGTTAAGGTCCGCTTAAGGCGCGCCTAGTTAAGGTAACGCCATTATCGATTCATAGAGACGGAGTTACGTAACCGAGGAGTGTAGCAGAGCCGAGCTGAGCCGAGCCGAGCGGTGCAGAGAGGACAGGGGTTGGAAAACCGCCCGCCGCTTCGTCCCCTGCCCTTCCCGTTTCGTCTCGAGCTCTCCTTACGTAACCGGAAATTCCGCACGCGATAATCGCGGCTTCGGTTTGTAATTTCGACGGAGCCCGTGCAATTTCGCGCGATAAATCAGCTCCTCGGCCACCAGTTAACCGCCCTCGGGGCTAAAGATCGCCGGCCTGCACAGTGGTCGATTCTTTCTCAAGAATACGAAATCCAGAAGATTTTCTCGAAGGAACATTAACTCTGCCACCTACGATAACGCTTTCCCATACGTAGACACAGAACACTGGCGTCTGTATGGTCCACGCTCCTCTCAAGCTTGTATTTTCCGAGATCAGCGTTGTATCAATTTCATATCCATAAAATGAAAGAAAATGATATAGAATGAAATTATTCTAGGTCTGGAGAATTTTTTAATTTTTTAGTTAAAATGGCTCTGAAGCTGGATATCAATTGGCGCTGGCCGCAGGTGGCTTAATAACTGAAACCTAGGTGTCCAAGTGTCTGATTTCCTTTTTCTTTGCTAGAATAAGTTTCATAACAGATATCCGAATAAAAAGATAAGGTCCGAATTGTTTCGTGTTCGGTGTCCGTTCGATCAGAAGAGTGTCACGAATACGTCAACAAAAGTTTCGCGCAAGAGATCATTGGAAAGAAAAATGTTTGACAACGGAAACAGGTGAAAGAGCAGTGTCCGCACACGATGCGAGTTTCCGGTTTCGGAGTTTTCACGTACACATCGAGACCGTATTGATTTTCGTCCGATTTCTGAGAAGAATCGACCACCGTTGGCCCCGGTCTCCTTTCTCCGGACTCCGGAGAAAGAAAAGAAGCAATTACACCGATCGAGAACGGCGAACGTGCCCGCTCCGGTCCTCGCGATCGATCGCCTCGCTCGGGAAATTGAGGAAATAATTTCTTTTGTCAGCGGCGTTCCGTTTCGTTTGCTCTTTCCTTCGTTCGGTGTAATTCCGGCGACCTGTCCCTTCCCTCGAAATGGTAATCAGGTGTCGTGCTGGACTCGAGGAACGCGCCCTGCAAATGGCTAATTGAATCCATCGCCGTGGCAATTTTTAAAAGTTCACCTCGCGGCTCCCGCGAATCGAACCGGCTTCATTACGCCGCGATTTATCGGCGTTCGCCGCGGCGCCTCGGCCCCATAGCCGTTTGATTAGTCTTTTAAGTGGCAATTATTTCGAAATTGTGCCCGCCGGCGCGGCGGAAGTCGTGTCGCCCTGCTCGCGATAATTAAAAAAAGAAATATCGTCGACGGAGCAGATATCTTAACACGGTTTCGACCGCTGCGCACTTTACGCTCCGACCGACGCGCTTTTTCGAGGTTGCAGACACTTTCTGCGAGTGTAATGTGCAGGTGGCTCGCCGACTGCAATTTCAACTGGAACTGTTCGGCGCGATTTCCAATGAAAAGTTTAGCTAATTCTCTATATTTAACCCTTTGCACTCGGAGCTATTCTAACTCGAAAATTAAACAGTTCTCTCGACCTGGAATACTTCCATTCTGTATGCTTTTTTCTTTTTTAAATGTTTACTAATTGATTAGGTACCAATATGTGTAATAGTACAGCAATTGTTAGCGGTGACTCTGAGTGGCTAAGGGTTAACCCCTCGCCCTAAATTTTCTTTAAAGTTACAGTGATTTAAACGTCTTCGTCCCCAAAAATGTATTTATGCATTTATTTTAACGCTTACATATTGAATACATACGAGAAACAACTTGTACTTCGTTTTAAAAGAAAGGAGTAACATTTGTATTTGTGAGACTTCGTTTAAAATCTTCATGACGAATGTGACTGGGGTTAAACGTGTTTTAAAAATTAATAAACATTCAAGTATGTCAAACATCTCCGTTCGGGACGCTCGAAAGTTGGATTAAAGATGAACGAGGGGACAGATCGCAACGGCCGTTGTTTGCAAAACGACACAAGGGTCCATTACTGCTCGAAGGGACCAGTTTACCGATGCTTCGCCTCTATAAAACGATTCTACGGCGTCCTTGTAAGTAGCTGGCCATCGCCCGGGAGTATTTCACTCAAGCGGACAAGACGAGCCCCATCAACGCGAAGTTTCTTTATCGTCCACGAATTCCAACGATTTTCGAGAAAGCTACGAGGCAATAAAATTTCGGCGAAAACATGCCCGTGGAATTCCACCCGAACACCGGGCTCTTCTTTCGGTCGTTAAATCGGAAATGAGCTCTTGACCCGGCCGAACCTCGCCCCAGCGGCCGCCCGCAACTTTTCTGATCCCTTTCCTCTGTTTTAAGATGAACATCGCAGGACTGTGTTCTCTGTTCAACGCATTTTCGACGTCGTTATGCGACTTTTTGTTAGAAATCTCTGCATAAAGTCGCCGTAAATTAATTCGGCCCTGGGCGTCTTCCATTCCGGAGGTTTCCAGAGATCAAATTCTGCAGAAGTATATGTTCAAGATTACCGAATCTTGGCGAATTTTTATGCAGAATAGAAATCGTCCAAAAATTTGTCTTAACTTCGTTACTTTTTTTATCGAGGAACTGCTACATTCCGTAATACCTGTATTTACCGTATCAGTCGAAAACTTCGAGTTTCCGCCAAGTAGTTCTTAGTTGCGCGGGGGTAGTCACGGAATAAGCCACACAGCGTGGGGTTAATACCATGCAAACACGCCTTATAATTCCGTTTGACTCGCAAAACGTGGTTAGACATTTTTCATTTGAGAAAGTTTTTTTATCAGCTTTTTCCAGGGGGCAGTTTCGAGTCCGGGGTCCTCGCGTTCCGTGTCCGGCAGGAACGCAAAAACGTCGAATGCGCGGTTAATTAAGCAGAAAGTTTGAAGCACTGAAGTTTCCTGCAGCCCGAGTCCACCCCGTCCCTCTCAGGGACGGTGTGGCGGTGTATTGAGATAAAAGTTGTCGCGGCGAAGGACAAATTTGGATTTAGATTCAGTTTCAGTTTCTTAAAGTGTAGCTTTACTCTCTGAATCAATAACGGCAAGATTACGGGACCGCAACGAGAAAACTTTCCCCGGGCGAAACCTAAAATTGTAAATTTCCAAGCTTGAACGAGTTAGCCCGCAGTTTTTTCCCCTGGCCTGTCCCCGCCCACCGTGCCGCTAAAGAGTATTAAAGTTAAGAGAATGTTACGAATCCGCGGGCAGAATATCCAAGGTATAACCAGCGACGGCGAAAGCAGCGCTGGGAGTTTATCAGTTTCTCCTTTTTCCCCCTGTGTAAAATGTTAATTTATGGAATCGCGCGCGAACGCTAACCACCGGCGTTTCTTTCCGCGGTCATTAAATTCCGTAATCATCGCGCCGCATTGTATTAAAGTGGCGGGACGGGATCGACGTCTTTAAAGTCCGCGGGAGAAAGGGTTCTGAATCGGCCGCGTAACGAGGTAATTCTTCCGACGAGAAATTCAGAATCAACGTCTTCATTTGCACAGGACGCGAAAAGCACATGGACCGTTCGGGATTGAAGTTTTAATTTAGAACGTATTCACGGTCCGATGGGAACGGACGTTCCATTCGGCGAAAAGAGAAAAATTAAATGCAGGATGTATCAATGGATTTCGGCGGAAATGGTTTGCGCCGGTTCTCCGCGCGTTGATTAAAAACACAGTCTTTGAAGTGACCGTAATTAAGATATCATAGTTATTAATCGGCCGGAGACTCGCCCCAGGATCCTCCCCGTTTAATCGCCCGTGCCGAACGAAATCTCACCGAAGATAAACGAAGAATCTTGGCGGAAATGAAACCGAAACTTCTTCAAACGATGAATAACGAATTTCGAGCTGGAAGTTTATTTTGCAGTCCCTCGAATTTTCTAGCTCGGAGATCGCTGAGCGTGTATAAAGCGGACTTCCTGCCGAAAGTACGGTGTCTAAAGTACTGTAGACTCCCATACAACTTTATCAAAAAATTGTGTTCAACTGTACGCGTATTTCATGTGACAGTAAATGTACGTTTAAGAAATTCGATTAGCTTGTGATCAATATTTAACCATAAATAGAAATGTAGCCATACAGAAAAAATTAATTATCTTTTCTCTTGTACGACATTTTCTTGGATAAAGGTGTTTAGATTACTGTACGAGAGAGAAAATGATACGGCACGGGGTTAAAAGACTGTACCAGGAAAATCCGATGACAAAGACAAAAATGTGACGACTCGCGACAGCTATACAGCTGTCACAGTAAAGTCTACGACCCTAACTCCCTTGATCCGACACCATTGACGGCGATTCAAGGTCCGTCGCGATATTGAATTTCTTTTATACGAGAAAATCGTATTTAGATAAGTACTTCGACACGGTGTGATTTCATCTTATCTCGACGGAGCTCGCGAGACGTGGAAGGAAAATCTGAGGAAGACGATACAGAAAGAGAGAGATTTATTTGCTTCGAGCGGTGAACGCGCACCTACCTATAGGAAGCATCCGGCTGCGTTTGCCAGGAGACTTCTAGTTTCTTTTTCCCTCTCGATGGGGAAACGCCGCGAAACACACCGACGCCGGCGGCGCTGTCCCCGTGAAACTGATTCGCATGAATAAATTTCGCAACCGCGCCACTGACATAGTCTCTACCCCTTCTGCGTCGCGGGACCGTCTCTCAAACGAATCTCAATTTTCATAGTTTCAATAGGACGTACGCATTACGTTCGTATTCTCGATATTTTTTCAGAAAAATAGTAATCAGTATAAACGTAATTGTGGTCGGGCCCAAAAGATGTTAAAAATCTTGGTCCTATACAAAAATTACCAATTTCGTAATATTTTCAGCTCTTAGCACGATAAAAAAGTTTTTCAAATTGGAGATTTGAAAGAGTACAAGAAACATAATCGCGAGACAAAATGGTATGTCTAAAAGAAATTTTTTGGACAGATTTATTTGTATGTTTCGGGAAAGAAAATGCGGAAACAAGTTAATAGAAATATTCATAACTCGACGTGCCTGTACCGCGACTCGAATATCCGCAGTTCTACTTACGTCGATTTCCCAGACGACCCTGGGTCTATGATTTCCGCGATTTCCCGGCGAAAATCCCGTAAACGCGAACTGACTGACTGGAGCATGAAAAATGCTGCGGCCGACGTGCATTCCGAGCCGATTCCTGTTTCCTGAACTTAAAAAGTAGCTCACGGGTTTTCATTTCCAGGTCCCCGCGTGTTCCGTTCGCGGTCATCGATTCGACGGGATCGTGAAAAATTCCCGGGCCGTACATGCGGAAATGCATACACGTGTAAGTGGCGTGCACCCGACACCGGGTTTACCAGAGAGCTCTTTTCCACGGAACATCCAGGGAAATGTGCGTCGCTTGAAATCCCGTCTTCAAGAAACGCCTTGCCTTGGCTTCAAAAACTCGAAAGTTTATCGGAAAGAATTTTTCCACTTTTATTTTCTTCTCTGTACAGTGTTTGCTCTTCGAGATTCACGTGCTTTCCAAAAAAAATAAGAGTTTCTACCTGAATACATTCTGTGCATAACGCTTTAATTAATTGCAACGAATATATTAAAAATATTTGAAGATATATTAAATGATTAAAATATGCTACGGACATTCTTCTCAGAAATACTTGAAATTTTTCTCCTGTTTTGAACTTCACCGAATTTTTACCATAAATACATTCTGCAGTCTAGTTTTAACCAGACTAGTTTGTATGTATAAAATCGTTTACGGAAAGAAGCTGAAATAGAGCGAAGTTTCTCAACTTTTTGCCGAGAAATAATCGATATCGCAGTATTTTTAATTTCACCGAGAAAAAGTCGCTTTTCAGACCACCGTGCGCGGTTTTTGCCGCGCATAATCTTTTCGCCCTTGTAGAGGGGGGTGGCTATTCGTCTCCTTTACGGTGAAAGATGGCGAAGGAAACATCGTTTCAGCGAGAGCCGTGAATGGCGACGGACAAAAGGAACCGGACCACCCTTTTTCTTCACGCAAATCCGGGGTACGTGTCATCGTGCTGCCGCTCGACTGATTCACGCGGATAAATCTTCCCAGGGGACTTTCGGGACCCGCAGGAGTACCTAAGGATCCGGTTCTGCCTCTTTTTCTTCGGCTCTGGATGTTTCGGCTCCCGGAGATCTTATCCCCCTAGCTGCGCTCTTGACGTTAATGCGGAATTGAAAAAGTACCGGGTTCAGCTCGATGAATTGTTTCCAACGGCGGGAACCGTTTACTGCGTCCTAACTAGACTGCAAATTTTTATCTGTTTGCGTCAAACACGAACCTTCATCTTCTTTTCATCGATGGTATTATCTGCGAGAACGAACATTACATTTTATCGATTGTAAAACAATTCTAGTGCATTTTCCGACAATCTTTATGCATTTACTGCAAAATTAAGTAGATGAAATTGAAGATTGTTGGAAAATCAAAGATATCGATATATGATTTCTCCTCTATTAAAATCATTAATAATTTCTATTTCTTGTAATCGATGCAGAAAATTTTTATTTTGCAGAAAAATCCGTAACCTATTAGTAAACCTACAGAACCGTACTAGGCAAAAATAGTTCAAAAAGCTGTTGCTTTTGTAGCAAAAAAATATTTGACTTTTATTGGATAGAATAAGTATTACATTGTGATACACAAAGATCGAAGAGCTCTTGTTTTTGCGGCAGGAACAGATCTCGCTTAAAACTTTGACTTTCCATAATTAATCGCATGAAAATCTACGAGGTTACCGAGAGGCAGAAGAAAGTTAATGATTGTCGAGCAGTGTTCCCAGCGAAGAGTGATTACGCAGTCATTAGAGGCTGGTTTATTAGAGGCGACGGGACAGAAACGCGCTGTCCGCGGTTCGTAGTTTCCCCAACATTGAAAAAGCGGAATGTGGACAGTAGTCAGGCGGCGTAGCGTTCGGTTTGTCCTTTATGCCGTAGGTATGCGGTAATTGTTCAATAAATAGAGTTGTTCCGCTGAACAAGTATTCGAACCCGGTTGGAAAAGCGGACGCGTATTTTCCCGGGCCGAAGAATGGTATGCAATTGCCCGTGGATAATTATCTCATTTGCCGCGCACGTAACCAGTTTCCCCTCGCGTCAAACGTTGTTGCGAGAGCCGCTGAAATCAGTTGATCGTACCCAGTGAAAATTACGTGGTTAGGGGCACAGGTGAAACAGGAGGAATCGGTCTGGCTCTCAGACGAGAAATGCTATTGATGGTGAACTTCACCCGACGCGCACGAATCCCTCTAAATTCTAAACCGAACTCGAACCAATTAATAGTCAAATTACTCGCCGTATCATTCTGTTCCACCTGACTCCGCGAGCACTGCTACTAAGCACTTAAACGATTGCTTTGCAAACTTACCCGACCGGTGGAATTTACTTGAATGTTACCAGAAAACACCGACTCGCAAAGGCTTCGAAGAAACCTACGATATAATCTCTCCGCCCGGTTTGCGTCTAAGCCGAATGATCCAGCACCTCCAAGAAAACTCAAATCTTATATGTACCTTCCACAACCGACGACTTCTTTTCAAAATGATGGACATTTGAAAATTGACGAAGTTAAAATCATTTTAAGTTTAAATTTAAAACGCTGCACCACGATATACAATCACTGGGATGAATCGTAACATTTTACTATAGCTATTAAAAAGTAAGAAATATCGGGATGAAGTTTCCACTGAAATTTATTAAAAAATTATTCCTACCTACTGATAATTATTGAAATAAATATATATTTGTAATCGTGTTTAATCAATCCTTTAAATTTTGTGTTTGAGTTGGCGATGCTCTTTCGCTTTTCTTTGCAAGTGAAATGCAAGGAAAAACATACCATATCCCAGTATAGGAACGAAAACTTGTGCGACGAGTGGTGTGTGGATAACAAAACGCTGCGTCCAGACGCGCAAAGGAGATCCCACCGTAAATCAGAAGAATGCAAGGCTACCAACGAACTAGAAATTTTTGTTTTACCGCTGTATTTCCGCCTAAAAACGAGCAGAAAATAAAAATGGCCAATAACGCTGCACCCGAACGTAATTTATGTACCAGCGTGCGTTCTCTTTTTTTATGTTCGATTGTGCAAATCGGGAGGAATGAAAGACGACGCGTCGCTGAAAGCTGGGACGAGCCACTTTAAAGGGCCACCCAAGAAATAGGAGTGGTCGGAACAGTAGCTTCTTAACCGGACAAGATCCTCTTCATCTGTCAGCTTAACCACCTTTCATGTTTCATCTCCTTATACGCGATACTCTCGCGGAATCTTCTCGTAAACGGTGGACCAAAAAATTCTGCAAAATCATCGGATACGAAATTCGAATGTCCGACACCGCCACAAATAATCCGGTAATTAAAATAATTGATTACGAAACCGTATTTATTGGGATTTATATTCATTACGGAGCACGGCTGGCTAACTTTATTGTTGTTATTTTCAACAATTGTGCAAGGGGGTTGTCAATCAGAAATATATCATTTTAATTGATCGATAATGTGACCGTATTTGTCGTACACAAAATGCGAACAGAGTTATTTATTTTAATCCATAATCGCTGGCGTGGAAAAATGATCGCGATTAAATTAATTGTTTGAAGTTCAAAGCAGAAACGCCAATTTATTTGGCCATATTATTTAGCAACCGAACGTCCCGTATGATCAGCTATTGTATTTTTAGTATAGGAAAAATTCACCGGCACAGAACATCGTCGAAAGCAGCAGGACAAACAGCCACGCACTATCAAATTAAATCGTGTAACTATGCCGAGCTCGACAGCCGGGATTGTTCTCAACACCGTACATTTACCGTTTTCCCTCCAAAATTTCCAACAATTAGACCCTTATTGACCGAGCCCAGTGATTGCGCTTCAAACAGCGACGAACTATGCGCAACCAATCACGGATGCTGCGTCGGGAGCTTTTCACAAAAGCGATCAAATTTAACTTTATAATTAACGTTTCATTTAACGGTTCGGCAAGTCCGAATCGTTAATAAATACAGAGCGGAAGAACGTGTTCGGCTCGAGGCAAGAGAGGCGGGAAGAAAATATGAAAACGCGTCGCATCGCCCCCTGCGCCGCGCCGTTGCGATTCAGCCCCTGTTCGCCGAGCCCTTCTTAATTGGACCGTGGTCCGTAGGAATGGCTTCTCCTAATTAGTAAATTAAACAGGGCGCGGCGGAAAAGCCGGCGCCGCCAGCCGTAAGATCACAATAATACGAGCCGTTTGAACGTGATCCGTAAAGCGGTCGCGGAAAATAGAAATTGCACTACGACTCTGAAATGGCGACGCGAAATTGCGCTCACCAGAAGCGAATCGCAAATCGTGACGCGTTTGACTGGTTTCCGCGTTACACCAGCCGATCCATTGTGTGTTGAATTATGCTATCAAGAATCACTTTGGAAAAATCTTTTGGCTCGGAAAATGATGGAATTTTTGTATGATATAGAACTGAATAAAATACCTTCAAAGTTGGGATGGAAAAATGCAGTTTATCGAATATCTCCGAAACCACTAGGGCTGGATAAAAATATAAGAACCGAATTCGTTCTTCTTTGATTGACGAAATTTTTAGTCATCTAGGTCACAGTTGCTTCTCTCCGAACCTTCAGTTTCACCTTCCGAAATTGTCGCGAAAAAATGAACGTCATACCCCTAATTTCTGAAATGGGAGCAGCACCCTCCCACGTAAGAATTTGTCTTGCGAAGCGAGCGCCATTGTATCGAGTAGGACGAGTGGTTCGTTCGTTCGGCTGCCGTACCAATTAATGTCATCGAAACGCCTGCGGTAGGAGCCCCCGTTAATTAAAAGTAACCCGGATAAATGCGTTTTCACCGCGACTAAATTGATTTTTGCCACGAGCCATCGCGGCCCGGCTAAACGAGCAACGGGAGCGGCCCGCAACGGCAAAAATGTATACAACGCGCGGAATAAAACCCGTCAAAGGCCGCCGACCATCGACAAATCGACCAATCGAAAGCCTATCTCCATCCTTTCGACCTACATGCCCGGCCCTCATTAGCGGCGACGCTCGACGCCAGCTTGTAATTACTTTTTCGACGATGTTTCGCGCATCGCAGACCTTGAACACGACGTCGCGCGGCTTTATTAAAATATCGTGGCCCCGTTTGTTGCCTGGCGGCGCGTTCAAATTCGCAAGAACGAGTATCGAGACGCCTGTCGCGATCTTATCGCTCGTATTAGAAATCCGTTTGGACGACTTGCAACTTAATGTATCCGCCAGCGGTGAAATACGCTTGTCGACGTATCCTCGACGGAATCTTAATCGGTCGGGCGTAATTCGGTTTCATTAGGAACAAAGTTTCACCGGTTCTGTTTACCTCGGCCCATAAACAGCGTTAAATTATTTCATTCGCGGTCCTCTCGGAAGAAAGTCGCCTTTCTCCCGCGTTTACGCTCGTTTTATTCATAACGCTCGTGACCGGCTAATGGTCATTGCAAGACGTTGTCGCGAAAACGTGGCCGGAGGAACGTCCATTAACATTTCACCGAGCCAAAAAGTCATCTTCGGCGACGCGCCAACGAGAATGAAGATCAAAGCCAGTTTGAGCAGCTCGCACGTGTACGCGCGTGCAAATAGCGCGCAGAATGAAAAACGCGATACAGCGAGCGTCCCCGATCTTCCGCCGGAAAAAATCGAGAGCGCGTTGCGTTGAAAAAAAGAGACGGTTTATTTCGAATTTGATAGTCCACCTCTGTGTCCCGTTGGCAGATTGCGTTTGCAGCAATCGGTGGCTGAGGGTTCTGCCAATAATTTCCGGTTTTTTCGTTCCGCGGACGAAGAGTAAAATAACCGGGAAAGTAGAGCCATTAACGGCTTATGGCGGCAGAGAAAACGGGATGCAAAGGGGGGAGGAGCGTAACGGTGCACGACGGAAAATCGAAAAGTCTGCCTTCCAATTTTCCAGGCATTCGCGCTCGCCGACTGACCGTGTCGTTTATTCCCTGTTCCCGACGCGGCGCGGCGCGTCACGGTCGCTCGTTTGTCGTCGAGCCTTCGAGAGAGACAAGATGAAAGAAGAGCGACAGAAAGAAAAACCGAGACAAAAGCGATGGACTGGAAACAAGAGCGGAACGAGTCTTTCAAACATCGCCGAAACACCGCTCGCCAAACCGTCGACAAAGAGGTCGCGCGAATTGTGCAAAAGCGGAAGCGTGGCTGCGCGAAACGGTATCCTGTTGGTCTTTTTGCGCCCACTAACTTTCTTCCATTGTAATCGTAACTCAAAGCTAGATTTATTATGCATGCGAGCGCGTTACGTGCGAAAGCTCCGCTCGAAACGTTCGGATCCGTTGAACTGGACGCCATACTCAAACGTGGTCGTTTTAGTCAATTTATTGTTGCGGTAGGGATAGCGTTGGTTGTACGCACACACCCACACTTTGTCTGCCGCGAGCCTATTAATAGACTGTGTGTCAAAAAGTTTAGACGCATCCTATTTTTGAACAAAAACGTACAGCGATTTTAGCCAGACTTTAGCCTTTAGCCTTGCCTGTAGACTTGAAAAAAAAATGTCTATAAATTCACGTTGAAATATCTGGAAACTATCATTTTGACGGAGTCGATAGTTCCAGTGCTGAGTGTAACAGGTTTAGTCGAATTGAAACGAGTACCAGTCATTATCAGTAGTGACGCCTGCCACGGAAACTGGAAACTCACTCGCCTAACTTCGAACTCGCGAGCGCGCCGGGTATATGTACCACTGTCAACATTCGATATCGAGCGCTAGATGTTCGCGAAGTCTTAAATCGCGATATTGAGTTGTTTGCATCTTGTTATCTTCGGCGAACGTTACTGGGTCGCCGACGAAGCCAAGTTTCCAGCAACTTCGTCGAAACTTGGCGACTAATTGACGCTTCGCTGCTAGTTACGAACCTGGCCAGTCGGATCCAACACGGCTCAGGCTTAGGTTCTGTCGAAGAGAACCTAATTTAGACCTAGCTCGAGCCGTTCGAGTTCAAGGACACCTAATCTTGGATTAATCGAGGCTTAAACTGTTCCTAGGATGATAATGCGGAGCTAACTGAAGCTGATCCAGTTTTGGGGAGCTTGATCTGGGGCTAATTAAAGATAAGCCTCGTCGAGGAAGTTTTGTTCATAATCCAGACCAATTCAAGTTAAGAGCTAATTCTAGACTAGAGTTAGGAAATATATTTCGGATAATATAAACGAGACTTAAGCCATGTTGATAAAGTTCGTTTAGATTGCAGGCATCTGACGGACCCCTTATGCGGTCATATTCACTGATGCCAATCGTCAGCAAGTTTTCAATTAATTTTGATGAACGCATATGAAACATCTTTATAAACATAAACATACAATTGAACGTTGCGATACGTACGCGATTGATTCCTAATATACAATTTGAATTAACTAAAAATTCATGTTAAAAAACAATACTTTCTTTAATTCATAGTACCCGCGCTTTATTAGCTCAACGCGCCCTCCAATCGATACGTAAGAAAATTCTCTGTTGAAGAGGTTACTGAGAGAAATGAAGTCGTTCCAAAATTGTTCAGCAACGCTGCTGAAGACCAACCAAAAGAGGTTCGTCTTTGGTAAAATCAGCGGCTAATAAAAATACAATTGATCGAAGACCAGGCGAACGACTCGAGGAGGGTATTCATCGCGAGTGCACCTGATTCATTTCCCATTCAGGAAGTGTCCGTGCTTCCACCTCGCGGTCCCCTCAGTAATAAGACACTGTCGTCGGCAGGGTCTGGTGGTTCGACGGTTTCGCGAGCGACGCATGTAAACCCCGGTGCACCGTTTCCACGGTTGCATCGCGTGCATACACGCCACCGAGCACGAGCGTCGCCGAGATTCCACGGCTGCGGCATGGAGAGGACACGAGAGCATGTCGGGCTTCCGAGAACCGTGTTTCTCGCGTGTGATTGATAGCGCACGTCTGACGTGACACGTGCTACACGTACCACCTTCTGCCAGGAGAGCAGAGAGACAGAGACACGGTCGAAACGAACAGAGAGAGAAAGAGAGAGATACTGGGTCGAAACTCGTGGGCATCGCGGCACTCGTGTAATTTTGCCGGACACGCGCAATTGTCTCGGGAACCTGGAACCTCGGGAGGGAATCAAAAGGGCCGAGAGAGGGGGAGAGAGAGAGAGACGATCGAGATTATATCGCGACGAGCCAGCCGGGACGTGTTCTACAAGACTGGTTTCGGGCATTGTCGCGGGAAACTTATGTAATTGTAGGAGGAAACAGTGCAGTGAGGTTTTTACCGCGGACCATGGCGAACGCCACGAGAAACGCACGCGGATAGCATCTCGCAGGGTTGCTTTCTCGATGATGCTGCCGGATGCCGGGGGTTAAGGGTTTTTCAGCGACCAGCCAACTATCTCGATTCGTTCGCGTGCGAATCCCGCCGTGGCGTGCTCAAGTTCGCCGGGAATACTCCTGACTACCGATCGCTGCGAGCTTCCATCGAGCTACACTGATTACCACCAGAGTTTTACCTCCGCCTGGCGTTAATCAAATCGTTCTCGCCTTTTCTTTTAACTTATTGGTCCCTGATATGCTAAAGAGAGGCTTGAGACGAGCCAAGAAACAAGTAATTACAACTACATAAAAGATTGTTCTGCACAACCAGATTAGCCACATCAACCCGAAACAAAATTTTAAACGATGTACCTTACCTTTACACGAGAGACTTTCACAAAGCTACTTGTTCCGTAACGCGCTTCGAAACGATTCGTTTGAAAAATAAGTAACAGACCGGAGAAAAAGTGTTATATCTTTGTTATCCCATGAAAAGTGAACGGTCCAGAATGAATCCGCGGAAATATGTATATCGAGATCGGCCGGATACGTTCGACGTCGTTGAGAAGATCGTAAAACTACGGTTCCTACCGGAATCAAATCGGCTCGACCGATTTCCGGGATCCGGCCAAAAAACCACCCTTTTATCCACTTCGCGACCAACACCATCCTCCATCTTTACGACGCGCCCGTCGACCTTCTCCGATGGCGATAGTTTCGCGTACCGAACATAAAACGCGACCATAAGAAGGACCTTTTTCACCGGATGCCCGGCACCCACGTGACCGCATACATTACGAGTTTTTCCTTTCAAGTTGCTAGCTGTGACCTGGAAAACCCCTGTACTCGACGATGTAACCCTTCCCGCGGAAATGTAAATGCGGAGCAAGGCACCAGTGGACGCCTCCTTTGTCACCGTTGCGAGAGAATTGTGAGGTTCCTCGCGCGTTCGCGGCCATTTGTATTACCACACTTATATTAACTTGCCGTGTCGACGTTATCGTTGTCGTTGTTGTATGCGTCAAATCTTGTAATCGAATTTTAAACCACTTCCCGATGAATTAGAGACTTGCAACTTTAAACATAGCTCAGAACTGGATGACAATGCAATATTTTTAAAAAGTTATAAAGAAAAAAACTGTGCGTTTAGGAGATAAAAAATATTTAAGTATTCAAATATTTAAAAATTGAAAAATATGTAAAAAAAACTTTTTTACACTTTTTTTTACATACTTTTTTCTGGTTGTCCTTTGACTGGAAACTCTCGACGTGTTCAATAAATAAATGATATCTACTCAGCATCTTGATTAGATTTTTGAAAAGATATGTTCTTATACATTTTTCACTGGTTATTTTCTCGATGAATTTTTCAATGGGAATTTTGTTGCTTAGTTCCACGTACTATCGTATTGTTTGTTTAATCGACTCTGTTGATAATATTAACATATTCCCAATTAGTATCTGTTTCAATGAATCGACGTAATTATTATTTTCATATATCATCTGCATTGTACCGAAAGCCATATGTTCTCTTTACGGAACATTAAAAATATTTAACCCAGAGAGTTGATTAATTTCGTGCTTGTTGAGTTATGCATTACAGTACTAAATGAGAACGCATGTAAAATTAACTTGATTTGTTTAATTCGAAATGCGTACGGTTTTCGTCATAAATATGTGATGCTAGTGGCAATCATGTTAAATGTCGATAGTATATTACATCGTTGTATTGTGTGACGTTGTTTATTACACTGATATATGCTGTTAATATTTGATAAGCGAATTGTGTACCTCCATGCATTTCTGGTATAGAAAAATATTCAAAAAATCGTAGCACTAAATTGTCTACTCATATTTCATGGAATTTCAATGAATTCATAGTTTTTAAAAACTCTTACCGGAGATGATTAAATTTTATTCAATTTTAGTATCACGAATTTAGTTTATACGCGGATACACATAAAGTTCGACGCGCTTTTAATGGAGAATTATAATGAATTAACGAACTAGCGTAATATACTGACGGATTATGGGAGTTGTTATTATTCGGAAAACAGATAATTCTCTGCAGAGTTGAATTTATTCAGAATTATACAAATTAAACTCGCAGAGACCGAAGACAACTATGAATGAAAAGCATTGTGGCTGCATCAAGAAAACTGTGTCGACAATAATTCGAGCATTTGTCTACATTTATTCTTTCAATAAAAACTTCGTATGAAATGTATCGCGTCCCTCACAATTGACTAACGATACAGAACATAATTAAGCCTCATATTTAAATCGTGTTCTCGCGGTGCATTTCCGCGCAGAAATAAAGCGAACAATTTAAAAAATGATTCCAGCTTCTCGCGTTTCGTCGCATTTAAACATCCATGGACGTCGGAAATCAAGATTCAATTTTCCTGGTGGAAACCGGGAATTATTATTTCGGAAGTCCGGTGGAGTCCACCGCAGAGATTAAAGTAATTTTCAGGCGGAGAAGAAGGGTGCGAAGCTGGAGAACGTAGTGGAGGGATCGAGAAAAATCAGCTCCGGTAATAAAACGAAGGAAATTTCGGTGCAGGCTGAAACCAAGCCGGAGGACAGCGTAATTGTAGCCTGATGAGCAGCGTAACCCGAGCGTGGTGTACAACGAACGGACTCTTAACAGACACCGGGATCCTCTCCGGCCCGTAATCAGGCAATTTTCTCTGTGTCCAATTCTCTGGACGGTACTCCGTGTTATTGACACCTTTGCTTTTTGTTTTCCCCTGTCAGCCGCCGCGGTCTTCATTCCCCGAACCCCAATTACGCCGACACCGATTACACCCAATTACTCCCGAGCCCATTCAGATGCCCGCTCTCCACCGGACGCTTTATTTTCTGAACGCTTATCCGGAAAAAAGCCCGATCGATCTCAACCCTTTCGCGGAAAATCCCCGATCCGGTTCCACTGGTTCATTCAACATTTCCCCGAATTCGAGCGTGCCATTTCAAGTGCTACCATTTCGATCTGGAGTGAGTCGCAAATTTTTGGCAGCCAGTTCAAATAATTGTATCAACATATTTCTTGAATTAACTCTTCTTCGACGTGCATAGATTAATACTTTTTAATACATTGGAAAATATAGAATTCTATTTGAAATAATAAAATTCCCGGACTCTCTACTTTCGCAATTGTTCAGTTTCTTCTGACAGGAAACAGAGACACGTTTTTCAAAAAGATTTGTCTAACGACAAGCCATCGAGCGAAAGGACCGCGCGAAAACTCTCGAAATTCATTCCGATTTGCCGGCGAGAGTAGTTCGTCGGTATCGATCCCGGAAATCGTTCCGAGTCCCACTCGTTTCCGGGAATCGAGTTCAGTGGTACTTACGAGATAGTTTCCCTTTTCCGAAAGTTTCTTCGGCAGCGAGTTCGAAAATTGATTGACGAAGGGGAAACTTAGCAAACATCGTCGGCAATTCTTTTTCTCGACATAAAAGAAAAGAGGGGTAGGGGTGGGGAGAGGGAAATAGATAGGGTGGAGGAAGAAGAAATATTCGTGTCCAGGTTGAGAACTCGTTGCCTAACTGTGAACGATAACGTCTTACGGGGTTGATTCAGCTTTCGGGGGTTGAAGGAGGGAGGTATCGGCTTCCGAGCGACGAAAGAACAAAGAAGACGAAGGGTACACGATGAAGGCGGATCTTATGGCACCCTACAGTCGACATAACTCCTACTAACCGATTTTGTACGTCGTCAACAGAAAAGCTTCGTCGTATTAAAGGGGAGCAACGATGTCGTCGAGAACGATTCTAAGGGCTATTTTCATAGCACTGAGCTGTTCTCGTTCGTTACAGCGGTTAAATCATCCCCTTCCTTTTTTTGATTTCTTCGATTCCTTTCGTTCCGCCATTTTTCCGATAATTATTGTCCTCGCTGGATGCATTCATTACGCTAAAATACAGTTTATTAGCATTTTCGTAAGGGTTGCAAGCGAGCCCCTGTGACTTTTAAGATTCACAAGTGACACGATCCACTAATTTATTTAACGATAAGGACATATAAAGGTCAACTTCATCCTTTTAAATAGAATGCCCAATATTCTTGGTCGAACTCGGACGAAGCAAAAAATTCTGCGTAAAAAAGTATTAACCTTTATATATCATAAATCTGATAGTTCATGCGTTCCTGAGGGTGAAATTTCACTCATTCGGTATTCTCGCATACTGTAAAATTATTCAACCTTTTATGTCTGCGTCGTGAGATATATTTCTTTAAAATGTGACGCCATAAATGAAACATTATGTGTGGATTTAACGCGTAAGATAGAAATGGGTGAATTGTTATCCTGGTCTCTTTTATGCAGCTATTTTGAAGGAACGTATGAGGGTTAATCACTTTTACGTACAAGATGTAAAGATAGAGGGAATTATTAACAAAATTGGGCACACGGATAACCAGAAGTTAACGACAGACGCGTTCTTTTGTGCACCCACTTTGTTCGCTCTGTAAAGAGGAATTCGAAGCTTCATTTTGATTCGATCACGCCTCGTTCAAAAGATGATCACGATGTTATTTTCATTTAAATGATTTTTCCTGAACGGTGGTCCGATCTAGGCTGAGCGAATTACGAACAGCAGACTCGACGATAATATATATTCCGACGATACGACCGTCCGTTCGATCTAATTAAGGAACGAACGAGGAAACGGAGGATTTTTATGAGAATCGTGGCTCTCGGTACTGCGCGCTTGGCCCGCGCAGAACGGTGCCCAAGTAATTTAGGTTTAACGAAGAGAGGTCGAATGAGCTTCCGATGAGATGGCAGACCTTATTTCGCCGGCTGTTAATTTTACTTCGGTTAATTCGTTGAAATCCGTCGGGGTCTCGTCGGCGGAGTTACACGTTGCTATGGAAACCGTAAAACTAGAAATTCGGCGAAGGAATTGGATTCTTGTTTTCTATAATTAACTTCCTGTCCAGTACCCAGGGTAGGCAAAGTCTTTACGTCCTCGTTCATTGTCAGGCGGTGACGAATATTTTGTCATACCACGTTCAATACGAATTTCAGAGTTTCGACAAAGATTTGAGACACCCAGCTCGATGACAGCTGACCCATTTAATCTGGACTATATTTTCTTCTGGCAGTGATTGACAAATCCGAAAATATTTCTGCAATTCGCCGAAACCTTGGACAACGAAAGTTCGATGGTGCTCCAGGACGATCTGTTGGTAGCGGACGAAAATAATGAGTTTACGTACGCCGCCGTTGGAAATAATGGTGACCGGCGCGTGTATACTCGTTAAAATAAAACCGGCGGGCTCCCGATGAATACGCTATAATTGTAGACAAAAGGCGCGGCAACGAGCCTACAGCGTTCCTCTCTTTCTCCTCTCTATCTTCTCTCCCTTCTTTCCCTTTTCCTCGTTTTGTTTTCTACCAGGGTGCGGTGGTTCGATCGTACTGTTCCTCTTTCTATTTCCCCGATAATTCCATGGCGGATGAAGGAAATTGCCGACGCGGGAATTTCACGATTCATAAGACATTCGAACGAGAAGCGAGCCACTGTCCCAGAAATTCCGAAAGGGAAGCCGGCATTGATTATATTCTCAAGAATGCGCGTACTCGACGGGGTCGTTAAACCCGATTTACATGACCCGCCGAGCAACGCCGGCCCGAAAGAAAGGGTATGCGAAAGGGGGAACAACCGCGTTTCCGGTTAGAACATACCGGCTCAAAGTATGAGGCCAGATTGCGATCAGAACGCGGACATTTTTCCTACGTTTCAAACGTTCAGCTCGAGACCCAGATCAGTACGTCAGCGAGAAGCTGACTTTATTGAACCATCTACCGTCTGTGTCACCAATTTCTGCAAGAATTAATAAATCGTGATTATCTCGTCGGTTTTGAAAGTCTTCGGTCTTTAAAATTCGAATTCCTTTGTGAAAGAATCAACCGCCCGTCTCATAAATTTCTGCAAGAATTAATAATCGTGATTATCTCGTCGGTTTTAAAAGTCTGCGGTCTTTAAAATTCGAATTCCTTTGTGAAAGAATAAACGCGAATTTTTTCAAAGATGAAAGAGTTTCTCCGTGCCACTGTTCTTTAATCCTGCATTCTTCGGAAGAAAAAATGGAAGATCTTTTACATAACTGGAGCCTATAAATACAGCAATCTTCTTCGAACGAATTCGCGAATTACGGCCGATCATTCGATTAAAAAAAAGCGCGCGGATCCCCGCTGGGAAGGTGCTGTTACCAAATTATTATAAATTAAGATAATGAATCGAGCATAACGAACCACTTAAGCAACGCGTCCGGCGTTATCGTCGTGATAAATATTCGATCGGCGATTTTATAGCGAAAATTAAGGAGAGAATGTGCTCTGGGGTGTAACGTTTCGCAAAAACGTGTCGCCCGGAATGAACGAACTAATAACGGGAAAGTATTAATTGCCGTCGTTATTAATTGTTATTGATCGGCCGGTGTTATTGGAGGCGGATAAGAGACGCGCGAAGTAAGAAATTAATGACGCCGTCGCGTCGGTCCGGCGTACTTTTTGACGGGAAACGAGGTTACAATCGATCGGTTCTTTACGAAAAGTTACAGTTATTGGGCCGACGTTCGGCGAGTTAATACCACGATATTTTTTCAAACCAGCACGGAATCGCATGCCGCCGGCCGGTGAAATTCCTTGCTCCGCAATTTTCGTTGCGTGTCGAGCTTTCTTACATTCCCTACATTGTAAGTGAAACAAAATTTAATCACGCTTCTCGGCGAACCTTCGCACACGTCATGGTGCAACACACTTTATTTCCATACATTACTTTCCATATACTTTTCTCTTTAAGCTAACTGATAACGCGCGTTTCTTATTTTTACACACTTGTTGGTAGTTTATGATACACTAGTAGTAGTAGTAGTAGTAGTAAGGTTTGACCGGGGAGTAGGTGATCGGCACCATCTCCTGGTTCCATTGAGTTCCTTGCGGCACCAGCCCATCTCCGAAACGCACACCAACAGCAATGTCGGTTTCATGTGGCGACCGGTCCTCGGCCCCGTAGGGTTGCAGTTTCCCCTGCTTTCAACCGCCCCCCTGCTTTTTAAAGCCCGGGCAACTTGCAGGGCGACGATCTACTAATCAGGGAGCGATCATCATCAGTGAGAGGCCATTCTACCTAACCCATTTGAGTGTTTGAGCGTTTTACGGCTCGGAGCGTACGTCGGGCCTTGCTCACCTTCAGATCATGCAGGTTTGCCACACCTGCCCATTTGGCCCCACCCTCTTCACCATAGAACCATATTGTGCACCTTTTATGATACACTAACCAATTAGTTTCTATTTAAATACAGGGTGAGGCGTTTGAAACAGGCCACCTGATTAATCCGGCTGCTATTGGTATTAGGAAAAAGGCATCAACCTGTCCCATCCATGAAATGCTGATTACCTTGATACGAATAAAATGTTAAAGAAAATATACTCTCAATTTTCTTCTGAAGATGCAAAATAAATACATCTTCGTTTTTAATTGAATAGTTACCAGTTAATTCAGCTTCCAGGACGATTACGTCAATAAACCCCACTGCGAAGACCATCCCCACCAACTGCCGAAAATATGTACAGGATGTCATGGCCACCGTAGCGTGATTCTATATCTACGATTTAGTAGAAACTGACATGAAAAACTACCCATAACATAAAAAAAACAAAAATTTAAAACTTAGGATTAGAGTAGGGTCTAACTTAGCACTAAATTTTTGAATAAAATTATGTATATGTCCATAGGTCCTTATGACCAGTAGAACACGATTAAACAAAAAAGAAATTTATCTTTTTACCTTGATTTTCGAGGTCAAAGTCAATTTTGCGGGGATTTTCTTATGTCAATTTCCACCAAATCGTAGGTGTAGAATCACGCTATGGTGGCCGTGACATATAATTTCGTGACACCGTGTACAACCCCAATATCCCAGCAAAGCGCGACTTTTCATTTTCGCGAGGGGTAGACGCGGAAAAATCGAGACTTTTTCGCAAATGGGAGTTGAGCGATCAAAAGGGCCTTCGATCCTTCGGCTCCCCACATCGGCAAGCCCTGACGAATGTTCCTGGGTCCTGAAAGCGCCCTTTCATCCGCTAGTCCTTCGAGGTACATAAGTAACTCGACGTCGCGCGATTTCCCAAGTTCGTCGCGCGTTACTTTCGCAAGGAAAGGCTTGCGGAAAATTTGACAGCAGGACGCTCCGGGAAAGTGCAGCCAGCAAATCGGTCCGGGGATAAAAGCATTGCCAGCAGCCACGAAATACACGAGTGGTACGAGCGAATTCTTTGGAGGGTGCACACAAGGCCCGATTCAAATCGCTCCGAGGAGAAATGTCTTGGAGCTCGATCGCACACGAGGAAAGCTTTCGTCGATTAAAACGCGGCCGAAGATCTGCCCCCCTCCCGTATCCCCTGTTCGCGAATTCGTCTAAACATTCGACGTTCATCCCCGATCCCCTCCTCAGACTTTTCCGAAAATACGTTTATTTGCGTTAGGACGGTACGCAACAAATCCATTTGCTCGGCTCCTTGTTTGATTTCGCGGAACCGGGCGTTGCTCGTTTATTTACTCGGCCGATGGTCGCCATTTTTTTATTCACTCCTACTGCGGTCCCGTATTTGCAAAATCGAAGAAACACCGACGCAACTGAACGACGGTTGTTTGCTCGTCGCGCTGGATATTAGTCGATGAAACGCGTGCAAATTGATTCGTGGCCCTTTCCTTTTAGATTTGTTGATCGTTTACAGACTTTCGCACACTGTACTGGCAAAAATAATCTCCACCGCTGTCTGTGCGTTTACTTCATCCTGCGAGGAAGATTTTGATTGACTGTGGGAGGGCCAGGAATTAATTCGTACACCTCTATATATAGTACTTGCAGTGGCGTATTACCCTATGGGCAACTTGGACAAATGCCCGGGGCCCCAAGCAAAAAGGGCCCCGAACACAAACCAAGATCCAAGACCCAAATTCTATGTTTCTCTCGTAAAAAACTTCAAAGGGGCCCCGAAATTCTACTTTGCCCAGGGGCTCCAACTGGTCATAACGCGCCACTGAGTATTCGATACTGTGAATCTTTACGCGAAGTAACCTGTATAAATTATTTCTGTGCACTTTGCATGTTTCTTTAAAGAAATTCTCAAAGATCGCATTACTTGCCGAGCTTCTAAAGGTCTGCAAGTCTTTTCAACTCTGCGTAACTTCGCCAAACCGTTTTGAATTATGCGGCCACATTGTTCCTCTGGCATCGAACCAGCGAGCAATTTGCACACCCTTTTAATTTTCCTCTTTGTACTTTAATGAATGCAGCGGGGAAACCAATCGCCTTATCGTGCGTAAGAAGCTTTCGCCACCCGAAGGTATTGCCAAGCGTACATTGGGGAGACCGTTTCGTATAAACGGCGGCAGACGTTGCCATGGTATTAACCTCTTCAGCGACGAACTTTTTGTACTGAAAAATGCTAATTTAATATTTTGCTTAACTGAAATACTATAAAAACGTTTTCTAGCTGTGCCAGAAAACGAACAAAATGAAATCTTCAATGGTAGAGTCACAGGAACCACCGAAGAAAAATATTTTACGTTCGTGCCACAGATCCACCTCCACCCTTAACCAATGAAATCTTTCTTCTTCAAAACCTCCATTTCCGTGGACAAGCTAACCTGATCTGTATTTACCGAGACTCTTCCGGCGATCGGCATGGCTGAGTCGATTCAACGGCAAGAAAAGACCGATCCGATCAGACAGAAGCTTCCACAGTGCCATGGTCCGAGCGGAAACCTCGCGATCAAGACATCCACGTTCTCTCGCGGGGTAGCCATTGGCAGCGTGGAAACGTCTAAAGTGTCGGGCGGTTGAATCTGGGTTAACGATCGGCCATAGTTCCCGGGCAGGGACTCGAAGAATGTCAGAGAGAAAATGAGGTGGATGGAGACAGATAGAATTCGATAAAAGAATGAAAAGGGGTACGTGGGAGGGTTGGAGAGAGGAAGGGCAAGAAGCCGATTCAACCGCTACGATGACGGGGGTTAGGGGGTGGCTTGGCAGTTGGGAACAGAAGCCACGAGGGGTAGGTTCGACTATAAGATTGCGCGTTTTCCGTTCGAAAGCTCATCGATCGGTTCGCCGGCGTGCTTCCGCCAAGTGGAGGCATCGTTACTCGAACAAAGGCTCAAAGCCTCGCGAAAACGAATTCTGTAACTCCTCCGTGAAGCTCTCGGACGTCGAACGGCATCAGCCGTTTATGAAACGGGATAGGTCACAGCCCCGCAGAGATTTTTGCGACTCCTCCAAACACTCTGACCCTTCTTACGCTCGATTTGCCGATCCCGAACCTCTTAACACCTTTTTAACCCTCGCGCCATCGAGCTCCTTCTGGAAACCGCCAAGGGTGGAAGATTTTACTCGAAGCAATTAACTTCATTCGCTGTAACTTCGTTTCAACTTTTCGGGACAATTAGGACATTCGGCGAAAATGTCCTAAATAAGATGTCGAATTTTATTAAACGCCTCTAACAGGGGTGGTTTTAGGTTCCAAGTTAATGACGGACGAAACGAACTTTTGGGACAGTCTAACATTTTCATCTCAGATTTCAGAATCAATTATACGATATTCATCATATAATAAAAAGCCATATTTATTATGACGGATATCGAATTGTTGGTGACAGACGTGTTTATCGCTCGTTTCGAATATAATATATATATACAAGATAGGGTTGAGGTACATTTTGCAAATACAGATGAGATTAATAGATTGCTGAAAAAGCTAAAAGCTAATCCAAAGATCGACTTCGAGAAGTGTTTCGCGGATTTGAAGCTCTGGCATAAGTGTGTAACATCTATCGGAGACTATTTTGAAGATACCAATCATGTAGACGAATAATTAAAATTACTTCTGAAAAATTAAAATTCCCAGGGAAAAATGTCAGGAGTTGTGCGAAACTTGTGGAATAGACTGGAAACAATTTACGGGGTAGTAAGAGCGTTTTAGAGACTCCTCGGGCTGGGGACCGATAGATACTTTCTAAAATTGTTTTTTAGCCACGA
Source organism: Lasioglossum villosulum (assembly GCA_963971365.1). Taxonomy (NCBI): domain Eukaryota; kingdom Metazoa; phylum Arthropoda; class Insecta; order Hymenoptera; family Halictidae; genus Lasioglossum; species Lasioglossum villosulum. Next base: position 3,187,229 of record OZ020497.1, on the reverse strand, counting down.
AATACCAGCGACGCGTTCATAAATTTCGAAGAATCCCCAATATTTGGCTCGTGTAATTCCCCGTTCCGCCGTGTTGTCCGCAGCACGGCACCGAGACACGTGTTTTCGGGCCGCAGAAGAGCCGATGTAGACACGTGCTGGGTTTAATAGCGACCAAGTGGGGGGAATATATTAAATTTACTGCCGTGAACGCGGCTCAAAGGGGGTGTAGAGGGGGACGTTTACAGCGTCGTATAATAGGATCCCGTCAGTGGCGAACCGGCGGCGCTTATGGCTGTCTCTCCGGGAGGGGGCGACGCTCGATTTTCGTGGCCGAGTTTTTCCCCGCGAACAACATCGCCGACTTAATTCCTTTCGGAAGCGTTACACTGGCGGATCCCTGGCTGGAACTACTTTTTCCGTGTCAAGAGACACTCTCTGTGGAACGCGGAAGTTTTCAGTGCCAGGGAAAAACCGAGTGGGAGAGGGTAATGGAAAAAGTTAAGATCGGAAAGATTTCCCTTGCAACGTGAAATAAATTCGATGTTCACTGCGTCCGAACATCTGCAACAGTGTGGAATACACTTTATCCACCGGGAGCCTATTAACGACTAACTGCAGTGATTAGAAATTCTGGATTTCCTACACGGAACAGGAAATTTGATTATTTTATCTAATAGCTAAATGTCGATGCTGGAATTTCTTTTCAGAATATGATGTGATTCGGAACGAAGACAATTACTTACTGCCATCCCGTTTCGATTGAAAATTTTATTTTCGAATATCTTGGGAACTAAAGAGTGCAGCGGGATAAAAATATTATTTCGTTCGCGTCGACAATAAATTCGCTTGCTAACGAACATTTTTATTCTACAATGCTTCAATTTAATCAGCATTTATGGAACTACGAAAATGTAACAAAATAAATAATGTACAAATCCAAACAATTTCTCGTTTATTTAAAATGTCGCACAGTATAAATTCCAAATTTGTTTCACATTCTTTTTCACGTTACGGTATAAAAATGAATGTTAAGGCAAACTCGACGCAGAACCAGAAAATATTAGCTGTTCTCCAGAGCCAAGTAGAAATGAATTACAAACCTAGACGTTATCGCGAATAAATTACAGAGCAAGGGGGTTAGGTCTAGGGGTTAACTTGGAGAAATCAGCGCAGAGCTCGACCCTGCTTATAGCCGATGAGCGAACGTATGGTTCAACTGAAGGAATCGTCATTCGTTTCGGCCAATTTGTCGAAGTTGCGTTTCTAAACAAGCCGCCACGCGAATTCGACGAGCGTGCCGTAAAGCATTAGCGACGGAGTGCCGTTTGAACGTTCCATTGGGATCGAAAGCGATCTATGGAGTCTGTGGGCCGCGTTCGTTGCGGTATGAACCAGGACCATGGCCTGTTAGAAGCATGATCTCCTGGACCAGCGACGGAAACGCGAGCGCGAGGTCGTCGATCGACCGTGAAGCGTGGAAAATATTTAATAACCGCGAGCACGGCACGCATCGATAACTTCCTTAGTCCTACGGTCCGTTGCTCCGCTGAGAAACGATCTCTCCGTCTATTAGAACGACACATAATACCGCAGCTAGATCCTACGGTCTACGATCTAGACTATCGATCCTCTGGTCCGCGTCCGATTGGCCGACAACGCGGAAAACCTCGCGGCCGGCAATCGGATGCAGGAAACGAGACAATTATTCATGTACGATAATACTGGGTGTCTACGAGTATCCTCTGGGATCATAACGAGATATGCAGTTGTTGTATAGACCCCAGGGACAGAGTATATTGAACCCATCTTTTCAAGAAAATGCAGAAATCATGTTAAGAAGGGACACGTCTTGTTTTACAGAGAAATTGGACAAGGTTGCAGTTTTCATGGAGAAATATTTTCAATTATAAACATAAATTCTTTGACTAGTCTGCGCCACATTTTAACGAAGAGCGTTACAGATAATGAAGTGAAATTAACCGACCGCCACAATAGTCGAGAGAACGAATACAAAAAATAATTAAGTACCCAGTGTTCGCGGCTTGTTGAACGTGAAATTTCATTTTTCCGCAGTGAATGATTGGCCCAGCCCGCAAAACACAATTATACAGATAACGTAACAACGGAATTTTTCGTTTTACACTATTACCGAGCAACCGAGTAGTAAAAAACTAATTCCTTATTCGAGGAACAGGCGGCAGCGAGTGAACAAAAGCTTTCGATCGCACGAGGAGCAAAACGAAGCAGGGCTAAATCAGCTTTCGAAGATCCACAAGCACCGGCAACATTAGCGGCGACCGTTCGGCCAGCTACGATCTTCGATTTTTCCTACTTTTATTCGCGGCTGCACCGCGCCACGCCGCGCCGGTGAAAGCGCTTTCTGGGTCAATAGCTACTGAAACAAGATCATCGGGAGTTCGAATAAATACCGCGAGCTAAAGACCAACAGAAACAGAAGAAAAACTGGTATCCCGTTACCGGTCGAGAGCTAAAGTGCACCTACAACTCAAACGCAGCCCGGGCTGTTTGGTTTCCTTTTTACAGTTGAAAATTCGTCCAATCCAATTACAGGCGAGCCGTCATTCTCGCCAGCAACTTCGGAATGATCTGTCATATTGTTCTCTTCACAAGTCGACAGCATAGCCTCAAAGATATTTTGCTCAACGATGTTGAAGAAACCATGCTATTGATGAGATATTTTGTGTACCAAGTGTTTCATTTGAAGATTTGACGCAAGCAATCGATTTTTAAGACACGTCGTCGTTGGTGTAAATTATGTACAGACACTTTTCAGGCATTTTTACCAACACAGCAAAAAAGAATTACGTGAATTGGACTGACACAACCCGCAATAGAAGCAGAAAAATGCCACGCCAAAATGCAGCCCTTTCGCATCGCCTCTCTAAAAAGTTAGTGGTCGCAACTGGCACACGTGAAACTTGCAGAGTTTACGATCGCTTATAAAAGAGCATAATCACCGAATAGACGGAAGTTCAGCAGTAACAACAGGACTAAGCGCTGTCGTCGGAGCAACCCGCATAAATTCCCCGGCGAATGTAATCAACTCAAGGTTTAGATTCACGACTTAGGGACAATAAAGTCGGCACGCACGTACCGCGCGTGACTAATAGGGAGTTGTTGAAAGTAAATGACGGCCATTTTAGAGGGAATATGTGAAACGGAAAAACGTAAGCACCATTTCGCGGAGAAATACGTGTGGAGCGTAACTCTTGGTGATGGATACTATCATCGTGGCTGCGTCCAGAATTGGTACAATAAGCTGGACAATTTTCCAGAAGCTATGAGCTACACCGCAGAGAATTTCTCCCTGGAGGTATAATTTTTTCGCGATTCGTATGCGCTTGTCAAATAGTCCACCAACTGCTTGTTATATTAAAATTGTTGTCTCTGGGTTATTAAGTATTCATCATTCTCAAGTTTCCAACGTATGGTCGCCGCAAGCACGGGGCAAACCACATCAAACAGATTCGATTATCAACTGAAATTTCTCATCGAAAGTTTGATCAGAAGCCTAGGTCAGAAAAAATCTCAACCATCTAAGAGAATCAACTACCAGGTGAACTATCAGGCCAGGTTAACCACCGAACGATTTGGATCGATCAAGGGATGAAAAGTTATCGAAGGAAGAAGAAGACGAAGAAGAACGAGTTTTATATCCATTGGAAGAGAGTTAGGGAGCAGCGGGAGCGCGTTTTAGAGCCACGAGTCATCAAACTGCGATTTGCCGGCAGAAAAAGCGAACCTCATAACGAGATCCGCAGTATGAATCTTCGTGAGGAGAATGCTTTCGACGATTTTATGGTCGCATTAAATCTTTTTACATATTTTCTAACCTAGTTCTTTGGTCCTCTGCACGGAAGACCATTTTTGGAACAGCCTGTGCAGCCGTGGCACAGCATTTCGAAGGCATCGAGTCATCGGACAGCAATTTGCCGGTGGAAAAAGTGTATAGCTAGCGTGGAGAGAGCAGAAAAAGGGGACGGCACGAGGTCCACCGATTCCACGGCCGTGAATTCCTCGGAAACGGGACTATAAATATCATGAACACCGACGCACCGGGTTCCCGCTGCGCAGAATTTCGCCTGGGGTCTGATAAATTAATCGATATCGCGAGCTAACCGGCTCGATATGATACCGATATGCACATGCGCGCGCGTCTCGTACACACACGTGTATATCCGCGGGGATCGATATCGGCGAACGGTGGCGAGCACGCGAAAGATCGGGATTAATGAAGACGCTGCAGCGAAATCCGAAGATGTAATTACTGACAGAACAAATCGGGGGTAATCTTGATTACGATCTACATCTGCTCCCGTACATAACATCTTGGATTGCTAATTAATCGAGCCCTCGGCTTTCTCTCTCTCTCTCTTTCTCGTTCACCGCCACCCTGTTTCTCGGGCCTATCTTTTACATTAATACCGTAATAAACCAACCGGCCGCCCATTCACAGTGCAGCCCGTGGACAAAAAAGCCGGGCAGGCCGGAATCTCGCAAAAACGATCGAAGACACGCGGAACACCGTGCTCGACGTGTAAACACCAGGAATGCAGTCCAATTTTTGCGCTATCCGCCGCACGGTTGGCAACTCGCCACGTACGTGCACGTCATTTCATATCGGTCCTTGTTGCCAGCTATCTTGCAAGGTGGTAATACCGCCTCGTTCCCTCTCCTTTTATCTATTACTCTCTTCATAGCGGACTCACTCTCCCCCGAGTTCCTCTTATTTTTTATTTTTCATCGGCCAGCCTTCTTTTCTATTACTCCACTGGAATGGCCCGTTCCCATTCAACCCGTGTCCCCCTGCGCACGAGATATCGAACGACGAGGTGAAAAGGTTCCTTGATACCACCGCCATTTTTACCAATTCCGTTCCAGAGCCGCTACGATATCTGGTAGAGCCTGATTTGCTCTTAATTACCGCGCCGATTCGATCCTGCCGCGATACACGGGTTTCGCCAGCCTTCTGTTGCCAACATACTATTTATTAACACGCGCTCTCTAAAACGTACACTTTTCACCGATATTTATTATGTCGCCCCCGTATGCTGCACGTAGCGCACGTAAATTGTATTTTTTGGCAAAATAAACGTTTTTCACCTGAATTGCAACACATTGAAGCGAAGTAGAAATTTATTTTCTTTGCCCCAGTGTGACACACGTTCCCGAAATAAGTCATACCGTTCTGTTAGTTCTAGATCAATTTACCCGAAACTGCTCGACTAAATTTAAGTCATCAATTTCAATAAAAAAACATTTTTTGGCAAAATAAACTTGTTTCACCTGAATTGCAACACATTTATGCGAAGTAGAAATTTATTTTCTTTGTCCCAGTTTGACACACGTTCTCGAAATAAGTTATACCGTTCTGTTAGTTCTAGATCAATTTACCCGAAACTGCTCGACTAAATTTAAGTCATCAGTTTCAATAAGAAAAACCGTGAAAAGTAACTGTTTACCTTTTTTATTGTAGAAAATCTCATATGTGATTTATTTCAACATAATTATAATGCAGAATACAATACATACAGTACAGAATATACAAATTACAATACAGAATAGGATACTGAAGATGCATAAATATTACAATAGAAACTTATTTATAAAACTCCAGATGCGATACGCGGCAACGTCTAACTCCTTTTGTTCGTTTTCTGTTACAGGCAATATCAGGACCAAAGCCGTGCTCGATGTCGAGTCGAAAAGAGGATACTGGCTGACTGTGTATGCGCAGGATCATGGTGTGGTGCCATTGAGCTCCAGTTTACAGGTTTGTAATAATACGTGTATACTCTTTGATGCGCGCCGATCTACAGTACCAGTTTATGTCTGTTTTTTGTATCTCGCGAGTATTTTCCAGTCGACGTCGCCGATGCTTTATTGTATCCTCAACGATCTCACAGTGAGCCGAGGAAACTCGATAAAAATGGATTTTCATCTCGTGACTGTGATGTTGATCTATGAGATGGCATTTTTAATTACAGTATTCACATTTCAATATCTGATCTACAGTGGCTGTACAAAGTGTTCGTACGCCTTTTAAAATGGAATAACTTTTTACAAGGTTGCAGGCAGAAATAAAAAAAGCATTTCTTCTTTTTATTACGGCCCTCAATGAAAATTTCAAATATATGTTTTGTAGATCAATGTTTGTCACACCCATGCTGAAAATTACGAGTTGCAAGCGGTTAAAAATGGTGAAAATCGTAGTTTTACGCAATTTTTGATCAGTTTCTGCTTAAAATGCACGGAATCGTACATCTGTCGATGCGTGTCGTTTTTTCCTGCGTCAAAAGGTTTCGATGAAATTTTCCTTTGATGAAAAAATGCCTTTTTTACTTTTGCATGTAACCTTGCAAATAATTTTTGGGAGATCTTTTCTGCATATTATTCCATAAACCAATGGTGTAACAAAGAATGATGATGTTATCGGCACAATGGTTCATAACATCATAATTCTTTCTTCTAATTAATTATTACGATAGAAGTTCGGAAAATCGTTTCCATGGCGCGCGGAGGCGGACAGCAAATTCTGACGATGCTGTCTCGACCGTTTTTTTTATCGCAATTTTTTTCGCGACCGGGTACATGGCTCGCGGGAACGGTCGCCGTGTAAATAATTCGCAGCCGAATTCTGTGCAGGTGTACGTGGAGGTTCTGGACGAGAACGACAACATCCCGCTGACAGAGCTGCCGGTATACTATCCCTCGGTGCCGGAGAACTCGCCGGCAGGTGTGAACGTACTGCGGATCCGAGCGTTCGATCGGGACGTCTCGCCCCAACAATTCACATTTTCCATCACCAGTGGCAATCCGGAGGGTTATTTTCTCATCAACTCCACCACCGGTAAGTTCTCCGCATGGTCACTAGACGCCTCGGCCAAGGTAATATCCTCCAGGCGAGAAGCGAAATAGATTGCTGCATCTTCGGCGGCTAGTAACGAGATCAATTTTCCGCGGGCGAGGATTTTAATGGACCCGTTCGAAGATAAACGAGCCCGCCGCCGTTGCTTCTTCAAATTTCAATCGGAGCCAGGCTATTCTCCGCTCCGATAATCTACAGTGTCTCAAAATTCGTTCAACGTCCGGAAATGGGAGGTTCCTGAGATCATTTGAAGCGACATTTTCCTTTGCAAAAACTGTATCCGCGGCTTCGTTAAGGAGTTATTAACGAAAAACGCGGACCAATCAGAGCGCGACCTAGACGCCTGTTTGCACAGTCGCCACGAAATATTCTCCACGAAATTCTTCTAACATTACAAATTATTTCACTTGTGGAGCGCACTTGATAATTTTGAGGATGAAACGTCTGAATAGCGGGTATTCTATCCAATTGAAACCAGCTAATGCCATTCGTTGAAACGTTCACGTGCAAAGCGGATTAAAATACAATCCGGAAAGGAGACTCTCCTGAGGAAGATTTCATTCTACGATTATTCTCGCCGGTTTCCTGATAGGATCGGCCATTATCTTTTAATCCGGTGTCTGTCATCTTTATCGATCAATCGTACCGGACAGGATTCGCGTGTGTCGCCGCCGGTTTTTCGCGCTCGGCCAAAATGACTCACCGCATGCAAGCGGAAGGAAAGGACCATTGTTTTCGCCTTGCGCGGGGTAACGTATGCAAATTCGCCTGATCGAGCTCTCTGATTCATTATTCATCGTTCCGCTCGACTCGCTCGTGTCAGCCCCGTTGGAATTATGAAACGATGAAAAATCCGAAACTCGTTATTCAGAGAAAAAAACATTTGCGCCGCTGTTGTACACGGGAGAGGATAAAAGCCGGATGAAAAGAAGTATAAAGAACGGTTCGAGGGAAAATAGGCGCGCATACAAATGGCCGTTGAATCAATTTTAACGCGGGACAATTTGCTATACAAATTCGATTCGCGATCCTAGACGAATAAGAATCTTAGAGGGTGGGAGGACTCGGGACCGATTAAATCAGACTTTTAAATGAGCAGAGGGTGAAATTAGTCCTTTAATTTGAGCCTCGCACCCGATACCGAAGAAATTTTTATTCGACTCCTTTTCTTCTAGAAATCCGCAGTAATACACGTTTTTCAATGTCACCGGGGATTTCGCTGTAATTCAACGTGTTGAAAAACTAAATATCCGGTCGGTCTCGGACCGATTTATAAAAATTTGTATTTGCATAGAAGTGTGCAGTCTATGCATATTATTACCAGGATCAACGTCCTTCCTGCGCTCCGATAAGTTTCCACGCCGTGAAAGGTCCTAGCGGTTCCATAAATCATCGACAGGTTTTGTGCACGTAGAATCCTATCTCCCGGACCCTGCGGTATCTCATTCTACGGTTTAGAAACAACATGCATTGTTGGCTCCCGGAGGCGAGAACACTATTCCGCTGCCTTAGAATCTTGGAATATCGAGTCTGAGATGTCTACCGTGCGGTTAAGTGAATTCGGGTCGGTTGATTCTAATTTCGCCATTATCGACACGGTGGGATGAGCGGAATTGTGTCGGAGACAACTCAAAGGTTGTCGATATCTTGTCTAACGCGTCTGTCCTATCGAGCATCGACTTGTATGGCCCTGGGTCGTTATCGATGCTGCGGAATTGTAAACGGAGCTGCTCTGGTCAGGTAATATGTACCTTGACTTGCTTCATCCATTCGCTGACATCGGCGCTGTCAACATTATCGAATCTGCGTCGTTCGAAACTTTTAATAAGAATACGTTTCATTCTTCTAATTATGGTCCACTAGAAAAGAATCCATTTTTACCACGCTTATATTAACTTGCCGTGTCGATGTTGTCGTTGTCGTATGGATCAAATCTTGTAATCGAATTTTAAACCACTTCCCGATGAATTAGAGACTCGAAGCTTTAAACATAGCTCAGAACTGGATAACAATGGAATATAAAATAAAAATTTTTAAGTGAAAAAGTCGTAACAAATTCTTAACGTTTCACGTTCCAAGTAAATACCTAACATGTAATGTTTCGTAGCGCCATTTTTACGGCGTGGAAACGATCCTGTCAAACGCACCGCATTTCTAGTACAACGAATTCGAAGAAACTTCCGGCGAAACCGTCACTCCGAGCAAAGTCTGCGATCCCTATGAAAATTCATCAACCATCGCGTCCCTGTGTAGAGGCAGTTAATCAAGAACCAGGGCAACGGGAAACGTAATTACACGATCATAATTACACATCCGGTTTGGTTAACCGAAGAGCCGACACCGGCTTTCTTCCGCAAGTTTCGCGGTCGTCCATTTATTCCGGAGTCGTCGCAGAGATCGATGGTAGTCGGCGCGGAAAATCGCTTACACCGGCAAAGGACGGCTTGTAATTAAAAAGTCGAGAACGTCTCCTCGCGATTCGTATTCATCAGAGCCGCGGGGAACCAGCGGGAAACTTTTCTCGTTCGGACGTCTGAATTTTCGAGGAACTGTCTTGTCTCTCGTCCTGGAACGTACGAGAAAAAACAATATCCTCGGACCAGTGCTCTAACATCGACAAACCGGAGATTAAAAACAGTAATTAGAATCAACAATTACTTAAATCTTTAGGTTCATGTTTTGAGAAATTTTATGATCTAAGCATTTGCAAAATTTGAAGCTGATCGGTTGAATAGTTTAAGAGAAATATTCGATTTTGTCATTTCAATGAATTGGAGTTTCATATTTTGGAAAGATATTTCTAATGTATTTTAAAAAATAGCTTCACCCCTTTACACGAGATTTCTTGATGTAATTTCAATTCCGAAGCTTGTGCGGCAGCCATGCCGAAGTCAGGATTTTCGAAGAACTCTCTCCGTTGTCTCTGGGCCAGACGAAAAAGTAGAAACGGGAAATATTTGGTCGCGTGAGCGGCTCGCAACGAGGAAGAGACAGATGTCCGATAGGTCGGTGTTCTGCGCGAGCGGAAACGCGGAGGGCCAGCGAAAAGAAAGAGAACGGTATCACTTGTAAATGTCAACGGGTTATCAGCCAGCGAACAATACGCTCGCTGGCGAAAGTATTCCCGGCTGTTTGCTTTATCATCGATTCCCGGAGCGCATTCGCGCTGCGATAAATACGCGAAGCCGGCTCTCATTTTTATTTCGGCGTTCAAGGGACGGCCCGTCGACCACGTTTTTATTTTATCGAACGACCTACACGGTTCCTCCGTTGACCAATTGCCACACAAATAAATCGCGAGCCGGGCTGCTTCGCTGAATTTACTTTTTGCTGAACACTCGCGCACGCACACGATTCCGTGTCTGATTATTTATGACGCCTTGCATTATGCGGGACTCGAAACGATTCTGAAAATAACTGTTTCACGCCGTGTGAAGGTCTTGATCGCGGATAGACTGCGGATTTTATGCGTTCGTGACAAAAGTTCGTAGATCAAATGCGAAACAAATGACCGGCTTCAGATTTTTTAATTCACAATTACGGAAGTTATACAGATGCTTTCGCAAGAAACGATTTAACGTCCTTAGTAGAACACATACAGTGGGTGTACAAAGTGTTCGTACACCTTTTAAAATAGAATCACTTTTTTATAAACATTGGTTTGCTAAATGCTCTGCAAAAAGGATTTTTCAAAAATTACAATTTGAAAGGTTGCATGCAAAAATAAGAAAAGCATTCCTTTTAATTTCTTTGTTAAAAGGCCTTTAATGAAAAAAGGGTCGAAGGGTTAAAGGGCCTTTAATGAAAATATAAAACATGTGTTTTGTAGATCTATGTTTAAATGTTTAATTCGAACTCGTCAGAATTTTCAATTTTCTCCTGAGACACGCATTGAAATCACAGGGACAATACTAGCTGGAGAATCGTTTAAAAAGTTCTGCGCCGACTTCATTAGCTGAATTCAATTATCGATACGCGGCGGATTTTACGCATTTATAATGTGCCCGACTGTGTGCGTCGAACAACATCGAAATGCAAATCTCGCCGCTAGATTTATGGAACCTGTCGATTGGACGGGTTACAGAAATCATAAATATCATTTTTTCGTCGCGTACGTTGACTTTGATCGATGTAATGATTGATGCAAGAATACATATGCTAATTTACTTCTTCCTCCGAACCTTAACTATTTGTGGAACTTTTCTATATCTATTTCAGCAAGCGTACGACCGTTGTTAACAAAGAGGTAATAAATATTCATCTGATTTGCGAGTATGTAAAATTTTTAATGAAATGTGTAACTTATCAGTTAATTCTGATTACCGGAGAAGTTGTTTGAAAAATGATCTTTTCCATAAAGCCGTCAGATTACGTGTTTCCACCTCCGCTCCTATTATGGAAGCAAGAAAATTGAAATTGCATTTTCCTCGAATAGAGCAGACAAGCTCAGGAATTTCTAATATGTAATTGCAAAAAAAGTGAAGAACACGACCCGACGGTTACAGAGGGTAATGAAATCCTATAAAATACACCCAGGAAATTGTCGAAGAGACAGTGCTTCGCGATAATAGGCAATTGACTTCGATCTACCGAATATCTATGCTACTGGGTCAATGGAGTATAAAGATGTTCTTTGTCTGGCTTGAATATTGGGTTCACTCGAATCGCCTCGGGTTATAGGATATCAGACATTTGATCTCTGTACCCTACAATATCGAATCTTCTGTAAAATATTTTCCGAACCAGACGGCCGAGTGATTTATCGAGGACACTCATTTTTCATTCTCTCCAGCCAATCTACCGTGTTACTATTTGACAAATCATCTTTTTAAAAATCTATTCTCGCTGGCGAATATTAAAAAAACATACACACACGAGCCGTACTTGTAAAACTTTTTAAAGGTGTGCAAATTTCAAACCGAATGTATAAAAAAGTTTGATTCAAGCAGTTTTGTACTTTTAAATCCCGACTAAACAGGAAGACGTGTGTGGAATTGTTTCCAATTAAGGAATAACTTGTGACAATTCTTTAATCTTTTATATCAAAGTTTGCTTTATATCCACCGTTGGTTCTCACGATGGTCACGCTATCGATCCGCAGCATCGAGGGAGCCGTTCGATATTCCCTCAATTCTCGGATTGGCGTTCTTTCGATCGACCACTGATGCATTGGGTCCGATAACTCCTTCCGTGTCCGGGATCGTCGAAATTCGATCGATTCGATCGGGACCGGGTTTCGAAATCGACAGAACGATCAATTTTCGGCGTGTTCGCGGGATAATGCGAACCCGCAGAAAAGTATGCCTCGCAAAACGACCGACGGATCCCGGGTAAACGACCTATTCATCCTTCGCGAGAGGATCGCAGCATCTGGTAGCTCGTTTCGGTTCTCGCCGTCTTGTTCCGCAGTAATGCTATCATTAGGGGAAATCTGAATGCGGCCCGCTCCTTCGTTCCCTCTTCCCTCTTTACTCTTCCCACTTCTCACTTCCCTGTTTCCTCTTTATCCGCGGTTATCCTCGCGCGCTCCGACAAAGCGTAATCATCTCGGGTAAATATGTCGGGAGTGACCTCGACCGATCCACCGCGTAAAATGTTAGGCGAACCCCCGTGCGTTTAATGCGCCCCCGACATGGCTGCTGCGAGAATTCGAAGCTGAACCAGACGTTTCACGCGAAACCTCCGAATTTTGCGAGGAACATCAAGAGGAATTATCACGAGCTCTAGACAGCGTTTACGGTAATTATATAGAAAAGCCTATTCCGATTTTGATGAAATTTTAATATGTTATGCACCACCACATTCTGAAGAAGTTTTTCCTGTTCCAATATAGGGGGGTCGCTTTTAGTTTTCGAGATATTCGCAAAAAAGTATTGCTCATACTGTATTGAATTTTCGGTATTCTTGTACGCTCCGTGACAACGGAACGCTGATCCGCGCGGCGTCTGTTTACATTTTTTTGTAAACACTCTGCCTTTCCAAATTGAGACCCTGTTTCCTCTCTCAACCCCACAACCTGTTTACAAAACAAAAGTAAACAGACGACGCGCCGTGCAAGAATACCGAAAATTCAATACAGTATTAGCAATAGTTTTTTGCGAATATCTCGAAAACTAAAAGCGACCACTCCATATTGGGAAAGGAAAAAGTTGTTCAAAATGTCGAAATCTGTAACATATTAAAATTTCATCAAAATCGGAGTTGACAGATCCTTTCTATATAATTACCCCTATTTCCACCCCTAATAGAAAAATCTCGGGGTAAGGGATTGACCAGGGGATCGAAGAGAAACTGTTTCTCTGATCGTAGTTACAGTGGTTATTGCAGCCACATAATTCTGCATCATCCGCGGCGGTGCGGGGCTCGTTTAGCGGGTGCAATTTTCGCTCGCGTTTTTCTTGGTCGCCACTTTGTTAGGCTATCCGACGTCCGCGAAAATTGCATTCGGTGGCGGACCCCGCGCGTAATAGAATTCTTATGGAATAATACGTTAATATCGTGTAACGGGGCGTAATGTAACCGGAAACGAGGCGGGCGCGCGATGAGTTTTGCGTTTCCGCGGGAAACTGCGCGACCCGATAAAGAGACCCAGAGAGCTATAGACGCGAGATTGCATAAGTTATTGCGCGCGAATCAGCGCCGCGAGATCTCCGCTCGCATTAACGTTGCATTCACGGTCCGTGCCGGTGTATTGTTCTTATTTAAAGAAACCCGGGAATAATAACGGATAACGACGCGGCGTTTTGGAAACGGCATTGCGAGATTAGATCAGATAATCCCCTGTCTCGAGTAATAGGCTGTGTTGCTCGGGGAAAGGCAGCGCCAGCGTACGCTCGACCGTCATATCAGTGAAATATTCAGCTGCAACGCGTGCAAGAATGTCGACGTCTCGTTCGATACACCGGAGACTGACGGCAACGATTTTACACGAATTCGTTGATGTTTAATAGCCGTAATTGCAACGCGCCGTTTTATACTCCGTTGCCGCAACTGTCTTATTACTGCGGTTTTTCCGGTTTAATGTAATAAGGACATTGACTCTCGGTGGTCTCGAGACTCTTTGTCTTTCTCGTAACATTTGCTGACCATTGACTTTATGGTTTGTCAGAGCTGCGCCCGTAAGTGCAATTTATTGTTCACCTTTGTACCGCATTCCTGTCCAAATTATTTTACATTTTAGAATTATTGCGAAGATCAGCTTCAAGATTTCACTCGTTCAATGATGACACAATATCTGCATACCAATTTTCAGCCAATTTATATCCTTGATAGAACTCATTCCTTCCATGCACAGATAAATTGATGCTGCCCGAGATTTCTTCGAAGCCGCCGCGATCGATATCCCTGTAGATTCAAAGTAATAATTTTCCATTTCAATTCCAATCTGCCAAGAGTCAGACTATCTACAATAAAAATTGTATTTTATGTGTCGTCGAACATAACTTATTGAGAACTTCCTCTGTCGAAATGGAATTTCTGGAACTCAGACTGCGTATTTTATGACGTTATCAAAGATGTGACTAGTCCTAATTCAGGAGAAAATATTTCAATAAAATATGTCTGTCGTATAATGCAGATTGAGTTCTCTTTCTTGAAGTCTTTCCTTAAATATTTTCCAGAATGATGCAAGAAAGCTATTTGGCTTCCGTTTCTTGGAATAGCCTCGGAGAGCTTTTGCGCAAAGCTTCGGACCGTATCGGTTGAATCTCGCACTGTATGAAGTCATCGTGTCGAGTTCCAGTTTTTCGCGGTGCGATTTCTTCCCGTCGATATTAGCTTCGTGCCCACTTGTTTCCCCACGCCAATTGCACAAGGTTCGCGACACGCGCGGGCCTGGATTAGCGGGTACACCTCTACTCGAGTAACGCCCGCGAATTTTCTGTGAGCCTCGACAATCGAACGTGGAAGGTCGACGGACTCGTGACCGAAAATGGGACGGCCGGATTCGAGAGATTGCACGGCGCATTTGCAATTCAAAACAATCCGTACACGTCGAACGGGGGTAGCAATTGTTTCGATTCTCATATACGAACTGATGAGGAACTATGAAAAGAGTGAACGTGGCAGAAATCGAACAAGATTGCGGCAAGAACCTGCAAACCACACGAATAATCCGAATCATCTGTTTCGGCTAAACTTCTCTTTGGGCGTCAAAAATTGTCCACTTTTTTCATGTAACTCTGTAAATTCAATGTAAGTTTTAACCCGTTGCACTCCATTGTAAATAAAACTGGTTTTTATATGTATTTGGGATACTTCCATGATTTATGAACTTCCCGATTTATAGATTAAAATCGATTTGTTAGCAGATATTCAAATTTCAAAGTCTTTGGCATCATTTTAGCCTATTTTCAGCAAAATATTCGTATGTTTATGCGTATGTTATCAAATTTTTCGTTAACGTTTTCTGAAATAGTAACAACGCCATCAGAATGATGAATGATGCAATCGATGTGCCTTGCTATAACTTAGAGCCGTTTAGATTTTGGTCCAGTAATAGTTTTTTAGTTTTCTCGAAAGAAGTTGATTTAACAATGCAATTTATACGAATGGACGGAAATTTTTCACCGAAGAAACAAACGTAAATTTGTATATATGTACATTTTATTATATATATTATATATATATTCTTTGTATGGCTCTTGGAGAGTCATTATTTTTTAGTTGAAAGCAAATATAAGTTACAAGAAAGTTCCGAACCACGTTAAGAAAAAAACACAAGCTATCCTCAATTCGCATGCCTAAATAACGCGGACGTCGATCGATCCTCGAGATCGTGGTCGAGGATTCGGTGCGAGAGAGACGAAAGAAAGCATGTCTTTGGAAAAAAAACGTGAACATGGTTCGCGAATTTCCTTTCATTAAATCGGTCTGGTACGCGGAACGTTTCTGACCCTGATTAAGATCGTGCCCGGAGTACTCGTTAACCCGATTGCGAGCAAAACGACGTGTTTTCGACGTAAAAAGAAAAATAAATTTGGAATCTTGAGAAAAACTACCTTGAACACTGATTGACATAATCGTACTCGTGCCTGTTCAGTCGTAACGTTTTTTCGTAAAGCATTTCTGCAGTTTTGTTCGATGTGTTTGACATCTGAAAATAATGTTTCAGTTGCAATTTATTGACAAGCAGCGCTGCACAATTGCAACGATGACTGTAATGAAATGTATTTTCTATCGTGGCAGAAAGTACGCTTTGAACCGTTTCTTTATAACTAAAATTTATTTATACCTTTAACAATTTCAATAACTTGACAATTATATGTGGATCTTATTATATCGTCTTAACGTTTTTTTCATAAAAAATCCGCAGTGCAGTGATGAGATAATAAATTAATTAATGTAAACGTATTCAAGCTTTGTAATATTGCAGAAGAGGTTCTAGTTGAACGTGTTCCATATTAATTAAACAAAATATTTTAAAAGCAGCCATAGGTCCGCACGCGGAAATAAGTTTGCACCGAATAGAATTGCAATCGGTTTTGTGAATCATTTCGGTTATGTTATGTCAGTTCGGAGTTATGAAACCATAGTCGGTTCCGAAGGTGCGACCGTTTTCCGAATGTTTTTCAAATATTTTAATGATGCGTGCAGACATTCCGGTTTCGCGCGTTTGATACTACGAACGAAGTCCCTTAATTGCAATTTGTTGAAAAACGATGCTGCAGACTGCAACAATTTTTATCGATAAAATCCAAACGCTCGAATGTTTTTTACGCTGTTTCCGCACATTTTTTGTCATTGTTTTGCAGTATCGATGGCAGTCTTCAGAGCTACGTTATTCGATTAAATGCAACGCGCTCCCTTTTATGGAATATTAAAAAATTGAACAAAGGGAAGCCATTGATTATCTGAGTATCGTATTGCGCATTGCTTCGTTGAAAAAACGACGAGTATGAAAATGTGTTCGTTTGCTGTTTCCAGATGTTGTGAAATATTTGTTTCGTTTTAACGATGTGTTATAAATTGTTCTTTCTGATTTTATTACGAGCTCGCATTATATTTGTTTAAAACGTGAAATTTTTAATACAATGCAATTTACGGAATTAAAACGTAAAACGAAAATAAGTGGAACATCATACGAGATGATATGTGATTTTAAAACCAATTAGCTCTACTATACACCGCGGCTCGTCATAAAGATGATAAAAAGCGGAGTCTGCTTGTTAGATGAGATCCGTGTATTACTGAAAAAATGCAGCAAATTTTATTCGGAGAAGCTCACAGACAAAAAGACTTTAATGTCACGTGAAGTTAATTAAATTATAGAACGCGAAACAGTAACACTTCTAGAAAATTCTTTCCTCATTTTTAAAGGAGTGCTTACACAATTATCTTAAACTCCACATTCTTCGCGATTATTCTCGTACACTGAATTCCCCGTTCCTCTTTCGTTTCAAACTATTTCAAAAGTTACTTTTGTTGATCTGCGTCAATCATATGCATTGTGAAAGTTGAACATGTTTTTTTACAATCTTTAAACGTCTATAGCTCATTACAAAATCGTACAATTCTACAAAACGCGTTGTCTAAATTTTCCCTGTAACCCCACATAAAAAGTTGCGAAATACAACTTTCAGTATTTCCTCTGCAATTCCGACGACTTGCAATTGTTCCAAAAAAGTGTTTTCACGTTGTGCATCAAACCAATTGATCTTGCTTCTCAAAAAGTTCAAATCGTATCGTCCCTCTTTTTGCCGAAATCCTACGTGCATAAAATCCAAGTGAAATCTGACTCGAGGTTCGGATAAGATAAGAATCAACTGGAAAGAAACGAAAATGGAATTTGACTGAGTCCCGACGCGATCCACGGATCCGTCGACGATCTTTTTAAGCGAAATAAAACGGAAAGCGTCTCGCGGGAGTATGGCGTCGGCGTCGGTTGCGGTGTATTTTTCACGGGACGTCATAAAGTATTCTCCCGATGGGTTTCGAAAATCCGCGGTCGAGGACGCTTCGCTGGATCCCGACTGCGTCCTGCGGGACGTCGCCGCGAAGCACGAATAAATCCGCCGCGATCTGCGCCGTGACTTGATGGTGTTTCGCGAGGTTTCGCTGTCTCGAAAACAAACGAGTACGTCGGGACAGTCGGTGAATGCCGCGAACAGTTCCGTATTGCATCCGGTCCGATTTCCGATAACGAATTTTCAGCGGCGGGTGAACGCGCGACACCGTCTCCCAGAGCTTGCACCACTGCACTGCTGTGACGTAGACGTCGCTCGGTGATGAGGCCGACGAACAAAAACGAGAAGCAATTATTTAAATGCGTCCCACAGCACGGCACACACCGTGTTCCCTCTGTGCGCCGTTTTTCCCCGTTTTTCTTCGTTTCTCATTTTCCCTCCGCTCCCTCTGCACCTCCCTTCTTGCACCCTATTCGCCGTCTAAAGGGTGTCACGCCAGAAAAGAATTATAATAAACAGGAACCCTCGCAGAATAGCTACTCGACAAGTCCCTTTGTGAACTCGTCGCTCCGAGGAAATTTCGAATGCGTAAAAGAATGCGAGGAATTCCACGCGTGGAGTTATTAACTCCAGTTTGCAAATTCCAGAAATGTTAAAAACTGAAATTACACGTCTAAATTGGTAAGGTTACTTTTGAGTGATCCCAGCTAGTTGTTTAGCCTGGAAATAATCGTGTAAATTGTTAAACGTCTCTTTTGCGTCACCCTGTATATCCACCCCCTCCATCGAGCTCCGGAATATAGTTCACAGCGCCGTCCACTTTTCCCTTCTTTCGATCGCGAATTCCGACGGGGAAAACGCGGCGACGGAATGTCAAACCCGTTATTACCGTCTGCATGTCGAATCCCAGAGCAGAGGAGTAGACCGCGGACAATGACGTTGCACTTGACGGCCGCTGTCGATGGCCGATGCACTCGATCTCCGTGAAATATTCGGCGCCGGTTCCTGCGCCGCAATGCAGCCTTACCTGCTTCGCTCCCGCTAGGAATCTCGTTATTACGGTTATTAGAGTTTATCACGGACGATTCGGTGAAATCTCGAGGTCAGCGTCGCGTCGATTTAATCGGAACTTCGAGATCCGAGGAAGTCGACGTCCAACGGGAAGCGCAACCTGCTGTTGCCAAATTAAATTTCACCCATCCTGACGGACTCGTTGTTGCTAGTCAATCTATCGCGAGGCGAAATCCTGGAAAAATATAGGTGAACTGCGAATCTTTGTGCGAAGTAAAAATTGTCTGCATCAATTGGAAAAAATTTCTTTAAAAAACTTTTAAACACCCTGTACAATATTAATTAATAGTATCCGCATTTCTCGAGGGAAATCGAAACGGCTTCGCCGGCGGCGTGATTACCGCTTCCGGTAGGATATAAAATCCGCGTGGTTTGTCGTTGTTACCGGAAGCCGTAGAAACACAGTTGAAAAAATGTCGCCACGACTTGAGGGTCTTCTCGCGGTAGTTGGCGCTTTCAGGCGTCCGTTTCCCGTTCGGAAACTCCCGGAAACCGTGGCCATCCGGCTCGGCGCGGAAACTTCGTCTCCGATGGTTCTCCAAGGCTCTTACATTGAAATTTCTTGTCCGGCCACCCCTCTGGAAGCGTCAGAAAAAGCGTTGAAAAACGTGCAAATCTTCCTCCTGCGGGGGTGGAGGGTAGAAAGCAATTTGCCACGAAATTGTTACGTTCCGGGTACGAGTCGAGCGGCGAAACCCAATTACTATTTCGGCCGTTCGAGAAACGTCAGCGCAGCAATCGAGGAACGAGTCTGGTGGACAATGGCGGCCGAAATTCTCGGCTCCCCGATTATTTTTCGACGACACTCGCTCGTTCCCCGGTCGCAGATGCGTTGAAACGCGCTCGGATTGTTCCCGGTCCCACTCTCCGAAGGATCCTCGCGGAAAACGCGGCCGGTCACCGGAATTTTCCGGACGAATTTCCCGAACGAGTGTAACACACTGTCGAAAAGCTCCGAGATCGATGAAACAAAATCTTGAATCCTATTAATCCATCAATTAATAAGTGTTTTTTCTTCATGCGTTTTTGCAATTTTTTCAATGAAAATTTAATGAAATTGCTGGATTACTAGGCAGCGGTTTTTATGCATTTATGACGAAAGTGGGAAAGTGCAATTTGAAACGGTAAAAATACTATTGTAGGGCACTAAGTGAACTTAAATAGTACCACTGTAGTTTCATCGATGGAGTTACTAGAACGTCTGTGAAAGAATGTAGGAACTTTTCGAACGCACTCGTGTAGACTTCGCGGAGAAACTAGATAGAAGGAGACGGTCAGCGCGAGCGAGTTGGATCCGGGAGAGGAAAGTTCGAGTATTCGATCGGCGTCCCTGCGAATTCTGAACGCTATCATCTCGTCCGCGCTCGTTCCATCCGGCTAATCTTTGTCCCGCTAATTGAGCCTTTTTTCCTTCCGCCGTTTCACGAATTGCCGTGGAGAGCCTCTCCCTCTCTCTCTCCGTCTCTCCGAAGGGAACCCAGTCCGATCGAACCTCAGCCCGGGAAACGCTTGATTGAAACATCGTTCAATCAGGATTTATGAAGTCCCGACTAATTTTTTTTCGACGCCATTCTGTTCCAGGTCTGATCACAACCAGCGGCAGGAAGCTCGACAGAGAGAACCAGGCCGAGCACGTTCTCGAGGTGAGTTTGCATATAAATTATATACCCACGGACGTGTATTATGGCAGCTCGATCCGAAACTGTCCGACCGAGTTATTTATTCGGCTCGTGGACGTTTTGAGCGGCATTGTCTTGCGATTGATTGGACGCATTGGGTGATCAAGCACTCCTCCCGCGGTATCAATCTTTTCGTATTTTATACTGAAATATTTTATACGGGAAATTTGTTATCAGGATTTAATGCGGAAGAATTTCTTCTTTAGAATGTTCGTATCTCGCTATGGAATACTCATATTCTAAACGGAGCAATATAGTTTGTTCAAACACATTCTCGGGCATTTTATGAACACAGTGGAACCTCATCTATCCGAATACTATTTTTATTATTATTCCCAAAAGAAGTAGAAGAGAAAAGAAGAAGTGTACAAGACAAACGAAAATTTATAAACTGCCCATCTTGATGCATTTGTGAAGAAATAGTTGGGTGAAATATAAAACAGCAATAGATCAGAAAAATTCAAGAAAATTCTAATGTTGTTTTTAACGTAACAAAGTCGTTAAGGGATGAAATCAATTTTTACTTTATTCCTGCTTCCCACAATGCAAATTGATTGATGGTCAATGATGACCAATGAATCAAATTTTATATTAGTTAGACTTTGTTCAAATCTTCATCACGAGTCTGATTCGTTAACTAGTATACAAGATCTAAAAGAATCGCGTGAACCATTCATGGCAGTCGGAATAATTCCTCATGTATCCCTTTCTTCAGGAGTGTAGATAAGAGGATCATAATCGCTTACTAGTTAAAGGAGGAAGACTTGCACAATCTTTGCAGGAACTTATTTTGCTAAAAGTGTTGAACATTCAACGCGATCTCAGTCGGATCCCGAAGTGACTAAATAGCCGGCTTAGCTTCGCAGGATATAATCACCTTACGTTAAGTACCATACAATCGTGCGTCGATGCTTGCATGTAGTTCGCACTCCTCTCAGCGACGATGCACGGGACCTGGTGAGCAGCTTCGCGATAAGTCGGTCTGCTGAATAAAACGAGCAGGGTGCACTCGCAACGAATTTCCCAGATTGCAACGCGATGGTGAAACAGCCACCGAATCTTCCCTCCGAAAGTATGCGAGTCTCGAGAGGCTTAAGAACGATTTGCTAATTGGTCGACAACTTAACTGTTCTAGGGTTAGAAAATTGATACAATTGGATAATTTTACGAAATAGAATATTTCAGCTGGGGCACCACGTCTAACCATTTTTAAAGTGAGGATTCCAATCGTATCTGCACAGCCTAATTTCCATTTATGAAGAAAAACTGTTATTTTTTGTTGTTGGAGCTTGTCCATGAATTTTTGGTTAATCAACTCGTAATTGGATAAATTATCTTCATTCGCTCGAGCTCTCTAGATATTTTATTCTCCGAGTCCTCAATGTCGTGCTTCGCCATTACTAAGCGAAAACCAAATTTATCACAAGAGAAGAAAAATACAGAAAATAATGTGGAGATGTATACGCCTGATTTCTTGTTTTTTTTTTCATCTGTAAACGCTATGGTGACATTGCCATAAAGTAGGGTTACCACGAAGTGATCTTCGAAAGGAGGCTTCATACAATTACGATAGAACTTCACTTAAGTAGGATCGCTTAATTGATTGGTTCATTGGCCAGTGAGATGGCCCTGCAGCGAATGTCTGTAGAACCGTCCCAGCAACGCGGAACACGGAAAACCAACATGGCGGTTGCGGGACACTTGAACTTCCGGTAGTAGTTTACCTCGCGTTCTTCTAGATCAGCGCGTCGTAGAATAGCACGTCTCAGTCCAGCAGTCTTGGCGAACTATAATCTTCCGTCCGCTAAATGTTAATGGACTCGGGGGTTGATAGACCGCGGTCTTCCGGCCAGCAGGATAGCATCGGATCCAGAACCCGCATAAATCGATACGGCAAGTTCTCGCGGCGTTTCCGTTCGCTAAGTCGGACATAGCCGTGCGGCGTCGGATAGACGGTCGGGTCTCGGCTTAATAAATTCCGTTCGAAGTTGAAATGCGCTGTATCGGGAACCAGCTGGATCGGTCTCCCTGATTTGCCGGCACGTAAAAACTCGTTACGAGGCCCCCCAAAGCGGCGGGGCCGCCGCCTCCATTCCGGGGCGGGCTCTATTTCTTCCCAACCCCCGGCAAACCTCTTCCCGAGATTGGTATACTCCTTTGCTCTTTCCATTCTAACGAAATTCCAGAGTTCCGCGACACATATACAATCGAGAAAGGGCGGCAGCGTGCGGCGCGGCGGCTCTTCCTTTAATCCAGACGTGGAGAGAAAAGAAATCCCCCAAGAGCCCCCAATGACGTTCCCCGCCGAGAAATGCCTCACCTTGTCCCGTCCTTGATTCTCCATCTACTCTCCGCTCGCCAACTATCTTCTCTCACCCCGTTCCCACACTGTTTCCACCCTACCACCCGTTCACACGTACACACACCCTTATTATTCTCTGTCGACCATTTCTTTCTCGCTCGCGAAGGGTCGACACCCAGGGCCGTGTCTGCTATAACTTTGAGAGGCGGTATCGTAAAGGGGCGGCATAAGCAGCGAAATCGAAATACAATTTGAACCATTCAATAAGAAAAGGTTATGGTGAATATTGCCAAACGGGGAGCCAGATGACCTTCATCTTCACATATGTTTTCAAGGTCAACATTGCGAACACAATAACTTCTTTACTTCGTATCCGAATATTGTTGAATAGCTATGAGAATTTTATTCAACACTCCCTGGCTCTGTAGTTATCAGAGAAAGAAGTATTTTTAAGTTAGAATGAATAAAACAGCACTTTAGAAATTCAATAAGCCAAACGAAACTTGAAAATCTGTCATTTGTTTCTATTGAATCTACAGTAATAAAAATCAATGGTTAAAATTATTAGAGTACAGCTTCATTGGTCAGTTATATAGGCACCTTTCTTTTTTACTATTAGAACTTTTTTTTACGTATTTCGAATGCATACATCATACTGAGAAAATCTACCGTACAGCCCTGTCGACACCCTTAAACCTACACCCCCGGCACTCTGTATATATCCGCCTCTCGCTTTCACCGTCCGAGACACGGCAGACTATCTCTCCTCATTTTACTTTTCAATCTTCGGGAGGATGCGATTTTCTTCCTCATTTCCAGTCTGACAATATTAGAGGGTAAGAAGACCCGGCGATTCCAGAGATTTGCTAGACGGCAGCAACAAGACACGACACCATCGAGAGATAGAAAAGGGTGCATCGGTAATCGACCCATCACCTGTTAGCGTTAGCACACCGTTAGAGAATTCGATTTACCTTAACAATCTCCAGCCCCAGTTTCCTCTATCGATTCTACCGAGATTTCTGCCGGATTGTGTTACATCTGCGACATTCATTTCTCCTCTACCTTAAACTTTTCCAACCATATTTATTATATTGTTAACTCCGTCTCTAGAACAGTCGGTTTCATACTTCGCTTTTCCACTGATTTTCATAAAATCCACACATATAGATTGCTATACATTGCCCTCGCCTGTCGGTTCGATTTTGTTTCTTTACTTGAATAGTCCGCTGCGGTGTTAATTAGTAGATTGCAGATTTTGATGCAATTTAAAAATTGTCTGCGAAAAAACAAGAGCCACTTGGGGATGTTTCGAATCACGAAGCTGCCAGATGTTGAATTATTTTGTTACGGATGTATGTACGTGGTACGCGCCACATGTGTCAATTATTTTTACATGATCGCTGGAATCGCACGATTTGTCTCAATTATTTTATATGGTCACCTGAATTGCTGCCCTCTTCGAATGTACATGCACACCATCAGTCAGAGTTATTTTATTATGGACACTCGAATGGCGCACCCTTGTTCGTGCCACTTGTTTCAAGTTATTTTTATATGACCACTGGAATTGCATTCCTCGATACGTATCACTTGTCTTAATGGTTCTATCGTGATCAATGGAATTCTACTTCCCCGCAAAGTTTTTATGACGCTGTAACATGCTACTTACACGATATAATATGAAAATTGGAAACTTTATGTAAATTTTGATGCTAGTCGTAATATTGACAAGGCTGATTCGTTTAACCATTATTAAGCGCGCGAAGATCCGCTATCTAGTAATGAGAATGGACGGGATTCAGTACGTTTTAACGACGCTGCTTATAAATTTAATTCTACAAATTTATAGAGCAACTATGAACGTGTATCTTCGTTTACGAAGCTAAAGCTTTTATGGCACACAACCGCACTAACCGCCAATATCATTACAATATACAGACGCGTCGGATTACGTAAATCTATAAAAATCCAATGAAGATAATTCATCGTGCTTCCGCGTTTGTAATTTATCTGACAATCAAAAGGAAGTTACGATCAATTATCATTCTTTGACGATTCTACAGATCTCGTTACGTTGAATACGAAGTTGTTATTTCGAAAAAAAATCTTTGAAAAACGCATTTAATGATTCTTAATTAGTTACATTGCTCGAACACCAGTAACTGCGTTAACTCATCACGCTTTGTCCATATTCTACAGCACGGGTGCTCGCAGAAACTGCAAGAAAAGAAAATCGATTTTCTGGTAATGAAAAGCAAAATGGCTCGTTAATTCAATTTATTGTTTAGTTGATTGCGCATCAATCTCCGGAAGATTGTGGAAGATATCTGACAGGTAGGTAGCTGCGGCGTCGTTCTTCAAACAGTTTGCCTCTTCGCCATTAAAACTTGGTTTGTCGGTAGAGGCGCGTCGCGTTACGCAAGCGGGCGTCCCGCATAAACCTGCCAGCGAATTTCTCGCGGTTTCGTCCCGATCGTAAAAGTTACGACGCGCGGTTATCCGCTGTTGGTACCGCTAGACTTGCCTGGTAAACTTATTCAGCGTTTGTTTAGCCGCGCGTCTACGTCCTCGGATAAAGTTTCGCGAATCGAAGCCGGTATCTCCTGTCAGAATCTCGCGACGAGCGCGCATCCGCGACGAGCGTCCCTTGCATACGCGTGCACATTGCATCCGCATGCACACTGCACACGCGAACGCGACGCTTGTGTATCTACGTGCGCGCGATCGTGTAACAGAATGCGATCGAACGGTTCGCCGAGGTAAGAAGATAAATCCGAGATGGCGTTATCGCGCGTATCTACTTTAATCAGAAAAAGACTCACTGCCGGCTGAGTTAAGGTGGGATCCCCTTTGCGCGTCTGGACGCAGCGTTGAGAGTATCTACTCAAAAAATTTATTCATTTCTACCCAACATCTATTCTTCGTATCGTGAACATATCAAGAAATACAGAGGAATTTATAACCAAAGACATCGGTGATTTAAGTTATCCGAAAAATGATTAAATAATAGTGAACAATTTTTAATTAACTTCCCGATTCATAGGGAAGTTACTGTAATTTTATTTTAAGACAACATTTCATGACTTCATAATGATGAAGTAAAAAATTCTTGAATATTAACCGAAGAGAAGCAATTCGAGAATTTCCGAGGGATTAATGACAGCCGCGGCAGCGTTTCTAAATTTAGAATTCGATTAAACGATTTCAGCAGCGCCGATTTCGTTATTTTTGAGCGAGAATCAATTAACGGCGCGGAAACACGTTCCCAAGAACAGGAGTCGATAAAAGTGTACAACCGGGAGAATTCGCGGTGGAAAACCGGTTGCCCGATTCGGGAAAGCGACCGCATTAAAAACGACTTTAATAAAAAGGAACGAAGAAAAATGTAATCGCGGTTTAAGAGGCGGCCGGTGCCGACGGAGTCGAAATTACATTAATTTAGTACTAATAGAATTTCTACGACGGAGGGCGGGGAGAGTGGGACGTTACGAGATTCCATTTAAATTACATTTCGGATGGTACGGCGGCGCTAACTTTGCAATGCAAATATATACGGCTTCTTCCAGTGGCCCGGAATTAATCTCGGCCCGGCGAAATAATGATCTAGAACGATATTTGATATCGGAAACGTGGGGTCGGTCGTTCACGGGGACTGGGACGACGGACAGCACTCGACTTTTAACGAACCGGCCGTGACGAAAACCGATAAAAATAAAAAACCCTGAAAGAAATAGATAGAGAACGTGGCCGGACTCGTTCAACCGATAATTAATTATCGTGCGGGTTAGTCGCGGCTCTTCGTGCGAGTTAACCCAATTATTGTTGCAAACTTGAGCGAAGCGGTCTTCCATAAACGTCCAACGGTAATTAACCGAGCGCGTTGCCAAGAAAAACACGGTTTCCCTTAATTGCACTAACGAGGCTGTGTCAAAATCGGCCGCGGAACTCCCGCAACTCGGCGACTTTGGTCAAAACGCTGCGGAACTCGAGTTTATCAATCGGAAGCGTCAGAGACTGTGTGCACACACACCCGTACGAGGCCCTTGCGCTTCCGTTGCAACGGGAACGTCGACCTAACTCGTTCCGGCGGTCCGCCGCGTCCCTTTTTTCATAATTCCGCTCATAATTTACGACCGACGCGCATACTCGCCAAGAGCAAGCATGGTCTCCTCTGTCAGCGACGCCATTTTGTCGCGATAAATCCCGGAACGTTCAACGAAATCAGCGATGCTATTGATTTTCCTAAATTCGGCTAGCTTCTAATTGTCTTTCCAGATTTGAGCAACAGACGAAATACCGATTTCTGTGTTATGCTAGTTTTAATTGAGGAAGAACGACATCCGCAACCTGCTCACGATTTTCGCAAGAATATGCGATTTCGGTGGCTCTTGTAAATTATTCACACAATCCAAACATAGTTCGCCTAAATATTTTCTTAATAAAGAACGCAGCGAGGGGGTGCAATGTTTCATGAAAACGTGGCGGCAGGATTTTTCGCGAGACATTTCATTCGCGCTCGTTAAAAGCAAAAAATGGCCGGAAGACTGTGCCGGGAGACGAATCTGCTTAAAATATGTTCCCAGGTGAAAGAAATGTTTATTCACTGTAAATCCAGGAGTTTTACACGGGATTTAATGGCAACCTTTTTCCAGCCGGTGCGCGTGAACGTGTTTGAAATCTCAGATTTGTAGAAACCATTCTTCGTGGCAAAGCGTTTCTTGCAGATTTTTTTATCTATGTTCGACGGGAAAGATCGCGGGCCACATGTATTATAATCGGACTGTCTGTACGTATTTATAACACCAGATTTCGAAAAAGTTTCACCTGTTTTGTATTTATTGAAGTGTCTTCAAAACTTGTAGTTTTCAAACCAATTAATTTTTAAAGTTTATCGAATGCCTCGAATGCATCAATTACAATAAATTGTTATAGAGTTGCAACTAGAGTTCTTTCTTAATGTGTTTCAATAAGCTCAAAATAATATAACAGTATTTTTAAATTTGTCTAATGTTTTTGTTGATGTAAATGGTACTTACTCATTTTTATCGTAAATTGCATCAAATCCGCTGTCTATTTATAACACTATTAAATGCTAGTTTGTAGTATTTCACTGAAGTCGCGTTACACGCAGCTGACAGAGGAAGTTTGTTATCCGGTAGGCAGCATGAATGGATGTAGACGATTTTGTGGTCCAGGCACACATTTAATAATGACCCTGAAGAGAAAAGTTCTCTCGTTACCAGCTCCAAAGATGACTTCGAGGCGAGATATTGAACGGCGCGAGGCGGAAAAGGGAATAAAGAGGGACCCGCCGCGCGATTCATTTAAATTTCTCGCGAAGAAGGTCGGGAAGACTCGCGAAGAACCTGAAGTTTCAATGGTCGCCGCTTTTTCGCAGGGTGTTTCAGTGCCCTTATTCCGATGGCGCGCTTCAGACACTCGATGCGACAGCCGAAGTAGGCTTGAAAGTTGCTTACCGGCGTGCATAGGACGCCCGAGTGCCTGGCAGATACAGTTTCGAGCACCCACTTCGGGCCAGTCGGCTGAAATTTATGATCGGACGGCTTCCTGTAGTCGAACTTCCCTGAATCTTCGTTAATTGAACGTGTGTCGGATATCGCGTCGGCGTTCCTCGCAACTTCAATGACGCCTGTCCAAGATATCTCGAACCTCTCACCATTAATGGTTCCCCTTCGAATTCCTCCTCCCATTAGGCTGTTGTATGTGAAACGTCCGACAGTCGATAAATTCTTTCAACGAATCACAAACTTCTCGTATTACGCTAAAAATTCAATTCGCAAGAAAGTCCTTGCGGTATTTTAACACCTGCCGAAAACGGATAAGATTTTCATGGGCTTCAGGCTGTTTATTACTCGGAGCATGCAAAATTCCAAGAATTCCAAAGACTCATCGGTCTGTTGTCGTAGTCTCGAAAATTTTGATATGCCCTAAGCAGTAAACCGACAGTGCTCGAGTACTTAATGGATAAAGCAGCCATGTTACTGACACAATATTTCCTCCCTGCAAGCATGTTCTATCAACCCCTGATAGTCGCATCCTTGTCCCAACATTTCCAAGAGCTTACCCAACCTACACGATGTCAAGTGACTGCTGGGAGCCCTATTCTCCTTGCAAACCCCACTGGACAACCCCTGACTGCTTTCATTGATGTTCATGTCTGAACGAGCCATTTTTCTCTAGAAATTGATTGATTTTATCAACCAACTCGAAATTCCAATTTATTAATAAAAGGTCCATGTAAATGTAGCCACCTAAATATTTCCTTTATTTTTGATGACTAGACTGTCTTCTAAAAAATTCCTTCTTCTTTTAATCATTTTATTAAACTGGAACTAATACGTTGATGTTCTTAAATTTTTAAACGTGTCCACTGCTTTAAATTGAACGTACCAATTTTTGTTATAAAGGTATACAATCCAATAAAAATTGTCTTCATTAATTGCCAGACAAACGTTGAAAGCAGCTATCTTTTCAGAAACTTCGTCTGCGATTTACATTACAAGCTTCGTCGGGGTGCGACGCCCCCTTCGGCCCACCCCTTTGTCCCGAAAATCTCGCGACCTCTTCAATAAAGGAAACCGCGCTTCACACGTCCCCGCGTCACCCACGAGCTCTAAAAGGGTCCGGCTCGAGTCGGGGAATAAAAACAGGCTGTTTCGAAATCCGCGGCTATTATGTTCTCCCTCGAAAATCGTCTGAGTGTTCCGGTCTCGTGCTTTCGTTACTTTCTGTCCTGCTCTCGAGAGTGAAAATGTTCATCGCGCGACGGCGGAACAGCAGACAGACAAAGAGAAAGAGGGCGAAAGGTGTACAGAAAGTGAGAGAGAGACGAGAGAAGAAGAAAAAGAGAGAAGAAGATATCAGGATTAATGACGAGTGTCGTCGGCGGAGGGTGACACGAAGAATGTCAATTAAGCGAGTTCAGGCAGCGACGAGTTCGAGTGTCCATAGGAGGCGCGAGGGTGCACTTCGGCGTGCGAGAGCCACGAAAGCGGAGGTCAATGAATAATGGGGATCGAAAAGAGTGTTCACCCTTGCTGAACGAGCCCTTTTCGTCGCTGGTCTCCCGTTCCTCTCTTTTTTTTCATGGCTTTCCACGTTCCGTCGGCTAGGCTCCTTGCGCTCGTAATACGTGGCGAGAGGAGGTGGTTAACCACCCTAGAAAGATGCTGAATACGCGCGATATTTTTCTGCGAGCGAGGCAAGCGGGACCGTCTGACCGGAAATTGGCAGGTTTTACGAACGCCGAATGATCGTACGTATCGGTGTATACGGGCATGTAAAGTCGTGGTATCTGGTTGAACACATGCAACCCCGTTGACCTTGAGGGGTGTTTCTGGTCTTTTTGAAATAATTCCCTCTTCCACCCCTAGGAGATGGGGATGGGGGGTCAATTATGGTGTTATTGAATAGCATTTATGAAAATATCAAATACAGCAGCAGGTGTATTTTAAGTGCGTACCACAGTTGTCGTGAAAGAAGTTGCCTGGGTCTGATCTAGAAGAAAACGTTGGTTCGGGTTCACCACCGGGAGAACTCAAGGGAAGCTACGATTTTGGGTAGAACTGTATCCAGCCAAGTGCTTCTCGTTTAATTAATTCTCCACGGGGCGAAATCGTTCCCGCGGAAAAAGTTGTGGAAAGGAATAACGCTGACCCATTTAAAGCACTTGGCCTCCTGGCATCCCCTATTAATGCACTCCGAATGTGCGCGGGGGTTCAGCTGCACCGGGTAGTGACATATTTTAGCGCGTGTCGCGACTCTCGCGCCGAGAAAGTGGCAAAGTGGCGGGTCGGGAAGAAACGAGACAGGGAAAAAGCGTGAAAAATCGCGGCTATTAATAAGCCCACGGCAAAAAGCTCTCGGCGTGTTTTGGCTGGTCCGAGTGTTCAGACTAAGCGGATAGCTTTGGCGCGAGTCCGTTTATGCGCTGCGATGGCGATCCTTATGGTTTGTCCACGGAGCTCGATGATGGCGCGATATAAACATCTTCGGACACACCATTTATCCGTCTGCGAATCTGCTTCAATTTGTAGACACGATTTCATTAATGTTCATTAGTTTACTCTGCGCGATTAGTTCGTTTTTCCTTCTTGTCTGTAACCGATCGAGCTTGTTTTAGCGGAAACATGTTTTTGAAAGTTAGCCTTCAGCTTCGTTGCTGAACAATTTTGGAACGTCCCTTTCTCTTCAGATCTGTCTTAGTAACCTCTTAAACAGAGAATTGTTGATCATACAATTTGAATTTACGAACAATCCCATGTTCATCGATGACACTTGCTTTGGCTGAGACACCCTGTATAATCTCCCATTCGGTCTCTCAAAATGCGATTCCCACCGTGAGACGTATTTAGTGAGACTTGTTGAAAATTTTCCTTAAAGATGAGCACGAACTTCCCAAACAGCTTGATATTATAGTGCAGAAACGGCGCCGTTACGTGTCTGCGCAGACGAAATCGACCTTTGTGCGTCGCCCAGAGCTTCAGTCCCCGATTTTCGTCTCGTCCCCCTTTCGCGTTGATAATGGAACCAGGAAGCGGAGAAAAGCGCGTTTGCGTCTCGGCGTGTCCCCTGTTTCCTGTGTACAGGATGTTTGCAGCGACGTAATTCACAGAACCTTCGTTCGATCTTCATCCTGGGTGTTCCTCGTCGTGTTTGTCTTTCGCTTGCGGAGACTGCTTCAAAGGCCGAAAGAGCGAGAGGGAGAGAAGAAGATAGTTGAACGGATAGATAAGAGAAGAACAGAGAGAGAAGGATCGTGAAGTAGGATCGTGAATGCGACTGAAGGAGAAACGAAGGGAAATGATAGACGGATGGAAATGCGTTAGGGTGGATGACGTTCGCGAACTCGAAGAAAGTCAAAGGGCATGATGGAATACGAAAGCGCGGTCTCGCCGAGCTGATGGGGCACAGGGATCATAAGGAGCGAGCTAAGAAGGGTTGAAGAGCGGGGGTGAAACAACACAAGCGGTAAAAGGGACGGCGAAAATCTCGCGACGACCCTACTCTGACCTCGCGGAACAAAGGAAATCGGGAATAAATAAAGGACTTGTAACATGATCTGTGGAACACTGGAATCGCTTAAACAGAGGGAACTGGAACTCAACGGGGGCACAAAGAATCGCGAGACGACGCACCGGGGTCTCAAAAGTACATCAAACGAAACCCAAACGGTGCACGATATCAACTATGTTTTTATGTTCTCGGCGCACTGGTTCGATCAGTGCACGATACTGTTGAACACACGGCGCTACCTCGGTTTTAATTATAAGCGAAATTTTTGCTCACGAATTTCATCTTTAAGTAAGATCGCGAAGAACAAATTACCGATATGTTACTGATATTAAACATGTGTTCGAAAGATTTAGGAAGATTACGAAAATAGTTTCATTCATTATATTACGTCCTGTTCTCCAAACCCAAAATTTATTTAAACGTAGCATCAATTTCAGAAATAATTTTGCGTATAATTAGAAAACTGAACTCGTTCAAAAATCGTTCACTGACCTAGACTTAATTTTTCGAGCTAATCAACGCGTTGAACGAGCTGAAACTAATACATGGAACCAGTTAATTAAAACACATTTGAATTCAAAAATTGCGCACCCATCAAATTACCTTGCAAAAGTCTAAAGTCCTAACAACCGCAACAGAAATAAATTGGAAGAGTGTTTGGAGAAATAAAAGGGAAGAAGTCTGGGTTTGTAAGTGAAAGAACGGCGGGATGTAAATGAGACGGAAAACAGAGTGGAAAATGGCGGAGAAGAGGGTGTACGCTAATCACGAGGAGTATTCAAAAAACTGGGAGAGATTCTAGCCGCCAGGGTTGCCACGGTCGAACGATCATCGCTGAAAACGGGAAACAGCCGCGGGTTATGTCTGACAGAGAGAGGGAAGATCGCGAAGGAAAGAGTGCGTGAACTCGTACGGCGAACTGTTGCCCTATTGTTTCGAATTGTAAAGCGGCGATGTATCCGCGATTTCGTAGCTTCCCCGATTTTCGCGGAGAAGCATCTAGCTCTGCGATTCACCTCTGAATGAGTTCGCGGTTCCGCACAATACACGTGCTACCACCCACCCCGCGGTAAATAGCACGCACCCCGCACATTCAGACGAGCCAGCGAATAGGAAATCGGCTCTAGGTACGTACACACCGAATCCACTCGATGTTTAATGATAACGAATTCATCGTACACCGTGAAACTTTCCGAATAAATTCCGCAAACGCATCCCCGACGTCGCGGCTCGGCCGCAGCGATATATCTGCCCGCGGAATAACTCTCGCCAATCGATGCCAGTGAAATACTGCGCCGACGGGAAAGTAATTTCGGCTTTTCTGCCCGCACATAAATAATTTTCGTGTCATTGTCTCCGAAGTACGCGGTCTTTCCATTTTTAATTGGCCCCCGCCATTTTCTTCTCGCGCATCCGCTGGTCGGCAGCGTTTCGTTCATTGTGTTTCGGTTTTTCTCGTCTGTGTTGTGATTGGATAGTGTCGTTGCTTTGTTTAAGCGATTTCATGTTCACCGTTTTTGATAATTATATTTCATTGTTCTTGACTATTCAATGTTAAGAAGTCGAGTCCAACTTTACTTGGGACTAACTGGTGACTTGATACTTAGACCTAATTAGTCTTCCCATATTTATTGAACAGGGTGTTATAATATTTATCAGATTTCAAGTGTTACAGTCTTCGTGAGGCAATACTCCTTTCATTAGGGCTCAAGTTGCCTCGGTCCCCGAGCAGTGTAGTATCGGCTCGGATATACAGTGGATGTACGAAGTGTTCGTACGCTTTTTAAAATTTTCTTTCCTATTTTAAAAGGTGTACAAACATTTTGTACACCCACTGCAGCTATGTGAACCACTACTAATCCAATTACAAAAAAAAATTCTTTGTTTTTCATTATTTTTTATGGGACTTTTACCAATATCGAGTGTCGAACAGTGTCGATAACATGAAGACAGTATCGAGGTCCGTAAAAGTCAGTCGCATTATCGATATTACGTTTCATTTAGCCGGCGAGTTCCCCTTTGTTCTCTTTTCCTTTCGCAAACCAACAGATCATTAGATGAGATGAGGCCAGAAAAGCGTGTATAATGCCCGCTACGGCATCCATTCGTCCTAGTTCCCGTTCAGCAGAGCCATTTCCGGTGAACGAAGGACCAGCTCAAACGAAAATAATACCGTGGAGAAAGGATCCAGCGACGAATGTGATTCCGAAGCGAGTCGAATGGAATTCCAGAACCACCGATGTTCGGTGATTGTCAATTCATTCGGTGAATTACCATCGACGTTATTTCGAGTCCGGAAAAAGATAAATTCTAGTAGAATTTCGAACGATTAACTTTCACGACATGCCCGGTGATCTTTCGTCGATCCGCATAAAAACGTTTCGATTCGATGCTTCATATTTTTCTTTCTACGCGAGCAAATTTCCTTTTCCCGTTCATTTCATTTAGCTAGGAAAATATTATTGCGAAGTGGCGTCGCGCGGCGAGTGAAGGGTGGCCCAGTTTCATTAGAGAAATTTTGCTAATTTAATCGATATCCATAATTGAAAAGTATGCTTGCCGAGGTAAGACACATCGAATTATAATACGAAGATTCTGAAACTCACGTGCTGAAAATTTCGTAGAAATTGTTCAATTGGTTTGCAAATTGTAATTGATTAAAAATTATGAAAATTGTCAAAATCATGAAAAAATTCGATTTCC
Organism: Lasioglossum villosulum; assembly: GCA_963971365.1. Classification (NCBI taxonomy): domain Eukaryota; kingdom Metazoa; phylum Arthropoda; class Insecta; order Hymenoptera; family Halictidae; genus Lasioglossum; species Lasioglossum villosulum. The sequence goes on along the minus strand of OZ020497.1, from coordinate 3,152,660 downwards.
GCCATCTTTAATCGTTTGCAACTCATAATAAATTTCTAACAGTTAGTAAATTTCTAACACGTATTGGACGTTTCATTGGTCACGGAGCCGATTTGAGCAGACTGGTCGCGAAAAGACGGTGGTTGAGTGGTCGTAAAAGTTGTCTACAAAGTGTATCGACACCGTTCGATTGGATTCGGCGTATGGTCGCAGGGATCGATGGACTCGCGAGAAACGGATGATCGAGCAGCTTCTCCTTCGGAATAGGGTTAAGGGATTGGAAGGATACATCTCGTTTAGCTCGCAGCTATGCATTGGAAAACGCTTAGGGTCTTCCCGCAAGACGGTTAAGTGGTTAGATAAACGTTATCCTTTCAGGCGGCGTGCCTTTAGCCTGAAAATAAAGCGAGAGCTTCTGCGCGGGACGCACGGTCGAATGCGAGCGCGTGCACCACGCTATTTCATGAATACGATGACCCACTACCGGAATTACACGCCCCCGCGATTCTTCCGAGGAAATTAACGACGGAAAAACTTCCGCGGATTCTCTTCCCTCCCCGGGCGAAAAACGAACCTAACTTTGTTTGAGCTTACTTTTCGCGTGTGTACACGCCGCGCACGTCCTCCAGGGAAAAACGGGTTAACACTGCCCTGGCTTGGTATATGGGTCACGGTAGTTTTAAATAAAAACTGAATCACAGCCCGAGTCGAGCTAAACGCTGCGAATGTAATTAGTTTGAAAGCCGTTCCGAAAATAATAGAATCGGTGCGTTTTACTACTACTGTTTTCGCCGGTTGTTGCTAATCCTGCTGAACAATCTTTCCTAAAATCTAATTGTGGATTTGTAGAAATGTTTACGGAATTACAAATTATTTCTGACTCTCGATCAATCAGTTGTACGTTTATCTTGGCTCGCACGCGATCACGATTTTACCGAACTACTCGCAGCACACGCGAGACGCAGTCGGTGAACGTTGTTGTCAAAACGATGTTACTATCGAATAATACTGTCACCGACTAAAAGCCGCTGTCAGCAGTAGACATTTTCCTGCAACTCTGTTGATCTGCTGTAAGAAGTATGTCGGAACGAGTGGTATGAAGCCATCCGCCATTACTTTGAAAGGGACACCGTCGAACCGGAAGAAAATTGAACCACCGAATGTCGTCGATGCGATTCTACGAACCTTTCGAACAGACTAGTACCTATCACGTTTCGAAAAAGACCAGGAAAATCTCATAAAGTTCAACTGAGCAGCTCGTAGAAACGATTTCTAAGGAAGAACAGAGATTCTGTTCGAGTCCTGATTCACTCGAGCATCCGCAGGAGACATAAATTCCACGGGATGCATCGTTCGGAGTTTGGTGGACCCGGATCGGTGCAATCTTGTCTGCCATTATCTGTCTCTCGTTGCAGCTTCTGAGCCGTATGCAGTTACGTGACGGTGTCCGGCGACAGATATTATCACAGAAAACACCCCCCTAATTGCTATCGTTAATTATTAACACTTTACCTACCGGAAGCCTATTAATGGGATTTTCAATAATTGTGCTGTACCAAAAGAAAACAGAAATTCTCTTTTACATTGCAATCCTAAACGAAACTATTAGACGACGTTATTGAAGATGACTTGTTATCTCACAATGAAAATTGCTGTTGCTATTGAAGATTCCATTATAAAATTGTTTAGCCATGTACCATAGATTTTTCAAAATTGTACAATAATCACCGGTGGGTAATGTGTTAAGAGCTGATTCCATAGTCGTCGAAGACAAGTTAAGTAAACGGTATGAGTTGGGGGGCGGGTAAATGGTATCGAAGATTGCGCCCCGCCGGTTACGCTCGCTGAGGATATTTCTCTTAATTGTCTACTTGTTTTTGCCCGCGAAAGGAAGTTTGTCTTTAATTAACGAGTAGCCGGATCGCGTAATTAACAATACCAACCGCCGGCGGCGGCCGCAGTGGGTTTCGCGAAAGTCACCCGGCGAAGTTTTGCTTCCGCGAAAGGAGCCGTCCGTGATTTGAAACGGCACAATGTTGATGAAGTTTTGCAAGGCAGCCGCGTTTTCCGCTCGACTATACCACCCCGCCGTGGAATTCCTATATCCCCGGGCCATTCTCCACAGTCGAGGATATCTTGCTCGCAATAAACCGCTATCGGAGATTCGATTCCTATCCGAAGTCTTGCCCTCCGCGATATCACTGGCGAATAAACACTAGCGAACACCGTAAATATTACTCCGTTCCGCGTCGAAACTGCACCACTCTCTGCTCACCCCTTCGCAATATTCGAACCTCCAGCAGGATCTAAATCGCAAGCTCTTTCCCTACACTATTTGCCGAAACGGAATCCTATTTAACCCTCGCAAGCCCGACGCTTTCGGGGATGACATGACTTGATTCGTTCGAATCCTTGGGTTGCAATCTTCTTCCATACGGTTCTGAACATATGCTTCTTCGGGATCACCATTGATCTTTATCTCAACAGATCGTCGAATGAGCTTTGATGCTCTTCAACTGGTCCAGGTTTTGAACGACTCCTACGGTTTAATTCCTCCGTTGAAGATGTAGATAAACAATGTTATGTAGAAAATGTATGATGTTTTTGGCGCACAGGTTCGATCAATTGTTAAAAATAAGCAATTTTCGGACCATTTTCCAGAGACAAGTTGCGTCTGCTGTGTGTGAAAGAAATGAAAAGAATTTTCCGCAAAGCCTAATATATCGAAACGTTTATCCCTGTGCAAATCGGAATTTCCTGTTGAAATAACATTCGTGTACGTCTGTGTGCAACATCTTCATATCGCCGACATTTGCACAAGGTGAAATAGAAAATCGCTGTTTACTTTGAAGAGATTAATCTGTGGCCGCATACCGGCCAAGCATTTCTGCGGTACAGTGAACACCGCAACGTAGCTATTTCAGAATGCATTTTGGAAACGCTCTTTGTGTGCGTATAAATCATTCTTAAGAAAACCAACCACCGTAAATTACACATACACTCGCGTTTTGAATGCATTTAATAATTTAAATTCTATTTAACACTCTTCGCTTAACGCTGGTCATGTTATGAAGATTCAAGAAGATTACGAAAATAGTTTCATTTATAAAGGACGTCCTCTTCTCCAAACCCAAAATTAGTTTTGCGTACAATTATAGATTTAATTTTTCAAGTTCATCAACGCGTTGAACGAGCTGAAAGTAATACATTGAACCTGTTAATTAAAACACATTTGAGTTCGAAGATTGTGCACCCATTAATTTTTACCGTAAATGCATAAAATCCGTTGTCTGCAAATTGATCTTAACACTAAGAAATATTTACGTTCCGTTAAAAAAGCTAAAGACGCATTTCACGATTCGACAAAACACGTGTGCCCGTGTGCATTCGAAAAATATGGTAGGGACGTCGCGCATTGTGGTGGCGGACGCATTTTCCTATTATGAAGTCCAGCGTAAATGGCCGGTCGTCCGCGATTTTCCGTGGAAAGTGGTAAAGCGAAGCGGTGTCCCGTTGAAATTTCCACGGGCCGCGGAAAGTTTGATAGGATTTACTGTCCGGCGAATAAAGAGCTCGTACCGATGAAAGAGCGCGCATAAACATCTTTCGAAGTTCGGGTGTCGACGGGCCATCGACGAGCGGAAAGAATCTCGAGAAATGAAATTCGCCTCTGGAAAGGAAGTTGTTCCTAGCAAAATCGCCTCGGAGGTTAATGAAACAGACAGCGTTTCGGAAAACGAACTTCGCCGATCCTGTTCGACGCGAGTGCTTGGTTCGAGATTGAAAAGGAAGAAGTGCGCGTTGTCTGTAGAAGAGCAGCATCCCAGCGAAAGGCAGTCGATGAAGGCTGTGTAGTTACGTTCCGAAAGCTTTTCAAGCGAGTCGCTTCAATTTTGCCGACGTTATCGCGTTGATTTTGTATAAGCCGATAACTTACAAACCGCTAAGAATGCGGTCTACAGCGGAGCACTGTTCTGTCAGGTTTCGGAGACTGCTTTGAGCCTTTTCAAAGAAGTTTTGAGGCGGCAAATTAATATACGGCACAAAGCGGCGTGGAAAGGCATGATCGAACGCTGGCTGTAGTTTTCTGGCGGTTGGGAAAGAAACGCGAATCGCTTTTCCCCTTGCAGTGCAGCTATTAATCGTGCCCGAGGATCCCGTAAAAGCAAAGTAATTTGATCGTTATAATGAAAATTGTGGAGTTGGAGTTCGTCACAAAAAATTAAAGCGATTGATGAGACTGAATTGGAAAGCAAGATCATAGTGGATGCGACGTTGATCCGTTGGCAAGCAGTAGCAGCATTAAAAGTGGGAAGTTGAAATTGATCGCAGCGCAGATGGCAGTATCATGGAATGGCAAGGAAAAGTGGAGGCAGAGAGGATCAAAAGGAAACGGTAACCGGGTGGTCAGGGAACGTTATAGTGATCGGCGTTCGACGAACGGGCAGCATCCCTCCGGTCGATTAGAGCCACTCTCCGCAATAAAAATCAGGATTTCCTGTCGCGGGGATCGCGAAGTGTACAGATGCGTGCGTCGTCTCGCGATAAAAAGGACCGTAAAAGTCTGTGGACCGTTCCGCGCGGTGCTGCGGAGACAATTTCGAAAAACGGCACAGGTAAATGGCGTCTACCGGGCGCCTACGGCGATTTACACGGTCCGCGAAGCAGGTTTTGCTGTCCGGGGTGCCGCTTCCTTTCGTCTCCACTACGCCAGACGACGTCTTCCTCGAACAGGTTGTACATTCTTAGACGAGCCATCAAAAGGAAACCTTATCTCTCGAAGCGACGCGACGCCGGAAAATTTCGCGAAACAGCCGCTTGGACGGCGTCGTAGAATGTCTGAACGCGTACCGCATCGGAAATCAAGGAAACGACGGCTCGTAGACGCAATGACGAACATGTTTCACTCGTGACCCTCGTTACGCGGTCTCTCGTGTTTTCGTTTTTCAGTGACGCTGCTCCAAACGTCGGTTCTCGCGTCTCAAGTAAACAGTGACGCTGTTCCCTTGTTGTTTATTCTTGTTGGGCGGTGGAGATCTTGCAAAATTTTCAATCTTCTTTCCTCATTTTTTTTTTAATTTTCAATATTGTAGCATCGTAAATTCGTCACAACCCTCGTCGAGGCTAGACTTATGTTATTGTTTAGGAATATGTTTTAGGATTTATGATTGTACCTAGAACGCGTGAGTGCCAGAGACCGAGCGCGAGGCCTGCGAGGCCCATAAAAGAGAAAGCGTTTGGGTCCTTTTGGGAAAGCTGGAGGGGATGGAAGGGCCGACTGATAGTTACCGATGGGGAAGACAGAGTTGTTTTGCACGTCGAAGCGAGTGGTACGAATTGTAACGAGTCGAAGCTGTACTTATTTATTTAACGCGTATATACGAATATACGAAGTTTGTGTATAAACGCAAGTTCATGACCCAAAACTCTAAAAACCTAAACAATCCTAGGTTCCCGCTAGCTGCCAAAATTTCAGCTCGTACATTCCTTGATAACTCACTGAATTGGACAGCCATGGTAAAAGACTCGTTACGTAATTCTTACAGAATGAATGATTAATAAGTTTCTTGTATGTACGTTTAATAAGCAGACGCTTCGTAACAAGTTTCTCGGCGCTGTTTCTTTGTACTCTGCGGTAAAAATAGAGAAAGTTTCCAATCCTGGAAAGATCAACAAAGTAAGCCTTCAGGCTAACAACCCGCTCGCTCACCATTTATTACCTTCACTTCTGTTGAGAAATATGTTTCTATTAAAGTAAAACTGGTCTTCGATCTTCATTGATTGATATACAATGAATAATGTTGCTTATGGATTGTCTTAATTTGAAGCTTGTTGAGATAATAGAGATTCCAGAAGTTTAGCGTTCAGTTTCGAAAATGAGAGAAGGATAAGGGCTGAAACAGACTCGGAAATAAATGGAATAAATCGTCCCGAGGAAAAAGTACGTTATCTGGGAAGTTTCTTGATAACGCAACCACTCGAATCGCGCCATTAATCTCCGGAAAGGGCGTGGCGAGGAGGGCGTTGAATTTTAATGCTCGCGAAATTGCGTTCGCAATAGGCGTCTCAATTGGTGTCGCTCGTTCTGTCGATATTTCGCGAGGTTCGAGGAACGAGAAGTAATGTCGGTCGCGCGTATAGGACGACGGCATTTCGCGAAACGCAGTTTATTACTGCGGAGCATTTCTCGCGGGGGAGATTTGAAACGGAAAATCTTGCGCGGGTCCTAAAAGTAAAACTAAGTCCAGAGAAATCAGCGGAAGTCGACGAGATAATTACCTGGAGATGAAACGGGGTCCTGAATAGGACCTGCAGAGGGAAGATTCTAAAGAACTGCGCGAACATTGCTCCGCTATTATCCTAATCGCGAGGAGATCGCGCTCCTCGCGAAAATCCTCGAAACAGGACTCCTCGCGTTAGTATTCAAACTCGTCAAACACTTATGAAGATAATAACCGAAGTTGAATGTTTTCGGCGCAACGGTTCGATCCTCAAAACTGATTAAACATCATTTCCTCCTTATTTTCCTTAAGAAACATTTACTTGTGAAGATACTTGCGCTTCTGGATTCAAATGAAACGCGAATTGCAGCAGGGTACTAGCAGCATTCGTTCCAAGCAGATTTATGGCGATGACGTTCATATTTTGGCTAATTTCCAAGGTCACCTTCAATCTTTTATGTACAACTATTATTTGGCAAACCTGGTACCGGGGAGACCCGACGTCCGCCATTGGAAAGTTAATTTGCTGGAATCGAAAAAAACACAATACACACCTGGCCCTCTTTATACAGCGTATTGTTTAACACGTTTTACTTACGTCCACACAGTACTTCATCAACCCATTTTATTTATATTTACACGATTTGAAATGAACACGCTAATTGGTTTACAGAGACCGTCAACGTAATTCCGCGAATTTTGCACGAATATTTCAACTCTATCTTTTAATATGTCCTGTGTACAGTGTAGCACTGTTTTTTTTTATTTTTCTGAAACGCATATAGCACGCACGGGTACAAATTGAGTGTCAGGTACCCGTAATTGATCCGGAGCAAATAAAAATATGTTTTTTGCATGTAAAAATTACGATTCTCTTGTTTTTCTTCCGGCAACAATATATTTTTCAGTTAGAAATTAATATTCTCGAGGCAAATGAATTAGTTTTGTTTGAAATCGTTATTCTTTCTATTAGCTGGATCTTGTCAAGATTATCACGTCCTCTACATTCTTAGGAGTGTTTTTAGCATAATTTCTTCTCGGAGCAACGATATTCAATCGCATGTCAACCTATGAAAGGTTGCCCATAAAAATGGATAATTGCCGATACAGGTTCGCGGTCTACAAATAGCAAAATTTTATTGATACGAGCTTAAATAGGCCGTACGATTTAATATTGGCAATTGCCGAAGCACATATTCGAGAAAACTGTAATGGCGTTTTTAAACACTATATTCCGGGACGGTCATTATGGCAAGTCGTTTAACAACCACTTTACGAGCTACGCATTCTAAGTACGCGCTCACGAAAAGTACATATTAACATGAAAGGAGGAGAGAGACACGCGAAAACGTCACGGAAAAATCTCGAGGGGCATCATTAAAACGTCTAATAAGAGTACGCATATCCCTTAACGATGGGAACAAGAGAATCCCGACCAGTTAAGTATAAAATCATCCGCGGAAATACAACTTCGACGACCATCTTGAAGCCATCTTCAACCCCTGACTGTATAATATCGAGTCGTGAAGAAACAAATTGAATGAAACTCTTACAGATGAAGGATTACTAAAAATATGAAGATACAAACGATATCAATCATCTTTTTCTTCTGGGAGATGACACACGACACAACGGGTTGACAAACTGGAGATGAAAAACAATTTTCTGGCGATACGGTCTGTAACCATTGTAATTATCGTGGTCATCAGTCCAAAAAGGACTTACGTTCGAAATTGCAGCAGGAAATTTCACCCGTGTACCAATTTCCAGGAAACAAATTGCTTTCCCGGCATCGGATCCATATTTTCGTGGCTTCGGCAAGATCGCGGCCGATATTAAACATCCCACCTGCTGCAACAACACCGACCAACGAAACGAGTCGGCGAAGGTTGCAATACTGAACACGATCCTCTAGTCTCATAATCCACCCAACGAATTACCCTGGACTTTACCGGCCCCGCAGAAACTGGACCTCGCGGTCGCGTTCCTGTTTCTGCACAGCCTGCACCCTCGTTTCTCGCAGGCTCCCGCTTTCCGGAACACCTTTATTAGTTATGCGTCACTTCCTCAATAATTGTATACCACATTTTGATTTTGCGCAAGTAGAGAGGAACAATCAATATGATTATTAATTAAATTAAATATAAAGCTCTGGTCGGATACTATTCTTCGAAAAGATAATGTTTCTAGGTTCGTTGTAGTTAATATTGTGGAGTAAATTGTAAATTACTCTGCAGTAAGGGTAAGAAACTGCGCGAGGGATGAACAACCGGTTTACCGGAGATAAAAAAAACAGTCGACTGAATTCGATAGAATTGTCAATCGAGAACTGTCATGGCCAACGCAGAGGTGATCGAATATAGTTCAATTACTCTGACCCGTTGTTTCGTCAACGTCGGAAACGTGACTATTTTCCCTTATGTCCGCCGCGGTTTTCCATGTTGGCACGTTCCGCGAAAAATAGTCGGAAGCAATATCGAAGGTTTTGAACCGGCTACATAGTCCGCGCGGCCCAGTTACATCAACCCTCGTATCGACTCACCGATATATCGAGTTATCAATTATCCTGACCGAGTTCGACACGGATTCGATCGGCCCTCGACCCCTGTTCTTTTGTCTCGGTGATTCGCGTCGGTCCGATGATATCCGCGACATCAAGCGTCCTCGGAGAAATTATTTACACTGTCAGCTCTCTACCCAGTAACCCCCGCGATCGATATTTAATCATATCCGCCGCGGTCGAAGCAGATAAAACAGCTCGCGACGCCGGAAAACGTGAATCGAGGCGATCGCACGTTCGATTCGATTGTGTTTCGAGAAGTGAGTTCACCCGGGCTCGATTTACATATACATCGAGTCGTAAGTCTTTTTTAAATACACGATTACAGAGCGAGTCGATTGAATTTTTTAACTTTTTCATAGAATTTCAAAATGTCTGGCTAAATAATTGATTTCTTTGGACGTCCTCTGTTAACCCCTTACCGCACCATTTTCCTTACAGTTATTGTGATTAACACGTCTTTATCCTAAAAGAAGGGAAAAGAAAATTTATATTTTTGTATGGCTATATTTCGAATCAAGTTTTATTTCATTTAAAAAGAAACGCGTAAAATCTGCATCGCGAGTCAAAATCTACTCGTTGAAATACGGCAAAGGGTAAAACTGCCACGAGATCAGGACTGAATTTTATTATTCTTGCCGCGCTAACAAACAAATTATGGTATTAAAGAAGTACACCTCGTCGGACGCATTTCGAGTTAGAGGGATGCGCTGACAAAGCAGCGTTACAAGATCGAGAGTCGCAATTGGTTTAAACGATCTCGTTCCCCTCGAGACGCAGAAGGGATGAAGAATTTCAACCTGAAGAGGGGAGATCTCGGCAAACGTAAATTAGTCAAGGAATCCCCGCGAAACTGCTTTTAACTCGAACGGAAGGTTGGGAGGAATCCCACAAATAATAGTCGTGGACTTATAACGTCTCCCTCGGAGGCGTAATAATTTTCATTAATTTAGCTCGGCGAGATGGGGTCGTTTCGCTCAACTGTTTGCTTGCTTGCGATGAGTAAATACTCTTGAGCAGGAGTCACGAATGAATCTCGGCTACGTGAAAAAGCTGCGCCACGTAGCTGTATGCTCTCCTTACATTTTCGTGATTCTTTCTACCTAGACCGTGTCTCGTGTTTATTTTCTACTTTCCGACTCTCGCGTCTACAAGATGGAGCCATCCCTTAAAACTTGAAACCCTTCGTTTGATTAGCGAAGATAAACTTTCTGGTTGTTGATACTGGAAATTACTCGATATTATACAATGACGTCTACAATATTTCACCGCTAAATTCGACATAATTGGAGTGCAGATTTCATACATTTTCAGTGAGGGTGTCAAGAGAATTTAAGAACAGCGTTACACTATGTTTCAATTACAGTAAATGCTGCTTCGTTGTCCAAACGACCGTGTCCGGACACTATTTTTGATTTATTACTGAATTATGAGAATACGATACACGTTCAAACTAGTGAGAAATCCTGAAGTCGTAGACAAATTTTGAGACCAGATTTGAAATCAGCGTGAAACAATTTACAAGAAATGATGTGTACAGCCACGTTTTAGCGATTTGGGAGCGTGTGGTTGAAAGCGACAGCCGGCGTAGAATGTTCGGCAGTATCATTATCATCGGTACCCCGATAGGCATCTGAGAAATATGCGCGAGTCAGTTTCGGGAATAAGACTGTTCGGTAGCGAGCTCGATCGAATAGACAGAAGGCAGCTCGCCTTATCGTCGCGGGGCCGTTTCCATGTCGGAGGAATAAGTTTCCCCGAGGCGACGTCGCTGCCGAGATTCCCGTCGGCCCTTTACCTTTACGATCGGGAAAGGGACGAGCCCGGTCAGCCTCAACGATTGCGCGAGATCGTACGTGTGATATTCAAGCATGAAAAGCCACTGGGATATCCCCAGTACCAACAGGAAGAAGGTGGAGAAGGTGTGCCCGGATAAAGGTAACGGCCGTGGTAAGTGGGATAAAAGAAAAGAGGCGATCGCAGAGTCGCGACAGCATACTGCGAGCAGAAACTCATACAGAGGGCGAGAAACGTTCCCAGATATTGCGTTACCGCGGCCAGAACTATGCCATAGTTCGCCCCGCGTATTCACCGCGATTCTGTTCCGCGACCGGTCGGGATTGGAACCATTTGCTTCGCACGATCCCCGTACTGCTACGGGACACTTTCACAATGAAAATTCTAATCCCGTTTTCTACGGTCTTAATCTAACACAGGAACACGTTGTAAGTTCGTGGTATTCAATAAAAGCGTTAATTGAATTTTTATTTCGACAGGTGCAAGCTTCTTCTTAATCCTTGCGAAGTGCACGACTTCATTCGTTTTACACTCGTTTTCGAAGTTACCTTCCCCGAGGTTCACGTTGATGGTCTTGTTGGACGCAGAATGATCAACTTCGACTGGTTTGTGGAGAATGAAAATTGTAATGGAGTCACGAGCGAAAAATTGTGCCATACTTTTCGACATACACAGATTAACTTAACGTCAATATTCTTTGTTAAACCAATTTACGATTCATAGAAAAGGAAATTTAATATAGGTTAATATCGATTGCTGCATCGATTGATGTATTAAAAAATACCGTATTCCATTAAAAAAAATGAAGTTGACCTTTATATGTCCTTTACGCGTTCACCCATAGAAAAGCTATGCATTTCTTCCTGACACCAATAGCAGCCGCGTAATTTTCTGGCGTCTCACCCTGTATAACAGTGAAGACTGTTCTTTTCTTAGCAATATTTAAGCATTCGGAAGGGAGAGAAGAGAGTGGACAGACGTTGTATTAACAAGTACAATGATCATGTGTTACAGGTGACGGTGAGGGACGACGGGAGGCCATCGCTGTCATCGACAACGCGCGTGGTGATCGCCGTGGCTGACATAAACGACCACGGACCAGAGTTCGAGCAAAAATTCTACACGGTTCAGATCCCGGCCACTCCTTCGTCCGATAAACCGCTGTTCCAGGTACGTGCACCCACCACACACTTCGAGGCTTCGTGAAAAATCTTCCCGGTCTTCGTAACTCTATCCGACCTTCTAGTTGATTTGGGACATGGCATCGCACTTTCTCCGACCCCTCGATGTAAATCGTGAAACGGGGCAGTTCCCGTTTCTGCTCCGTTTCCACCACGTTCTCTCCTTTTCTCTCTTTGTACACCATGTAGAAGCATCCCCCGTAATCGTGCTGTATATATTATCTGTTCACCCGTCGAGAAAAAAACCACGTCCCGCGAGAGGAATACTCGCACGAATGTACCTGTAGGTATTGCACACAGGGTGTCTCAAAATTCCTTCAACACCCGGAAATGGGAGCTTGAGATCATTTGATGCGACATTTTCCTTTACAAAAATGGCGTCCGCGGATTTATTCAGGAGTTATTAACGAAAAACACGGACCAATCATAGCGCGGCTACAGTGGACGGAGTCCGACTCGCCGGTAGGTACCGCTTATGGCGTTGCCATAAACCGAGCAAGAATCAATCCGCTGTAGCCGTGCTCTGATTTTCGTTAATAACATATTTGCGAAGGGAAATGTGTCTTCAAATGATCTCAGGAACCTCTCATTTCCGGATATTGAAGGAACTTTGGGACAACCTGTATGGAATACTGGAGGGAACTGGAGCTGCGTGATTCGAGAGCTAATCAATGCTTGAATCACGACATCGCGCTACCTGTTTGCGAGAAACTGTTTGATATTCCGCGACTGTTTTATATTTCCTATCTCGTGTTCCTCAGCTTCTGATGAGACTCTATATTTTGGCTTGTCGACGTCTCCGAAGTTGCGCCGCCCGTTTATCCTATTGTAAGATCTTATCGCATCATCCACAATTCCGGTAGAAGCGCGCGAAAGCAGAAATTTGTTGGAGTAATCAACTGGTCCGGTTCTGTTGCCGATTGCCCGAGGTTTCTCTTAATTTCGTAGAGCCGCGTACGGTTCGCGCGGCGCGTCGAAGCGTGTAGAAGCGGGTAGAAGCGTACGTAGCCACAAAGAGAGCGGATTGCTTGCGATAATCCTCCCCGCTTTGTCGGTATCGGCTGTGTTCACCCTCCGGAGTCGTTTCCCGTCCTCCGCGTGATCAAAGTAACCTGACGACCGTCGGTCGCTGACTATCGCGCCGCGGGAGGGTACAGATTTGCAGGAGGGTAGAGATTTGCACGGTAGCGAGATCTCCAACCTGTCGTTTCACGGATTTACGAGCGACGGGTAGAGAAGGGGTGTTACGGTGGCGCGTTCCACGCGTCGTCGACTTTCGCAGCTGACGGCGATCGGTAACAGTGACGGTAACGAGATCCCTCTCAGACGACGAGCTCTCGGGCGAGCTCTCAGGTGAGCGACACTGGCCCTGGAATCGATTCTGACCTCGGTCCTTCGAACGTTCTTTATCGCGACGATTGTATCTGCTACAAGCCTAAGCTGCTTTTACCTTCTCCCGTAAACTCGATTTTTCTTTTTAAACAGGTCAGGATCTGGTGTTTTAACTGGGGATTTTTATTTTTTTAAAGTTCCCTAAAGCATTGAAACTTTCTTTGATAGTAAATTTAGTTCGGGCTATCTCAATTTTACTCAAGCTGAAAATTTTCAAACAACTTGCTACGTTTTTGAACTATATTCGTAGCTGCAACAACAATAATGATGGGGAGGAGAGCAGACATTTTCCCGTAAAATATTTTTCGAAGAACTATATCTCACGTAAGTTTTATGTTCCCTTGTTAGCTTAAATTAACGTGATATGAAATAACTGATGAACTCATTCGCGAATCTGACCGAATATTTTCTGGCAGGGGTAGTATTAGGTCGTCCCAATTTTCATTGTGTCGATGAACGAAAGACGAAACGATTTTCCGGGACAACCTAATATTTTCATTTTAGAATCGCGAACACTCAAAATCCCATGTATTATATCCATAAAGATACCTAAAAAACGGTAATATTGATATTGGACCAGCAGCACGCATTGCGTCGGCGTTGTTACAGAAAATTCGTGGCTCTCTAATGGACGGGTGCATTAATGGGGCGGAGGCGGCCTCATTAATTCGACGCGTAACGGCCATACAGACTGCACAACGCTCCTCGAATATTTAATATAATTTCTCGTGAGTGTTGGGTTTCATCGAGGTCAGGTTCGATTTCATCGAATCGAATATCACGTTACGGCCGGCCGTTTTCCGTGGCCTCGGTCGCCATTGTGCGTGCGCCGGGTCGTGGTGGTTCGTGCAAGCCCCGGGACCGGATCGGATCGTTCGATCTTCGGTGGAAGACGACTCTCGTTCAACTGTACGGAAAAATTATACGGTCCCCGAGCCTCGAGTCTCCTCGATCGTCGGTGAATGCCTCTCGAAGATAAAGAGCGAGCCGGGAAGGATAAAAACGTCGTCGAAAAGGGAGAGGAGCGAGCTCTTGTCGGGTTCCGGCCGAGTTGGAGGAGGCTGGGTCACGAACTATAATCAAAGCGGGAGCCGTTCCGTTGTTAAAACGATCGCGGGACGATTCAGGCGTCGACAATCGGCTGTAATCTCGCCGGATGGCTCTCCCGCGACGCGATACGCCCGGAAAACGTCGCCGCAGTGGAACGGAACGACTTGACGCCGATCAAAAATCTGTAGAGAATATTTCCATGATATTGTTCCGTTTTTGTGCCGTAACGTGGACACCGGTCAGAGCGAGGTTTCGACTACGGTTTTCTCAAAAATTAACAGGTTGTACCGTTTTTTCTCATTGTGCGTCGCGACTGTGATTTTGCCAGTCGCGGAACACCGACTTTTCGGTGTTCCCTCAACCACCCGGAAGCAGCAAGCGACGAGAGTTAGCGACCGGGAATAGTGCGAATGTTAAAAGCCTTCCTTCTCTGGTTCTCGGCAGAAATCGAGGAACCGCTCGCGGGAGTACGACCTTTTGATCGATACGTTACTAGAGAATGGAACTTGGGAGACATTTAGCCCCGACACCTTGTCAGGAGATCGTATCTTCAGGGTAAGAACACGCTCGCACGTAAAACTAAACGCCGCACACCGCGGCGCGGGAGCATAATTCTTACATAAGCAAGTGCGGAATTGGTCTCGGCTAGCTGAACGCGCGAACTCTTTGCATTGATTTATGACCGCTTTTATATATATACCGTATATACAATATATATATACATACGATTATATGTATTTATATACGATCAAATGTACGTTCGTTACAATTATGGATACTGCAACTCTCTCATGCAACCCCGCTGACCATTTTCATAGGACCGCCATTGCATTCCTTGTTATTTGATCGATCGTCTTTTTCTCCTGCCCGAATGCAACGCCGTTCTCGGACCCTTCGGATCGTGCACGAGGCGAGTCCAAACGCATATTAAATACTTCATCAAATATAAACTTACGTTAGTGGGCGCATGTGATCGGTCTTTTCTGCCCACTTTCAAATAATTTCAACAGTGAATGAAAATTTTTAAAACTAAGTAGACACACTTCATGGTAAATACAAAGGAAACATCATTTTCGAGGATTTCATGAAGTACGGAATTTGCGCTTTTAAAACTGAAAAAGTTATATACTGTTTTATACATGGTCAAATAGACCCTATGCGCCCAGTTAAGGGTTAACTGAAAAATTAAACATTTTTTCCCAACCAAAACAATTCCATTTTATATGATTTTTTATATGAAATTGATGTAATACCTCAAGCAATACATACATATTTTCGAAATTTCTTGATGAATATTATTTGGACTCGCGCCGTGCGCAACCCTTGGCTGTTTCTTTCTGTCCACCCTGTGTATGTGTTCGTCCCAGTCTCTCCGCGTCGTCTTGTCCATTATGCTCGTCTCTATGTGTACACGTTATGTTCTTGAATGTTTGCCTTTGTCTTGTACGAGGCTGCCGCCTGATCATTTTTCCGTTCTCTCTTCATTACCGTAGTCTCGTCCTCGAAAGAACGAAGGTAAATCGATAGTCGCAATAACTGTCCACTCCATTTTGCACACTCTAACGCTATTACACCGGAGGGTGTATTATGGTGTGAGCAGCTGTTATGATTGATGTTGTGCTCTCTCTCTCTTTGTTTCTCGAGGAATAGACCATAATCACGCTGTCCAACACCAATTTTGTATTTCGATATTCAACAGATGATTATCGCAGATTTTGTGTCGAGAAATTTAATGAGAAACAGTCAAATTCAAGAATTTTTACTGCTTCAGCCGTGAAAGCAGTACAAATAATTTGTACGTAGACAAATTCTACGATTCTGCAGACTCCCTCAAATAGAATGGTATATTTTTTGACGAAAGCAATGTTTAAAGAGGAGACTTAATTCTCAAAATAAATTCTACAATGTCCCAGACAACGGCTACCGCAGAAGCGTCTCACATTAAACATTATTTAAACCTGTCAAAGTAAGTGTTCGTAATGGTATAAAAAAATATACCGTTTGTTTAGAAAAGTCTTCAGAATTGTTCTACATAAGAATCATCTTGGGAGCTCTTAACGCAGAAAAAATTCTTGAAACTGGGAGCTCGAGTTTTTCGTTGATATTAAATTTCTAAAGAAACAACTTTCGATGATATTTTCGGAAAACAAAATTATTGTTAGACGGTAACAAAGAACGTGACGCCGGGCAGACAGCATGTCGCAGAAGAAGAGGAAAGAAGGAGAACGCTCGCGGCTAGTTCGACGTTTCCTTTCCCACTGGACGTTAATTAATGCGACGCGTTGCCTTTAGGTCATCCCATTTTTCACTCACACCACCACCGTTTGCTCACACCTATGCCACACTCCCTCTTCGTCTCTCTTAAACATCAATCAAACGACTACACTTTCCCTTTTACAAACTCTGGCACGTCTTCTGCGTCTTCTTCACATTCGCTGCATTTTTGACGTCGCATTCTTGACGCTTTCATGGGACTGTTAATAACATCGGTGCATCTTTCCTATTTACTGTCAGATAAAGATACGGACACTGCGAAATCATTTGGCATTACCGGTGCTGCGACATGGACGTTAAAAACAATTTTCTGCAGGATCGATCACTAGAAATTACGTACATTTCGATGTACAGATTAAGTGCAGTATAAAAATCAATATTTTCTTCGATTCTGGAGAAATGTTTGAAAATCCTGTTTCTGGTGGTCATCCAGTTTCACACGTACAACATAGAACACGAAAACAGTGTTCAGTAAATACAACGGAAACGGATAAAGACACTATAAGGTTCAGCATCGAACCAAAGACAATCGTTTGCCAAAGGAGCACCGAAATATCTCGACACAAGCGTAGGATTGTTTATGGGATGACCTAACAATTAACAAAAGGAACTCGGGGGAATCGTCTAACAGCACGAGAATGGCGTCTCGCTACAGTCCAGCATTTGGAAGAAGGTACTGTGGTGAGAAGACAAGAAGTTCGCGGGGCAAGACTTGGGTTAACCCTCATACATTCCTCAGGGTGAAAATTCACCGATTCAATATTTTCATATACCGTAAAATTATTCATCCTTTGTGTCTATGTCCTGAGATGTATTTCTTTTCGGCACATTCGGCGTGGTAGACGCAGTCGTAAAATAATCAAATCAGGGCCACGATATAAGTCCGTGAAAAACACGTCTGTTGGACTAGTAACGAGCGTTTACTGTACTGTACAGCGCAGCCCAAGACTAGTGTCCCCACTCTACTTTCCTCTTCTTTGCTTTCTCACCACAGTACAAACGGTGCCGAGTGCAGAAGAGAGAAACTGCACTCGCTGCACCGGCACAGATGGGTTTTTCCATGGGCTGGGACACCAATAAATTCGCGTGCATCCTCGAACCGGCGTTCCTTGTATGATCGATCGATCTGTGTGCCCGTGAACAACGAGATCTGTATTTAATGCACTCGAACGCAGATCGAGAGGTGGAGGATCCTCCACCGGTTCCCTCTTTCTTTCTCTTTGAATTTTCGTTTTTCTCGCGAGCCGCATGTCGATTCTGTGAATGCCACGCTTCGCGAGGTCACGTGCGCCGTGTTTTCATTTTCCGATGCGTCCGAAATGGGGCACAGGACGGATCGGGGTGTTCTAGAACGAGAAATGTCTTAGATTGTTTAACTGTCTTCCTTTGTTCACACGATTCTTAGATTTTCGTTCTTAGAACTGGCCGTCGATGGTAGACGTGTTTTTGCGCTCGAGCGGGACTCTTAGAACGAGCTTTTCGAACCTTGCAAACGTTTCAGAAGTTCTGTTTTCCTATTTTTCTTTTTTTCTTTGTCTTTTTGGGTACAAGCTGATGGCCGCGCACGATACTAATGTCTTCTTTGTGTCGTGTAACGGTATGTTAGTAGAGAATGATCAACGGCGCGGATATAATCAGACACGACCTTCTAATATCATCTGTTCCGGCACGTTAGGTTCTCGCGGATGATAAAGACATCGGCGATAATGGAAAAATCCAGTACAGCATCAAGGGCGGCAGAAGCAAGGGCAAGTTCAGAATCCACCCTACCACAGGGATGGTTTACTCGCAGCGTGGCTTCGAAGCTGGACAGGAATACGAAATGCTGGTGAGTGGATTATAATTCAGCGAGAAAGCATGGGCTTCTACTTTTATTAAAAGAAGGGAAATATTAGATGAAGTCTTTGAGCCGCTGGCAAATGTTTGTAGAACCTTTGCTCGAGGTCATTTGTCGAATAATTTTCACGTTTCGCTCGCTTGTCGGCGGGAACCTGTTTGCACGTCTACTCTCTTGGTACGGGCAGTCGCAAAAAGAATTATTCCGCCAATCCTTTTAGATGTCGAAAAATTATATGATTTTATGCCTTGGTAATTATGTAGAAAAAATCTGCCTACCCCGATTTTGATGAAATTTTAATATGTTATAGATTTCGACAGTTTTAACAACTTTTTCCTTTTCCAATATAGGGGGTCGCTTTTAGTTTTCGAGATATTCTTGCACAGCGCGTCGTCTGTTTACTTTTGTTTTGTTTAAAGTGTTTAAACTTTTCTTTAAAGTGTGACGCTACAAATGAAACATAATGTGGGTGAAATGAAAAATGGGTGAATTGTTGTTCTAGTCTCTTTTATGCAGCTATTTTTGAGAAGAGTATGAGGTTTACACTACGACATAAACAGACACGCAAACTTGTCGACCGCATCGTATAACAATTCCATGGACGAGCACTATAGCCGCAATTCACGGTCGATCTGGTGCAACGTCTTTGATACAATTTAAGTTCCAGTTTAACTTACCCCCGGGGTCACGGTTTTGTCTGGCAGATAAGGGCGGCCGACGGCGGCGAACCGCAGCGGAGTCATCAAACACGGGTATCCGTGCAAGTTGTCGAGGTTCCGAAGGAATCCGAGAACCCACCAGTCTTCAGGACGAACAATCAAAGCGTCGAGGTCACGGAAAGCGACGAGGTGGGCTTCCTAGTTGCTCTGGTGCAGGCAACGGACAAGGATGGCGACTCCCTGTGGTACGATATCGTTGGTAAGTAAACATCGCAGCCGCGGGATTCGAGTATCCTCGCTGCGGCCTGTTTAATTGACGGAAACGTTGTTTCAAAGACACACTTCAGCTCTCTGACCAGGTTCCAGGCGTGACTAACGATTTCTGAATGATCTGGAAAATTCTCCTCGCTGGATTCAGATTCGTGCAGTTCTTACAGCTATGCACAAAATTCGTTTTTCGCCGTAACTGCACGAAACCCGCAATCTAGTTTCGTATACGCGAATTTAACGTTCGAACGGACTGATTCCAGACGGGGACAAGCGGGACGAGTTCTTCATCGGCCGCGACAACGGGAACGTGCTGCTGGCGAAGAAGCTGGACTGGGAGACGCAGAACTTCTACAATCTCACGATCAGCGTGACGGATAATGTGCACACGGCGGTGACGCAGCTGCTGGTCACGGTGATCGATATCAACGATCACAAGCCGGAGTTCACGGAGGCCACGTACCGCGTCGACATCTCGGAGAACGTGGAGAAAGGCGAGATGGTATTGCAACTGCACGCGACCGACGAGGACGAGGACAAGAAGGTCTTCTACAGTTTGCACGCTGCCCAAAACCAGGCTTCCCTTGAGATTTTCCACGTAGACTCGGTGACTGGAGCGGTGACCTTGAACGACGTGCTGGATCGAGAGACCGTGGAGGAGCACGTGCTGACGGTGATGGTGAAGGACCAAGGAATACCAGCGAAGAGAAACTACGCTAGAGTGATCATCACCGTCCACGACCACAACGATCATGCTCCGGAATTCATCAGCGAGATCATCCAAGGAAAAGTGTACGAGACCTCACCAATCGGCGCCGCCGTCGTACAAGTCTACGCCATTGACAGAGACAGAGGGGAGAACGCCAAGATCACCTATTCCATAACTTCTGGGAACGTGGGGAACATGTTCTCCATAGACCCCGAGCTAGGAACCATACGAGTAGCCCGTGATCTGGATCTAAGCGTCTCTTCGGAATACATTCTTCTGGTCAAAGCCACGGATCACGGTTCTCCAGCGATGTCCAACACAGTTCCAGTTCACGTGATGATCACCATGGCGGACAACGCGCCTCCCAGGTTCATCCAGAAAGAACTCTCCGCGGAGATTTACGAGAATCAACAGCTGGGGACGTACGTGAAGCATGTGGAGGCTAGGAGCACCTCTTCGTTGCAGTTCGAGATCGTCGATGGGAATAAGGATGACACTTTCTTCGTGAATCCTAGTACAGGGATCATAGTGATCAAGAATGACTTGGATTATGAGAAGAAGAAGTTTTATAACCTGACTGTGGCTGCTACCAACATGGCCGATGCGAGAGCCACTTGTAATGTGATCGTTCATGTTCTAGATAGGAACGATAATGCACCGAGATTTCTGCAAGCTACTTATAGTGGAGAAATTAGCGAGGGAGCTAGCATTGGATCTCTGGTTTTGACGAACACCAGCACACCTCTGGTGATTAAGGCGGAGGATGCGGACTCCGAGCTGAACGCTCTCTTGAATTATGACATTGTCGAAGATCTTCCGAGGAAGTACTTCCATATCGACTCGAGCACGGGAGCTATTAGGACCGTGATGGTGCTGGATCATGAGAGCATACCAGAGTTCATGTTCCATGTGAAGGTGTCCGATTTAGGCAAGCCGAAACTGTTCTCCGAGACCACTGCCAAGGTGGTGATCGTCGTCACCGACGTCAACGATTGTCCACCCAAATTCCTCGAGAACGAGTACAATACCACTCTACTGCTGCCCACGTATAAAAACGTCGCCGTCGTCAAAGTTAGCGCTGTGGATCCTGATAGCTCCGAGGGCATCCCTCTCAGGTTTGCAAAAAGTTTTACTGTAATGCATAAACATTCGCAGTCTAGTAATAACACATGCTCGATTTTGTCTTTTTACTTCCTCCATGAGAAACATAATTTTCAAAAAACAATTTCACTTTAAATAACCATTTCCGTTATTACAATATTTAATACGAAGCGGAAAGTAGCGGGCAGGGTAAATTGGCGAATGTGTGAGAAACGGCAGATTAAAGAAAAGATAATCGGAGGATCGAGGGGAATAATTACCTGGATAAATTATTAAAAGTCCGCAAAATCTGTCGCTACCACCAAAGTTTCAGTCGGTAGCTCGACACAGCGACCATATCCCCGCGTTTGTTCCGGTTTTAACAAGCTGATTCATATTTATGCCATCGCACCCGCGCCTTCATTAACATTCATTTACCATTATAATCGTTGCACGAAATTCGTACGATCCACGGCTGATACGCGGCCGCGTTTTTCCCACACGCCGGAATAAAATTTCTGTCCACTTGTTCCCGTTGGTGTAACGGGACATTTGCATAGGTGTTCGTTCTCGGTTCTTCTTTCTTTACAAATTGTTTCGTTACGACCGGAACGGCAGCTTTCGAGATACAGTCGGAATTAGTGTGTCTATATGTAACAAAAACCGAGTAGTTCCGGTTAACTCGAGCACCTTAAATGTCTCGGTTATTATCGATAATAAGAAAACGTGTTGGAGAACAAAATTAATTGGAGTATTAGAGAGAGTGGAATTAATGGAGAGTGCAATTAATAGGAAAACGTATTGGAGAACAAAATTGCTGTATGAACGCGGTGATTTTGTACGAAAAATGTGTTTTGCAAATCAAGCGTGTAATTGCGGGGTTGCGAATCAGGGATTTTGCATGGACGATAAAGGGCTTTGGTTTAATGGTCCTCAAGGTTGTCGGGCATCCATCCGTTTCACCGTGTCTACAGACGGGATGCTCTTCTTCTCAGGTACGATATCATCGACGGGAACAAGGGGCACACTTTCGACATAGACGGGCAGACTGGCGTCATTACGGTTTATAACCCGGAACGCATGAAGAAAAGTTATCTGCTGCGGACCCGTGTCTCCGACGGGAAGTACTCGAGCGTCGCCCAGGTGAACGTGATGGTCGAGAAGTCGGAGAACTCCGGTCTGGTGTTCCAGAAGGACGTCTACGAGGGAACGATACCGGAGAACTCGACGAGGATCGCGACGATCGCGGTCGTGAACGTCCTCGGAAGCGCGCTGAACGAGCACATTGTCTTCAGCATACTGAACCCGACGGACATGTTTGTAATTGGACCGACGTCCGGCGCGATCCATACCACCGGCATTAGATTCGACCGTGAAGTCCGCGACCATTACGAGCTGATCGTCGAGGCGAAGAGCCAGATGCCCGACAGGGAGAAGCCCAGGGTGGCCCACGTGATCGTTAACGTCACCATACAGGACATCAACGACAACTGCCCGATGTTCGTCAATCTACCTTATTACGCGGTCGTCTCCGTGGACGCGCAAAAGGGCGACGTCATTACCAAGGCGAGTAGATTTTGCATTTTCTGCTAGCGTCGCCTTAATCAGAACCTTTGTTCGATTGTCTCCTCAAATCGTGTGTCTGCTTACAATGTACTTCGTTTAGTCCGCAATTAAAATTCTTCTTTAACGAAGAATTCATTCAAAATTCTTCTTCAACGAAGAATTTTATTATTTTTCTTTAATAAAGATTTTTCAATCAATTCTTCGTTAAAGAAGAATTTTAATAGAGCCGAGGTATGACTCCATCTATCCAAACCCTCTGAGTCCATGCTAATTCTTAGTCCACCGATCAATAAATTGAACCTCGTCTTCCCACATACTTCAACATACACTAGGTACAAATGTACACCAGACACGTTTACCCTAAAAGCAACAGGAACAACACAGTACGATGGGAAAAGAATGAGATATTCCGGTTTGAAGTCCTTCGTGAACGAACCATTCGGTCCACAGGTGCACGCAGTGGACATGGACAGCGGCGATAACGGCGAGGTGCGGTACGAGTTGAAGAAAGGTCACGGCGAGCTCTTCAAGGTGTGTCGGAAGACAGGCGAGATCTCTCTGAAGCAAAACCTGGAGGGTCACAACCGAGAGTACCAGCTGACGATCGCCGCGTACGATGGCGGTAAGTTCATCGATCCGTACGATGATCCCTCGTCTGTTCCAGTTCCGAGCGATATTCGACAGGCTTCGGACATTGTTTCAGGCATCACACCTTGCTCGATCGAGGTGCCCGTGAACGTGAAGGTGATAGATCGCTCGATGCCAGTGTTCGACAAGCAATTTTACACGGACACCGTGCTGGAGAGCATCGAGGTACACTCGCCGCTCGCGCTGTCCATACAGGCCCAGTCGCCTCTGAATCGAAAACTCATCTACAGCATCACGAAGGGCAACGATTTCGAAGAGTTCGCCCTGAACTTCAACACAGGTGAGCGTGAAAAAACGTTCGCCGAACGAACCGTCGAAACTGGGAATCGAATGAAACGCGCGGCAAATCCCCGATCGGAACGATGTACCTTTTCAGCGACACGCGCGCTTGAAACCTTCGCAAAAAGGGCTGACGAGCTCCTCGGATCGAGAATTTCCTCTCTTTCGCTCTCGTTCTCTCTGTTCTTCCTTTCCATTTTGCGACTTTGCGAACCGCGAGGCGATTATTCGCGCGTTTGTACGGGACGGGTCACTCGACGATGGAAAATGGAATATCCTCGACGTTTGAGGTTGTTGGACGTTGCCGGACGATACTCATTTTAGTCCGGTTGCGCCCCACGTACAATTCAGTTTTATTCCACTTCTGTTGGAATTGACAAAAAGAAATATTCGTTTCAGCGTGTTCTCCCATTCGTCGTCGTACGGTCTTTGTTTAAAATAACGTTAATGGTCACTTTTTACTTAAATTGGATAGAAAGAACATACATTCGGTACGCCAAATAAATGTCTCCTTCATTTGTCATGATTGGACTACGGATTTTACGCGTTTATAACAACAATGGGGGAGTAAAATTTAAAAAAGTTTACAAGTGAAGAGAATTTAGAAACACCAATGAAATTATTAAATGGAAGAACCTTTGGCTCCTGTTTCTTAAAATACATGTAACTAAAATATGCGAGGAAAAAATGTATCTTCGCAAGAAAAAAAATATACAAATAAAGCAGATATTTAGGTGGACCAATTTTGAAAAAGTTGGTTTTTGAAATGCGTACGAATACTTTGTACATCCACTGTCCATCTCACAGACTCAAGAATAAGCAGTAAATCCACGTCCGACGTATTACAGAATTTTTCCCGGTCCCTGTCGCTCGGGTCTACGACGATATTCTACGTTTCAAAACTATAGTGACCCGTTCTGCTTGCTACCATCGGGAAAGAGAAATATTTTACACACGTTCCGGCTAGTGTGACGAACGTGTTCGACATTCGGACACGGACACGTACACGCGCAGACACACATAAGCGTGCGATCGAAGGGTGCTACACCCCTAGTCGAATCCCAAATCGAGGGTGGCCCTCGAAGATTTTCACTTCGAGCGGGTCATTTTTCTCGATTGTTACCGAGCGATCGCTGTCTCGGCGAATGATTATATCGATCTTCCTTTGTACATGGTATTCGGTGACTAAATTCTCTAATCAAGTAAACGGTGTAGTGGTGAGACAGTAGCAAAATGGGGACGTTGGAATGTATCGCACGTAACACAAGCTGCGGATCTACGGTACACGATCTCGGTGACGATCGATCGCGATTACCTTTTGGGTACAGTGTTCGAAATCGGAACACGTAATTTCGTTTCCTGCGAAAAGCGATCGGTAGACGTCGCTCTCGCACTATTCTTTCCTTTTCTCTCTTTCTCTCTCTCTCTCTCTCTTTTCACCCTGTCTCTCCCTAGCCCCCCACGATTTATTCTTTTACAAAATGCTTATAATCTGATTTGAACTAGAAATTAAAGTTTTGTTGTATCTCCCTGTTTCGCAGCCCCCGACAGTAACAATGGTCCTTGTGAGTATAAAACATACTAGTTCTATCCGTCTGCTGTGTCGCACCGTTCACCACTGCTACTGCACTCTAGCTGTCTGGGTTCTTTATTTCTTCTCACACACTTCACTCTCTTTCTCTGCTCTGGTTTTATTATTTTATCATGCACGAGCCAACAGCAGAGATCCGAATCTTCCGCTGATCCCCGAATGAAAACCGAACCCTCGGTGGTTGTCGCACGAATAACAGAATAAGTTAGAGCAAGTGAGGGATCCCGGCCGAAATAACGATCGTTGCTCAAGCCTTGTTAACATCGGCGCCGCTTTATCCCGCGAGTAATACGATGACGGAAACGCCGCCACGAGAGTTTAATTGGAATTAGCGGCTGGTACGTCCCCGCGCACGATGGAACCCGGCTAATTAATGAAATTGAAGTTCCCGCGCGGAAGCCTCCTTGAGCCTCGAATAATTTTACTTGGTTGCGTTCGGCGTCCCGACAACAAACCGGCTTCCGTCTTTTATTAATACGACAGACACCCGTCCGAATCCTTCGGAACGCTTACCGGAAATCTCGTCGTCGAGTTTATCCCAACGCCGGCCGGCAAACAAATTTATTAAGCAAATTGATCGCATCCTAATTTCATTCATCGGCCGTTTCCAACTGTCCCCGGGAAACCGCTGTTTGCCAAGTTTTGAACAACGTCGGCTAAACTTTCGTTTAACCCTTTGGACTCGAAGCGATTTCAATGCTGAAATCAAAATGTAGGATAAAGTCACCATTTAACGGAGTTTTTTTTATGAATTTGGAGGCATATTGTAAATTATTTTGCATTATTCGCTATGAACGATTCCTGGACGGTTTTGTTCAAAAGCGAAAGAAATATTAATAAAGATTTATCGGAAGTTTAAGTCCTATTTGTCGGACACAAGAAATGTGTGATATAAAATTATAAATAATGTGTAAAATGTGTTCGGAAATGAAAACTTGCGTTGCCTCGAGGAATAAAGTTATTGCGATACTTTTGACAATATTATTTTTCAGAAAAAGATAACTGGTACCTTTACACAATCTTTCAATCTACGAGATTCTTATTGTATGTAATTTTTAGAATGCAGAAGAATTTAACAATGCAAAACCTGTTTTAAATAATGATATTCGAGTGCAAAGGGTTAACAGTGAACGGTCTCGAAGCATCTCCGGCTTTCTGCATCCACCTACTGACACGCATCCGGTTCATCTAACGAACGTCTGCAACATAAAATCGATCTAACCTAATCGAGCACGTTGCACGAGCCTGCGAAACGATACGAGGAGGACGGTGCTCGATCGTTAATAACAATGCAACATTTAACGGCATGTTAACCCTGACACTCCTTTACCGGGCAGAAAACGCTTTGGTCGTGCACTTTGCTCCACGAACATACTCTTACTTTTGTTCGACGTTTCCCAACCCCGATCGTAACTCGAACCGGTCTCATTATCTCATAGAAGCAACCGAGAGCTGTGTAAAACGGGCTTGTAGCACAGTGTTGCTTAAACGCGGTACGTTGTTACTCGGGAACAGTAATTTATCTTGGAACGCGTCTCGAACCAGCCTTATCGTACGTGCGTCTCTCTCTTTTTTTATCGCATTTTCACCCGTTTTTTTTCACTCACCTGCCGAGGTTTTTGCAGCTTCACACTGTTCGCATGACGTGCCTGCACCTTACACGATGTTACAAACGGATAATAACGTCTCGAACCAGCTGTAGCTTCAAGCTACGTTTCCACTTGTATTTTTAGATTTCAGGGAAAGTTCTGTCGTATTTGCAATACGCGTGTAATTTTCTAATGAGTGATTAGGATACAGGAATTGACAGGTTATCTGAAATTATAATAATTAAACGTATTGATAAATTGATTCCAATGCTTCTTTTAAAATACGACAGAACTTCTCAGATCATAGGAAATTATTTTGAATTGTAAAGGAATTGTAAATTAGATTTTATTTTCTGTAGCAGTGGAAACGCAGCTTAATGCTAAGTACAGAGAGATAGAATCTCCTGCACTGGTTTTAACAGGTTGACTGCAATATCTTTCACTCTTCTTGGGATCGTCTCGTTTCAGATACTTATAGAAATTTTTCTTCTATCGCCAAAGTGCTGAGTAGTTGAAGTAAATAATTAAATTCATAGAATTCATAGAATCCTGTAAAGTATAGTAGTGTCCAAAGACATTGCACCGTTCGCTTAAATCGTAGCTAATTAACCCTTAGAAAGCAGACGTATTTGATAATTGGAAAATTTGCCCCCCATATTTTTCATTAAGGTACGTAGACTGTGTATACATATTTTCATGAAAAATTTGTCACGAAAAAAAGTTAATGTGTAACCTATTTTTTAAATGAATTGTTTTTCCGTTCCGTTCGCCGTTCGGCTCGTAGAACTGTTTGCCGAAATGCACGGTTAGCCGCGCTGTTTAGGTCTGTACGAGGCCTTAGAACAACGTCGAACGCCCAGTCAACCTGTTAATCCTTATAGCGCGATGTTCGAAGGTGCAGACATACTCTGGTAGCATTCGCAGATTCACTCGGGGTGTCACTCGCGTCTTGTACAAACAAGTTTACTACGTGACTTGCATTCATTGTGTCCCTTGGTGTCCGCGAAACCGAGCAACTCCTTGTACCGTCGGTAGCCCTGAATAGATCACAAGGGTGTCCTCCACTGTTCATGCTCGTAGAGCGTTATGCTTCGGCTTCGATGATCGATCTCGATCCAATTCTCGCGCGAGTATCTGGCGACAAGAGTACAGCGGAAAGTTTCTCGGCTTTGTGGACGCTACGCTGCATAGAGTGCTTTGGGTCTACAATCTTCTCTTCAATAAATCAGGTGTAATCTCTGTGGTGGATGAGCTGGATTATGAACAGAAGAAACAATACGAGCTGACGGTCCGCGCTACCGACAGCGTGTCCGGCGTCTACGCCGAGGTGCTCGTCAGCATCCTCGTGCAGGATGTCAATGATTGCCCCCCAGAGTTCACGCAAGACTCCTACAACATCTCTGTTTCGGAAGCTGCAACGTTTGGCACCTCTGTGCTCCAGGTCAAGACCAGGGATAACGACACTGGTGAGTACTTGCATTATCCTTCAACGAACTTCCTTGAAGTCAATGGTACTCCAGTGACACTTCAATCTTCACGTTTTATGCGA
Source organism: Lasioglossum villosulum (assembly GCA_963971365.1). NCBI lineage: Eukaryota > Metazoa > Arthropoda > Insecta > Hymenoptera > Halictidae > Lasioglossum > Lasioglossum villosulum. The sequence goes on along the minus strand of OZ020497.1, from coordinate 3,124,432 downwards.
ACTCAAACGTTTCCTTTAATCTAAGTTTTTTTTTTAAATATAACTAGACTGCGGATTTTGATTAATTTATAAATAAATTGAGTACGCAATTGAATACGAAGTGAATAAAAACGTTGGTGCGAATAAAGTAACTTTAGAATGGCTCGTTGCAAAAATTAAACGAAGATTGTTTCCGCGTCGTTCGACACGACCCTCTTAAATTTTAATCAACGTCAAGGGGGTGGAGAATATGAGATTCGCCCGGTGAATAACGCGTGGCTGTTCCTTTGCGGTCGAGTAAGATTAATGTTATTGCAATTATCTTGGCGGGCTCTTTCTTAATGAACGTCGAAGCTGGATCGTGTCGATGGATCATGCTGCGCGGACTATGCTCTCGTCCTTAAGTTACTGGACACTTTACGTCAACGAACTTGGAATGAGACCTTGGAATCGAGCCTGCGATAGTTCCCCAAGTGTTTTATCGCGTCTGCAAAATTTCTTAGCTTGTTAAAAAAAGATCAAATACGGAAATTGAAAATTTGTATGACATTTTGGTTGCCAGGAACCACTAAAATCATCCCTCAAATCAAAGTAATTTATTTCATAAAAACAATTGCTGCACCAATCCTTTGTGCGAAAATGCATTTTTGAATCTGGTGTAACAATATTAATAGCAAACGCAGTTCTACCATAAATTGCTTCAAATCAGACCCGAAACGTTCGGGGTACTTGCAAAATTGCTACATTCGTTTAGAGATTGATCGAACCGTGCGCCGATTACATTAAAAGTTTAAAATTGACAAAATTCTTGTTTGCAACTCCTAGAACAATTGATGTAAACAATGTTCGTGTTCGTCTAGGCATAAATCAGGAGGTTCGTTACGCGATTCAGAACGACACGGAGGGGAGTACGGACTTGTTCCACATCGACCCGGAGGAGGGTGTGATATTCCTGAAAAGATCATTGGACCACGAGTCGCACGAGTCGCACCACTTCACAGTGATCGCGATCGATCGCGGCGTGCCGAGTCTGACGAGCACCGCTCACGTATGGGTGACTGTCATCGACATGAACGACAATCCGCCGAAGTTCGAGCAGCCGTCGTACACGTGTTCGCTGTCCGAGCACGCGGAACGGGGTCAGTTCGTGACGGTGGTGTCCGCCAGCGATCCAGATTACGTCGACGAGAAGCTTACGTACACGATCGTGGGCGGGAACGAGCAGCAAACATACAGCATCGATCAGTCGACCGGCATCATTACCCTGATCAATATGCAGAACTTCGGCGAGAAGAAGCTCAGCATGCTGAACGTGTCGGTCACCGACAACGTCTACACCAGTTTCGCCCGCGTCAAGATCGAGATACTACCCGCGAACAGGCATAATCCAAAATTCCCTAATCCTGTGGTAGAGGTTGTGGTTCTAGAGAACCAGCTGCCAGGCAGATTGGTCACCAGCGTGATCGCCACCGACGAAGATTTCGGCGATTATGGCACTCTCGTGTACACCATACCCTCCGACATGATGAAAGAGATCTTCGATATCAATCGACTCACCGGTGAAATCGTTACCAGGAAGAAGCTAGATCGAGAACAACAGAAATTGTACGAGATTCCAGTGATGGCTACCGATGGTGGTGGGAGATCAGGATTCGTGATGGTCAAAGTCAAGGTCGGAGACGAGAACGATAATTCACCCGTCTTCCTCGTTAGAGAGTATAAAGCTAGTATACATGGGAACTTGAGCGTGAACACACCGTTCCTCAAGGTCAAGGCGCAGGATGCTGATGAGGACGATGCTGCGAGGATAGTGTACTCGATTTACGAGCCGCAGACTTCAGAGGCGAAGACCCTGTTTGGGATCAACCCCAATACCGGAGCCCTGTTCTTGCAGAAGAGTGCTACGTTATGGGGTGAGTCCTGATTTTTTGTATCTTACGGGGCTGTTTTCGTTTCCAGTATTGCAAGGGTGCGGGCTAACGCGAAGATTATCGGGCAACATGTAACTATCGTAAAACTGCGACAGTCAGATTTGTGTTGAACTGTAATTGAATTACTTCGCGAATTATAATTACGAAGTAATTCAATTATTTTGTAATACTGGTTGGCAATTCTGATTAAAAATTCAGCTTCGATTGTTAAACCAAGCAATTTTGCAATTCAGAAAATTCTCGACGTTTCGATCCAGAAACGTTAACTGCTGATTGTGAATGTCCCAGAAAATATTGTTAGCTATAAATTTCAAAGTTCTCTACGTCCCTACCAGCAAATCGCAATCGGTTCAAGCACGCCGAATGGTAACTTTCCAGAGAATCAATTGTTCGAGCTGTTCATCCGCGCGGAGGACAAAGGCACCACCGTACATCACGCGGACGTTCCTCTCAGCGTGTACATTATGGGTGCTCAAGACATCCCTCCGCTATTCGAGCGGAAAGAGGACAAATTCTTCATACCGGAAGCATCGGCGGTCGGGACACCGATAACAAGACTGAGAACCGTCACGAATAATACGGTGACTTACAGAATCGTTTCCGGGGACGAGGATTCGCCGCTTTTTACGATCGACTCGCACGGCCAGATCACCCTAGCAAAACCGCTCGACCGGGAATTGAAAGATAGCCATCTGATCGGTGTGCTAGCTGAAACTGACTCGAGTCCCCCGCTAACAGCCCTCGCCGAGATATCGCTGCAGGTGCTGGACGAGAACGATCACGCCCCGCAATTCGAGAGCAATCCGTACAGCATCAGTTTGGCGGAGAATATCGAGGAGGGCACGTTGATCCTGAAAATTATTGCACACGATGAAGATTTAGGGAGCAACGGGGAGGTTCGTTACTCGTTCGGCACCGATATCGGCGAACTGGCCAACGTGTTCACGGTAGACGCCTACACGGGATGGATATCGACGCTGGTGCAGCTCGATAGAGAGAAACAGCCGGAGTATAAGTTCCAGGTAAGCGATGGAAGATTGAAACCAACTAAAATTGTTTCTACAGGGTCATTCTGGGACAGATGCTCTTTACATTTAATTATTAGACAGCGCATTCTATGCATTTATGGGAAAAATAAATAGGTGTAATTTGAAAGAGTAAATTCGTTGGAAGAGTTAGAAACTACTTTATTATTTTCAACCCACTGAACATTATTAGACAACGTATTATATGCATTTATAAATTCATCGGAAGAATTAGAAAATACTCTTACACTGTACATTATACACTATACATATATCTATAAATATATACACTGTAATCGTCTCAGAATCTCGGTCGCGAACGCCACGAAAGTTTAGATCGTCCGTTTCCGCAGGTGGTGGCAATGGACAACGGAAGTCCGAAGCACTTCGCCAGAACATCGATGCACGTGAAGCTGAAGGACTACAACGACAATGCACCGGCGTTCGTGGACGATCGTTACGAGGCGACGGTGAACGAGGACGCTCTCCCGGGAACGGTGGTAGTCAAACTGGTCACCGTAGACAAAGACTTGGACGTGAACACACCGATCGAGTTCTACATAACTTCCGGGGATCCTAGATCGCAGTTTCAGATTCGATCGACCGGCGAGGTGTACGTAGCGAAATCGTTGGACCGGGAGACTTTGGATCGTTACGAACTAGAGATCGTTGGGACAGATGGGAAATACGTCTTCAAGACCAGAGTAACCGTTCAGATCCTGGATGTAAACGACAATCCTCCGTATTGTCTCCGATATCGATACAGAGAGATCCTGTCTGAAGGATCTCACCCTGGGACCTACGTCCTGAACGTTTTAGCAACTGATTACGACGATGAGCCTAACGCCAAGCTGCGTTTCTATCTGACGGGTGACAAGAACGACAAGTTCTCTCTGGACAAGGAGACAGGCGTGCTGAAGACCATCGGTCAACTGGACCGAGAGTCCCAGGCGAGGTACTCGCTGACTGCCCACGTGCAGGACAGAGACAAACCGTCTTGGGAATGCTCGTCCCAACTGGAGATCCTGGTCTCTGATCTAAACGACAACGCGCCGAAATTCACCATGCGCACGTACAGCGCCACGTTGCCCGAAGACGTGGAGGTCGGCACTTTGGTGACCAAGGTCCACGCGACTGACGACGACATCGGTATTAATCGTAAGATCAGGTACGAGTTCATCGACTCCGCCGACGGCCATTTCGTCATCGCAGCGGACAGCGGCATCGTTACTCTCGGAAAATCCCTGGACAGGGAAACTAAGGCTATGTACAACGTGACTATCCAAGCACAGGATCAGGGAACACCGCAGTTGATAAACGTGACCAACCTGATCGTCAACGTGCAGGATATCAACGACAATCCACCCGAGTTCGCTTCGAAAGTCTACTTCTCCAGAGTGCCAGAGATTTACGCGGTTGGAACGGAAGTCGCTAGGGTGCTAGCTACGTCGAAGGATACCGGAGTTAACGCTGATGTTTATTACTCGATCATCGGAGGGAACGAGCACAAGAAGTTCAAGATTGACGCGAAGACTGGGGTGATCGCCATCGCTGAACAGCTGGATTATGAACGCGCTAGGGATTACTTCTTGACTATCCAGGCTGTGGACGGAGGGATTCCGCCGCTGAGCAATCATGCCACCGTGAACATCACTGTGATCGATAGCAACGATAACGCGCCCGTTTTCAGCGAGGTTTCGTACAGAGCTTCGGTCAGGGAGGATGCCAAGATCGGGGAGAAAGTTACGAAGGTTCGTTTCTGCTTGTAATTAGATCATTATACATAGACTGCGAATTTTTATGTATTTATGAAGAAATTAGAGAAATGAAGATTAGAGAAATTCAAAAATATTGTAACGTTCTTCTTAACGTGACAAAGTCATTAAGGGATGAAATTAATTTTTTCAGGTATATGCGAACGATTTGGATAGCGAGGAAAACGGAAACGTCTCGTACTATATTGAACGGGGTGACAGGCAGAAGCAATTCTCCATCGACCAGAAGACAGGGCAAATTACAGTTGGTGCGCCACTGGATCGCGAAGAAGTGAGTATGAGACTAACTTAGTTAGAGTAAAAATTGAGTTTTTATGTCAATTTCCACTAAATCGTAGGTGTAGAATCACGCTATGGTGGCCTTGAGATATAATTTTGTGACACCCTGTACAGGGTGAGATGATGCTTACCGTACTCTCCTCCGTTTCAGCTCTCGAATTACGTACTAGAAGTGCACGCCCGGGACAGCGGTATCCCGACGCTCTCCAGCTTCGTGATGGTGAACATCGAGGTTCTAGACGCGAACGACAACCCGCCACTCTTCTCTCTCTCAAACTACACGGCGGTAGTGCAAGAAGACAAAGCTCTGGGTCACACGGTGCTGCACTTCGTGGTGAAGGACGCAGACATCGAGCCCAACGCAGATCCATACACGTTCGACTTCCGGTCCGGCAACGAAGGTGACGCGTTCCGACTGGAGCAAGACGGTACACTTCGAACAGCAACCAAATTCAACAGCCGTATCAAGGACAAATACGTGTTGCACATTCGCGTCTTCGACAACGGTAGTCCGCCTCTGTACTCGGACGCGTGGGTGGTGATCAAGGTGATCGAGGAGTCGCAGTACCCACCAGTGATCACACCTCTGGAAATTGTCATCAACTCCTTCCTGGACGAGTACCCTGGCGGTATGATTGGAAGAGTGCACGCGACGGATCAGGACCAGTACGACACGCTGCAGTATAGTCTAGTGCCGTCGTCGCCAATACCGAACGACCTCTTCAGGATCAACAAAATGAACGGCACTCTGGAGGCTTTGCCTCGCCTGGACGTCGGCGAGTACAGAGTAAACATCAGCGTGACGGACGGCAAGTTCCACTCGTTCTCCGTGGTGAAGGTGGTGGTGGACCTGGTGTCGGAGAAGATGCTGGAGAACGCGGTGATCGTGCGATTCAGAGAGGTTAGTCCCGAGGACTTCATCCTGAGTCATCGGAAGGGTTTCCTGAGGACGGTACGCCACGCGCTGTCCTGTAGGCCGAAGGACATCATCATCATCAGCGTCCAAGCGTCCTCGGACGAGACGAACCAGATCAAATCCAGAGCTATTCGCCAAGCCGTGCACAACGACCTCGATCTTCTATTCGCGGTGAAAAAGCCTGGCGGCGGTCTAAGTTCTCCAGTGTTTTTCCCTTCGGAGAGCATCCGTGAGGCTCTGAACCAGCGCATCGAGGAGCTGGAGGAGACCACGAAGCTAGTAGTTGAGGAGATCGTTCGTTTCAAGTGCATGAAGGGCTACTGCGTCTACGGAGAATGTCAGGACAAGATCCTTCTAGACTTGGAGCAGATAACACCGGTAGCTACTGACGTGATAAGCTTCGTGTCGCCCAGACACAAGCACAAGATGGAGTGCGTCTGCAAGGAGGGCTACGCTGGCGACCACTGTGAGATTGTAGTCAACGAGTGCGCCAGGGTCCCGTGTCCGCTGTTCAAGGTCTGCGTGCCGGACGACTCCGTGCAAGGTTACTTCTGCCAGTGTCCGGATGGCTTCGCGGGTCATACTTGCGACATAGACATCACCAAGTGCCACGACGAGTCTTGCTACATCCCGAGGAACTCGATCTCCTTCAGCGGGAAGAGCTACGCGCGTTACAAGATCGTCAAGACCCTCGTCCGTCAGACCATCGAGGACCGACTCAGTCTATCTCTTCGTGTCAGAACTGTCCAGCTGACGGGGAACCTGATGTACGCGGCTGGCAAGGTGGACTACAACGTTCTCGAGGTTGTCAACGGAGTGGTGCAGTATAAATTCGATCTGGGTAGCGGCGAAGGTCTGGTTCGTGTCAGCAGCGTATACGTGAGCGACGGCCAGTGGCATGAGGTGCAACTGGAGAGAGAAAGCAACAGCGCGAGATTGACAGTGGACGGAAAACACGTGGCGCATGGATCGGCGCCTGGTAGCAACGACATCTTGAACCTTCAGTCGGACGACCTTTACTTGGGAGCCGAAGTGAGGCAGCACCCGACGATCCTGGGCTTCGAGGACATCCAGCGAGGCTTCATCGGGTGCATGGACGACGTCAGAATCGCTAGGATATCAGTGCCCTTGCACATGAGCGGCGCGAGCAGCGTGGCTGTCTTGAAACGGTTCGCCAATGTTGAATTCAGCTGCGACCCTGCCACCGTTCTAGTTCCACCTGGAATCTGCGGCTCTCAACCTTGCCAAAACGGAGGCACCTGTAAAGATTCTGGTGGCGACATTTACGAGTGCCAGTGCCATTCCAGGTTCAAGGGTCTGGCTTGCGAGATAGACACCGACCCATGCGCGTCCTCGCCTTGTCTTTACGGAGGACGATGCAAAACCGTGCCAGAGGGCAGCGACTACACTTGCGAATGCGCCGGACCCAGTCTCAGCGGCAAACGCTGCGAGTTCGGAAGATACTGCAGTCCCAATCCCTGCATTCACGGTGGCATCTGCGAAGAGGGCAACAACGGACCCATCTGCAAGTGCCAAGGGTTCACGGGCGACCGCTGCGAAACCGACGTGAACGAATGCGACGCGAATCCTTGCACGAACGGCGGCACCTGCATCAACGAGATTGGATCCTATCGGTGCATCTGCCCCCCAAACATGACCGGATTGAACTGTGGAAATCCTGCCTACTCCACGCCCATAATCTCCAGTCACTTCAACATCACCTGGGAGCAATTGATGTGGATCGGTGTAGCAGTCGTTCTGAATCTGTTCCTGATCATTCTGTTCCTAGCGTTCCGGAAGATCCGGATGAAACGAACCAGAGCCCGGGCAAACAACATCAACAACGAGAATCGGAAGCAGATCGTCCTGAACTCGGCGAGACCGCACGAGCACGAGTTCAAGCGGAGCTCGAAGCTGAGCAACCTGGAAGTGATACAGGTATCATGTTCGACGTAGTTTGATTGTTATTTTCGTTCCCGTTTTCCGTTTTGCCAGCACCGACAGATTAAGACGCATGCCAACGATCAGTTTCGATTACTTAACCAGTACCAGCGACGTAGAAGGGCAAGTAGAAGCTCTTTTCTCTTGGTTCGAACGCCGTTTCTTTTTGTTTTGCGACCATCGTACTACCCAAACCCCCTAACAACCCGGCGAGCAAACGCGTGCATTATCGAGTTTAAGGTTTTTCGTGTGATTGTTTGTTTGCAGAGAGAACCTCCCCAATGCCCTCCCAGACCTGCCTCCTACACTCCCAGCTCGAACAACGAGCCGGCCGCCTACGGTAACTCGGCGGCCGTTGCTCTCAATAACCTGGACACCCTGCGCAGTTATGGTAGCGCCGGCGACGAGCTAGAAAACTTCCCGCCAGACTATTTGAGAAACCTGAACCGAACCACACCCGTACCTCCTCCGTCCCTAACTCTCGCTAACCCGGTCGGCGGAAACGCGACAGGCAGCGACACGGATAGCCTCCATAAACCGACCTGGCAGGAACAGATGCAACTTGCTTCCTTCATCACGGACACGACCAAGATCAAGAATGGTGAGTAGTATGCGTTGCTGGTGATCCCCCTCGCTCATCGTAGCTTCTTACTTTTGTTTTCGCTTGCGGCATGCATCGTGGGTGGAACTAGCTTCTTCTTCTTCTTCTACTACTTCTTCTTCTACTTCCTTCTTTACTCTTGTTTCCTGGTGGACTCCCCTCTCACCCTTCCTTCTGTCACTCTCTTCGAATTCTAGAACGTCCTCGTTCTCGAACACGACGACCTGCTGTGCCTCATGTGCTAGGGCGCTCGGAGAGTTCTATTGTCTATGTCCTTGCCAAAGGATCGACCGGCTCGTGATTGTCCGTCGGGTTTCATTGATTAAGGATTTAAGCGGATACTGTTTGGATCCTTGTTCATGTTCGTGTTGCAGCTAGGGAATTTTTTGTTACTTCATGATCCGAAAATTGTTTATTCTACTGTGATATCGCTTTCTGTAAATTGTCTCCGCTGTTTTGTCTTTCAAATTGGACATATCTGCCCATTATGCTAGTGGTCCGAGTGAAACTTTTAGAAAATGAGTTTGTCACTTGTTTCGCTGCACATTGTTTTAAACTAAATTGATATTGTCAAAAATGAACCGTCGGAGAGTGCTTGTTATTTTAACATTATATGGAATTTAGTGTTCATATCCTTTTGCTTTACATACAGTGGGTGTACAAATTGTTCGTACAACTTTTAAAATAGAATAACTTTCTTATAATTGTACCAAACGACTTGATTTTTTATATTAGAAGCATTGGCTTACGGAATGATATGCAAAATAGATTTTTCAGGAATAAAAAATTTTAAAAAATGCATTTTTCATTTTTCCGAAAGATCTTTTTTGCATATCATTTCGTAAACCTAATTAATTATAAAAAATCAGGCTGTTTAGTACACTAAAAAAAAAGTTATTCTATTTTAAAAGTGTATGCGACAACTTTATACACTTTGTAAAATGCAACTTTTTTTGAGAAAACATTTATCAAAAGTAGCGCTAATATTTAGCCAACCGTCGCAATCACGAAGTACCGGGGAGTCGTAATTAGCCAGTTTCGTAGGATTCAAGCAGAACAAAGCAAAGTAGACCGTAACTCAGTGCCAGTGAACTAAGTAGAGTAATATTTCGAGGAAGCAGACAACAATGGCTCTTACCTTGGACAAATACAGTTCACTCGAGGGCAGAATGACAACATAAGGTTAGTCCCTTATAAAAAGAATCCGACACCGTCGCGTCGGTTTAAAGCCGACAAGTAGAATAGCTATGTCCCTGGTCGGACAAGTAGAATAGACCAGAATTCCAGAAAATACCTGTAACACAACAAACATTACGCATATAATAGCATACATTATCACACACACACACAATAAACAATAACGTAAGAGAAAGGCAAAAATTTCTAGTTATGCAAGTCTTAGCCAGCTTAAACTTCGTATTCCCACGAAACTGGCTTCGATTTTCTCTAAACGATCGAGCGACAGAACTCCGAGTAAAATCGGACATTCCTCGCGAAGAACAGAACTTCCCCTGGCCAGATACAGTGATACAGATCATTTAGTAAACCAATGCTTCTAATTAATGATAAAAAAATCAGGTCGTTCGGTAGAATTATAAAAAAGTTATTCCATTTGAAAAAGTGTACGAACACTTTGTACACCCACTGTAAGAAGACTCCCTTGTAAACTGCCGATGCTAATGTCCCCGGAGATTTTGCGTCAGCGAGAATAGCACTGCAACAGAACATCCGATTGCGCCTAGCCACCGTTTCCTATTCCATCATCTCGATACGAGTACCCAGAAGAGTATGCTGACTTGGGCGTGTAGCGAATTGAGATTAACACTGGTGTATCGTATTGTGTGCGCTAACAGACCTGAAACGAGCGAGCCCAGTGGTACCGGAGCTGACCACTGGAGGACTTCTACTAAATTCTTCTCGACGTGTGCCTCATGGAGGTGGGACCTCCGTGACCTCCATGACGTCCATCGAGGATGATCCTCGTATTGTCGGTGGTAAGTCCGTGTAACTAGTATGCCTGAAAGTTTGACGATGACATCACAGATTGATTTGGGTCGCTTCGCTTCATGCTGTATCTATTATCTCTTGGCCAGTCTCTATTTTATTTTATCCTTCCGCCCCACCCACCCCCGTCTACTTCTTCTTCTTCACCGATTTCACGCACAAGACACATCTACACGGATCTGCAGAGAACAGTTAGGACACACACGCTTCTTCTGTTATCTTCACACTCAATTCTCTCTATCAGTTTCTTTCCGCTCCGTATCGCGGCGCTAGACCGTCGCATGTAGCGTGTCGGAGTACAGTTGTTGTCTGCAATGCTTTTAGGGTATCACTGGGACTGCTCAGACTGGGTCAGGCCAAGTCAAAACCCCCTACCTAACATCACGGAGGTACCCGGAAGCGAAGTTCCAGACTCGTCCAGCTTCCACAGCAATGAGAGTAACGAATCAAACACTCATCAGCTACCGTCAGGTGAGTAACCGTCTCGCGTGCACGTTGCTTTCACTCGCACCTGCGTAAGTCAACGCGAACTATCGTCACCGTCACTCTCACTCTTGTCAACAAGTAAACATAATCACAATTTCATCGCGTTCGGTCTCTCGATTTGGTCAGAACTAACGGTGTACTTTTCCGGAAGTTTATCCAAAATTAATAAAGCTTAATCGTTGCATTAGTATTGCCTCGCCGAAATCTGAGCTCGGATCGTGTTACATTGTAGTGACGAAGAGACGAAAGTTACACTACGAGGGAAGACTGTAATGTACATAACTTAAATCTGCGAGGTCCTACCAGAAAAGCTTAACGAACGTAATAATAATTAGACTGTGGATCTTTATGCATTTATATGATCAAATTGGTTGAGCGAAATATGAAATAGTAAAAGATTGAAAAATACAAAAATGTTCTAATGTTGCTTGTAGTGTATCAATTTTTATGTTATTCCTACAATTTTGCATCAAGATCCACAGTCTAGTAATATAATATACCAATATTCGACAAATTAACAAAATTAGAAAGACACGCCTACTATCACTTTTATGACTTCTGCTTTCTAGCATAACACGCTCACGGCTGCTTTACACGACATAGTTTATTAAATCATTTAACATGTTCGCCCTGAGACCAATTATTCGCCACGACGATAGTAGACTCTTAAAAAATTCTACACTATTCCGAAAATCCTTCATCCAAATGCTATCGTAATATCTCTAATTAACTAAGAACACAAAGACTCTCAACGTAAATTCTACGGTGTCTCGCTAGAAACAATTCTCATTTCCATTTAATTATACTAGTTCGCTAAGGCCAATTAAACTCCAATTAAGCAAACATCTGCTACTTCTCTATATTACGGTTGCCATTAATCATTTTCGCGAGTTATCTCGCGCGAAACTGTAATAATTGATACAATTACATAAATGAATTTCAATTAATGAGCTCGGATACAGAGTATTTCCATAACACAAAATTTTTGGCCTCTATAATTACTGCGAGGATGCGTTGCGATCGTTTAACAATATGTTATTATAGTTATCTTCGATCGATTTTCAGTGCACGGCTCTGTAGACCCAGCGAGGGATATCGAGACCTTGAACGAGGACCAGGAGTCGGAGTACGTCGGGGATTCAGAATGCGGGACAGAGTTCTCGGAGCAGTATCATTGTCCAGAGACGCAACGATTGAACCCGTTGGACAGTGGTGGCGAGGGCGAGTACAAGTACAAGGGTTCCGAGAGCTATCTCCGTCATCCGAACTCGTACTTGCCGCATTACAACATCCACACGGACACGGAGAACGAGACGAACCCGCTGAACGGGCGTCTGAGCACCTTAGAATCGGACGAGGAGGAGGACGACGTAGTGCCTTATGGTTTCCCGAGCACGCGACGGAACCGATGCCACAAGGGGGACGAGGCCGACGAAATCGGCTCGGTGATCACCACATTGGAGGAAAGGAACTCGTTGCTGGGAGGAGCGACCAGCAACAGTGATCTATCCACGAATCTGTGCGAGATCGACGACTCCGAGTACGAAATCGCCGAGCAGAAGAGCAACGGCCGACTATGGTTGTCCGGGAACGGTATCACCCAAACCTCGGTGTGACAAACGGCGCTGATACCGTTCCACCACCGGATCAACGTGATCGTGTTCTTTTGTGCTTCTTGAGGAAGACTTCGAGTGCGAATGCTTGTGAATAATTATTCGACTATTCTTTTTTTTGTTTGTTTTTGTACATACACACTGACTCTCTCACACACAAACACAGACACATTATCAGCGTAGATAGAGCGAGAAACGAATCAGAGCGTGCGAACGACGGATGTGTACAGAGGCAGCTACGGTTTAAGATAGCAAGGCGTGCACCGGCATGCTGAACTAGGGAGAACCTGCATCTTGTTCGCTTCGGGTTTTTTCGGTAAAACGTATGCAATAATCTTTGCTTCAAGGCAGTTTTTATTTTCTCGATCGGAGACGACTTTAAAGGTGTTTAGGTTTAAGTATTAACCCTCGTCTGTGTCTCAACTTGTACATGTTCAAAATTTGCTTATCAACGTCGTGGACGATCAAACTTGTCGAATTCTTTCCACGTTGAGGCCTTTGGTTTTTTTCACAATTTTAACAAAATCTGTTAGGCCGGAGGGAAAGTTCTGTCGGATTTTAAAGAAAGCGTATATCAATAACGATAGAATTTTTGAAAATTATCTGCTTATTGAAAATACGACAGAAGTACTGCTACTACCAACTAAAGGAATTTACAATTACCTTTTGATAGTGTTAATTTTTTGAAGAGACAATTTAAGTTGGAGAAACGAGGTACAGTCTCCATGTTTTTCATGATTTTTTAAAGAGACGATTTCAGTTGGAAAGATACGAAAGAGGGTTGGGAGAAAATGTTCAAAGATCTGTTTTTAGTTTAACTAGAAAATCGTTGCGTAAAATGCATTAGAAACTGAAGACAGACAAGATGCAGGATTTCCTCGCGAGCCAACGATGCACGTACGCCCCCGTGCTGGTGCATCGTACCTCAAATCTCCTATGTAGGTAGAGCTTAGGTACTGACGTAAGTACTTAAATCCTCGAAGAAATTCCATGGAGCGGGGAAACGCGGAAAAACGTGATTTTTCGGGAAGCGACGTTTGCTTTCTACGCGATCTCGTCGATTTCTTGGTTCGACCACGTACGATTCAAGGATCGTCGTTCGATCGCGTTCGATCGCCGTTGTTCCGCCGTGGACCATTCAAGATTCATTCGAGACATGAACGTTTTTTATTCTACCAAAGGGGATGAGGTTTTAGTGAAATGGATATATTATATTATTACGGCAACTATGCGCAACTATTACGGAATAAGGAGTTATCTCGACTTAAGGATGGGATTCGTTGCTTGTGGTGAGTAAATGTTAAACACGACCGCGTCGTCAGACCAATGACTATTATTTAATGACCTATCGTTTAAAAAAGCTGGAGACGTTTGATCCGCGACACTGCAATGATTCCAAGCGCGACGAAAAATAAAAAAAGAAATAAAACGGAGAGAGAAAGAGAGAGAGAGCGTAAGATGGAAGAATGGTACATAGGTACATTTATGTATTTTTACTATTTGCTAACCGGACATTATTTTGGTTACGTGCGAGATGAACCCGCGACGGACTACTTAAATAATTATAAACGATAAGTAAACGCAGCGTAGTCTAGCGAGTAAAAATGAATTAATTGACTCTAGTGAAAAAGGGCAAATGGAGAATATAAAATGGAGAGAAACAGTGACCGCGCTCCGCTTCTCGAGGGATGGAGCGAGATTCTATTAAATGCGTGCGCCGTCCGCCTGCGTTTATCTGCGGCGAGGCACGAGATAGTTAAATGGAGAGAAATGAGAAAAACAGATTAATGAGAATATTTTTACTGTGATGATAATAATGTTTATACGATGATCAAATACTATGACTTGTATCATAATGATTGTAATATTACCTATCCGACGTTTTATAAAAATGGATGAAACCGAGCAAGATAACACGGAGGAGACAGTATTCCTCCCTCGTATGTACGTTTAAGCTAAGTCAACGTTCCGTTCGTTCAACTTCCGTTACAATTTTTTTCCTTCTTTTTTTACCCCTTTTTCTCTTGTCTTTCCTTTTTATTACTACTATTATTATAGATACTATTATTATTACTACGATTACTACTTTAAATAATCTTTCTTTTTTCATTCACTCGGAAAATTTTTCTTCTTTCATTCATCCAGTCACCATCAGTTCTCGAAGAAACATAGCCGTATATACATGGTGCTACTACTTACATCACGCTTTAACATTTCATCTACTCTCTGATAAGACTGTTCAGCAACACACACACACACATATACGTACACGTACATACAGAGACAGACATACGTAACACAGAAACACACGCAGCTGCTCATTAATCGATTACTCATAGTTCTCATGCGATTTTAATCTCATCCTCCGAATCTGTCCATGTTGTTTCTAACGAGAGACACGTTTACTTAAACTGCCAATCGTTAATGCCATATTTAGAAACAATGCATTTCCATTGATTGATTTGTGTAGCTGAACACAAAAGATCAAAGAAAAACACTTATTTCCGTGCCTAAACGTTCTTTAGAACACTGTGTACTTCCATGGAGAATACTTTTTTAAGTAATCTAGCGGCAGCTTAAATATTCGGTGAAGTGTACGCGAGTTTTTATATATATATACCTATACATGTATACATATGTGTTCTTTCTTTAATTTCTTTTTGTTTCTTTGTACGCGTAGTACTTTTCCCAATGAAAATCCACAACTTTCTCTATTCTTATGTTCCTGTCCGGCGACGGACGCCCGCCATTTTCTTTAACTATTGAGTTGCTGCCGGAAGATCGACTTACACTATCCGCACAGACACGGAACGTGTCCGGCCAAACAAATATTCTTCAATGCACTTGAATGGGAGCAAAGTGAAGGCAAAATGCGAATTTACTCGATCGTTTTACGAATAAAGTGTATACTTTGAAAAATGAAAGTAATAATAAGACAGCGGATCTTTACGCGAAATAAAATTTTTATACATGAATTGCAACAAACTGGAGAGAAATAGAAATTTATTTTCTATCTTAATATGTTTTATATGTTGGAAATAATGTAATAGTATTTTTAAATTCTTCTAATCTTTTTACTGTGTTAAATTTCACCTACTCACTTTTTTCATAAATGCAAAAAATCTGCAGTCTACTCATTCACTGTTCCAATGAATTTGAAGATTGTTTGTCTGGTCGGATACGTTGAAAAATATTTATCTGTGTGGATAGTGCAAATCGACCTCTCAAGTCGTGCTGCTTAGCAACAGGAGAAATGAGTAAAGCCAACGTAAAAAGAAAAACGCGAAAACAGGGTGACTTCTTCTTTGCGTTTCGACCAAGGGGCGTGAATA
Organism: Lasioglossum villosulum; assembly: GCA_963971365.1. Taxonomy (NCBI): domain Eukaryota; kingdom Metazoa; phylum Arthropoda; class Insecta; order Hymenoptera; family Halictidae; genus Lasioglossum; species Lasioglossum villosulum. The sequence continues at coordinate 3,108,550 of OZ020497.1, read as the reverse complement.
AACGATCAAATTGTCTCGTTCTTTGCGTGAAGCTCGAAAACAGCTGTGCCTCCACTCTCTGAAATTTCAGTGCGGAAACGGACAACGCGGATACAATTGACCCTAGACAATTTATTCTATATTAGAATGAGAATAAGGACACTGTACAGTTTTAACTTAACAAATTGTATCGGGAGACAACATCTAAGCCAAAAGCAGTGAAAGTTTCAGTTTGCGTCGAAGCACAGTGAATTTTTCCTTAAACGTTTTAAGATTAGGTTTACTTTTGAATTGCGTCGGTCGGGATCCATCGATCGTGGATCTATATCGAGCCGATCGATTTTACAAGTGACGAAACTATTCGATTGTAAAGATAAGGGAAAGAACACGCAATATTTTGTAGAGCTTCTGATCGATTAGTGATATTAATTGCGTTTTGTAAATGGAACGTTTCCTGCAAGAGTGGTACATTCATGATTTCGATCCAAGCGAACCGGAATTGATCGAAGAAACATACGACTGTCCATTTTTAACATACTTTCGAGTCTAAAATATACTTATCAACGTTTTCCACCTCTTTTTATTTTATGTTCGACTAGAACTCTTACAAACGAACAGTTCCATTTTACGTTTCACTTAATCCCGAACTTGCCATAATCGTACAATTGCGAACAAATTTAGGAGAACTAAACGAGGGAAAAAGAGGAAACTTTTCTGCGAGTACTACTTCCAAATTCACCGTAAACACTTTAGCCCCGCTAATAGGATACATATCGATTTATCATGGAATCTTTCAGACAGTGAGGAACTTGACTTGTTATAATTATAAGGCTATAATTAATTTGTACAAGATCAACCTATTGTAATAAAGAAAACAATCTTGCCTATGGTTTTGTACTATTACAATTACTTTACAGGTTCTACTTCAACACCCTACATCTTTTCTTGGGAAGTATCTGTTGCATACAACGTCCTTTTCACAATGAAAAAATGCTTAACCCTTCGAAAAACAATTGTTTTATTTATAGCCGTATTTATACAAAATAACTTAAAATGAACTTACCAAGTAACATAAGGTAATAGTAGTATAAGGTACTTAGTGTTTCTCTAACGCTAATGTCAATAACTCGTTCATCGGCGTTAACAATATCCGGGGATCTTCGATTAGACCGGCGCCGACCATGCTCCCCATAAATAACTGCCACAAGGAGATAGAAGTACCATTTTACAAGTGAAATAACAAGAAAGAACAAGGGAAAAGAAAAAAGTACCTGTTGAATGAGGAGATCTGCTAGTTTCGTATCGCTTTTGACTAGCTGAGAAAGCTTTTTAATGAGAGCATGATTGGGATTAATTTCGAAACGTGGTTGAAGAACAGAGTAACGCATCTCTTCGTCCATTTGGTGGGTCTGTGTGCGAACAAAATGCCTTGCAGCCGCCATATCTTTCACCGTGACGACACAGGGATGCGATTCGAGCCGCGTAGTCATTTTAATATCGTACGCTTTTTTCGGTAGAACCTTTCTCATGTGAGCAATCAGATCATCGATTTCCTGCTGATTGATCAGATCTAAAAGAATTTGGAAAATGTTTGAAACACTTGTGTTTGCAGAATTTATAAAATGGCTCTGACATTATCTACTCACTGAGATTATCTGATTTACTCGACTCCGATTCGTCGCGCATTTCTTTTTCGACGGAAGTCAAAGAATAGGATTTATATTGCCTTAGTTGCATTAAAACCAGCTCGTCGTACGGTTCGTAGCAGAACAATACTTCCACGTTACGTTTCTTCAGAGATTCGTAGTAAGGCGATTGTTCGGCCAAGACACGACTAATTTTAAACATATAATCAAATTAATTTTAGGAATTGAACTATTTTCAATGATTGAAGATACTTAATTAGTAGAGATCCCTATTTCACGTGTATTAACTTCAATTTTTAATTGTAATCAACTAACCCTCTAGGTTATTAAAGAAGAATCTGATATGTCTTCTAATTGATTTCTCACCTTGGTGCTGATAAATAGTATATATTCTTCTGCTCAGCAGGTATACGTTTGCAGTAGTCTGGTATACTGACTAATTCCCCGCTCGGTAATGCGGATGATTCGAATCTTAAAAGTTTACTTATTTCTTCCTATAAAGCAATGAAATTAAAAAGGAGGATCATTCGAAACGTTTTATTGAAGAAATGTTACCTTCTCATTCTGATCGTGACTGGTAACGATACCCTCTTTCAAGAAAAGACCATAATCTTTATAGAACTTGTTATAATCTTCAACCTGTTTCTGAGATCGTTCGTTCAAAAATTTCAAGACACGCATCGTTATGACACTCCTCAGTTTTCTAGAACGTAAAAATATATAGAAGTGAAATAATTTATTTATACAAGAGTAACAAGTTGTTTTTAATTTCGTACCCAATTAGAGCGCTATTCTGCAACAACTCCCGACTCAAATTAAGTGGAATATCTTCGGAATCGACAACTCCCTTAATGAAACGCAACCATTTCGGTAAAATATTTTCTGCTTTGCTTTTAATTAAAACTTTACGACAGTATAAAGAAACACCGCTAGTTGTGTCCCTAGCCAAATCGAATAATCCCGGTCGCTCTTCAGGGAAATACAACAACGCTCTAATACTCAAAGGAACGTCAGTAGTGTAGTGTAATATGAATCGCGGGGAATCGAAACAGTTCCCAATGAACCTATAGAATTCAGCATGCTGAAGCGATGTGATATCTTTCGAATCGAGCATCCAAAGTGGCTGAAAATGAAAATTGTATTTGCAAATACATATTTAGATTCTACTTTCAAAGCCCAGAATCTTTTTTAAAATTACCTGAATCGTATTAGCCCTCGTACCATTAACAAAAATAGGACTGCCAACAAAGTTGCTGTATTTGTTAATGATACCTGCGAAGTATTCATATAATTTAGCAGTTACTAAGAAACAAGATCTAGTTAAATTTACTCACGATTAATTGTAACTTCGTCACTAAATTCACGGCTATCTACTTTCATATGAATCACGATTTTCGTTCCTGGCTGGACTCCTTCAGCTGTTGAAATTTCGTAAGTACCTGATCTATGTATAAAGTAGGCAATTACTTTGGTATACAACAAATTATTTCTACTTATAATAGTATATCTTTTTACCCATCGGAGGACCAACAAAGCCCCTCAGAATCTTTCTTATAAGACTTAGTGAACACTTCTACTTTATCGGCGACCATGAAAACACTGTAAAAACCAACTCCGAATTGACCAATGATTTGAGAGGTATCGCCGGAGCTCTGGCTTTCCTTCAGTTTCTCTAAGAAAGCCTGCGATTGACAATAGTTTCAAAAATATTCAATTTGGAAGAACGAAGTACAGAGTGGTCCACCAGAATAACTTCTACGTGTATTTATATGAAAATTGAATAGATGAAATTCAAAATTGTAGGAAAATTCTCATTTATTAAAATTATTAAGGGAGGAAATGCCATTCTATTTATACCGTTAACATTGCATTCAAAACATTTATGTCATCAAAAATAAAAGAGATATTTAGGTGGCTACATTTAGGTGGACCACCCTCTATTATTTCAGTTGCATTTACTTTGGAACCAGATCTGGCAATAGTTCCTAAATGTGATATCAGTTCCTCTCGAGTCATGCCAATCCCTGTGTCCTGAATAGTAAGCGTTCTATTCTGCTTATCGGTGGCAATATGAATTTCCAAATTTCTATCGCCAGCAGTCTCTGTAGCATCACTGTCGCTTAACCTTACGTAACGTAGTTTTTCTAGAGCATCGCTGGCATTAGAAACCAATTCACGTACAAATACCTTATATTAAAAATGGTAAAATTATTGCAAAGTACAATCCTTAAACAGTTATTGGATTTTAGTATAAATTTGTGAAGATACGTTACCTCTTTGTCCGAATATAAGGACTTGGCAACAATTTGGAGAAGCATCTGAGTTTCAGATTGGAAATCATGTTTCACAGCTTCCCCTTATTAAAAAGACATACAAATATTTGAATACACTTGCAATATGTACAAATTTATACCAGCTCATCATTTATTAAACTATTAAAACATTTATGAAACTAGATAATCATTTATAATATAATGCAATGAAAAAGAATTCTGTAATACCTGTAGGTTTTTCTGTGTCCTTTATAATATTGTGATTTTCTGTGGTTTTGGTTGCAGTTTGTGAAGAATAACATCTTACGAAGGAATTGGCTGGAATAGATTAAACATATATATTCATTCATATAAAAGAATCAACTTGCTACATAATTTAAATACTTTTTGTAGAAATGAGAATTTAGTTTTTTTGTGAAATTGTTTAATAAAGAAAGTCCATTATTCAGAATATGTGAAAACAATCAGATATCCTTATAACCTCAAAGTCGAATCAATCGGCAATATGAAATGTTAATTCAAATGATATGTTACGAAAGTAACAAACCTGAAAGCCTTTGACATTGTCTTTCCAGAAACTCTTTCTCAAAATTCCGACTAAGCGGTCTTGAAAGAGATTTTCCTAATTTTATTGCGAGTCTAAGTCTCAAAGCGGTCGCCATGCTTTCGAAATTACCAGAAACTACAATCGATTGATGTCACGTGCTTTTAACGGCAAGATGGTCAAGCGAGTGCTTGTTGATGTCATGTACCTTTAACGGCAAAATAGTCAAGCGAGTGCTTGTTGATATCGTTGGCAAAAGAAATGATTATAAACAATAAACAGAGAGAATTAATAAATTTATCAATGTATTATGTTCAATAAATTAATACGTGCGAATGTTCATAGTTTAAAAGTTACTCTGTATCTCGAATTCTATTGCCTATTTTTACTAAAAAATCAGATGGTCAGATAGTCAAGGGAGTGGTTGTGGACATCGTTGACAAAAGGAATTGTTATAAACATTAACCAGTCAGAAATAATAAATTTATAAAAATTACTAACTCGGCGATCAAAATCAGTTGATAGAAGGTGGAGTGGGGAGACAGGCCTCACGGAAGCGCTCAGTCAGTCAGTCAGTCAGTCAGCTGACGCGGCGGAGACGGGACGAGCTTTCGGGTTTCGGCTCCGGTAAGTTTTAATTGAAATATTCTTCAATGCTTGCTTTGTTCACTCTTTCCACCTTTAACTGTGTCACTCCAATATTATCAACTCTTATCTATGATATTCTAATTGGAACTTCCATCGAAGAAGAAACTTTCACTCTTCAGTGTTCCAAAGATCTATACTTCTGATTTGGATTTGGTACAACATTAAAATTACCGAGTACCGAAAGCGATTAAAATGTTTTAACTGCTGAAAATGCCAATTTTATCGAATCATTTCCGTGTAAGTGAGATCATAATTTCAATAATTACAAAATTGAAAATTTAAGACTGGTCATTCGACCAGTTTAGTATTAACATCACGTATGGGGCTGTGAGTGAGTAGAGTGTTCACTTTTACTTAAGTATCATCACCAATTATTATTTCGAATATTCTAATTGGAATTTCCGTCGAAAAAGATTCGAGTTGTGTGTTCTTTCTCCTGCTTCTGTTGGTCAAATTGACACTTGCATATCTAATTTCTCGATTTGATTTGAAATTGATGTTCCTCCGATCGGAGATTTCTTCGGAGACTTCTTCTCCGATTCACACCTTTTGCTCCGCGATAATTACTCGACGTACCTGCGTAATTTAGTATAAGTTCGTCGTTGTAAGAAAAGGAGCGAGAAGGAATATTGCATTCGTTCTGACTTCCTTTCCGGGTCTCTTGTGCAGCAACCTCCTCGTGGTGAGATCTGGGCAATCGACATTATCCTCTATTCGTAAGAACTTCTAGTATCTTAAGAATAAAGGATAATGTCGAGCTAATAGCTGCACGTTTCAATTTTCTATAACATTGTGAAGTAGATTTTAAAACTTGCTAGATGTAAGAACAAATGTATTGAAAGATTTTCAGTAAAGATCTCGTAAATCGGTAGTCTTGATTATTTGCAATGTCACCTTCCCCTCAGAACAAAATATCCGCAGCGTTAGAATAATCCTCGGCATTACGGCCAGTGCGAATAGTAAAACTTTACTAATCAGTACGATGTATGAAATCACGTATCATGTTATTTATTACACCTTTGTTAAAATACCAGTATAACACTTACCGAGCTGACATAAAGAGCTGATACCGTAGAGAAACAGGTCAATTTTTAACTCTATGCAGTCGGACCCAGTTTAACATGAAAATTAAACATTCCTTATAACCTAGAAGCAAACGATTGTATATGATTTTTGCACTTTAAGTATGTGAAATTAATGTAACACCTCCTCCAATACTTACATGTTTAGATTCGATTATTAGACTGCGAAAGAAATAACATTCTATTTAGTTTCTATTTCTTGCAATCGATGCAGCCGTTTTTAATTTTGCATAAAAATCCGCAGTCTATTGGTTATATTATAGCAATTTTTAGTGGCGACTCAGGGTCGCCATTCGTCTGCTAAGGACAAGAAACTTTTAAACCGAGTGGCGAAAGAAATGCGACTCCCCACGCGAATGCGTGGTGCATCGATCGTTTTCACATCTTCATCCCTCAGCACCGACGATAAATAATTCTGCTTCGCAAGTTCTTAACTACTTGCAACCGTGATTACTGTTCGATCAATATCGTTGATCACTGTTCGAGCTCTGCTAGAAATAAAAGGTCCATCGTAGCAGAATAGACCGAACTTGCACGATAGTCGAATGAAAAATAATTGCACTTGAATATTTGAATTTTTTTACTAGTCGCAGTTTGGTGAAGAAAGATAGCGAAGACGTTGCACCTGACGTGTAGGGCTCGGGAAAAGAATCGCAATGACAGTAAGACGAGCGGAGTACTGTGTCAAACTGTCTTCCGTATGAAACGTCTGTTCCTATCAATCGAAATCAGATTTTAGAACATGATAGAATTACATACTTTTCTCGATGAAATTCACCGATTCCACAAATCTCGAAAAAATGGTCAAACCAGAACGGAATTCGGCGCTACAAACATTCTGGAACGGTCGTTTAACTGAAATTCATAATTCCAGTAAACAATATAAGTGTTATATGCTACCGGGATTTAACAGAAACGTTTTGGCCCGGCCGTTTACCTGAAATTCGTAATGTACAACATGCTAAGTGCTTCACGCTACCGGGATTTAACAGAAACATTCCGGACCGGTTGTTTAACTGAAATTCGTGAGAACAAACGTTTCATATGTGAGAATTACGCACGGGGGACAAATGATTGATGAAAAATGTTGTAGATCGGTGACGCGATCGAAATCAAAGACGCTCTCGTGTATAGTCAACGCACATTTTTACTCGGTGGCGTATGGCCACAGAGACCCAACCCCGTATTATTTGTGGGGACACTGTGTTATCAATCCTTGGTTATGGTGCTATGTGCCTGGGCTGCCTACGATGTACGAAACAATTTCCAAATGCTGCTTCTAGATCTGATGGAATGGATCATCCAGGTGTCTTTCATACTCGCGCTTATTCTCGTTTGGTTCAGCGATAGTTTGAAGCTGGTTATCGACGAAACCAAGAGAGAAATCAGGGATGAGATGTTTCTCAGGAATGACGAGGAGAGAAGGCTGTATCACAGGTACAACAACATCTCTTGGAAATTCGGCAAGTACGCGACTGTTTTCCAAGCTGCTATCGTTGTGCTGATGTTCCTCCGTCCATCGATACATCTGTTAGTGCAAACAGGTAATCGTTCAATTAATTAAATGTTCCTCTTTCGTGACACATTGGAAATTAGGCAATTTGTAATTGTAACTTAACCCTTTGCACTTGAGTGGCGACTTCGAGGTACCGCTAATATTATTACATTATTCTACATAAAATAAATTACTAAACATTACGCATATGAAATACTCTGGATCGGAAAAAAATGTTAAAATAGTTCTGAGTGCAAAGGGTTCAAGGAAGTCCGTGAAATTCGTTTGAATTCTTTCGTGTTCATCTTGATTCGGAGCTGAATTACGCGTTTTTGTGCAACTATGCAGTTTACTTTGGATTTTACCGCGTATCTTATTTTCGCAGGAGAGAGTAATGCAACGCTTTCCTATAACCTACCCTTCCAGGCTCACATCTTCTTCGATTACGAGAATCACACAATGCGCTACTTCCTCCTATACGTGTACCAGATCCCCATGATATATTTGGGCATGTTTCACATAGCCGAAGTCAGTTATGTCGTCACTATGGTTTTACATCTTTGCGGGAAGTTCTCGATTTTATGTTTCCGTATTCGAAACGTGCCTACGAAACCACCGAGTCTCTTCCGACATCACATTAAAAGCATGGTGAACCAGCATTTGGAGTTGAGTCAGTGAGTTTCATATCAGTGACTTTCATATCAGTGACTTTTATATCATTTTCAATAAAATCAAAAAATAGATCATATCAAAAAATAAATTTCTGTGTCACTCCGATTTGTTGGAATTCAGGTTGACAATTTTTATTCAGCATAAAGATCCGCTACCTAATAAGTAATTGGTCATACTTTAGACATAATTTGTATTTTTTTAATTAACTTGTTTGATAAGAAAACGAACCAATTTTGTTTCAGGACGTCAAAAATTCTAAACGACAACTTCTACCTGCTGCTCCTGATAGAATACGTCAGTTGCTCTTCTCGACTGAGCCTTTCTATGTATGTTGCATTGACCGTATGTAATTAATTGATTTTAATTTTCCGATTAGTCAAGATTCTATAATTATAATTTCGTAAAGCAATAACTCGGACTCATTTTAAATCTCTATACCTTCACTTCCTCAATACGTTACGCATTTTCCTCCGAAATGTTTAACTGATATTAGCAAACCCTTAACCTAAGCACCAAAAACCATAGCAGACATTTGAAAAAATGTTTATAGAAAGTGAAATAGAATGTTTAATATGAAAATGCGATTTACATTTTACAGACGTTCGAAACAGACCCGGTGGCAGCCACCAATTTTATAATGTACAGCCTGGATGTGATTGGTTATTTATACTTGTATTCGTATATTGGTGAACAACTTCGTTGCGAGGTTTGTGTTCGATTAAAATAATTAAAATTGTTGTTACGACTTACCTTTCTTCAATTTCAATCAACGTTAGAATTCACTTGAAATAGTTGTCTTCAACCTCGCATGTACATTCGCTTTTAATACTCGGTCCTATAATTTTTAGTCAGAGAGTGTAAAAGACGCGCTGTACGACATCGAATGGACAGACGTGAGTAACGAAGATCAAAAAATCCTGTTGACCTGCTTAATAAATGGATGTCAAGCGAAGTATTTAACAGCCGGGAAATTTTATCAATTCTCATTATTCGGGTTTACCAAGGTACGGTATAATTAATATTCTATTTTGTCGATCGTAGATATTTAATAGAAATCGTGCAATGCTTATTTTACAGATCGTCAAATTCTCCGTGGGATTTCTTTCTGTGCTGAGAGCCAGAATGGAATGAGAGCTGTCAGAGAAGCGTCAAACAATTCTGACGTAATGCTGCTCCAGCAACGTTATAGCAATTATTATTGCATGTAGAATAATGTACATGAAGATTCTACGAGATTCTTCAAGTATCATTTTTTAGTGATAATTAGAGATCCGTCGTCTAGCAATTATTCACAGCAGTTCGTCTGAGTTCAGAGCTGGGTAAAATTTATTTCAAAGAGTGCGTACTAAACATTTGTTGCTTGAAAATAAAATGTTTTATTTGATACAGTTTCTGTAATTTTATAATAGAAATGTTTCCTCTTCTTAAAATATTTCTTAAAATCGTAACCTCCAGCTGTCAAGAGTTTACAACTTTATACTGTTTGGAGCTCGCAAAATTTAGCTGCGGGCCTATCGATCGCGCGCGCGTCTTCGTCCTCGGTTCGGTATGATTAATAATTCTGCTTTTCAATATTGCAAGAACGATGCACGGTGGCTCACTGTTCTTGCAGCAATTACTGGTACAATTGTGATCACTGACCCCTGAGGCAACGTCTCTATTAAAAGTAATCACGCACACGAGGCAACATGGCAGACGAATAAAAACTGATCGGAGCACCGCGAAACTTCTCAATAATTACTTTCAGCAGAGGGATAGTCGCGATTTTAGTCGGATTTAGTCCGTGCTCGAATTACCTATCATGTGCGACGGTGTCCACTAGTTGCTTGCAACTACATAAAAAAAACAGTTCCAACGCCGAGAGCTAGAATAGTATCGTGATGGCAGTAAGAGTGGCAGCGTGATTTGCTATCGGTCGTTCCGTACGAAACGCTTGCTTCCAGCACACGTCATAAGATAACATTATAACATCTTTACAGAATCCATGTTCAGTATGGGTTCCAAGAAGTAATGTTTGAAAATTTCGTTCTCAAAAACTTTGAGAAATCAAATCTCTAAAATGTTGTTCGCCCTGTTTCGCCCAATGAATTATGCAAATGAAAGTTCTAAATGCTTCAGTGGGCAAGCGTTTCGTACGTAACAGTGTTAAAATTAACCCTTTACCTACTAAAACATTGTGAATAGATTCTCTAATATTTATATCTAACAAAATCCTGTATGGAAAGCCATGCAATCTTCGTGTTCTCTAAGAACTCTATTGGTTCCAAAGAGGATCCCCTTTTTGACAGTTACGGAGAGAACACCGTAATCGCGAATCACCAAAATTGAAATAAACCATTTTGATATTGGTATTTAGTACTCAGCCATGCGTTCGCAAGCTCCAAAATTCTTTTTCGAAACCTTTGGGAAGATTGAACGATCATCACCGATAGGTGAAACATTAACGTTGCGTTTCTCAAGCATGGAAATTGGTTGGTCGAAAATGTTGCAGAGCAGCGACTGGGTCGAAATCAAAGACGCCCTCGTGTACTGTCAACGAATATTCGCCGTGGGCGGTGTGCTGCCACAGCAACACAGCCCGAAGCTGTTCAAGTTGATAATATTATACTACTTCCATCTGGTAACGATGCAACTTTGGGACTTGTACGATACCCTGCACGATTTTCAAGCGTTGCTCGTGAACGCGACGGAAATGCCTCTCACTATTTCGTTGTTGTTCTCGCTTGTTCTGATCCGAACGAATAAAAAGCTACTCGTGGTGGTCGAGGATATCCAACGAGGCATCAAGCGTACGGTCATCTTCGGGAACGCTGAAGAGAAACGATTGTATCGAAAGTACAACATTATCTCCGTTTATTTCGGCAAATACGTGTCCGTATTTGCGTTCATCGTCGGTTACATGATATACGTTCGTCCCTTGATAGATCTCCTGATCCATCCACGCACAGGTAATCTTTAACCAATGTTAAATATTGATTACTATTAGATTGCCGATCTTTATGCATTTATAAAAGTCCTGAAAAATTTCGAAAAATACCTAACACCCTGTATATGTCTATTCTATTTGCTCTTATTTTGATTGATTCAGCTCTTCTCTTGCCATTTCTATTCCCTCTCTTCACATCCCTGTCATCTCATCTTATATTTTTGCCTCCTCCTTCCCTGTCTGGTTTCCTGTCAGATCATTCTACTTCTTTCATAATACTTGTTCCTCTCCAACCAGAGTCTAACATTTCGCAGAATCTAATACGATTCTCATTTACTTCAGTCCTGCAATTGACATTATAATGTTATCTGACGAGCGCAATGAGCAGAAATAATTGTGTTTTTTCGAGTAACAACGTTGTTGCAGGTGAGGGGAACAACACACGCCCCTTCGTGCTACCGTTTCGGTCTCACGTGGCTTTCGATTACCACTACAACGCTAAAATGTACACTCTCTTGTACATCTACCAATTTCCTATCGCGTATCTGGCGATGTACCATGCAGCGGAAGCTAGTCTTATGGTCACCTCGACGCTACACGTTTGCGCGAGGTTTTCGGTGTTGGCCAAACGAATTCGAATGTCCCTGACGGAGTCTCCGGAGCATTTCCACAAGAGGATGAAAATGATAGTGATCGAGCATTTGGAGTTGACGGAGTGAGTACGTAAATTCTCTTGTTAGATTAATTGTTCGAAGGGAACGAGACCGAAATAAACTTCCGGGCCGAAGTGTTACTTAGATCGTGTGTTTACGGGTGTTCCAGGTTGTCAGGTTTTCTAAATGACAGTTTTCGACATCTTCTTCTGATAGAGTACCTGAACTGTAGCTTCAGATTGGGCATTTCTATGTATGTGGTCTTAATCGTATGTAATCGAATCTCCTTAAAGCACATACATTAATGCGTTGCAAAGAAAATAACGAAAACTACCCTCAAGATTCGTTGTGCTGCTTCACGATACTTTATTGTGACAATTGGCATGATGGTTCAGACGTAAATTACGAAAAGGAACATACGATATCAAAATTCTATTTGTTATCACGTTCAATTAAAATTCTATTGGATATTATTGAATAAAAAGTAGTGCGAATAGTCAGCAGCAAAAGAACAGTGTACATATACTTTTTCGTGCGAATATTTCCTTCAGCGTTCACTTTTAATTACTCGCATGTAGTATTTACAATCTCGAAATTTTTAATTTGGTGTTTTGAGCATAAATAAAGGAATTATTTTGCGTTAAACTAGTTATTTGATTGAATAAACCTTTATTAATGTTGGAGAGAGTGGAATGCGAGTAACTAAAGGTTAAGTAAGCATAGTAAGAATGTTAAACGTATTACGTGAATATATTTTATATTGCGCAGACGCTTGGAAAGGATACGGTGGCTTTCGTTAATTTCTTCCTGTACACCATAATTGTGACAGCCTGGTTGTATTTGTACTCTTACATTGGCGAGCAGCTTACTTACGAGGTTCGCATTCATTTATTTATTAACATCCACGTGTCTTGAATATTGCTCCAGTATTTTTGTAAACTGCGTGCTAACATTACACAACTGTGATATTTAGTCGCGGAGCATAGGCGATGCGTTTTACGACACCGATTGGACAGAGATTGCAAGCCGTGACAGAAAGTCTCTGGTACTCTGTGTGATAAACGGACAGAGAGCGCAGTACTTAATGGCTGGGAAATTCTATAAGTACACGCTTTTTGGTTTTAGCGATGTAAGTATGGTTTCTATAAGTCAGAAGAGCTCAATTTTCACATTTTCTGTAAAAACATCAATATTGCATTCCACGGTAAAATAATATCAAACACTCTCGATTTCTTTAACAGATTGTAAAAACTTCCGTAGCGTTTTTCTCAGTATTACGAACGAACGTCGAATAAAACTGGACGAAGTGCATGATAAACAAATTGGTGGTGGGCCTCTACCTGTAAATTTTTATACCTTGGAGGGTCAAGAAAACGTAGTACGATGATAGTATATAAATCAATTTTATTAAAAGGACTCTTCATATTATTTTTCGATGCTTCCTGTTTCATCATATTTTAATGGCGAAGATTGCATTGGAAAAAAGTAATCGCTATTTGTATTCTTACTAAATTCACAGTCAATTCGTAGATAATACTTTGGTATATAAGCACCATACTTTCTCGACAATGTGTATAATCGAAGGCACGTTCAGCCAGTTCTGATTAATAAAATACAAATCGTATGTGTAAAAAAAATTTGTTCAAATATCGTTACATCTTTAATATTGCTAAATATTGACTATCCTCAAGTCGATGCTTCGTTTTTCCTGTAAAAACACTAGAAAACCAATACCAGACATATTATCAAATCACGTTACATTTTTTTAATTGTTCGTTCGCTCGTATATAAAATAAACTCTACTCACGTTTTTGGCCACTTCGGTCAAACTATGCGCCATCGCAGTACCAGTTTTCTGCACCATATTGTAAAAATAGCCCTTCTTTTGTAATAAAACGTACGGATGGTCAAATTCCTGGCACAGTCAACATTTACCCTTAATAATTTCATAACCAAACTTTGACCAACATATTCATGAAATTATTCTGATCGAAGAGAAATTTCACGAATATATTGGTGAAGTTAATTGAATACTAGAACATTCAATAAGTTCAGTAAGCTCAAATTTAAACTTATTAAATGCTAAACCATTCAAAGAGTTCAAATTTATAAAAAAAATCACTTACAACAAGATGACCTTGATCCATTACGATTATCTTATCGCTATCCATAATGGTATTCAACCTATGCGCTATAGTAAAGACAGTGCAATCCACAAACTTTTTTCTGACCGTTTGCTGGATCAAGGAGTCAGTCTGTGGATCGACGTTGGCAGTGGCTTCGTCTAGAACCATGATCTTATTATTCCTAATCAGTGCTCGACCAAGGCATAATAATTGACGTTGACCAACGCTGAAGTTCGAGCCCTCCTCAGCGACCTTAGTATTCAACCCTGCGGCCATGTCGGATATGATCTCCTTCAGCTCGACTTGCTCCAGAGTTTCCCATAAAACGGTGTCGGAGTACTCGTCGAAAGGATCTAGATTACGTCGCAGACTTCCGCCAAAGAGTACCGGCTCCTGTGGAATGATACTGATCTTCGAGCGGAAGTCGTGCAAAGCTACTGCATCGGTAGGTATATCATCAAGAAGGATTTCTCCCTCGATGTACGCCAAACGGAAGAGCGCGCTTATCAAGGAGGTCTTCCCAGCGCCGGTTCTTCCGATAACGCCAACTTTCTCTTTGGGCATGATCACGAAGCTGATGCCTTTCAGGACATGGGCGCCTCTAGGCCCGTATTTCAACTTCACGTTCTTAAACTCAACCAGCCCCTTCGTAGGCCAATCTTTTGGAGGCTTCTGCTCCGGTTTACTCTCCAAAAACGGCTCCTCTTCTAGGCTACTATACTCCAGGACTCTTTCTATGGAAGTCATCTGGTTCTCCAACTCAGCCGTCTGCCTCATGCCCCATTGGAGGCAACCGATGATCGAACCGATCTGAGTGATCACCAAACCGATGTCCCCGGCGATCGCAAGGTCGTCGAACACTATGAAGAGGATCGTAACCAAAGCCATGTACGCCATGCAAATCGCTTCTATGTAGAGGCCAAACGCTCGCGAGCAAGAGATGAACATGAACCAGGCGGACGAGTGCAGGTCCTGGTGATTATCAAAATCCGCGGTTACCAACTTCTCGGCCTTGAACGCCCGGATTGTCGTGAGACCTTGCAGAGTAGCGCCCACGTGGTCGAACACTGGTGACCGTGCTGGAACACGTGAAAAGTTCAATGTTAGTCTAAATATGCTTTGTCGCTTTCAATGTTGAAACGCATTTGGAAACATGATCTACAGGGTGAACCTCGAATCGTAATCAGTAGCAAATTTTTTGTCATCATTTTGAAAAATGTAGTGTCAACAAAAGCAAACGCGATTAAAATAAATCTTGAAAAAGATCCAAACTAGGATCGAAACGTCGATGATGATTATTTGACTACAAAACATTTTTGATCGGACTGCTAATGACAGAGTAATCTCTACTGATCAACGATTCGTGGTTCACTCTGTATACAACGATACTCACTGACACCCTCCAAGCGTTTAATGGCGCGACTGGTGGTAATGTACACTACTCGCATATAGTACAAAATGATGGCAAGTATAGCTGTCGGTATTAGCAGCCAGAAACTGACGGTGCACAGGATGACGATAGTGCCCACAAAAGTTGAGGACATTATTATTACGTCGAACATAGTGAAGGGCAGATTCTTATCGATGATACCAATGTCTTTGGAGAACCTTGACGCAAATGAACGAACAAATTCCATTAAAGTTGAAACGTTAAATCCAGCCCCAGGCTAATGATAGAAAATACCTGTTCAATATCCGGCCAGCAGGATTCGTGTTGTAAAAGTACATCGCAGCGCGAACGATGCTGCGGAACATTTGTGCGTGTAAATTTTTCGAGGATCGCATGCAAACCGCATAGTAAACGAACGTCTGCAATATGTAGACGAACATAGCAGCGACGGTCAGCCCACTATAAATATAAATAACACCATAACGAGACAACGTGCCGTGCCATTCGAAAACCGTACCATTCTCGGACTTGACCCATGAAGCGACCTCGGTGTTCACCCAAAAGGCGATCAAATATTCGATGCCGCTCGTCATCCCTTGACTGATCGTGAAACATAGCACCATTATGGCGAGCAGGAGGAAACTTCGACTCGCTTTCAAATAAGTTAACAAGATCCGGATTGAAATCCTGCCGACGGTCCTCGTCTCGGCAACTTCGATCGGCTCCTCGGAGGCAACGGCTTCCACTTCTTTCGCGTTCTCAACCAACTGTTTCTTGTCCTTTATTTCCCCAGGCTCTTTAGCCTCTTTGTTCTCGTGCATCTTCTGGAAGATCTTCATCACGTCCAGGTCCATACTCTGCAGTTCTTCGAAGCTACCTTTCGCCAAGATTCGTCCGTTATCCATCACGATGATCTGATCGGCGGACTTCAAGTACTGTATCTGATGGGTGACCAGGATCCTGGTTTTGTTCTTCAGGAAGCCGCAGATGCACTCCTCGACGATCTTACTGCCTACGTGGGGATCCACCGCGGATAGAGGATCGTCCAACAGGTAAATATCAGCCTCGGTGTACAGAGCGCGAGCTAGATTGATCCTAGCTCGCTGACCACCGCTCAGATTGATCCCTCTTTCACCCACCATGGTGCTATCGCCGTGCGAAAGGCTTTCCAAGTCTGTCGTTAATTGACAAACTCGAATCACATCCTTGTAACGAGCCTCGTTCTCGCCCTGGCCGAACAGAATGTTCTGCTTCACCGAGGACGCGAACATCCAAGGCTGTTGATCCGCGAAACTAATTCTACCGTGCACTTCCAGAACACCTTTTTCCAGAGGCAACTCTCGCAGTATCGCTTGCAGCAGGCTACTCTTTCCGGATCCTATTTGACCTATTACGACTATGAAGTTTGACGCTTTCACGGATAAGTCTACGTCCTGCAATGCGTAGTCTCTGAACTCGTCCCACCTGGCAGTCACGTTTTTTAAGTACACGGGCAAAGATTGCGACGCTACTTGGTTCTGCGTCGCGTGAGAATCGGACCTCTCCGGGTACATCATGAATTTCTGCAAACGTCTGATGGAAACTGTTGCTTCAGCCAATTGATGAATACCTGCGTATGTTCGGAGTATCGTGTTAATGCAGAATTGGGAAAAATATGTAATTAGACACAAATTTCGGATCACGAATAACAGATACAAAATTTGTAATTAGTTACTCGAGGATTTAGACACAGAAGTATCTTGTATTCGATGTTTGACATACAAATGCTGTCACCGATCAAAACAGAATTTTATTTGGTACTACTTTCTTAAAATTTGTCTGCACATAATGTTAGCCACATCGTGGTAGCCAGTTTGAAAAACGCTTTTCTAGTTTGAACTTTTGTATCGTTTCTGCCAACTCGGAAGTCGAAGCGTTAATAATCTATTCCGTGCCGCGATATTAAACGTTTGCGGATGTGTCAGCACGATCGCATGATCGGATAAACGAAGATTAATGTGGATAGAAAGGATGGAAGGACTTACTCAAGGCGAAGCCAATGGTCATTGAGCTGCGCACGATTGCGTAAAACGCTGTTATCATGAATACTTTCTCCGCATCGATGTTGTTGCCGCTTAAGACGTACGTCAGTATCGTAATGAAGAGGCTAACTCGAGGAATGTTGGAGTCGAACGTTAAACCGAACTGCTCGACAATAGAGTATTTTTTTAACACGTCCACCTCTTTCCTTAAGGAAAAAGTGACATTGATGATATCGGCAGATTGGGCATTTCGTCAAGCGTAAATGAAAAATTAGATCTCTTTGGTTTTATCTACTTGAACGGCGGACTTATTTAAAACAATATTAGTAATCACAGGAACTGTTTGTCAGAAATTATTCTCGTAGAAATTGCCGCCACAATTTTTAATCTTATAGTCATATGAGAAGTATAGGCTTTACGATAAACAATAATTTCCCCCTCCCCCAAGAAATTGTCGAAGTAGACGCTACTTTTCCGTGTCCTAGGTGTACGAGCCCCCTTAAGAAAACATATAATCACAGATTAAAAATAAATATTTACTGCTCGAAGAAGCTTATGTTGATAGAACCTTACGTAAACAGACTTTAGACAGAGATAGCGGATATATGTTTCTCTTACCGCCTGGCTTTCTCCACAAGATAGGAATACGGGATCTCCCAAACGTACATCTTGATCACTTCCACACCGGCGATTATCTGATTTATCAATCTCAGCCTGTAATCAGTTCTCATTGCCAAACCGTGAGTCAAATGCAACACTTTTCGAGCGAGGTACACTAAAACCCATAAACGATGAATTAAACGACAGGCTATACAGTATGTATAGATGCATAGATCGATTGAAATCACGTTTTCCTTTGCAAAAATCTTCTCCGTGGCTTCGTTAAGAAGATATTTATGGAAAACATGGACCAATCAGAGCGCGGCTAACGCGGATAGATTTAATCTTCGCGACAAGTTGGCGAAAATCTTAGCGGCTCATTGGCTGAGCCGGAATCGGTCCGCGTTTTTCGAAAACGAGGAAAATGCAAGCCTGTCGACACTTACGCTGCAACGGTATGCTCAACACGACTACCGACATCCCGGTGAAGGCTCCGATTCCGATTTCGCGGAATATAAAATACGTGATTAGAATCATCTGGGTCGGTCCGATCCATAAATAATGAATGCCAAAAACGAAGTAGTCGAGCCTGTTGACGTCGTTGCTCAGGAAGTTCACCATCTGTAACATCGATGCTGAATTAGTCGAACGATTCGATACCGATTAAAGGTCGATTTAATTGACAGTCATTCTTGATTACCTGTCCAGTGGATGTTTCGTTCTCGAGAACGCCATTGGACAGTCTCAGGATCTTTCTGTATATCAGAGTGCAACAGGCGACTCGAACTTTCATCCCCACGTGCGTCAACGTTTGAAGAGACCAGTGCAAGATTACAGCGTCGATGAAAGGGAATATGCAGAACGCTGTCGTGTAATAATACATATCTGTGGTCCATGTTTTCTTACTCCCGGAGAAATATCGCAGTAACCTAGCTAGCAGGAACGGCTGAATGATTCTAAAGGACATATTACAAATTATTTTTCATTTCATCCTTCTCTGGCCAAATATAAAAGAAATGTATACGCAGTGTGGTCCACCTAAAAAATGTATATCGTGATGAGTAGACTTACAGAAAAATTTGAAGAAAGAAGTTCTATTGAATTTAACGCTCCAGCATTCTTTGGAAATCTTTATCAAGAAATATTTAGGTGATACATTTAGGTGGACCACCCTGTACAAATTGCACTCGTGCGTTTTACGTGCTCTTCAATCTGGAATTCGCTCTTGGAAACAGATTAAAATCAAATCGCGAAGCACAGTGAATGCAAGAACATTTTTAATCTACCAATTATCATATCAACCAACTGGTTTGCTGACCGGAAAGAACGTGAGAAAATCGTGGCGGCTTTCGTGGTAGCGACACGTAATCGTATCGTGTGACTATGATTAATGATCGCGTCAACACAGTAACACCAGTTAACCCCTTAACTGTGACACTGGTCTGTACCATAGACGACAGACAAATTCAACTTTCGTTCTTCTTCGAGATGGTTGCTAATTCATTGCTATTGATCTGTGACGCAAGGTGTTTCATAACACGCCAATAGTATGAACCACTGCACGACGGCGATGATCTCAGAAAATTCGTTCTCTCTTTGATCCCGTTTCAAAGATCAGTTCTAATTTTCTCGAGCGACGCGTCGTGACTGATGTTAAACGAATTGTGTCACGGTGGACATTGTTGCCTTACCGTACAACGAATTCTTGAAGGAACACCCATAACGCGGTGTAGAGCACTATGCCACCGAAACATTTGTACAGCACCCTGTACAAGCTCGGCTTCGAGCCGTCTTTCTTCTTCTCGCATCGTTTCACCTCGTCCTCCCAATGCTTCACGATATTTTGCCCTAAAATACTGCTCTTATCTTCTCGTAGAGGAGAATAGAGATCGCTCTCGTTCAGTTCTCGTTTGTAACCCTTCACGAACAGCTTCCATATCCACCTGTTTGTCGAAAGCACGATTTCAAGTCACAATTAATTCATTAATTAATTCTAGTTAAAAGTATTAGAATTGTATTTTCACACGTGCTTACGAGAACGATAATATCGACAACACGTTGGCCTTCTGTCGCGGGTTCTTCAGTTCCTTTCGATGGCTTTTGTCCATTTCGACAAAGGCAGCTTGGTCATCTCAAAGTGTTTAGAAAAATATATTTATTCTGTACGCCCCATTTTTCTGAAAGCAAAATATCAAAACGTAATAAAAGGATAAACTTCCGATAACGACAACCCTCCGATTTTTTTAAGTAAAAAATGTATATAATCTATTCCATAGAGCTTTCTAAAACTCCTTTCAGGGACTTTCTTCTTTAATCGAGGATCAGCTTTGGCAAAAATTTCAGCAAAACCGGAGGGTTGTCGCTTTCGGAAGTATACCCAAATAAAGTAACACTGTATTAATTTTTTGTTGTCCTCCCAACAATTTTGAATTTCATCTACTCGATTTTGCTACGAATGCATAAAGATCAATGTGAAAAAGGTCACAAGGAAAAATGTGAATTCTTCGAATCCTCGATCCT
Organism: Lasioglossum villosulum; assembly: GCA_963971365.1. Taxonomy (NCBI): domain Eukaryota; kingdom Metazoa; phylum Arthropoda; class Insecta; order Hymenoptera; family Halictidae; genus Lasioglossum; species Lasioglossum villosulum. Next base: position 3,087,975 of record OZ020497.1, on the reverse strand, counting down.
TGATTAGAATAATTGAACCAGGAAATATTATTTGGAAATCTAGCCCCGATCAGAAGTAACTCACCGGTGGAAACGCCGAGGTCTACGAATACATGTGTGCGCTCGTTAAAAGTTCCAGTATATTAAATGCGAAGCTGCTGCGCGCATTTCATTATTATCGAACCTTATCACAGATAAATTCATCTGGGGTTATTGATAAAGGAGTATATCTCTCGAGAGAGAACAGAAGCGATAACAATTCTAGAGTAACATAATATACAATAGGTAGACGTTCCCATCGAAGCAACTCGCTGAACCAGGAGCAATAACTATAGCAATCGATCTCTAATTAGTGATGCAAGTCAAACACGTTGATCACTGTATCACTGGGATGAAAACGTACACGTGTCGAGTCGTCTGAGAAGGTGTTAAAAGGTGTTAAAAGGTGTTTTCATAAAAATGACAAGACTGAATTTATTTAGATTTAACAATTCATAAATTTTATAATAATATAACATTACAATATCTATAATAATACGTGATCGAACAAGGAAATTTATCGAATAATTTCTGATGGAGGCAGCTTCATAATTTCAATAATTAAAAAATTAAAAAATGTGAAACCGGTCATGATACTGTTACTTTTAAATATAAATTACGAACGAATTTACAGGCGAAAAATGAAATCAAGTTTGTCGCAGTGGAGGTAGAACCCCGAAAATTCTGGTATTGTAGTAAAAGTTCTGCTGACCGAGTTTCAAGAGCAGCAATGGCAAACAACCAGCAGATTAAATCGCGTCCATGGGATCGATACGTACCGGGATGTCTCAAAGATGTATATATTCTAAGCCTTCTGATATTCCGTGAATACAATCGTGATCCACCGATGTTGACTTCGCAACAGTTTCTGACTCACTAAACCCAACGGACTGTTCCTAATGCATTAATATTTACTGGCGTGTTCAGTCATCTATTTGACTAGCAAACAGCTTCTAAATTAATCATATAAGGAATATTTGCTTCTTTAATCAACGCTGATTTACGGACTTTTAATCGAAAACCATTCGGACACATACACGCTGTCAGCGAAGCTGAAATACGTATACATATTTAGGACCACTTAAACCCTCACCAGCCCAACATTGGTCGGAATATTACTGTGAAAGCAGAATCAAATCTCTCAGCTGCCGCTCATTCATCTGCACTAATGACTGTCTAAAACACGCCTAACCATTTCAATATGGTTCAATTGAGCTGTTAGTCAACAAACGTGTACGTAGAAAGGGATAGCGGGTAAACAAAAGATTGGGGCCAACGTGTCATCGAGACGAGAAATTATACTAAGTGATATTAAATGACATAATATTGAACATGTATAACCTGAGTCATTCTGAGTTTAGTGTGTTCTGGTGTGTGCAGTGAACCAGGAGTCGATGTACCTATGCAGAATTTCCACTTCAAATTCACCCTTTGGCAAATCAATTTCAACCTTCCACAAATAAAGTATTTCTCAGCAAGTTTTTGTAAAAAAATCAGATCAAATATATAAATTTAATATAAAGAAATATATAATTTAATCTATAAAAATATATAACTTAATCTATATAAATAAATAATTAATATTCTTAATGGGTGAAATTGATTCTCATAAGGTTGAATTCGATTTCCAAAAGGGCGAATTTGGAGTGCGAAATCGGAGTGCGGAATCTTCTATCGGGAAACAAATAGTATACGCACGCGTGTGGTACTTTAATATCATGCGAAACGGTATATTCCATTGCAGTCTGCCTATTAACTTTATCCTCATCTCCCGACAGATTTATAGTGCATTTGGCGCACACTGAGCGTTGACATTGAACGAAACGGATAACAATTTCCGGTACATTCATTGTACTTCGAAATCATGTGTCATGTATAGACGCGAATTTTCGTCCTAAATTTGCATTGCAAATTTTTTGCTATTTTTAGCCAACATTAAAAATCAAGTGTTCCATATTAAGAGCGGATGCCCTATATTAAATTTGCGATCGTATCGCAATTCGGTTAATAAATATGTCAGATGTTATTCGTATCGAATCAAGATACCGCCGCCGCCTGAACACGATGGTCTCGAAAAATTTTATCAGTGTTTATATCCAGACAGATTTACAACTCGCACGAGACTCACGGTTTCAAACGAAGTCGCGAGTCAACGCACCGGTTTTTCACACACGCTTCTAGATAAACATCGGTGTTAATTTCGAGATGCACGGCCGACTGTAAACATACCTATACCGTGTACTAATCGCAAAATAAGCCGATCGTTATCAAAAATCAACCGAATTTTTTCGTCTAATATGGACGCGAATTCTCGGGAGACCTATCTTCCTATTATTTTGAAAGATACTAACTTTACGTCTGGCTTCACAAATATTTGTAGTACCGTCGGGGCTGCTCTGACATTGTTAGTGAAATTTGTAGCGTTAGATTTATTACTCGTGTCCTTGAAATGTAAAAATTCTCTTTACGAAGGCCTAATGGAAATCTATTATGCATTATAGGAATGGCGTGAACTGGTTGTTAAATTGCTACTTTTAGAACATTCGTGATTTTTCACAGCGATTCACATACGATTTAAATTTTTTTGAGATCTACCTTCCCAAAAAAGTTCAAATCGTACAGTACAATATTAAAAAAGTTATCGTCTTTTTAATAGATAGAATTTTAATAGATAGATTTTTAATAATAGAATAGAGTGACACCTTCTTCGGAAACCAAGGTCCAACCAACGAGACACAGTGGAAATTTTTTGAAATTCTACAGGCAGAGAGCAACGAGCGTATAAAAACTGGCTAACAAGAAAATTAATTGACCGTTCAAGGTTATTCCTGTCCTCCATTCTAACTTCGTTCTACGACCTTTTACCGCGACTTCGCAGTCATCGTTGCGAACATCTTGGAAATACAATGAAACTGCAGAATGTGCAATTAATTATCAACTTCAATCGCAAACCGACCAGCAAGAGTTAATAATTTAACGTAACGTTAGATTAGAGTATCAGAAACGGGGCGACTAAAATACCAGTGCTTTTTATACCCGTGACCTTGACTGACTTTCACTAATCATGTACATAATACATGCAGATAGAAGACAAATTTACTTTAGATTGTCTGTTATATGAATTTGTTTTTAATGAAAACATGATTTCGTGTAGAACAATGCCTTGGGGACAAAAATAATTTTGTTTTATTTGAGGAACAGTGGATCCTACAGAATTTGTCCATTTTTGGCTTACCCTGTATAATTGAATTAATTAGGGACAATTGATAAATTAAATATGTAGAATAATGGCATACTGTTCTAAATACAATGTAATTATTATCATATTCTATTTTTTAACATTTGAGACCATTACTGTAAAAAATGATTGAATTAATTAGGGACAATTGATAAATTAAATATGTACAATACTAGCATACTGTTCTAAATACAATGTAGTCATACTAATAACTAATATTACATATTTAATGCATTTAATAGAGAACCATGTAATCTAAAGTGGTGAAAACTATTTATTGATCGTGGTCAACGATCGTTACATAGTCTGCGCGCCGCGCCGTGGAATATGCAACCCATTCAACAACGTGCAACTTCAAAAAGTTCATTGCTACTTCCTATTACGAATGCTCTATAATTAAATTAAACGATACAACAATGTAAAACAGTTTCATTGTTGATAATGTATCGCGAATGACACAACGAGATAGATCTCATTTACGAAAAATCGCGTACCTTATCTCTACGAACAGATATGTGTACCAGTATCTGTGCACGATACTTAAAATAAATGGAAATCGAACTCTGATGTTCGAAATCCACTCGCTTCTTGAATAATAATTAATTCTGCCTGCTCGGACTTCCATGCTCAAAAGCCATTATCTGTTGGTAATATGAACATTGCATGGAACAGATATAGCGCTGATATCGATTTACGTGTGCAGATCCCATGAATTCTACGAAACAAATGCATAATAGCGTCGATAATTTCAGATGTGTTTCGATATTTATTTCGACAATTCATTTCGATCCCGTTTCCAGAGTTCCATAAAAATCAGTCGATCGCAGATTGTTGCTAACAAGCTTTTAATGATCCTAACTCTATCCTGATTCTGATGGAACCAGTGCGCTGAAATCATTAAAAGTGTGATAGTTCCATAAAAATATGAACTTTTTATGCATTCAAAAGTCCCGTCGCCTGGAGCAACGTGCACCATGTATTTTACCAAAAACATACAAAATGATGTAAAGGATGTAATCAAACAAAAGCCTAGTCCGCCTAACTCAATGATTCCCAAAGAGGTCTATATCGACCCCTAGGGTTCGATTTCGAACTGCAAGGGGTCCATGTCAGCGAAAACAAAAATTGGGGGTCCCATTAAAACCATTTATTTTCTTCGTTCAGTTATTTCATGTTATAATTTTACTAGATTCGTATTTTGTGTTTTAATTAATAAATGTATAAAACTTAACATCTGTTTTTTTAAACTTGTTCACTGTACAGTTAAACCTATCAAAGCGAGTAGCACTGCCTCAGCTGTCAAAACCACATGTAAAGTTGATGAATTTGTAACAATTCAATATAAGAAAAAATTAGCAAGTGGTCTACGAGACAAAAAAGTTTGGTGATCTCTGACCTAACCGACCCGTAAACATAAACAATTAAGATCCAACGTTTCTCAACGCAAGAGTCTTGACATTTTTAAAAATCACATTGACACAATTAGTGTGAAAATGAATTTCGACCAGCAAATTAAGTATAATTAAGTAATTCGTAATTGAGACATTCGAGCCACTGTGCGATTGTTCGAATGTCTTTAAATTCTTCGGCATGGGATAAACGAAAACGAAACGAAGAGGTGTCTCACCGCGAGAAAATGGTGCGATCGTTGAACGAACACTCGCGTCACTTTGGCCACGGACGAGGGTCTGTTTTGTTGCTCGATGTCACTCGTCGACGATTGTTTGCGACGAACAACGAAACCGAACGTTCCCGGAACTGTTTCGCGGCATTCAACGCGCGACAACACCGAACAGTAGCGTCCTGCAAACTGGCGTACCAAACGAATAGCTACAAAACATTTTACGCATGCTCTGTTACACCGCAGATCACAGATGTGAAGTCTATGGTTGCACGCATTCCATGGCACCGTCGTGTAAGTAGATAGTATCGATCAACGCAACGCGTTTACTTTTGTTCGCACTGTTCGAACTGGTGTGTCCATTTCACGACCAAACACTTCTACACACATTGTTACGTGTTCGCTCGGCCGTTTCCTGTCGTCGGAATCATAGATTCTGTAAATCTCGATGAGAAATCGTTCCTTTCCACGAATTCCTTTTGTTCTCCTCAAGGCAAAGTCTCATTAAAACGGAGAATGTGTTCTGAGCGAAAGTCAGATGAATCGCAGCGTGACGAACATTTGTATCCACGCAGGCTGTTCGAACACAGGTGGAAGAAAATATAACCCTTCGCAATCGCAACTGTTTTTTACACAAGAAGACTAAACATTTCTCGAGACCCAGAATATTTCCATTTTATATGATTTATTTCCATTTTATGCGTATTGAATCTTTGCACTCGGAATATTTCCTTTCTCTATGATTTTAGAAATTTTGTGTGTATCAAATTGATATAATCAGTCGAGCAATACTTAAATGTTTAGTAATTGATTAGATAGCAATATATTTAATAAGCTAAACAATACTTTGAATAATGGTGTAGCAATTTTTAGTGGTTACTTTGAGGCACAGAGTCGTCACTCGAGTGTTAAGGGTTAAGGGGTGTAATTTTGGCTTTCTGTTTGAATTATTGAGATTAAAGGTCCGCCTAAAATGCTTCAACCCGATTAACAACGGTGCACGTTGCGTCACGTATCAAATAACAGACACATGCTTACCTTGGTTGTCATTTGAAGCCCCAGATGAAAATGTTTTAAGGATCCAAGAATTAATCGTTCGACGACATTGAACGTTTCTACAACGACGACATTTCGAGGAATCAACGCCCCTTAAATGTTCTCCACCTGTACTCGAACACCCTGTATATGTCCAGATCTCTGATGTCTTTATTTAAGTACATACCTAATACTTGCACTGCAAGGAAGGTCTGCCAGCCCCATCTTTAGAAGCCGGGGCGAATCGCAAATGGCTAAATGGCGGTACGTTTGAATCTCCGCTAAATAAAATACAGGGTGTTCAATTACAGATGGGAGAAAACTTAAGGAGTGGACCTCCGTGACAATTGAAGATTAAAATGAAGAATGAAAAATTGCGACTTCGGCTTCGCTTTTTAATTATTAATAGACTACGGATGTTTATGCGATTTTCAATATTTATGAACCCTTAATTGGTCGCGTGGGGTGTCGTATACCCAAAAGCAGATTTCCAGGCTCATAACTATTTAAAAATTGAATTTAAAAGTTGAGTTGATTGACTGATTAATATGTAAGTTCAAATGTTCTCATTAATAAAAGTCTGATTTTGTACGTATTTCGTGTTAAATTTTAATTTACTAATTGGGAGTGCTAAACACCCCACGCGACAACTTATACAACTTTTTAGGCACGCCCAATTAAGGGTTAAGATAGTGGAATTATAAAAATCTTACTTTCAGTGGTAGTAGTCTTTCTAGATCTTTGAAAGAAATAAGATTCGTGCTAAACTTCGTGGAATTTTATTTTCTAGCATTTTTAGAAACCATAAATGCATAAAGATCTGCAGTCTAGATCTTAACAATTCAAAATATCCCTCAAATGCGGCAACCCGAACTACAGAGGTGTACACGTCACAGTCCTGTATCAGTGTTAGTCGGGTTGTAGCATTTCAGGGGGATATTTCATTAAAAAATACGAAGACGAAATATTCTGTACATATACAGTGGGTGTACAAGTGTTAGTACACTTTTTAAAATGGAATAACTTTTTTATAATTGTACCAAATGACGTGACTTTTTATAATTAATTAGAAGCATTGGTTTATGAAATGATATTTAAAAAAAAGATATGCAAAACAGATTTTCTAAAAAATTATTATTTACGAGGTTACATACAAAAATAAAAAAGGCATTTTTTTAAAGTTTTGTATTAGGTCCTTTCAAGTTTATGACAAACATAGGTCTACAGAATATATATTTGAAATTTTCATTGAGGACCCTAATTAAAAAATTCAAAGAAATGCTTTTTTTATTTTTACATTCAACCTTGTAAATTGTAGTTTTTGGAAAATCTTTTTTGCAGATCATTTAGTAAACCAATGCTTCAATGTACGAACACTTCGTACACCCACTGTACACTCTTTCTTTGAAATTCTTTCACCTAATACGAACGTACAGGTTGCTTTATTGATGACGTCTCGGGACCTTTGCGATTGTGTTCATTATAAAAAAAAAGTTTATTATTCGTAGCTGAGGTGGCGCGTGGTACATACATGAGGTTTCCGACTACAACAAGTCCTATAATTTCACGCAATACTATGTACAGACATGGTTCGTGTTGCAATATTATTAATATCTAGTATTAATTAACATAAGTCAACGTTACGGCTAAATTATTACCCATTACTACACTATGATCTATGATTAATGTTCCGCGTTTGTCCACGCGGATCTTTTACAAAACAGTAAAAATTGGTCTCGCGTGTTCCTGTATAGTGCAGTTCCCATTAATTGGATCGCTTTTTAACGTATTACTATTCTCGTAGGGAATCATGTTTTATCGGTCGACCGTGTTCAGTCGATTTCACAGTTTCTACAGAAAACGCCTAACGGTTAACAGTGTTCCGACAACCGCGTGTGAGATTATCGTGTGACATTAGTAACCAGCAAAACTACACTTACAGTTACGGTAGGCGCGTGCGCTTAATGAAACGCTTCGATAAAAAGTATCATAAAGCGAGCACTGATTGAAAGAGATATTAAAAAGGAGAGGAAAGTACAAAGACAAAAAAAAAGAAACGTGGATGGTAATAAATATTACGTTCGTGAACATCGAAACGTAGTATGTCTCTAGTTACGATGGTCGTGAAACCCGCCATCTTTCGCTGTATAAAAATATCCTTGTTAATTAGTACCTAGAAAAGTGGTGGCTCTTACGGACGTTTAAGGCACTTTACAAGAGCGCTCTTTGTTGCTAGGACTCACACAGGGGTTCACGTTCGAATTTGTTTTTGTTTTTTTCATTTTTTTGCGATTTACTGTTTTACCGATCACGCTGACCGCTTATTTGAGCAAAACGAGAGAAGAAAACAAGATAAAGAGAAACGAAGAGAGGAAATTAATGGACGCTTTGAATCGCTCGCGTCTCCACTATTCTACGCGCGACAAGAAAACCTTCACTCGCGGAGGAAGAATACAATTTAATTTCTTTTAGGAGTATCAGAGAGATCATAATAGATGAAATAAGAACGATATAATAAACGCCATTGTTGCTTTCTTAATTAGCATTACGAATGGATCCGCATGTCGCATTTATTTAATACGTCGTCGAGGCGAAACCGTACATCTACCCTTCATCGGACTGTTCGAGTGTTCGCGACGAGTAGGAGGTTTATTGTAAGTGATAAAATGGCACCCTGAGTTGAAGAAGCACGGTCTTTAACGAAGAAAACGTTTAAGTACTTTACTAGTCGGATCGGCGAACGAATCGACTTCGATGCTGAAGGGAAAGTTCACTTTATCTTTAGCTCTGTCTCTCTCGGATGTTCATCGATTCGCATAGTTTCCATCGTCAGAACGGTACCAATGCAGTTTCCAGAGTTTACGAGCCATTGAAAAATATCTTTTTGTACTTTAACAATGTTTCTGTTTCCGAACGAGAGATTATTTTCCTCTAACGCGCGACATCTAAGGCCGCGAAAGATCACGAATGAAGTACACACGAAGATTCTTGAAAGAAAATAGTAGCTAAGGCACAATTTCACTTCTCTCTAACGATATGTCGGACGCCACAGTGTCGATCATTTTTATCCTAGAAACGAGTCTACCCCCTTAAGGTCACTTGCTTCGAGGCACTGAGCGCGTCACAGGACAGTACACGAAATACATAAAACGAGAACAGATCTGCGATACGATTAGACTTCTGTTGAGCAAAAGAGAGTTTAGAGAAAAACAGTGACGGAGAATGAAAGTGGAAGGTAGACTTCGCCTACCAGGACGAAAGATGGTGGACCCGAGGAGCGGTTTCGTTTCTCGTCCAGACTACGCTATCGGAATCTGTCCTTTTTGCTACTATCTATCGTATTAAAAAAAAGCGAGAAAAAAAGAACAAGAACTTGTCGCAGAATCTTTAAGGGCATATTGGAATGTACTTTCGTCGAGGTATAGAATTCTAGAATTTTGAGAGCGCCTCGAGGACACGTTCCGTTACGAATGCGACGCCCTCGTCGGTTCTTTTTTAGCAGGAGACACGCCTGTCGAATTGGTGACCTTGTAAGCGTTGCCCTTCACCTCGGCAGGGTGTTTGTGAGTACTCGTCGAAGATTTCCTGGGAGGTTTCGTGATCTGTGTGGTCGACAGGCCGCTCACTGGATACTTGTTCCTGCTGGACGTACCACCGTTGCTGCTTCTTGTCCCGTTCTTCGTCGAGGTCGAGGATGTCGCCTCGGTCGGATGTTTCGGCATCACGAACGCTTTCGTTTGTTTAAGCAGGTATCGGTCGTTGCACAACGCTGATATCAATGGCAAGTCCAGGTTGCGGCTCTTCTCCCGCAACGTTCGTATATCCAGCATTCCGTCCTCTTTCCCTTCCTCGTGCTCCTCCACGGTGCTCGATTTCGCCGTCTTCTTCGGCGACGAAGACGACGAAGAGGCTGATGGGAGCGGCTGGTTCTTCTCGAGATTCTGCAACGAGACACGGTTTTGTCAGTCACAACAGGAAGCGAATCATTTAATTGCAGTGGGTGTACAACGTGTTCGTACACCTTTTAAAATGGAATAACATTTTTGTAATTGTACGACCTGATTTTATTATCCTCAATTAGAAGCATTGGTTTACTAAATGATCTGCGAAAAAGATTTACCAAATTGTTGTGTCGTAGATCTACGTTTGTTACACTCGTACTAGAAATTTAATCGAAATCGATTAACATATACACGGGCTGCAAGCGATTAAAAACGATGAAAATCGTAGTTCTAGTGTCGTTTGTTCCTGGGTCAAAAGATTTCGGTGAAATTTTCATTAAGGCCCCAATTAAAAATTTTTACAAAATGCCTTTTTTATTTTTGCATGTAACCTTGTAAACAATAATTTTTTGGAAAATCTTTCTTGCACATCGTGTCACAAAGAAATGCTTCTAATTAATTATAGAAAATCAGGGCGTTTGGTACAATTACGAAAACGGATCCACTGTGCGCGTACCCTTAGAGTAAGGGTTGGCTGGCCGTACCTGTATTTCATATGGGGGCGGCGGTGGCGGTGGCGGTAGCCTGCGGTGCTTGAACTGCGGCAGGGACTGTAGCTTGATGCTGGAGGGCGAGTCGAAACACTTCAAAATGTTCTCGTCGCTTCTTGTCCTGGAGAACGCGTGAAGGGTGTGCGGGTGTGCTGGGGCTGGTGGTTCTCGTCTAAGACTCTGACTCCCTGCCGACGAACAAGTAGCCCCACTATATAGCGAGCTCGTACTAGCAGCGTAATGGCTGCTCAAGTTACTATGCGGTAAGTAATTGTTAGAACTCGTGTCGCTGCTACTAAGGTTCTGGTTGGAAGCGTATTTCGACGGTGAGGAAAAGGACGAGCCGGGAAGGTACGGCGTGCTACGGTACATTACCAGCGATTTATTGTTAAACGAAGGATAAGGAGGTGGCGGATAGGCGGCCATCGCGGCAAGTAGCGAGCCTTGCTTCGCGTCGATGTACTCTTGCTTGGAGACGGCGGGATCTTTCAATGGGAACATTACGTAATCGACGTCGGAATAGAGTTGTTGCTTGTACTGTTCGATTTGCGACCTGGCCACCTGGCTCGTGTAAACGGTAGCCAGGCTGGGCGGTGGTGGAGGAGGTTGTCTGGGATGGACCATAGGCGGCGGAGGAGGCGGTGGGGGTGGCGGCGGTGTTAAGTAAGGCAACAAAACCGGACCACCTCTTGAAGCGTGCACGTCCAGGTAATTATTCGGGCCGACAACTAGAGCGGCGACCGGAGCATGGACCGGCGTGGGTTTCATTTTGTCACCGGGGTAAGTGGGTGGTTGAATTCTGGGCGGTGGTTTCGGGGCGATCGCGGTTACGTCGTTCGCCGACGGCTGGTTGCAGCTGCTCTTCAACGGTGTCAAACTGACGTTCGCCTTGCTGTTCGCCAGGCTAGTTTGGATCTTCGTCGACGTCACACGCGAGACGATCTCTTCGCTCGCGGTCGGATAGAGGGTGGAGATCGCTTCTTGTCGCGTGACCTCGGAAACTTCGGGGTAGGGAGGCGGTGGCGGTGGTTCTCTAGGTATCACGGCGTCGTTTCTTGGAGGCGTGGGCGGTGGTATCTGAATTCTTTCTCTGGGCGACGTGTAGGGTGGCGGTGGAGGTGGGTCGGTCCTCCTCGGTGGCAACGGCACGAATTCGCCTCGAGTCGCGTTGTACGGCGGTGGAGGCGGTGGTTCCCTCTCTATATCCGGTATCTTGGATCTGGACGAGTTCAACGTCGCGTAGTCCATGCTCACTGGATACGGAGGAGGCGGAGGAAGCTGTCTGTCGCTGTCTGTCCTGGGCGGCGGAGGCGGTGGAGGCATAGTAACGTAGTCGCAGTCCGAATCCATGGAATTGCTGATTGTCTTCCGAGGCGGATAACGTCCGACAATGAGATCCGACAGCTCGTCGGCCGACAACAATGGTCCCACGCTGGAAGGATCGCTACCATCGCCTCTGAAGCTTCCCGCGCTCAGTATGCTGTTGCTGCGCGATCTAGAGTCTTCTAATTGTTGGTCCAGGGTGACCGCCGTCATTGTAGACACGACGTTCGCGACGTCCTCGTCACCTTTGCAGACACTGTAAATCGGTTCTTGATCCTCCGTGCCGACGTCTTCCGTGTAAACGTCGCTGGTTTCGGATCTGAGGCCGCTGTGTATGGTGTAAAAGCCGGATGTTACGGATGCTTCGTCGGTTGTGGATTGAACGGAGCTTAATGCGCACACGTCGCTCGCAGCCGACGATTCGTTCGCGTCTCCCGTCGGCGAATACAAGTCTCCTATTCTCTCGTCTTGCATCTCGCTGCTCCTCAACGTGTAGACGCCGCTGGTCTCGCTCGCTATGTCCGTACCTGGAAACGACACGTTCACGTAAAACCAGACGCCTGCCGGTGTCTCTCGGGACTGAGACGTCCGGGCGCGAGTCGCCACGCGATTAGAAAGGAATCTCACCTGCGTATTTGCCGCCCTTCTTGCACCTGTCGTAAATGGCGCCAGGAAAGCTGGCGGTTTCCGACGAAACCGCCGAATTCTGTGCCGTATGCGAGTAGCCCAGCTCTAGACTGGACGTTGCCGATGTGCGACGCATACGAGGCGGTCCACCAGCAGGTGCGTTCACGACCACGACCGTGCTGCAGCTGCTGCTACATTGTGACCCCTCGGCCGCAGTCGCCGCGCTCGACGCCAATCTCAATGTAGCCGTCGTGGGCGTGCTGTCCGCGCCGTCCACTTCTAAAAATTATACGGATCCGTTTTTATAACACACCCACTGTTTCCTATCGCGTTTCCGCGATTCCACCCAAGCCAAGGTACCTGGACCCTGGATCCTTGCCACTTAACACGTTCCGTGCAAATCCGTTTCTGTTCGACTTTTCATTCAGAACATTTGATGTTCCGACTAAAGATTGATACGTATATTATCACGCAATATTTAAGATTATATAAAGATCACGTTTGCTATTAATGTTTTAATAGTAGAGGAAAAGAAAGGTGGCGTTTCGTCCTAGAAGGAATACGTTTTGTGGCATGGAACGCGTTAACACTGGAAATACTAGACGGTCCATTTTTATCGCTTCAAATCGTGTTTCCCGCCGCATAGAAATTAATTTTCAAACTCGAGGAGATAATAAGCGATCGAATGACTGCGCTCACCATCTACGGTGGAGACCGGCGACGAAGGCAACGACCGATCTTCGACGTCCGTATTAGTGCCGTTCACAACGCCGCACTGAACAGCCGAGTGCGAAGTAGTTTCGGTAAGACGTGGCAGACATTCGGTCGAAGCTGGCGCGGTATCAGGCTCGTCCTCGCTGTGCACCCGGTCGCTGACAATTCCAGAAGTCGTGTTCGATGACGTGCTCGAGATAACAGAGATTCGTTGGTCACCGCGGGCCCCGCGCGCCGTCAAGCTTAGCTTGCAACGGGCGGGGTACATGTAGCAGTCCCGAAGCACCTTCCTTTCTGCGATCGGACAGACGGTAACGCACAGTTAACGAAACTGATGAAGAATCGGTTGCGAAAATTCTCTTGTAATGTGACATGATCTCACCTTCCTCCTCGCGCCTCTTCGCTTCGTTCACTCTGGGTGCTATGGCCATGGAGAACTGATGTGTGTCTCGGCAGAGCCCCAGAAGGAGCTTGCTTTTGTCATCGCAGCCACTGTAGAGGGTGAGCTTGTCCGGCTGATCGACGGCGCGTATCTCGAACTTCTTGCGCTGTGTTAGAAACATTGGACAGTTCAGGGTGACGTTTAAACGATTTCTCTACTAAGGGCGTATTCTTCTTTTCAGGATTGCAAAGATGGGGCTTCAGGCTAGATAAAAGATCAGTCTAGACCGCTGTCACCATCGAAAGTATATTTGATAGTTACGAATAAAAAACTGTAATAGAATTCTTGTTCAAAACTCAGTTTTGGGAATCCTTCGAATAAAATACTGTTGCAGATACTGTTTCAAAAACTACTATTGTATACAGTGGGTGTACCAAGTGTTTGCACACTTCATAAAACTATCATAAAACTGCGACAGCTACGTACTGTCGAATAATGCAAATTACTGGGCTGAAAAGGAGAAAACCTCCTTGAAAAGGGTCTCTCAAAATAATGCTTAGAATTTGTGAGACTAACGTCGAAGCATAGTTTGCCGATGTTGTTCCAGGCGAAGACACGCGGCGTCTCCTCCTCGGCGTATACTCGCACTCCGCGAGCACATATCGCGAGGAGTATGCGTCCTGGGCCGGCCTCGTTCTTGCTTCTTCGGAGTCGATACAGGTGAGCGTTGAGCGGCGCCTCCAGCAGCACCGCCTCCCGGATGTATTGCAGCTCTGCCTCCTCCCTGGAGAGGCCCCGGTTGTCTCTATGCTGAGCCGCGAGCACGGCGAGCACATTTGACTCGAGGCACATCTAAACCACGATCGACGATTACATTTACAGTAACGTCTCGACGCACAGTGGCGAGCATATGAATTCATTTCGTCTGCGCGTAACTAGCACCGCTACTACGCGATATAACTTTGTGCGTGAACTTACGTGCGGCGGAAGGTAATCCGTGGGTTTGCAGTATCCCACAGATCCTGCGTGTGGCCTGTGCCGTTCCTCGGAGTAGTCCCCAAGATCGGCTTGTAGGGCAAGACCCGCGAGTGTGAGCAAAGGCGTAACGATTGATGGCTCGTGTAGGGGATGGTGAGGATGGAGGCTCTCCACCCCGCCGCCATGCCTAACGACATTGTCCCGCAGCTGCAGGTAGTAATGATGCCGTGTCGTCTCATCGCTGAAATCATCCAATCTTTAATGCCCCCTCTCGCGAACACCTCACAACAATATTTCCAACCACAGAAAATAAATAGGACTTTATTTGGACATAGACTAACCATAGTCTAACCCTATCTTAACCACAGAAAATAATTTAACCTCTTAACCCCTGGCCGTAACATTTCCTTTGCAATTACAGTGATTAAAACGTCTTTATCCTCAACACTGTGGCAGAAGAGAATTTATTTTAATGCTTAAATATTCATTAATAGAGATAAATGAAATTCTATTTCATCTAAAGAGAACGCTGATAGTGGAGGAGACGCTTCAATCAGAACCTGAGTGACGTCACGAAGCTACAGTGTAGTGTACCCCAGTTAGTGTCGCGATTCGTGTTGATCGTGACGCCACTAGATACCCCCACTACTGGCACGTTGGTATAGCAATTCTCGGAACGTGACGTAATACATTCCTTTGGAGGCATTTTTTGCAACAACGCTGATCGCAAAGTAAACAAGTTCGGTGTTATACAATATTTCTGTCCACTAAGAGCGATTATTTTCATTTTGGGTGGTTTCATCCCTTGAATTCCAATTTCCGATTATTTTACCTCCCGGGAAGCAGTTGAAATGCCTCGGACAAAGCTGCGAGCTCCGTGTAACGGATAAGTATCGCGGCGAACGGCGAAAAAACCCATTCGCATAATTAATAATAATAACCTTGCCATTTCTGCGAGATATGCTTCTCATGGTTACCGTAAGATCGAGAGATCGCGGATCGACCGGTGCCACGGTGAATGGTTCTCAAGTGTTCCCGACACGCTCGTCGATATAATGAATCGTATCGTGACTGTTGAATAATTAAATCCCGTGCTTCCACGGAGATGAAAAAAAGTTTCTTTCTTCTTCTCTCTATCTCTTTATCTTTCCATCTCCGTCTCCCGATTTCCTCGTATTAACGGCAACGTGTTCCTCGTTCGACACCTTTGTTGCATCTACGGTCGACGTTCTTATAAAGACATTCCTTCGCACGAAACGAATCAAGGTGTCTCGTGATATCCGTGTGCCGTTATATAACTTAATCGCGCCGGATCACCGCCGGTGTCTTCAAATTTAACGCTAAACCTGCCGACCCTTAAAAGTAACTGGTACAGGGTGTAACAAAAGTAATGGTCATCCGTCCTGGGGGTGAATCTGTACCTCGGTATCGGTGGACATTTATAAGAAAAATTTGCTTCAATATCGTTTATAACCAAGAAAATCGTTAAAGTTTGTTCTTACATGAGTAGAAGGCGTTGATGTAAGAAAAAACTTTAACAATTTGCTTTCTATTTTCACTAACAAATGTCCGATCCTGAGGTGTAGATTCACCCCTAAGACGAATGACCATTACTTTTTATTTACCCTATAAATGTTCCCTAATTGAAAATGACAAGATCGATTATACTCGTTTTCAAGATTGCAAGGGTGCGGAATACACTATCTCGTTTCTCGGCAATACAGAGATGAGGTTTTTCAATAGTAGGAACAATTAAAATAGAGTTTTTGCACGTCACAAAAATTAATATAGATATAGATCGTATAGAGATCTGAGTTTATTCCGATGGGACTAGCGTCGAAAGGCACACTGTCATGCAAACTTTGCGTAATGACAAATGACGTGCTCGGTGAGGCCATGGGAATTTCGAAAAGTCACGTTTGCTACAGTTCGCATAACGCACCGCGCATAGCAATAGAAACCAGCCCTATAAATCTGCCGCACAACACGCCGGGATTACGAAAGCTCGCGGTGAGAAAGGATTCCTGTGTCCCGTGCATTACTCGGAAACGCTCGCAGGACGTGATCGTTTTAGCAAAATCGATCTCGACACTTTTACCGTATTTTAAATATGTAGTTAATTAATAATTTCATCGTGTATCATAAGAAAAGAGATATTTATATTAGGCTGCAGCTGTTCATGCAAATTTCAATGTTTTTATAGGTAATGTCTAAGAAAGAAAAAAAATGGGATCAAATAAGCATACATACATAGTACAGCACTTTTTGAACATTTTCAGAAGCCATAAATGCATAAATTGGACGAGAGCACCGTGAATTCGTGCTTGTAGGTAAACTAACGATGCGTTCAAGAGTGCTTACGAGTTACGTCGGAATTCGTTGAACACACGATGTAAACATGGCCGCTAAAACGCGCTGAGAAAGTCATTGCCGAGTTAGAAAGCATCAATGTTAAGTTTTCGCCCGAGCCAGTGAACAGAGGTCCAAGACAGCTCTAATTTTACAACGATTGCTTCTCAAGGAGACATGGCTTTTGCCCAGCTAGAAGCTTGACTTCGTACTCGCGACCGCATCTCGAAGGACACGATGGAAGATTTTGATAGCGTGCGTGTACCGTATACGGAGATACCGATGAAATTGATGGCAAGGGGTGGAGGGGGAGAGACGATTGGATGGTAGCAAGGAACAAAGACAGAGAAAAAGGCTGAGAAAGAGAGGTAACGGCGATGCGAAGGGCAAGCGAAAGGGTGGGTCTCCCTCACGAAACGAATTCTCGACTCCTGTCCGGTAGCTAAGTGCTACCTACTCTTGTAATTATAAATTATTACGTGGCGCGTGATAGATAGACCGTACGCATTAAATGAAAGCACTCGTCCCGGTAATTATACTGATCCGTGGTTGCTTTCTGATTTCCACCCGAAACCCGTGATTTACATCGGGCCTCGCCGCATTCGCCGCACGTCCACGTCGACGAGGGTTTAATTCGTGAAAGGACCCACGGCTCACCTAACCGCAGAACTCTCCTCGCCTCGATCCCCTCCGGTGCTTCATTTCCCCGCTTCCGTTCTGCACGATGTCGCGCACCCAATGGCGTACCGACTTCATTCATTCGCGAATTCACCGTTCTATCTTCGCCACACTCGACGGATCAGGGGAGGGAACACGAATCGAGGGGAAACAGTTACCCTCTCCCTCTGACAATACCGGAGAGTCACGCGACATTTATTTGTCAACAATATTAACGCGAGAACGAGATTGCGAGTCACGTCGTATTTTTACATCGTATGAGAGTTTAATATAAACTAACATAAATATAAACAAATTGTTCGTTTGACTTTTAATCTAATGCACCATTCCGTTCTTATCCGGAAGGGCGATCCTGGTCGGAGTTCCAGGGCGAATTAGGAGAGCGCTCTTAATCGGGGTGCATCGTGGCTAGGGAAAAAGAGGCAAAATGGAGGTCGAGTTGGCTGCGCTGGTTTGGAAGTTCCGACGAACACGGTGGCACCGGGCACCATTTGAAGCGGAACACTAATTACTCCGATTAATTCTGCAATCCATTTGGCTGGCCGTCCGATGGCCGGACCGTCCTCGACTAATTTAGCTTCCTGCGAGGAGCCAGCCTCTTTCGAGTGAATAATTTGTCAGCCCAGGCAGGGTCGGGAACGACTACCGGGGAAGCTTTTATTCGCGCGTTCGATTCGATCGCCGGATTTCCTTCGTCTCTTTGCGATTGCATTATAAGATAGCAAGTTGCAAGAAAGATTGTAAGTCGCGTGCTGTCAGTATAATTTCAGGTTGCGCGTATATGTCGCTGCGCCCTAAGTGCAAAGTGAAAAATTAACTTTAACATGACGGCTCACCTTAACAGCAATGGCGTGTCCACGTAGTAACGAACGCGAAAGTAGAGAACGAACGCTGGCCGTCCGCTGCTGTCCAATCCCTGCAAATTAAAACGCAATCAACGATTAATAAAATTAATCACGGACTTCCGAAGTCTCGCGAAGGAATGTTTTAACGATTTTTTTTCTTTTTGTATACGTTAGAATTCATATCCGGTTGTAGCTCTCCGAGACAATCATTTGCTTTGATGATTGAATTGTTCTTTCATAGACCAGAACAAGCAACTCGACCTGATCGGTCTCATTATTCTCGTCGAATCGATAATACTCGATGTCTCGATTGTTCGCGTATACAAACGCAAGTAGAACTCTTCAAACTACCAAGCATTGCAGGCTATAAATATCCGTGCAAGTAAAAAATACAGAACCTGTCGGATATTCGATTTCAGGTTGTTAATAACGATATATAATAAATAGACCACGGATTTTTATGAATTCATGAAGAAATTGGTTGGGTGAAATATAAAACAGGAAAAGATTAGAAAGTAGAAGATTTAAAAAATTAGGAAGAATATAACGAAGTCGTTAAGGGATGAAATCAATTTTTATTTAATTCCTGTTTCCCACTATAAATACAGAACATTTTGCATAATGATTCGCAATCTAATATGGAATAATAACATTTTATAGAATGGGCCCACAGCAAACGTTAAGATCAACTCTGTGTCCCGAAGCGATCCACGAAGCAGCCGACTTCGGCGGGCAGGCTACCGCGACGAAAGAAAAACCTCGAAACGTGGGCGAAACCACCAAACCGTGAATACGCCCATGCTCGTTCCTGCCCACGCGCCCTCAAGCACGGTAGCTACACGCGTTCCACCGAGAATCGGGACTAAATCCCCCGTGGATCTCGCCGGTTCGATCCGTGAAACTCAACAGAGTGAAACGGCACCAGCTAAAAAGAGGGGACGAGAGATCGAGGAGATTCGAGGATCGATAAAGCGACCATCTGTTGGGTTCGGTAAACCCGACACGGGACGAGTTTTTAAATATCTTTAATATTTTCCTAACGGCGTCACCAAATTATAAGGGGTCCCATGGAAATCACCGACACAAAGGACCCCGCACTAATCATATGGAAAATCTGTCCCGGTAAAATCAGTTGGATTTTTCATGTGGTGTAGTTTTTGATCTACTGAACAAAAGATGTAATGGGCACAAGTTCAACAATGGACTGTTATCCTGATCTTGTTGTCGCTTCATTAGAATTATTTACTATTTCCAATCCTAGTAGTAGTAGTAGTAGTAGAAAATTATGGTCGGGAAGAGTACTCCATTTCCAATCCTAACTTACTTTTAAACATTACTAGACTGCAAGAAGTTTTATTTTTTCTAATTTAAGTCTAGTTCGGCTAACCATCCCCGCCACTTCCGTTACGCATTTTCGTATCGCGAATTAGGCTTACATCCTGCCAAAAGAAGTTTCACTTAAAAAAAAAATGCGCAATGAGCGGTCACGATACTTTTGAGGATCAGTGTATGCAAATACCGACGGTTTGCGCGAGGACTCCCGATTTTAGCGGGGACTGTACCCGCGGGCCATCCAAGAAGGTAGAGAGTAGGACGCCGCAGGAGCGAAAAGACCGGACAAGGAACAGAAGTGGGAAGATGGAGAGGCATACACCGTGCTGGATTAATATTTATGGTTCGTAAAATATGCGGATGGACCCGACGGTATAATTTGCTGCGATTTGACCGGAGGGTCTAGGTCTAGACGCGAGCAGCCAAGCCTAACCCTTCTCGGTTTAATTTTCGGCTACCGAATTTGGAGCGGGCCTTCGTTATTGGTGGCTGTCTCTCCCTTTAGCTGCTCGCCTCCTCCTCGGCCTAACAACTGCGGCCCATCTCCGTCCTCTGTCCCCTGGGTCCTCTCCATCTATTCCGTTTCTTTTTTCTCCTGTATGGTCGCTCCGATGATGTATCGACCGTACTACACAACCTCGAGAAACTGCCGCTCGTATCCCTCTATTTTCGTTGAATCGTTGCGCGCCAGTGTGTGTTAGTCGCCTCCAATTTCTATTTGCGAAACCCACCGAGAGTCCTTTTGATTGGTAAATTTAAATGAAAACGCCGCGCCGGTCTGTCGTTAAGATAGATTGGAAGTTGTGGGAGTGGGTAAGTGAAATTAGGACTGGATCGATCCTCCCGGCCACATTTCATTTCGGTATAATGAGTGGACGCGGCTCTTGTTCTCGTTTTCCAAAGCTGATTGCCTTTTCGAGCCTGTGTTCGTTAGCCGAGATTGCTAAATCCGCTCGTTTCCGCGGGGAAGTTTATATAAGCGGTGGTGTACATTCTATTCGCCGTTTTCCATTGACAGTTGAAGTTGCCTGTCTCACTAGGCTGTGTCTTTTCAACGAGTTTCATCTAGAATTCATTATTTACAATCCTCTTGAACTCTTTCACAGATTCACAAACGAATTTATTGTAATTTGGACAGGACAACGTATGTGGGGTTAGCTAGTACAAAGAATATACGATTTACAATCCTCTTTCACAGCGTACGTGTAATTGGCTTCTTCGAATTATGTTCTTACAGGCCGAAAATGTTGAAGATTTTAACGGTGCTGTAGTTATGCTCTTCAGCGTGTTCTACAGGACCAGGCCAATGTGCTGATTCCGTTCCCGATCAACAACACCGAACGAGGGGAAATCAACGAGGTTGTAAACTGTGAAATGCCACGTCAGACGTGTCAGGACATCGTGAACGAATCTCTCTCTCCCTCTTTCTGCTCGGTATGAGTCCGTCCAGCGTGAAAGGTTGCAACATATCAACGAGTCCGAGAGCTGGCCGCCGAACTAACAGACAGCGTGAAATCGATGACATACGAATATGGTGGTCGGTGGCCCTGTAGGAATGTGTTGTTGATGTTGACTGCCGCCGTTGGTTGGCGCCTGGCCTGTTGCCACATTGTAACGAGCCATGCATTGCATCGCGCATCGTGGAGAACGGTGATCGCCCACTTATAGGTGTTGCTGCAGTGTGTCCTGTTCGTGCACACGCGCCGATAAATCACGTCCATTAGCAAGCGGTCCCATACTTCAATCGGCGCCTGTTATTCCAAACAATATTTCAATCGCCTACTTTTTCTACGGCCGATATGCAAACCGTACAACGCGTTACAGATCGATCGACGAGATCGCGAGACGTCCCGCGCGCACTGCGCCAGATACTCCGAGTAATGGAACACGGCTTGCAATGGGCTTTCCGGTGGTCTAATCAATTCACAGAGAGATTGATTTGAGACAAATATTCGATACGTGTTGGAGGAATTTTGTCCTCGTCGAAGTGCCGAGAGATGAAAGATAATTTTTCAAGTGAAACTTCTTTGCTGGCGCTACAATTTTGTAGCGTTACGAAAGTTCCGATCGGATGAGGGGAATAGTTAGATTCGTGGTGGGGGAACTTGTAGAGGAGTAGAATGCGTTAGCGGCAACGCCCCTATGGTAAAGGTAAAGGTAAGGTGAAGATAAGATAAAAGTAAGGTAAAGGTAAATTCACTATTAAAGTGAAACTTCTTAACCGAGGGGAAAACAATTTTCAAGGGTTACGAAAATTTCGATCGCACGAGGGAATACATAGGTACGTGGTGGGGGAACCTGCAGAGGAGTGTTATGGCATTTTGTTCTATGATCTCTTGCGATCTCTACGCGAGAAACGAAAGACCATCGATCCCTCTTAGGATTCATACAAATGCGTGGCATCCTTAAGAATCCTTAACACCGCTCTTTGGAACCTGGTTTCTCAAATCGAAGGTATCTCGGATAGAATTTCCCGTGATCAGAGGAATTCTTTCGGATACCCTTAGGAATCCTCTAAGATACTCGAATTCCTCAGACTTGCGAGGTTTCCTGAGACCTAGTTCCTTTAATCCGGACTAGATTCCTTTTGAAACTCCGAAGCTACCTGAATACCTGTCACGGTAGGATTCTCCAAAGCCAGTTGCTTAATACTTGGGTGGAGGGATCTGGGTCCATTTAGACCGAATATTTCAAGGCATCGTATGATAGAAGAAATACAAGGCTATCCAAAGTTCGGTTAACAAAGCGGGTCATTGGGAAAGATCGTGTGCAACCGTCGACAGACACTTCTAAATTACATCAGCCACGTCTCGCGAAAGCGCGGAGGATACGAAGGAACGGTCATCGGCAGGATGGAAATCGAAAGTGTGACGTAGTAACCGAGCTACGTGCGCATCGCGTCTGCAGTCACGGCGAACACACTTTTTTCGGATGATAACACGGTTCGTTATATAACCTGGACCCGTTGGGCCTGAACAGTGTTCGGACACTTCTTTGAAGCACTAGAAAATTAATAACTAAACTGCGGATCTTTGTGCAAACTAAAAAGCTGTCTGTATCCGTTGCAAGGAATAGAAACCAAACAGAATTTTACTTTTCCCTTAACATCTTAAATGTTCAAATTTTCCTGCAATTTTTTAAATTTCGTCTACTCAATTTTGCTATAAATGCATAAAGATCCGCAGTCTATTAATTTTCGACCTAAGGCGCCTGATACTTTTCTAAAGAGGACTTAAGGATTAATGTAAAAAAATGTTGATTGTACGGTATCGGCTCGCAGAAACGCTCGTTAAAATCGAAGTCGAACAATCGGGATTCTCGTTAGAGTGTTCTGGGGGGATGAAGGGTGGTTGACAGAGAAAGAGAGCCGGCCCGAGGAGAGTGGGGAGCACGAAAGCGCCGATAGGGGAGGGGCCCAGTTTTAATAGCCGAGGACCTCTCGCGCCGCAGCAGAAAATCTTCGCGGTCGATGTTCCGACGAGATAAGCACGTAGTCCGGTAGCCCGGTTTTACCGGGCCAGTATTTATTGGTTATTGGTGTGGACCGTCATTAGCGAAACCGGGGGTCCCACCGCTCCGAGCAGATACGAAGATATCGCACGGGGCGGCACGCTCTGTCTCTGTCTCCTCTGCACTCTCTCTCTCTCGCACACACACACGCACTCTCTCTTTCTCTCTTCCACATACAAACACTCTCTTGATCTTTCTTTCTCTCTTTCTGTTGCTCTCGCGCGCGCGGGGCCCTTCGGACGGCCACGCCATTCGCAATTTCGAGCGGACGAGACCCGGTGTCCAGTCGATTGGACGCGTTCCGCCGAGTTGACAAATTCCTGCGGCCCCCGAGACACGCCGCTCCGGGAAAAGCATCGAACCGGGAATCGTTGAAATTCCTTGGCAATGCCGAGGTCAGCGTAGCGAGACTAGAGATCACGGTTTTGGACGTGTATTAAGGATACACGTAGTCACGTATTTATCTGTACTCATATACTTATACAATGGGTGTACAAAATGTTCGTACGCCTTTTAAAATAGAATAACTTTTTGTAATTGTACCAAAGACCTGATTTTTTCATCATCAATTAGAAGCTTCGGTTTATGAAATGATATGAAAAAAAGATTTTCCAAAAAATTATTATTTAAGACGAAACCTTGAACGTATCTTTTCTATAACTTTTAATATGTTTTTAGTTCAAGGGTCAGTTGAAACGAACACTTTGATGTCCTTAATTATTTTTAACACGTCCACTGCATGCAATTATACGTGTTCATTTTTGCTAGAAATACATAAAATGACGTTCCAGACGAGGTATGTTAACAAACGGGAGACAGTGCCTCGCCGATTGTAAACCGAGCCACGCACATATATCAAAGTACTTTTATGAAAAGGCCTACATATAATATTCAAAATTGTTCTTTCTCCTTTCTACCGTGGAGCCCACGTTTTTTTCGAAGTGGTCCCAAGGTTGCGCTTGCGTAAATGAACGCGGTTTAACATTAATCATTACGAGGACGGGTGTTCAGGCCTGCGGAAGGAAAAGGAAGAGCAACATCGGTGTCTGTGGTGGCGACGACGAGTTGCCGGGGTATATTGCGAAGCTACTCGTCTTGAAGAGGACTGCTGTTGTACGCTCGTTTAGCGCTACCCTCCGGGCAAAACCACGGCCGCCATCGTGCACCCGCGGATGGAAATGCTAATTTGACCGAAGAGGCCCTTCTACGCACCCTTCTCTCCTTTCGCCGCGAGCGAGATTCCTTCTTTTGCTCTTAAATCGTCCTTTTTTTCTCGATTCCTCCCGGCAGAACGTACCGTTCGAGAGGTCTACCCGTTCCGAGAACATTATACAACCGAGACGCGTGTCATTGCGTTCGATATTGCCCGAGTACGGTAACGTTTCGATGAAGGAACGTTGCCGAACACGACACAGTTCTTTTTACTAAAAATCTTCGTATTAGATGGCATTGCGATGTATTCGCACACTTTGGAACGTGCTGTCCCTCTTTCCAACTTCGTTTCGAGTGGTCGAGTATAACGAGTGGCAAAGACGGATCACATTTAGTCGATGACAAGCCTATCAGGCATCCGAATCATCTAAAATTCCTCAGGTGTGCATAATACCAGACACGGTAACATGACAATCGAGTTATGGCGTGCTTCGCACTTCACTTTGATATGGAACAAGGGTAGGCAAACTTTTTTTGGAAAGATCGTAAAATGTTTAGGCGCGTCGGGTAGCAAACTAGAATTCATTTTCACGCGTAAACCACGGGGCCGGATTAAAAACAGACGGCGGGCCGTAGTTTGCCAGCACCGTATATAGAACACAGAATATTAAAAGTACTTACGTATGTGTGTGAACTTCGCCAGTTCTTCGGTGCGTACTTGCTTAACTTATTTTCCGGATCAACGAAGAGGTACTCGCCGTCTGAAACAAACAAGCATGTTTGATTGATTAGTCCGGATAGCGAAGAAGGTTCTAAAGGGACGATTTGGGTCCTGGAGCGTAGCCGTGTCCGAAATGAAGACGATGATCCAAGGAGAGATTCTTTCGAGTCTGGGGAGCGTCCTCGGAGGATCAATCTCCGTCAAGGATACAGTTTCGAGGTACGAGCGTTTCCGGTTGTCCCCCGGTCCGACTGACAAATTAATTTTATCGGCCACGACGGTGTTCCTTTATTATGATCGCGGAGCAAATACAAGCTGCTCGAAACCGGCGGGGTCCGCGAGATTCGGGGGTTCTCCTCATGGCCGGGCCAAATGGGCCCGTACAAGGGCCCGCACGTACTCGTCCACGGTGCCCTGATATGGTCGCTGCGTGGAGCTCGGGGACCCATTCTCCTCGCTCGACTTTTTGCACGGCTGATGGCCCGAAATGCCGATACCCCTAAACGAGCGAAACAATGAAAGAGCTTGTCGGCGAGGAGATGTTCGTGAATGAGAAGGCCCCCAAACCTGTCCTGCCCACATGGGGCCAGACACTCGGGGACCGAGACCCTCATGGCGCGACAACGCGACGCGCTTTCCAAACTGGAACTCGATCTCGAAGAAGTTCGAACCGGGGGCCCACCCTTTCGCACTTCGCGATCATGCGCTAGATTCTCTAGCTCGATTATCGTTCAATCATCATTAGACTGGATAGAAAAACATCCTTTTGGATGAGGAATCGGAATCACAAAGTTGTGCGATGACGCCTTCAGGTTGCGCATTCACCTCAAAGTTTGAAAATTTAGGGAAAATAATCGACATTTTTAAGAATATCGGAATCGATGTATATTTTGTTATACACGACACAAGGGCAACTAAAAAGCACGATTAAACATTTACAATGACTGAAATTGTGACGTTGAACAGTTTATTAATTTAGAGAAAGTAAAACTATTTGTTTATTCATTAGACCATATGCCTCCATCATTATATATTAATCAATTTCATCAACTAAGACATTCTAAAACGGTTTCACGATTTCTATAACATGACTTCAAATGACTCTTAAGTTATTTCTTGTACCGAGAAATATTTCAAACAAATGTTGCATGGTTTAAAGGGGTGGCATACAGTTCTGTAGTCTGTATTGTGCGATTTTGGGTACCGACGACTGAACCGTAGCATTCGGTAACAATCGAGAACGGGTTGGTTCGTGGTTTCACAGAAGCGTCGCGAAAGTGTTTTCACGGAACGCATAAAGTCCCGGCGTGATCATGGCGCGGATGTCAGTGACCGAAACCGCTCGCGTCCCGTTTAGATTGCCACAGCGCCATTATCGGTGGAGCCGCAATAAAATATGTTATCGTGACGATGTTTCATCGGCGAAACCATAAACTCCATGCACGTATTGTATATCCATTATCGTTTTCGAAATACGCTAATTCATGTTACAAGAATTCATTAAACTCTCCTTTTTCCTACTCTATTAAAATATTAATAGCAAACGCAGTTCTAACACGAAATGGTTCATATCAGAACCGAAAAACGTTTGGGATACTTGCAAAATTGCTACATTTGTTTAGAGATTGATCGAACCGTGCGCCGATAACATTAAAGTTTTAAATTTTTTGAATTCATCAAACTTAGACGAAAACAACGTAAGAGCGTAGTGTAGGTATTACATTTAAATGTTTAGATGTGTTGGTGCCGATCGACCTTCGGCGACCAGCTGATCGTCTACTGCCTGTCGTCATTACCAGTTCCAGATGTTCGTTTTTAAAAAATAACTTTCGAGCGTCGTCAGATTCCATTCGAAATGAAATGAATTAACAAGTATCTATAATTAAAGCTTCTTTAAAAGTGCCTATCATAGCAAGCAAGCTTATTTTCTACGATATTCAACGAATCTTGCCGATCGCTGATCGCTTCCGGAATGTAGATCGAGCGGAGTGTGTCCGATTGGAAACTTGTGCAGGCGGTTCTGTATAATATTCATTCACATTACATTCATCTGTATCCATGGACACACTTGCGGATCCGTATACGTAGTCACGTATACATATACGTCCACACGGTGCGGAATCATTATGGGTTACGTTTCAAACATCTGCTCCTCAATAAAACTGCACGTCGTGAAGCCGGTCCGGGTAGTGTCGTTCGTGTTCGAACAGCCGCGCCTCGATTCTTCTTGACTCTCTCTGATCCGAGGCCCCTTCTTCGCTTCTTGTTCCCCACTAGCACCCCTCTCCCCCCTCTCTATCTCTTTGTCTTTCTCTGTTTCCCATCGATTCCTCGTTCTCCATCTTCATCTGGTTCCAGGTTTCGTTGTTCGGCCGAGTTCTCCGGTTCAGACGGCTGTCTCTGTTTCGCGAGACGCAAGTAGGAAAGTCGAGGATTCTCGGACACCCTGTATTTAGCATATTTCGATTTGCCCGAGATACACCGAGAGCCCGTCCACCTCGTCGACGTCCGGTGCCACGTGTGGCATGCTGCCTTTCAGACACGAAGGAGCGGATCGAGCCACATTCCGCGGTGGAGCCGGCCAAGGATGAAAGAAGAAGGAGCCGGGGGGATGTAATGCACTCTCCGTGGTGAAGAGAGGCCCCAGCCCAAGCCGGGACCAGCTCAGTCCGGCCCGACTCGGCCCGGCCCGGTCCGGGCTGAGGGTCTTTCTCGGCTTTCCTTTACTGCTGCACCTTCCTTCCCTTCGGACGTGAGCCAAGAAAGAGGGAGGCAAAGACAGAGCGACGAAGCTCGAGCAGTGGGAGTACGTACCTACGAGAGAAACCTGGAGGAGGAAGCGAGGAGACGAAAAACGAACAAGAGGAGAAGGACGAAGGGAAGAAACGGCGAAGAAGAGAAGGGAAGAGAAGAAGAAGAAGAACAGGAAGGTTAAAGCCGGACGGGAGAAGAAGGTTGGGGGTGGCGACCTAAGAAGGTCAGAACATCGTATTTCTTGCGGGCCGGCAGGAGTCAGCAGCGTCATTAAAAAGAAAAGTTCCGAGGGCATTGTGGCCGGCCGAAACTCCACGAAAAATTCTGCGGTTGTCAGGAAGAACGCAGCATGTCGCATACCTTCACTTTCGAGATATTGCCGTTTAAAGTTGCGATCGCTAATGCTTCGACGTACCTGTGGTTGTCGGGAAGAGCGTCGACTGCCACACATAATTTCACTTTCGATGTACTTCCGTTTAAAATTTTCATCACTGATCCTGCGACATAGGACATCGGTTGAATTGCATTATTTTCTGAGCCTTTTCGTTTTCACGACTTTTTCTAGTAAGTACGTAAAGCCTGTATAATTGATGCATATACTCGACTTTTTTGAAATTGGTACATGCGGCGGTCTTCTTTACAACCACAGATCGATCCCCGAGGACGAAAAATATTAAACCATTGAAACTCTCTCTTACTCGCTCCGCGTAGTTATTACAGACGCTGGGCGAGAGGCGCATCTCTCGGGTGTCCTTGCTCGAAGGTAGTCGGGCCACCGATTGTTTCACCTGTTCGGTCTCGGGTAACGCGGCCCGCCGCCCGATTTTGCGATCCTCCTCGGCCGGGCTCCGTTCACAATCGAAACCCGGAGAGAGATAGATCCTCGCCGCTGATCGAGAAAGTCGTAAGTCAGCCGGAGAAGTTCTTCTTTCGTTGCGATCTCTCCGTTCGTATAGCCGAGGGCACCTGTGTTACCCGAGGTATAACCCGACCATTACCGGGGAATGTTGCCCGAGGGCTAACCCTGGCCCTCGTGTAACCAACCATCGGGGCCCATGGGGTCCATCTTATCCCACTAGAGATTCCCTCCAGTCACGGACCAAGCAAGATCTTACGTCGTCCCGTCTCTTTTCCTCTCTTGCTCCTCTTCCCTCGTCCTCCTTTTTGTCCGTCTTCAAACCATTCCTCCTGTTTCCCTCTCTCTGTCTCTCTCTCTCTCTCTCTCTCGTTCTAGTTGGCGGTCTATCTCCCCTTCTCCGTTCACGTTCTCTCTTTCATTGCTTTTTCTCCTTTCCTATTTCTCTGCACATTTCCTCTTTCGTCAGCCACCCTTTCTCCATGCTTCTCTCTCCCTCTCCCTCTTGTTTTGTTGATCGCCACGCCCAGGAACGAGGCTAGGCTCTTACTATTTTACGAGCACGTCAACAAAGATGCTGGAAACAGAGCGACTCAGGAAAATCGAGGAAGGGTGAAGCTATCCGGTACTACAATCTTGGTTTTAGTTGGGACCACGTAAAGAATAGTAAAAATTGCGTTTTACAATGTTTAACCCGTTGCTCTAGAATATCGGGAGAAACTTGTGGTAAAGATTCTGAACAGAGTCTATAATAAATATATACAGTGGGTGTACAATATGTTCGTACACTTTTTCAAATAGAATAACTTTTTTATAATTGTACCAAACGACCTGATTTTTTATCATCTTTCGAAGCATTGGTTCATATATATTTTGAATTATTTCGTTTATTTAATAAAATAGTTTTCGCTTAATTCTATCGCTCATTTATAACATTTGATGTTATAGTTCTCGTGCAACATTAATAGATCAAATACGAAAAGAAATTCAGAAATTATATTTTATACTAATCAAGAATAAGCTTCGGCAAAAATTTCAACAAAATCGGAGGGTTATCGTTTTCGGAAGTACACCGAAAGTGTATCCCACACAAGAATGGGCCTGAAAGTAAAGTTGTCAAGTTGCAAAATAAATTCTTACTCTTCTGAGGATTCGGAATTTTCAGAGGTCGGATTTTCGAGATGGCGTTTCGCGGAGGAAGAATCTCCTTCTCGGATCCGAGACAGTTTGTCGCGCGGTTTTGCCTTATGACCGGCGAACGCGAAAATGAAGAGAAAAAGGGTGGCGACGAGTGTTTCAGCGAGAAATGGCAGGAATCTGGTAACGAATGGGGCCGAAGGGAGAGAAAGAGAGAGGGACCGTTCGTCCGTGGCCGGGATTCGCGCTTTACCGGATGAAAAAACCGCGAAGGAACGATCCCCATAAACCCGCCGGTTTCCCAGAAAGAAACAATGTTCCCTCTCCCGTCTCGTGGCGCAGCGATGCGCCGTAACGGTAATTACACCCGTAATCACCCTTGATTGCTGAGAGAGGGTCCCGGTCTCCTTTGCCTTTTGCACTCGCTATCTTTTACGCGAGCGTCCCAGCCTCCACCACCACTTTTACCAACGCCGTGAACAGAATAAGAAACCCGGGACCATCTTCGTGAAAGAAGACGGAGGGCTTACTAGGAGAGACCGTCGGTCTTCGGGGTGCAGAAATCGCTTTCGGAATGACAATAGGTGCGAGCTGCGGTGTACACCTAGCGCTGCAAAACCTCCGACGACGGGGCCTTCGTTTTTCAGGAATTCGAGGTTCGAGTTTCTTCGTGTTTCCTGCAACTTGCTCGCAAAACGAACCACGGCGGAAGGCAGTCGTAATTGGAGCTGCGTCCACCAGATATCCTATTTCTTCTCTGCTCTGAACTTACAGTCGCTCAAAAAAGTCTCCGTACACCATTCGCAACGATGCAGCTTTCATAGAGTGGACCACCGAACTCGAGTTTATCTTTTTAAGAATTTAGAAGAATTGTCATGAACTGTAACGAAAATTTAATAAACATGTTCTACAGTTCTGTGTAAACGATCCATCGTAATCGATGATAATATAATTAATTGCGGGTCTGTTTTTGCTCGACGATTAAACAAACTTATGTGTTTTATTCTATACTGTATTGTGTTAAACTTGTTATAAAATATATGTTTTTTACGCAGTGAATAAATAAGAGACTTCTGTGCTTTGTTCTATACTGCATTGTTTACATAGCCTCATTCATTTGGTGGATATACAATTATATATTGTATGATTTTGTACCACATCAGGATCGAAACGTTGGGAGTTTATTAATTGCTAAATTGCTTGTTTGATATTATTGATCGAACCTGTGCGCCGACACCGCCACACAATTATTATCAAATTTTTACGAACGAAAAATTGAATTTATAGACGGAAACATCGAAATTTGAATTTTTGTAAATTGCAACATTGCTTTTAAGTAATAATTTGATCGAACCAGTGCGCCGTTAACATCAGTACTGATATTTTGTTGAACTTTTTGAAAACCGAACAGTGCGCGACGGGAACCACGGATCCGTGTTACGCGCCAAAATCGCGCCAGAGCTTTCCGGGCTGTTATTACACGCTCGTAGCCAGTAACGAAGCAAGGTCCCGGCGTTCCCTTACGGAAGACAGATGGAGTTCCGTTGAACGGGCCGAAGGGGGATAAAATGTGGCTTCCACTAGCAGTATCACTACCAAGGAAGAACGCGGTATGCACCAGCAGCGCCACCAGCGAGCGCGCCACTCCTCCACCGCAGGCCACTATCTGGAGCTCATCGCATATTTCATCCCGATCAAATTATTCCGAGGAACAAAACACGCCGGGCTAACGTCGAAGGGCGAGAACGTTCGTTGGACCATCTTCAGCGGACTTATGTCAGTTACGCGTTCGTATTGGAGCTCTGGTTGGAAAATCGAACATGTCTCACCCCTCGACGAATTGAAAAATGATATTTTTCTATGATATTATGGGGTTGAAGTACAGACGATGTATGCGTTTTTATTCGTGTTGGCAGATAATCCTGTATATAGCTAAATTTATAAAAGAGATAGAATTCGAGGACTTGGTAATTTGTAAAAAATGTTAACAGAGACCTAACTCTAATGTAAATAAATAATTCATTAGAACTTACGTAGTTGATGAAATAGATACTTTGGGTAATTATATAGAAAAGGTCTGCTACTCCGATTTTGATGAAATTTTAATATGTTATAGATGGCGACATTTTGAACAACTTTTTCCTTTTCCAATATAAAGGGGTCGCTTGTAGTTTCCGAGATATTCGCAAAAAACTATTGCTGATACTATGCGAATAGGATGAGTTGTGGTTAGGTCGTGAAGGGAGCGGAGAGAGAAAATCCAGGAGTAGTTTCACAGCGTGTTTACAAAAAAAAAAGTAAACAGACGCCGCGCGGATCAGCGTTACGTTGCCACGGAGCGTACAAGAATACGGAAAATTCAATACAGTATTAGCAATCGTTTTTTGGAACATCTCGAAAACTAAAAGCGACCGCTCTATATTGGAAAAGGAAAAAGTTGTTCAGAATGTGTTGCTGCATAACATATTAAAATTTCATCAAAATCGGAGTAGGCTTTTCTGTATAATTACCATAATTTGTTAACAATTTTATAATAGTTATAAATAAATTGAAAATAACGAACTTCAGCTTTAACAATTTATTGCAGAATCTAGTACCTAAGTTCACTCGATTATTCCCAAACCACGTGTACTGTTACACCCTGTATATCAAGGATTCCTGCGAGGATCTTCGACACCGTGAGATGTTCTCATTGAAAAGGGGAGGAAATTGCGTGGAGGAAGCGAACGTATTGGTGCGTCTATGAAAATTCAAGTTCGTCGATTGATAGAAGAAGCGGATAGTCGATCGAAGTAAGTCTGCTAATATATCGGAGACGCGAACCCAGAAACTGCCTGCCCAACATTCCTTCCTGGATGCGCGTTCCTTCTTCGTCCCCTTCTTCGTCGCCCCCTCCGAACCCCGTCACTCCTCCCCTCCCCTTTGGCCGTCGGGCAGCCTTCCTTCCACCCCTCCCTCCCCGCAGCCCCTGACCGAAGGCAGGATGTGCTGCCGCCTCGACATGCACGGGGCTTCATTAGCGTTCGCGTAATATAAATCAAACGACGACGCGTTTTAATTTATAAAACGCCATTACACCTTATGAATGACCCATTCATGTGAGAAGCCTCGCTTCGTGGACACGTGTCCCCGTTGTTACGACCACGAGGGTCGGAAAGGAAGAGAGTCGGGACAGAGGAGGGTGGAGACGGTGAAGTTCGCGAACAAGAGAAGCAAGAGAAAGAAAGAGGGAGAAGGAGAGAGGACCGACGAGGACGGAAAAGGTCGTCCAAAAAGAAGGTCGAGAGGAAGGACGACAAAAGCAACAGGAGGACCGCAACTTCCACGAAGGAATTTTCTCTCATGAATCGATCGGGAGCTTCGATCTGATCGGTCAGCTTTAGGGTGGGGGTTACGGGAAGGGATAGAGGGAAGGAGAGCGAGAGGGACAGGTGGAGAAAAACCGTGCGCTACGAAATGAGAGAAACACGAGGGCTCCCCGACGATAAGAAAAGAAAAGGGAGAAAAAAAGGGAAAGGGAAGAAAAAGGAAAGAGAAATTCCTTTGGCAAACGGCTCGACTGACGTTCGGCAATTGGTGCAGGAGGTGTGTTGCTTACGAGAAGACCGAAAGCCGAAGGAGAAAGATCGGCATGTATAATGGAGGGGAAGGAAGGACGTTGAAGCCCTGTTGTGACGCAGCCTTAGCTTCATCGAGGTATATATCCACTGGACCTGCTAAGGCCCATTCTCTGCTCGGTGTTCCGTTCCCCTACTCGTTTCCCTTCACCTCACCGTAGAGGCCCACCGCGTCCCACCATGGTGCCGCCCGTCCTCTGCCCTTCCGCCACTGAATCTCTCGGTCCCGGGGCCTTTGCCCCACCACTAGGGCCCCGCTTCCACTCGCTGCCTCCATCCCGCGCGTCGACGATGCCTGTCCTCAAAGTCCTCCTTCCACATTCCTGGGTCCCGAGTCGCCGTGCGGTGGAGACGCTTGGGCGGGAGGTGGAATACGAGAGGCCCTATACAAATCACCGGGCTACCGTCTTACCCGGGCTCATTCTTTCTCTTCCTTTCTCCCTCTTTTCCATTCCAGTCATCCTTCCTCTCTTTCTCTCTCCTTCCCTCCCGAGATCCGCTCGTTTTCGTCTTGTTCTTCCACCTCTCGCACTCTCTCGCACTCTCTTCTCCAGCGATACCGATATCTCCCTCCCTCTCGATCCAGCCTATTATCTCTCTCATTTATCGCGTTCACTCTCTCCTGCTTCCTCCCGCTTCCTGTGTCATCCCGTCTCGCTCCTCTTCGTTCCTCCCCATATAATACACGCACGGAGGGATGTGCCGTGTTCTCTGTTTCTCTTTCTCGTTCGCTCGCTCTTCTCGCTCCACCCGTAAGGCCCGTTGATGGGGCCCGATCTCGGCCCGCGCACTCTCAGCCGCCCTTCCTCCTCCGTGCACTTTCATGTCCCTTTTCGTCGGTTCCTTTTTCTCCTGTTGCGAACAACACGCACCTCGACCCTCGGCCACGCACACGCACCACGCGTTGACGCCCAAAAAATTTGACGTTTCGTATAAATTACCCGCGCGACGCGGCTCGACCTGGCCCAGCCAGCGTGCATACGCTTCTCCTTGGTCGCTCGAATAATTTGCCGGACAGAGAATGGAGAGAAGCGTCCGGGACACGCGGAGAAGACGCGACCGTCTTCGAGTATACTTGGTTCTCCGGAAAGTATCCGACCTTGTGCTGCAGCGGGTGGAAGTATCGTTCCTGGATGATTATCAATGGTGTCCCCTTCGAAGCATTGTCACTTGAAGTCGCAACTTTCTTCCAGCGATCCTCCCACTTACGGAAACATTTCTTCACCCTTCCGACCCGAAGGCTAAATATAAACCTCGACGGAGATCATGCTTCCAGATTCCGTTAAAACGTTACCGATGCTAAAACAATCGGTTCGATCGATTACCGAACAGTTTATAAACGACGTGCAACGTGGACGTTTTTTCGGGAACGTCCATCATCATCTCCACGCGAGATCGCAAGAGATCTATCGAACGCGGTAGTTCGATCCCGGAGGCGATCCGTTCGCGATATCTATTTTTAGTAAGAACCGTCCGAGTCCAGACGGTGGTGATTACAAAATTGCTGCAGCGATTGGTTCGTGTCATTTGACCGCAAAAGGGGGCGCGCGGCGAAGGGCGTACGGAACAGGGGAGCAAAAAGAAGACGAAAAGGACTATAACCACGGGGACGAGGAGCTCCGCGGAGGTAGAATACGGGGAGAGAAGAAAAAAGCAAGCGCACCGGCCGACGAAGAAAAAGAAGCGAAGACGGTAGCAACAATAACGTCGCCAAGGAGATGAAGAAGAAGCAGAGAGATAGACGGAGGAGTGCCATGGACGATTGTACTCGTACTAACCAAAAACTACCGTTCTGAAAAAGGGAATCGGAAGGTTCGAGCGGGAAAACAGATATGCAGAAAACCGCAACGCGCAAGATAGAAAAGAAAGAGGAACACGAAGAGTAACAGATGAGGTCCTAGTGCCTACGGGGCACAGTTTGCGGACTCGAGGAACACGGACGCACACACCAGACCCCGTCCAACCGACGCACGCATGCATGCAGGGGTGTGAGCGATCTTTTTCTCCTTGTTTTGGCTTTTCAGATGCATTTTTTTCCTGTCGTGGCATGGCTCGCGCGCCTCAAAACCCGCCAGCTCAGCTTCGCCGTGATGGGGCTCCGCTGGAATGTAGGAGGGAGGGGTTCCGCAGGGCCCAGCGAGGCCCGAGAAGGGTCCCTCCGAGTGGGGGTACCAGTCGGACCGGCTTGTCATGACTGGTGGGAAGAGGCAGAGAGTAGAGCGAGGGTAGCGGTGGTGGGTATTCGCTGCGGGGAGGGGACGAAGACGGCTCGGAAGCAGCGGGCCAGAGGAAGAGAGAGAGATGAAGAAGACCGCGATATGCAGAAAGATTTCAAGATTAGTCAAGAGTTTCTGGAACCCGCGGGCTCCAAATGTTTAGACACGCTCCTCGGTCCTACTACGGTGTAGGACACTTTCTCTTTTGCGAACTTTTCGATACGCAGAATAGGCTTAGTGAAAGTACGTATTCTTATCGTTTCCGGTGTTCGTTCTTGTACGCGAGATGCCCCGATCCTGTTTCCCTTCAAACGAAACTTCTTTGTAGGGAAGATAGGGTGAAGGTACCAGTTGTCGTATCCCACTAGGTTATCGGACACGAAACGAACTTTTTAGAAATTAACGAAGCATGGTAGTATTGCATTATTTTGAATAATAAAATTGATGTTTCCCCTTAGTATTGTTTATTGCGGATACTTAATATTATTCTCTACTCATTTTATTTGCTGGCAATTGTTTTGTTCCGACACGATCGAAGTGAAACTCTGTTAGGTCGTTGGTAAAAATCCTATCTGCTGCGAAGATCGACCGGCGTTACGTTGAAGTCGATCTGGATCCAATAAAAGCAGCGACGCTCGTTATTTCTTGTTCTCCCGAAGCTTCCGATATTATCCGTCGACTGATTGCGAAACTACGGTAATTTCCATAAATTTTTTGTGGAAAAGAGAATGCCAATCAATCCGTCTAGACGTTCGCTGCGACACCGCGACGTTAAAAACTCGCGCTGTCATTTAAAAAGGCAATGTTGGCCTTTGAATTACCTTGATGTCAATGTCCAATAAAATATTCGTTAATATCATCGTATTTGCCGCGTCAGCTTTTAATCTTGCATTTCAACAAAGAGACGTACACATATAAAGGTATCTTGTTTCTCGTGGTTCACCTTGTACTTGCTAATTCCGCATACAATAGACTACACCGAACATCTGGGATTAACTGAGAACTGAAAAATCTTTGAAAAGTTGACACGAGTGGCTACTAAATGTATGAATAATATAATATATCGAGAACTATTTTCATTCACAATTTCGTCCAGTTAATGTTTACATTGTGATGGGGAACAGCAAAAACGAATTTATAACAGTTTATACATATCTATAGATTGAAAAGGGAGATTTTTATTTCACTCCAGTAATAAAGATCCGCTGTATACCACTAATCATTTTGGTTATCGATAAATGTTTCGTTGGCAAACAAAATGATCACCGGTGGTTCCCTCGAATGAAGGGAGCTATGATAGTAAAATAAGAAGAAACTTGCTAGTGTTAATGTCGAACGACGAGGTGTTCTCATGTGAATTAAACGAATCGGATTTCAGCGCGACTTGATTGCGTCACTCGCGTTCCTCTCGAAAGATAAATAGCCTTGACTGGATCGGGCCCGGAGTTGGGTCCAAAAGTCGGGTCTGTCAATCGGCCGGCTAACGACGGTCCCGTCACGAAATCGGACGGGCAACTCGACGTCGCGATCGTGTCGAGGACTCGCGCACTCGCGAAACGCAACACCTAATGACTCGCGTGAGCATCAGTAACCCGATCTACTCCGGAGGAGGTTAAAATGTGGCGCGCCGTAATTCGAGGCGGATACGCTACCCCGCAAGTCATTCACGATGTTCACCGGGCCCGTCCGACCGTATTTCGTCCGTTAAACGGTGGATCGACGAAAAAGAGGACATCGTGGTTCCGCGAAGGGTAAACGCGCCGGCGCACAGTGGAGTGAACCGATGAATTTTGTCTCAAAATCAAAGAACCGTCGATTGAAATCAAATAGACCGATGATTTTTCTTTTTTAAATTAAAGCTGAAATAAATATTCCGTTTTGAATGCTCTTCGAGTGAATGCTCCTTCAACGTTGCGACTTGCTCAGGCTAGCTGCTTAACTGTGGCCATACAAAAATATACATTTCCTTTTCTATTCTACGTTACCTTTGGGGATAGAGACGTTCTAATCGCTTTAACTATCAAGGAAATGTTACGGCCACGGATTAATTTCAAGTAGGCTGCAAATTCACTCACCGGAAAGTATTGCCAGGCCGAAGAGTTCGCAGTCCCGCATGCCCTGCTGGCCGAGAAGCATGCATGTTTGCGCGTACACTTCCTTTACTCTCGACTTCGCCTGCAAAAATAAACGACAATTTGTCAAGAACTGCATGCGCCAACAAAATAATGTTTCATGAAATAATGTTCGATCCAACATTAACCCTCAGCAGTCGAGTGGCGACTCTCAAGCACCAATATATATTACTATATCTCTCAGTAATTTAATTGTCTTGTATTAAATTATTTCATACCAAACAAATGATTAAACATTTGAGTATTCCACGAGTAAAATGAATCATATACAATGGAGATATTCTAGATCCGAAGAAATGTTTAATTTCCGTGTTAAAATAGTCTCAATTAAAATAAAATATTAATTAACATATAATAACATATGATATTCTTAAAAGTATTATTTTGTTTTTTAGGGGTTATTTATTCTTTATATTTATTTTAGGGTAAAAACTGTCCAGTACGAATCAAATGCGGTTCGTTGGACATTTTCCTCGGAAAAGATCAAGTTCATTGAAATTCAGTCTATAGAAAGCATTTTGATCGTGGAGTAAATGGATCGACGCTTCGAAAGAACGAACTCGATGAGTACAAATCCGGCAATCCTGATAATAAAGTCTTCAACATTAATGTCACACGGAATCGTCGACAATCCCCTGTTCTTTTTCGCCGTGGTCGGCCGATACGTCGCATAAATTCCAGCGATATTAACACCCGGGCAGTTTATAATCTCGTTCTGGCAGATGGTCTCGCGCAAAAGGCGTCAGCAGGAGGAACGACGCTCGAAATACCTCCGTAAACGTCTGTCAAAAAGTCGAGGGGATTCCGGTTTCTCTAGAATGCGGGTTACCGCAAGTTCGAAGCTGCCCGTGGAAACACGCCACGTGAATTTCTGTCTCGTGTTACCATTGCCGAATCGGAGTATGAATGGTGCAACGACAGCAAATGTCTCTGTGTTCGACAGTTGGACCTGTTTCACTCGACCGCGTCACGCTTTGTGGTTTCGCTCGGAACGCATCTGCGCCACGGTAGAACTGAATGGTCCGAGGCGGGGCCATTTTCTACGGACTCTAGCTGAATCCGTCAAACGACGACGCAGTCGATAAAAAATCGATTGTGATAGCGTTCGTGGGTACAAACATATTACTGGACAGACAGCGGATTTGATGCATTTATGACAAAAATGAGTAGGTGCCATTTGAAACAGCCAAGACATTCGGAAAATTTAAACGTAGTGCGATGTATTTTCGATCTATTAAATATATTAAGACAGAAAATAAATAAATTGGAGTGTAATAACGCTCCAGTACCAAATTCACTAAACGACGAGGCTCTGTTTTTTTAGTCTGTGGTTGGATCAAATAATTCTGCAATCAATTTCTTCCACGTGCACACCTTCATGATTTCGATAACTGTGAAATGGAAAATATAAAACCGGTGATTTGACTGGTAGTGGTAGATTTAGCGTTAAGGGTTTCAGACCAACGAGCGAATTTCGTTGGAACGCCAGAGCCCAGGTTACAGCGTGTGGTAACGCTGGCATTCTGCAACGTGCACGCATGTAATAACAATGCGTGGATGGATGAATATTGCAAACGGTGAAAGCGTACCACATACCAGGCTCGTTACGACCGTGGTAGCTCACGAACTTAGCAATAGCAGTGTCATACGTCGATCATTGAATCTTTAAGAGAGTCGTATCCGTTGATTCATAGAATGTATTCACGTTCTAGTGCGCGTAGATTATATTTCAGAATAGAGATTTTCATATTTACATAACTCATTTAGGTCTGCAAAAGACATGTTTTATATTTTCATAAAAAATCGTGTATTCTGAAAAACATGTATAGAAGGTTTCCATATTTACATAATTCATTTTGGTCTGCAAAAGGCATATTTTATATTTTCATTAAAAGTCCTGTATCCTGAGAAACATTTATAGAAGGTGTCCATATTTACATAACTCATTTCGATCTGCAGAAGACATGTATTATATTTTCATCAAAAATCGTGTATTCTGAAAAACGTGTATAGTATGTTTCCATATTTACGTAACTCATTTCGTTCTGCAAAAGGCATATTTTAAACTTTCATTAAAAACCGTGTATCCTGACAAACGCTTAAACATTTTAAAGCGCCCATTGAAGTCAAGCGTGGCTTCGGCTTGAATCGATCGAACCGGTGTTAATTCGTATTCGTGATTTCTCAATCGTCCAGCGTACACATACCTACGTCGTTCGAACAGGCCCGATACAAACAGTTCTTTCAAATCACTTAATTTTTCTCAACGAGAGAAAAACATGCGTCCGCTTCGATATCGGCAATTATCCGGCTCGATGAGCAGCGTGTCTCAAGGCTTCTGAAATGACCCGCATTAAAGTTGTTCGCGTAAGAACGCGGTCTTAACTATGTAGCGAGAGCAATACACACGATTTCATTTCTTGCCGAGATTTCCTTCTTTTTTTCTCTTTCTCTCTCTCTCTCTCTCCCTCGAATCATCGACTCGCTGTTAATGAAACATTCCGCGCCCCTCTGTCCACAGATCTCTTCAGCTACGCTCGACAGGAGACACCGCGGATGAAGTTCTTATTGTTGTTATGCAGCCGAACAAATTTATACCACACGCTGATCGCTTAATTACCGATCACGCAAGACGAGCCTTTTTCCCCCCAACGCGTTTCTTGCCGATTGTATCCTCGTTTTCCACGCCGAGAATAACGCCGTTTAAGTTTTCCATTATTCCTCGGAGAACCGAGGGAACTCCCTGTTTTTCTCGCCGCAAAAACGAGTTCCTTTTTCCTGCATTCCGTCGTAAAACACGCAAGGAATTAATGCATTCGAAACGAGACATTGCAGGGTTGATTGCGAGGTTAATTGATGTAGTTAAATTTAATTCTCTTAAAAAATTATTCCAAGCTATGGAATCGACTTGACCTGATTTGTACCATGAGTTATGGGACACCCTGTACGACTATAAAAATCGTATCTTCACTGAGAGTTAAAGCAGGAATAAAACTCTATAAATTAAGATTTCAAATATCGGGGCTTGTTATCATATTATACCTTTTTTAAACGATTGTAATTTATGTGTCTACTTATCTGTTATAAAAAAAAATGTTAATTTGTTCGCCTTTATGTTTATATTGATAATACTTCTTGCTATGTATACGTTTTTTTGTTTGCCTATTATCCCCTAATGCTGTAATAAATCTTTTCTAAGATTTTCTAATAAAAAAAAGTTGAAGCAGGAAGTGCGAATTATGCTTATCCGTGAACTGGAGGACACTTGCAATAAAGTATACGAGTTGCTGCTTGAGTAAAATGTATCGATACATGTTTCTTCGTTATCGTATCGCGCGTCAACGTATTATGATCGATTGACCACTGTGAGCCTCGGAATACCATTAAATTGATCGGTTGCGGGATGTACGCTCTCGAGTAATGTTTCTCTCGATACGTGTAGCACGTTGCATGGAACCTTCGCGATCGAATGCGACGAAACTACGAAAACTACAAAACTACGGCAGATACGAAGTCTTACTTTTACACGGTTGCTGCTGTTGGAGTTTGCTCGAGGCGAATGCAAACACCTCGGCACGTGCAGCGATTCTAACGCACGTTGGACTCCATTATTCATGCCGCTCAATTATTTACGATTAAATAATCACCGCGTTCTCCGTACCGTTTTTTGTCTTCGAATCAGCATCAGAATCTGTTAGAAGCAAGTTAACATTCCGGTAGAAGAATGCAGATAAATTTGATCTCGCATAGAAATTCTCCATGTACAACGCTAAAAGCGATGCAAATGTTTTAGCTCGTGAAATTTATTATTTAGATTTTGTGCAATTTGAAATTTATCGAATCGATCTCCGTGTAAGCAACTTCGTAATTTCAATAATTGTGAAATAAAAAATATAACCGGTCGTTTAACTGGCGGTGGTAGATTCAGTGATAATTTTGGCAATTTTCAACATTTCCAGACGAATTTTAAGAAAGTGCAAGAAAATACAATGTTATTTCCAGTGACAGTAGCCTCTGCAGATCAGAAAAAAATTAAAATCGTACTGAACTTTGTGAAATTATATTTTCTGGCATTTTTTTCAATTTTTAGAGAAGTAAATGCACTGAAGAAAAATTCGAGATTGTTTCTTCCGTGTCGAAATTATAGATCGAATAGTATCGCAACGTGAAAGAGAAAGAAACGATGTGGGGAGGAGGAAAATAAGAATCTCGGTGAACACCCACGGATATTCAAATCGCGATTCGCTTCGCCTTGCTTCCTACTGTAACGGCGGGCTCTTTTTTTCGGCTGAATGGACGCGCGCCGACCCTCGCATTATTCGCGAAACAAAGCATCGACGAATTCGCTGTCAGCTCGATTTGCATAAATTGCGAGCGCTCCGCCGACATATCGCGCGTGTTCCCAGTCCCGAGTATAAAACGCGAAAGCGGAAACGTTCTTGTACGCTTCGTGTAACAAGCGGATGATCGTGAATCGTACTCTTGCGAAGTGAATGAAAAATTCTGTCGTTAACCATGTGCAAGAAACGGAAAGAAATGTTTCTCAACTTGTGAATATCTCTATCATTCGTATTATAAACAGAAATATACATATAAATACAGTACGTGATTCTAACACGGGTTTTATTACACCTCGGCTCTGGAGGCAAAACCAATAAAACACGCTCGGCAGTTAACGTGTTAATGCGTTTCTCAAAAACAGTCGCTTAAACGTCTTTAACAAGCTTGAAATTGAGATTGCTATTGGCAAATTTATTAACGAATAGTTGACGCTCTTTATGTACGGGAAGCTTTTCAATAATTGTGTACCAAACGTGAGCCTAAACATCTTCTACCACGATCATCCCAAAGAATTGTTGGATCATTTCACTTCATATTTTTTTAAACTAAATGAGTTCAATATAATTTTCACGATATTGTCGAAAATGATCCGTGAGATTGTGTTTCAACATTATATGGAATTCATCTAAGCAAGAAACATAAGACTTAGACCACTTTCACAATTTTGGTCACACACACGTACATGCGAACAATTTTTATCTTGCATTCAAAATGAACAGTCCGTCAACGAATGATTATTTAAACACTCTTAGCTACGGTGTAATCCACTAGCAATCGCGCAACATTGCTAGAAACATTAAAAACCGCAGGATCGGAGTTTCACGTCGGTACGGCGAGCGATCATAAGCTTCGGAGCGATAGCGCGTCTCGGTAATTAATAGTTCTTGATTACGAGCAACAAACTGAAGTGCTACGGATAAATCCTCGGAGGCATCGACGTCCCTTAATGAACTCCGAATCCCATCCCATCCCCGAGATAACGCGATGCCACGGAAATCCATAAAGAAGTCCGAATAACCGTCGACCGCTACGGTTCTTTGGAAGTTGAGTGCCTCTTATAAATAATATTGTTACGGAACGGGCCGAAGGAGGAGTTGGGGAGTGGGGGATCGTTTTACGACTGCTTCAACAACTCGATTCCTCCTTGAAAAAGTGGCGGGGAGGTGGAGGGACGAGGCGTCGTAACACGGAGGCACTTGGCCCCCAGTGATAAATGCAGGTACATCTCGTGGCCGGGGCTAGGTAAGAGCGTCTTCGTTTCCAGACACATATACACACACACACACACGCGCATCAGTTTCTCTCCCTTTTGCTCATTAGTCGCGAGAGGCGAAAGAGTTCGCCCGACGCGGCCGATAAAAGCCATATTATTTTCCACGATTAGAAAGTTACCTGATGTAACACGAGCTATCCCGGTCCACGGGAACCGGTTGAAGGTTCCGCTATGCTGGTGTATCGGGATCTCTCTCTCGCATGTCCGCCCGCAGCGAAAAATCGGGACCGATGCACGGTGTCGGGACTCCCGTTCGAAATGATCGTTCGGTTTCGAAATTATCCGTTCCGGGCCCAAACCCGAATCTAATTGTAAGTCTCCCTACCACCTAGGAACAAGAATTGACCGGACTGCAGAATTCGCTGTAAAATCCTCAACTACAGATTTGCATTCCTTTTTTGTCATTCAGAATGCAAAACAAAGGATCGTCGCCGTTCGTTACATGTTAGAAAACGCGGTTCCGACCCTGATCCCAGAATTACGATAATCGAGACGGCCGGAAACGTGTAATAAAGTAAATGGGAGAGACGGATCTGCGAGCACCGTTCGATTACGAAACACAATGGCGACTATTGTGATCTTGGTACGGGTATGTAATTTCTTTAGAGTACTCGATCAGTTGAATTAGAATTGCTCATCGCCGGTAAGCACGGATCGCTGAATAAACAGCGAATACAAACATTTGGTTGAAAATCAGTGCAGCGAGATGAGCAGTTTACTTGTGTCTCAATATTCTATTAATTATAGAAAATCGATTGGTTTGGTATAATTATAAAAAAGTTATTCCATTTTGGAAAGTGTACGAACTCTTCGTACACCCACTGTATAAACTAAAAATTTTCCCTCGTATTTTAAATTATATTTATATTCTTTTAATTGATATGATATTCCCTTATCATATTACGAAATTTATACAATTATGTATAATATATCTGCGGGATTGCGGTCCATAATTTTAGTTACTGGATTCAGTAGATTTGACCAGCTGGTAGGAAAGAAAGAAATGGTGGCATACGGGAGGCGATGCATCGCGATGGTAAGGTAAAACTAATCGAGAATACCGTAGAGGCCGTAGACGGAAACGCTCGCACAATTGCAGCGTTTTAAGCGTTGCCCCGGAGGGAAAGGGTCCCTCATAAATGCTCGCGAAGGAATGCGCTTGCCGAGGTAGCGGAACAATTTATCGCCTCGTATCGAATATTTCGAGTCGCTCGGCGCATTCCTGCGCCGATCTTGTCCGCACCAAATCTCTACGGGCCACCATAAAATATCCGCTGGAACAGCCTGTCGGCTCAGATTTACGGTCGATCCTATCGGCGCGCATTTCACGATTCCATGTCCCGGAGACGGCTACGGGGCCACAGGATAGATTCGCAAGATTGACAAAAATATCTGTCCGAACGGATCTTCCTCGCGTCAGGCGGATGATTTACATCGAGCGACCGACTCGACTTGTCGCCACGGTGCGTTCAC
The DNA here is from genome assembly GCA_963971365.1 of Lasioglossum villosulum. NCBI lineage: Eukaryota > Metazoa > Arthropoda > Insecta > Hymenoptera > Halictidae > Lasioglossum > Lasioglossum villosulum. Next base: position 3,043,161 of record OZ020497.1, on the reverse strand, counting down.
AATCGACGAAAATCAAACATCAACTTTCACGTTAACATAATGATCTCTTTTTCCTCTAATTTCAGTAAACTCTACATTCTCTGCAGAATGATCTTTGAAATTTTTAATGATTTTAGCGCACTGTTTGCAAATGATATCTTTTTCCAACGTTTAGTTTTTGCTTCAGATCATTTTCAAGAAAATGAGAAAAATTGCCTCTGTAAATTAACAATCGATATTATGTTTGTACTGTGTGAATTTGCAAATAGTGTTTAAATAACAATCGATCGAACCAGTGCGCTGAAATCATTGACAGTTTGTTAGCAACAATCTACGATCGACAGAAGGAAACATTGATCTTTGAAACTGTCCAAATACACGTGTCGCGTGTTAATAAAATGGATTCGATTGCGATAAAAAACAAACGGAAGAAGATTTTAATTGAATTTAACGGGAACCTGATTTTCCGCTCGACGCAGCGTTCATTGAGATAATAAGTAGACTGTGGATTTAATGTGTTAGCAGTGTCTATAACTGTGGAAAATAGAATTCAAGAGAAACTCCTATCAATAATTAATATCCGCGATCATTCTATTTCATTTCTGGTCTAATAATCCGGAACAGAGAAAGTAAAGCACTGTTCGATTTCTGCTAATTGCTTTGTAGAAACACGAATTTGTCCGGCAACGTTTCCACTGCATTCCTGTTCTCTGATATCAGCCAATAAAAAATCCGGATCCACAGTGACGCCTACAGTCTCCGAATAATTAATCACGGTCGAGATCTCACGGGAAATTTATACGCCTACGAGCTGATTAGCTGTCGGGTCCGTTGTGTGTAAATTATTGTTCCCTCTAATTTGAATTCCGAAACGTAATCGTGCCAAATTAAACCGTACTCTTTCTATATACCGTGCTCGTACACAGAAAAATTTCCACGAATTATTAAAGGCGTCGCCGTACCCAAAATATTTTTTTTAATAAAAACAAATCATAACAATAATAATTAATGTGATGGTATCAGCGCACAGGTTCGATCAGTGATATAACCACTAGCAATTTTTCAAATTAATTAAAAAACTCAACGTTTCGATTCTGATGTGGATCATTTTCAAGAGTAAATTTTGCGTCTGAAAAATAATGTAACTACAATACATTTTAATCATAAAAATCATATGATAATACCAAATAAACCACTTTTCTATACTTGCTGTAACACGAGAAATACAATTGGAAAATTATGAAGAGCGAACTGATTCAATGCCGATAGACACTAAACTAAACCATGTGAAGGTTATAAAGTAAACAGAACGTATTCAAATTTGGGCAATCAGAATCAAGCGATCTAAGTCCATACTAGGTGGTAAATTGAAATACCGATAGAATCTGTTTTCCTCACTAAACACACTAAATTGGACCATCAAACTTTGTGGTACTGAAAAATTGACATTCATATAATTTGCAACGAAATTATAGCTGAATCAAATTGTGAAAATATTAGATAATATATAAGAATCTTCATCATAGGGACATTACTGGTTCATTAACGCAGCGAGTAATCATAAATCTTAGGTGTTTGGTACCTAAGATTTATGCTTTGTTGTTTAATCGTGTGAATAGTTTCTAAATTCAAAATAGCTAGATCGAACCTGTGCGCCAATACCATCGCGCAATTAATAATGATTAATATTCGAATCAAGTCGCACCGCGAAATAATCAACTATCGAACAAGGAAATATCGGCGGAGCCACCGTTACGACATAAATTCCAATAAACTAGCGAGATATAATTAATAGTCGAGCAGCGAGGGGTCCGGTGCTCTCTCGAACAATAGACAACAGTAGTTTTTTATCCTGCTGTGAGTGGAAACGAGAGCCGAACGAAACTGTTCCTCTAATCGCCGATTCAATTATCCACGTAATTATTACGCTACCGGCGCGGCGCAATAAATTAGTATCAGTGCCTATGCAACTGGTTCGATAGGAATCGGCCACTGATTGGTCGAGACCGAGCGCGTAGAAAGTAACGGATAAATTAGTACGAGGAAATGCGGCGCCCTCTGGAGAATGGAACGTTTTCATTCTGTCTTTTATCGGACGTTTTGCAACAACAACCTCCCAGTCTCGTTTGTCGTTCCTTTGTTCCGTAGGAGGCACCCGAGGGAAACGCGCGTCTAATGAGGATGCTGACTGTTTAGCATAAACGGCCGCAGAAACGCGCGCTTCCGACTTATTAACACGTAAACTGCCAAGTTATCTCCAGAAACGTTCGACAGAGTCCAGGTAATTTCATTAATCCTGCAACAACCAACTATGTAGCCATTATTTCCTTAACCCTTCCTGGATCAGTTCTAAGAAAACTTAATTTTCTTCAATCTATTGCTGTAAAAATGAATTTCTAAACCCGGTTCAAAAAGTAATTTTTACAATTCTTAAACGTTTGTAGGTCATTGCAACGTCGCCCAATTTTGACGAAATTTTCAGAATACGTTTAATTGACACAGATCTAGAAAATGTATTTTTCAATTTTCAATATGAGCTCACATAAAAAAGTAAAATGCAACCTCCAGTATTTTTTCTTAAAATTAGAAAAATTGCGTTTGTAAATTAGGAATCCATATTATGTTTGTACTGTGAAATGTGCTTTAATATTGGGTTTGGCAACTAACATTTCTAAGCATAAAGATAACTGAAGTCTAATTTTACGCAGTTGATAAATTAACTTAGATCGCTGTAAATAGCCTGCCACTGTATATGAAGTGTTCAGAATGAAGTGATCGGCCGCCGCGCTCCAGTTCAGCGGAGACACCGTGTACACGCGTACTTTCAGTTGATCGGCGTAACGAGGCTAGAATCCAGCCCGTGATTTCATAGCAGGCCAACGCAACGCATGCGGGGCCACGCAGGCAGAACGAGGAATTTCCTTGGCAACCGGGAATACAGATTCGTGGTTACAAATGAGCCTGGCTATAATTAGGAAGATGGTATCGTGTGAGAAGGTGCGCTACACGCAGAGCCAGCAGCGGTGCCTCGTGTTCGACCGCGTGCTCTCCGCGAGGATGGCTTGTCTAACGACGCGAGGAGGCAATAGCCTCGAACCAGCAAAATCGACGCCGTTGCGGAAACCTTGACATTGAAACCATTACCACGTTGGATCGCCACCAGACCGAGCCAATCCCGGCTACTTCGATCAAGATCTAACCCAACTCTGCGCAATAATACCGCAATTTGTTTACTCGAAGGCCACACCGAACAAACAACTTTTTTGTACAGATTTAGACAGTTTCGAAGTTCATTGATATTTTTTATCGAACGTAAATTAATTTTTGATCGAGTTTAGCGATCTAGGAAATTAATGATCGACGAAAGGTCTTGTTTCGTCGGCGATGTCGCAAAAAATATTAGTTTATCAAAAAATATTAATAAGAGTTAATAGAAGGTTATCGATTAAAAAAATTAATAATCGACAATGAAAATGCTCGTTTTGTCGGCGTGGTAAAAAAAAATAGTAGAACAACCTGGACCCTCCGAGGTTTATTGTTATCGAGTCTACTGATTTAGGAAAGTAACCGAGGATTTATTATAGTGGAACGGGTCACACAGTTAACATAGTTTCACGGCAACGACGCAGTTAAAGCAATGTTCATGCCTGGAGGGTGCACCGAAGCAAGATAAAAAAAGACACTGATTCTTACGTTCACCGTCCCATGGGAAGTATCGTGGAAAAGATGATAGCGACGCAAATAAGGCTACTTCCTTCCAGCTGCGAAAAACACGTGTCCTGCGTTAACGAGCTCATTACAGGGACTATTTGAAGCCACCTTCTAGGAGAATTCATGTAAAATCTCTCTTGGAAAATCTTAATCGCCGAGGCATTCCAGGAGGAACATACCAGTACACAATTCTTCAAGAATTAACCATCGTTCTCCTCATTGTTTCAACGTCATCTCCGAATTCTATTTGATGCAAGCAATTTTTATTTCGCATGAAGATCCGCAAGCCATGATCAATTTATTTTTAATGATTTTAAACAAGTTTTAAGAAATCGGAAAGAAATGTAATCATATTTTCAGGGGTAGTAGCCTTTATCGATCAGGAATAAATAAAATTTCCATTAAAATTGCTAGAGTTTGATGTCTTAGCATTTTTAAGAACCGCAGTCTAAAATTATCTAGAAATATAAAATTATAAATTTAAATATAAAATTAGAGGGCATGTAGCCACCCGTACCTTTATTATTTCGCGTAGTTGAAACGAGGATGGCTTTATTAGTCGGGGAAACCTCGCGACTAAAGAATCCACGCGAAGACGTCGAAGCGTTCCCGTGGAACATATTCAGTTTCCGCGAGAATCACGAAGTCCGCAAGCATTCCGCCGCAGGAGGAAGCGTATAGCGCGGAGCTGTGTGGAGCGGCGCAATGTTACATTGTAGGAGGGAGCGTATTTTTGTTCAATTAACCATTCTAGTCCCCGGCGGTTCTGCACGCTCTCTCGCAGCGCCGGGTTGTAAACGACCGTTGCCGCGGACAAGGCAGGTGCATGTACCTTCGCACGCCTTAATATATTGACTATACTGTACGCGAAGTTTCTCCGCGCATCGGTTATTCCGCTCTCGCACGCCCACGCCGCGGATGTAACGAATCGCATTCCACGATTAGAAAATCCGGGCGTGCCCCCTCGACACCCGGCGATGCACATGTCCAGATAAACGATAGAATTTCGCGGGCATGCACCGCGCCGGATCACCTATTCCGGCCCCGCCACGCTATGATTTTAATTACGCTGGATTAAGTAGACTGTGAACTTTGACGAAAATAAAAATTTTCCGCAACAACTGTAACAGACAGATACGAAATAAAAAATTATTTAAATAGAAATAGATTTTTAAAAAATACCACTTTTTAAAACCGGACTAAAAAGTATAAAACAATTTTTCCTAGAACTATACAGATTCTTAACCCCATATAGATAGTCCTGAAAATTCACGATCACAAATTTTCGGGACTATCTATATGGGACTACAGAGACGTGAGTAAATACACTCTAGATTAAGAATTCACGATCACGGGGCGAATGAAGTTAAAATTATGATGATAAATCATGACTAGTGATTTTTCACGCCATCACTGGAGTGGTAGATTAATTGTTATTTGGAATATAGTCGAATTATATGTTGAAAACACGAATGGACATTCGCAGGATTCGAATCTTCTTCGTTGATTTCGTGCGGCGCTCAGAGAAATCTGGCTTGGTTCATGAATTTCCATAAAGCCTGCACGGTAACGTTACCGTATCTCATTAAAGGATAATACCGAACCCCATGGAAAATACATGACTCGGGATTACCATGTATAACGGAACGAGATGGAGACTGTTATATGTAATGCATATCGTGAATATGCATTGTCGTCATGAATTATTCCACCCCATTAAACGTTAATAATGTGGCCTGGACGGTACTCACCTCAACGACGAAGTAAAGAGGATCACCGGGAAGGGCTTGAACGGCGAGGTAGCGGCTGGCGGACACCAGGGGTTGAAGGCAGGACCGCGCAGCCGTGACACCGCTACCACGCATGCTGCATGCTTCATTTCGTCGCCGCTACGCACAGCGTCCTCACTGCAATCAGAAAATATTTCAGACGATTAACGAAAAATCCATCTCATGGATTTACACAACTCGTGGTATTACACAAAACTTGTAAATCTTCCAATTCCGCGTCTTCTATGTCATATCAACATTCGTCGTAAAACAATCGTTTTTCGAGAAAATTGAGAAAATGTCATAGCAAATTGGTTCTCCTCGAATATCTGTTACAGTTCGTTCCAGGTCGGAAGAAATGTACATTTTTCGTGTTAAAATTACTCCGACTGCAAAGGGTTAAGTATCTAGTGTTCCTTCTCGAGAAATTTAAATCTAGGAATTCATTTGATCGATCACAATTTATTTTATAATATACACTGGGTGTACAAAGTGGTCGTACACTTTTTGAAATGGAATAACATAAGTCTAGATAGAAGGTTAAAATGGAATTTAAAATAGTTTAATTCGTTCGTATCTGAAATGATCCGATACCTTGGAGCACAAGTTATTTTACAGTTAGCAGTGATTCGAATTTCTTTGTCGTTCATAATTTTTCAGAAGGTAGCCAGACATCTAGGACAGTAGAACCCCACGGAAAAGAAGGGGAAGTAGATCCCAAACAGTAGAAGGTGAACAAACGATTAATTCCAGGACATCGGCGTCGATGACCGAATCATCTTGTAATCCATCGACAAATGGAGAAGGGACTAAATACCGGGTTTTCGGGTTCGGCGCGGCAACGAAGATAACAATGTACGAAAGAGCCGATAGGAGTATGCTAATGGAAACGGTAACCGGTCGCACAAATCACGGTGGCGTTTCCAGGGAATCCAGCCGCAAGGAATGGCTGTTCCCCGTCCCTCGCACGGTTTACGATGGGTGTGCTGAATCCCCTCACGGCGCTCCGTTCACGGTAAATCACAGAATCGCTCCCGGCGTTACTCCATTTTCATCTCCGTGGAACAAGAAGCGGTCGCGTGGATGGAGAAACAGATGGCCCCTCTCGGCGCCGAGTCAGCCACCCGCTCATAAATCCGCCGGACAATAAGTCCTCGAAAAATGCAGCGCGAGGGGGGCATCGGGCCCACTCGCCCGAGGAATCTCGCGTGACCCTCGCCTCGATTAATTGCTTCGCGAAATCTGCCAGCCGATCCACTCGAACCTCCATCTTCTCTTCTGTTGCGACTCGAACGCACAATTTCATTTTGAACGCGGACGCTAAACGATTTATTGGAAGTGGCTGTTAATAAATGCAGGCTGATACTTTTCAAATAAAATTATTCTTTATTTCACGGCGCGAGAGGGAACTCTTTACTATTTATATATTTGTTTTATACTAGCTGTACCCGGGACTTTGTCCACGCGCTATAACAAATCCTGCAAGGGGAACAAGACGGAAATGTTGAAGAGTGATTGGAGAAGTTGAGGGGAGAGGGAGAAAAGAGAGCATGCAGATACCAAAGAACATACCAAACTAACAAAAATGCAGAAGTTAGGGAATGGAGAAGGATGCAATAAGTAAGTAAATAGGTTAGTGATAATTAGGATACTAAAAGAGTAGGGCAGGGTAGGAATGAGTGAAACAAAGAAAAGAATGAGAGAAGATATAGATGCGGGAAATAATATAAATAATAAAAATAAGATTTGATTTGCAAATTCGTGGTCCTCGGAATTGCTGACCCTCTAAATTCGTAAGATATTCAGCATTATGGTCCTTCGCTTTCTTGGACTCTTCGGAATCACCGGCCCTTCGCATTCCGAAGATCCTTAGCGTCGAGTCCTTCCGACCTTCCATGACCCTCTGCAATTCTACGACCCTTGGCATTGTGAACCTCTGCGTTCCTAGGACCCTTTAATTGTGGCCCTGCGACCTCCCGTGACCCCTGACGGTATTGTGGCGCCTTGCAATTCGAAGGTCCTTGGTATTGTACCCCTTAAGGGAGCCTTGGAATGATAGCTGGTTGCATTCTCAAATACTTTGGAATGTCGTTCTCGAATAACCCTAACGAAAGATTGACCCTTTACCCTTCAAACGTCCGACTAGCTGAGAAACTATTCTAAAAATGTAGAAATGTGGTGTGATTCATGTGTCGCATGCTAATCAAAAATTGTTGATGCAATCCTGTTCCTCATTTTATATTGTTCTGTTATCTATATTCTGTCCTATTCTGTTTCGTAATTTTTATATTCTGTGCTGTATGTATTGTATTCTGCATTATAATTACGTTGAAATAAATCTCATATGAGATTTCCTACAATAAAAAAAAAATTCTTGTTCCGCAGAAAAGTCCGCAGTCTAATAATAACGTCCCGACACCGGCAATAAATTTCTTTCGGCGTGCACCGGAGGAGCCATCCTGAACGTTCTCGTTGCCGAGTCCCGGCTATTTTCGGGTCGCCCGGTGATTCGACGAAGTCGCCATGGTAATCGACGAAATTGACTAATGGACGATCCGCGAGAGAGCAGAAAGGAGGAGAAAACCATCTACCCGCGGAGGGATGATCGATGGGATCCATTACCGAGAGACGCGTGCAATCCGCCCACACCCCGAGGAGCCTTACTACTCCTGTCCCTTTTCCTCGATCCTACCCCTGCTACTTCCCCACCCTTCTTCGTTTAACCCGTTCTTTTCCCAGTGTATACCTACTCGCGGCCAGGAGATTTGTCTATTTCTCTTTCTCCGCTGATCCTCTCTTGCAGCACGTTGATGCATTTACTCGCTTACCGGTATAACTGCCACGCCATTATAAGAGCCGGTCTCCCCTCTTCCTCCCCGACGCCCTTTCCTCTTACACCCTCCATTTACACTCATTCCCTTTTTTCTCTGATATCTTCGTGCCCTTCATCCTCCCTCTCTCTCTCTCTCTCACTCTTGATAGTCAATGCATTTCGTGGTCGTATAGATCGCAGAACCTTAAGCAAATATTTTTGATTACACTTTTCAAATCGTTCCATATGATCATCAAATCACCTGGTAATCGTTACACAGTGAATTTGAACTCTTTTTAAATATTTAGTCCTTTCGTACAAAAATATTTTAATTATTTCAAGATAGAAATCGATCTGAACTCAAATCATGTAAGATTTTTAAATTCGAATAGATTTCAGTTTTAAACTTTTACATTTAAAATTTATATTAATTCAACATCGAGGTAATTATTAACCCCTTAACAGGATCTGTCGATAATATTCAACGCAACTTTGGATAACTATGAACCCTCTAAATCTGACGATTTAAATCCTGATCCTCAAAAGGTTAATTAGCAACGTGATCAGCAGAAAACATCGTTAGCATCGACGCGACGACATGGGCACTTGTTTCCAGCGATCAGGCTGGTGTCTAGCATGACCGCGAGTCCTTTGAACTCTCATTGGGATTCCGCGAGCGACGTCGGCCGTCTTCGCGGCGAGTCAACGATTAAATGCACCTCGACGGATCGATACGGAAAGCTCGATCTTCGGAAAAAGCGATCCGAGAGATAGAGGGATGCCGTTTGTATGCTGAATGCGCGGCGAATCCGAAAGCAGACGGTTCCGAGGATCGGCAGGGATGAAAAGATGAAAAGAACCGAGAGATCGAATCCGCGACGGGAGCGCCGGCGACTGGTTTTATCGTTCGACGAAGTGCGACGTGCATGCACGTAGGCGGCGGTATATAAACATGAACTACATGTGAACTACATTCCAGTGGCATGAGTAACCGAGTCTTGCGCACTCTCGCCACTCTTCTCGTCCTTTTCTCGGCGGCGATCCGACCCGCGCGTACAAATCTAATTACCCAGCAACCTACCAACGGGGGACAGAGAACGAGCCTTCCCCGGGAAGGACGAAGAACGGACCGCCTCTCATCCACGTCCATGTTTGTCGTTGGCTTTGCTAGGGCCCGAACGTTCATCAGGCCCACAGACTTAGGGACCGTGCGAGAAAGTCCGATTTTATAAATTTCACGGGAAAATAGTTGTCGAATGATCTTCACAGGTTCCCCACTCCAGATTCACCTTTTGCAAATCGAATACAGTATTTTATCGATACGAGTCCTCACCACGGATCTGCACAGGGTCACTTATACGCCAAGGATACTATTCTTTGAGTTCTGCCGAACGTAAAAAAAGACAACCGAGCTCGAATCATAACTAATCCGAATTTCAAACTTCATTAGTTTTCATTATAGATTTATATATAGTAAGGTCACCTACAAGCTGCCTTCGAGAAGCTCCTAGAAGCTTGTCGATTCGCGTTTATGTTTCTTTTTCCTTCGCGAACTTTCTATACATGCTACAAAATTTATTATTTCGGTGTGAATAGTATTGTGAATCGGTCTTTCGTCGATATTCTATTGAAACAGATGCACGTTGCTCCGCAATTGTAGTTCAGGTTTCAACGGAGCCGGCCTGTCCGGTGTGGTATAGTGCGTGTCGATTGATGCTTTCTCCGTCTCCTCCCCTTTCTGGATTTCTCTGCTCTCCACGCTCGGCGGAAGATGAACGAGAGCGGATAGGAAGAGGCTGCGAGGTGGGAAAACCGCATTCCTCGCGTAGGTCTAATTACCCCCGGGCTCCCGCGGTTCGCGGATGACACGGGAGATGTATTTACTGGTTTGCGTTCCTTAGACAGTAACCGCGATATCAAACATTTATTTCGCACTGTACGGAAAGATTACGAGCAATCAATGCCGTGGATATTCACGACGCGACCACGTTACGTTTTCATTTGCATACAGTTAGGCACAGTTGCAGGCGTTAATGGACACATTTGATTCACACATCGATTCCTAAAATAGTTAAACATATATGTGGAAATAGAGATAGCGCACGGCGGTCTACCGACGCTTGATAGCAGTGACCGTGTGTGTGTATGCGTGTGTATATGCATGTTTGAGCATGCGACGAGCGTGAAGAAATTATAAACGCGAAGATTTAACGAGCGTAGATATTAACGAACATAAAAAATTGACGGACACGAAAAGTTGAAAACGTCGAAGGTCGCGTGATCTTCGTACGCAAAATTACGTCTTTTTCCTAATAAACCTCATTTTTCAGTAAAGTGTCGTGTTTCCGGTCTTTCCCTTATTTCTTCCTGATAGCCCATCCTACATATAGAATAAATTTAACATATAGAATAAACATTTGTATCTCAAATATACTTTATATATTAATTATTTCATGATAAAATGTCAAGTTCGACTTCATTGTAGATACAGACGAGTCAGAAAATAAGCTAACGATTGGTGAATGCAGGCTAATTAATATTTCTATAATCTTTAATAACGATAATATACATCTTTTTTCTCTAAATAACAACAGTTCAATAATTTCATTTCATCATTTTCATTTGTCATCACATCACCAATTGTTAAGTTACTTTTCGACTGGACTGTGGGTAGACCATGAGTGTATGGTCTAAGTTGCGAACACAGGAACGATGGTAGAGCCAATACGCGTCGCGGATGTCGCTTGCATTAAAATGGCACCGCTGGTGAACCGTATTCGACCCACGCGTCACCGCCACCTACCCGCAGCGCGACTGCAGTCGACGAATGCATCACGCGTGTGCACGCGGCGCATTCCACTAGAGTCCCTGATCTCCTGCCCTTGCGGTTTAGCATTCTCGTTAAAGCCACGCTGGAATGTCTACGTTGCGCGGCGTATCCGCGCGCTGCTACGAACACATTGACGGATTTATGAATAATCCGCCGGCAAATTACAGGAGTGGATGATTAGATAGTAATCGATTCGATCCGCGGAACAACCTGTTCTTAATTGCGGAATGATTTCCACTTAACGACGCTCCGATACGGAAAATTTATTATCGTCTCCGAGGCGCTGGGAAAACCGCGCGGCCGCTCTGTGTGTACTGGATTCCATCGGGCCGCATATTTTCGCTGGAAACCTGTCTTCCCACTGAGTCATCCAGCCATTTTGTTCTATAATACGTTATGGTCGGCTGTCGCGCGCAAAGTGGCCCTATGCACACTCATCGATCAGCTGATCGATTGTCCCATCGTTCCAACTATCGCGCGCTCTTACCGTTACGCGACGCGCGGTGCTCGATTTTTCGAAAAACTGGGACGGAAATCGAGATCGCCATTTCGCTTGTTTCATTCAACTTTTCAGCATTTTTTTAAATATTCGTTAATAATCATTTTAACCCTTATCCAGTTATCACGAAACAGTAGGCGTAATGGAAAACATATTAAGAAAGAAAATGAGTTTTTATTTCACTCCGGTTCGTTCCTAGAAAATTTTAATTTCGCATGAAGATCCGCAGTCTATTGCACCAGAGGAAATTCGGAAAAATGAAAACCTCCCTTCTTTTCCTTCGAGAGGGTCCAAAAGTGGAATTTTCGCCCAGCCATAAACAACCCCTTACATCTACGGAATAAGCATGGACTTTGCGCCGAGTTGATTCTTACGGTAAACGATTAATAAAGTAGCTCGAATAAACGCAGCTGTAAACATATCGCGAGAGGTTAAAGTCCCCAATCTATTACGCTTCGCACCGTCATTCATGCTGTAAACGCGTGGCCCATGGCGGACCGGCAATAAAGTCTTGAAACGTAACGCGACAAGGTTCCTGATCGCGACGTTTCAGATAGTTATCGGGATGATTGAATGTCGAGACATTAACGTCTGACTTAATACGATTCGTTACTTAGGTAACAATAGCCCACCGTGGTTTATGTAATTGTCTAGCATCGCGGCCTGGTACGTTCTACACACCTTAATGTGTCGCGCGACTGGTTCGTGACGAGCGAACTGGCGCTAACAGGCACCCACCGTGGAATCCTTAATGTCCCATGGAATTGTTTCCGCGGACAAACAAGTTTTTCCATATGAAATTCGTGATCTGTTTACTTGGTTATTAGTAGCGTTCCTTCTCGAGAATTTCTCGAGAAATTATACAATTGGTTAGTTCTCATTTCTCGAGAAATTACAGTATTGCCTAATAAAAAAATTAAAAGAATTGCTTTCTTTATGTTTGCATGCAACCGTGTAAATTGTAATTTTTGGAAAATCTTTTTTTAGATCATTTAGTAAATCAATGCTTCCAATTGAGGATAAAAAATCAGGTCGTTTGGTACAATTATAAAAAAGTTATTCTTGGCTTAACAATTTGCTGATCTGTACAGGGTGTCCTGGAACTGTTACACTTCCTTAAAAGTGACTTAAAAGTGACTTGAAACCCTTTCGAGGAAGGAAATCACGTTTGGGTTACCCCGTAGAGTTTTCTCGAGGTCCGAGAAGTGAAATGACAAAATACGTAGATCTTCGTAAGATCGACGGCTGGAAATCACGGTTGTTCAGTGTACCGGAAATATTGAGTGAAAGACTGGACTTTTTATAACTAAGTCACATTCACGAAAGCGCTTCCATTCGAAAAGGTACTGCACGACTCGTAATATACGAGGCAGATGGAAATTCTCGTGTAGGGAAACATTCTGCTTCGGTACCAAATACAACATGGACAAGAACCGGAGATAAAACGTGAGCATAAATAATTTTGATGCCCGTTTTTCTGCCGGCATCCAATAAAACTACACCGTGTTTTAGCCTCGTCGACGAGCAAGCGTGTTTGTAAAACGTACGTTCTTTTTTTTTATCTCGTGACATAGAAATCGTAATGTAAGAACGGATAAGACGAAGTGCACGCGTAAAAGAATAATTTATCGCGCCATTGAATATATAATTCCAAAGAAACACTATTGAAATAGGGATAGGACAGTAGGATACGTTAAGCTCGAGTCCATTCTGACAGAAACGGTCCAATAAAACTAGTCTTTTCAGGTTCTACCTTGCCGCAGCGAGGCGCGATGAATTTTCGATTAGTATATTTTATATGAAACTCGTTAAATCGTTATAGTCATACACTGCACCGGATGAGTGGAATAAATCAGCCTCGTAAATTGACTCTTCGAACAAAAAATTCAAGAGCATTGTAAAATGGCGAGCACGTGATCTGCAAAATATTAAAATATTGTTCACGTTATTAAATATGTCGGCATCTAATCAATCACCGAACATTTAAGTATTCCGTGAAGTCAGTGGCGGCGTTATGACTAGTTGGTGCCGCTTTGAAATTTTTTATGAGAAAAACGTAGAATTTGGATCTTGGATCTTGGTTTGTGTTCGGAACCCCTCTTGCTTGGGGCCCCGGGCATTCGCCAAGTTGCTCATAGGGTAATACGCCACTGCATGAAGTATTCTACCGATTTTATATCCATGAAATTTAAAAAATCATGGGGAATGCAGCTCCAAGTACAATGTTATAGATAAATTGGTCGTACCAACAAATATTTTTGTGACACACAAACGATCCTGTTGCCGCCGCGATAAAACTGATTCTTCCCACGTCCCACTTCGCAACAATGTCACGATGAGTTGCAAACAGTATAAAGTTTTTGCCATCCTTATTATCCGATTCGAGGCTAGAGACGAAGTGTCTACAGCACCATAAAAGCAGTACCGACAAAAACTTCAAATTACAGCTGAGCACTCTACAGGAAGCATTTAGTGGCAGGGACTCGTCACGAGGTAATTCATCTTCTCACATCGGAGAACTTATACTTATACAATCACAGAAATTGTAGTGATGCGAAAACGCTCTGCGGTATGCTCGATGTTGCTCGCAAAAATATTTTGAAAACGTTGTCGATTTTATACTCGTGGTTGTTATAATATCTTGATTCGATGAAATAGTGTTACCTTTCTTGCCTGTAGTAATTTTGTTCTGTCTTTCTACAATTTATATTTCTTCCGTGAAACGAACGTAACAACCGACCTTAACTTTGATCACATAACATGATTTACGAATAATATGTACCATGTTCTTCACTGATACTAATCTTTTCCTTTTTCCATCTCTTATTGTTCTTATACAATATAATTCATAATTACACTGTACCTCGTAATTGTATTTCAATCGATACCAGAATCACAATTTAAATTGTAATTCAATTGACCGAATCGACTGAATTTCGAAATAATTAAATACGATACAATTAAATTACCTTGCAATTATAATTCATGAAATAATCCAACGCAACTGTGGTTGTAGAGAACAGGAGCCAAATAAAACTTGCATTCTCCCTTTAACGATTTCAATCAGTTCAGACTGTCGTGTGGGTTTTTTTTTTAAATTCTTGTAAACTGTCCAGCGTGATAATTAAAAGACGTGCTTATCATGCAAATACTTATTGGACAAAACCAGTTTGCAGGACACGTTGTTGGAAACATTGTCACCGACAAGTTGCGAGCAGCAGAGACACGTCCCTTGTCGCGATCGTTATTATCAGATTGAAGGCGAGGAGTGAGGTGCTTGTGTGACGACGATGCCGGCGAATCGAGGCCCGAGAGGATTACAGTTATAAAGTGTACCGCAAATATTAAGTCGGAGACCATAGATATCGGATCTCGCATAGGTCTTGGCAGTCTTTACGGTACCGGCGACAACCATTTTCCGCGTGCTATCGTGTAATGCGTTGTTTGCACGACAATGGCTTCTTATGGAGCCCGGGCTTATGCAGGATCGCGACTATACAAACCTACGCGTTGAACGTGCGCACACGCACTTCCGCGTTCCCGTATCCTTAGCCATGAGCGCGGGTGTCTCTCGCGATTATCGTCGAAATAAATTCCACGGTAACCTATGGAACTTTTTCCTCCTCCTCTCCTGCTTCTTCTTCTACTTGTTTTTTCTTCACTCGCATTAGAATAGAATGCGTGGCGAGAAGAGGGAAAGGCCCGAAGAACGCGTTCTGCATTCTCGAAAACGTGTACGCGAGTTTCATCCCACCCCTGGCTGAGAGCACTCGATCAAAATTGAGAACGTGATCGCTGTACCAATTCCTGCATCTAATTTTCCAGTTCCCGAGCGACTGCGATTTTTACACGGCTTTGCACTCGAAATTCACTGTTTTGCGAGTCGAATACATCCCTGTGCAAATCAAATTCAACCTTTCGCTGGTTTTGCACCCCATTTGTGCGCAGAAAGGTGTGTTTCACTTCCCAAAAAGGGTGAATTTCAATTGTTAAACGTGTAAAAGGTTGAATTTTAATAGCAAAAAGATGAATTCAGAGTGCATAACCTGTATTAATCGTGGCGTCTCGCAGTGGTCCTTTTCTGGCTTCGGAATCTCGACGATCGAAAGAATCAGAATGTTTCTTCCTTTTGTCCCGGACTTTGTCTTCGCGATAAACTTTATAACCATAATCTCCAGATCGTAACTCCGGTTCCATAGTCGTATGCACTTCTTACTTCCTCCAATGAATTTAATAATAGCAGCTTAAAAAATACACGCTCCGGTTTATTCTAACTTTATTACTTTATTTATTATTCTGTTTCCTGAAACGTTCGATTAGTCTTACGTACAAAATCAAGCTCACAGCTACAGAATTGCAATTCGAATTCTAATTTAATTGAACACATAATGGAGTCTATGTACCTTTGGTCAACATTAATAATTTCGCTCTCGGTGCAAGTGCTCCTCACACCATCTGATAAAACCACGCGACAGTAAGCGACATCGATACGAAAGTAACTCCAGTGGAGTGCTGAACTATCGCAGATAAAAGCGAACGAATTACATTCCTTGATCTTTCATTTATTGCTGTTATCTTCGTTATCAGCGACGTAATCTGTCCTCCGCCGTGTCACCACGGAAACAAGCAACACCGTCGTGTTCGTTTTTAATTAAAAACACCGCCGTTACGCCGTACGCCTGTAACGAATCGAATCGCTAATAATAGTTCGTCGCGAGTTTCGAAAATTAACAACGATTCGAGCGTATCGATCTCGCACCGGGGATTAAAGATAGCGCGCGAGCAACGTGCTCGAGTAAATAGGAAAGGATTCCAGCCCCGATAAACGGGCATTCGACAGCAAGAACTCGTCTCCGACGCGACCATCTTGACCGACGAGTTCGATAAAGAAACGTGGCCTGACCCTGAACAATCGTCGAAATCGTCAGTTGCCATTTAACCGTTCTGCTCGAGAAACGTAGAGTGGAACGCGCTCGGAAACGTCCGCTACAAAATGATCACTTAGGTGAGTAACGATCTTCGTTGTTCATTCACGTTCACGAAAAATGTTCATTTCTTGAAACCATGCAATATTTCTTTGAAATACGTGCTCTACAACGCAAATTTGTTACGCCTTTCTGTTTAGATGGAATCTTGATTCGTTTGGTAATCTTCATGCTAAATAAAAATGTTCTGTATTGATTGTGGGAAGCAGGAATAAAATACAAATTAATTTCATCCCTTAGTTACTTTTTTGCGTTAAAAGCAATATTACGATATTCTTCATAAATGCATAAAAATCCGAAGTCTATTTATTGTAGATCATTATTAGCAGATTTTTATACAAAATAAACATTTTTTACCTAAATTGCAAGAAATTGGAGTGAAATAAAAATTCATTTTCTTTTTAGTAATCGATGTTTAAGCATTCTAATTAATCTTTTCTCGTCTACGATATTTTTCGTTTATGGCAGCAGGTTCGTATATCGTATTCTTATTAATTCGTTCTTTGTAGATTGACCTCGAAGATCAAATATGTATTTTTCAGCAGTGCCGTAGACGGCGGAGGTTACATTCGAGATCATCGCGTGAATAATACAAAGAAGCTGGATGTGTTCGGACAGCGATGATATAGCCAGCGTGTATTTAATTGGTAGATCAGATAATCGAAACAAGCTGTGCTGGAGTGTTCAGTCGTGGACCAACGTTCGTCGAATTCGTCTGCAAACCAGAGCGAGTAATGGCTATTCTAGGGGTGGCCGATTACGTTGTGATCGCGGTCACGTTGCTGATCAGCTCGGGAATCGGCGTGTATTACTGGCTGACCGGTGGGAAACAGAAATCAACCGACGTAAGTAGCCATTAATGATTTTCTATTAGGGCTGTAACTACTTTGAAGTCTTCGAAGGAATAAAGGGAACTTCGAAATTTAAAAACTTACAGCTTTATTTTCCATAATTGATAAGGGTGACCGTATTTCGGTGAAAATCAAATTTTAGAAATTGATTCGTCTAATATATAAAATACATACACTTTTCTCGCTTCTTGTTCACTTTAAAGAGTGTCTTTAAAGAATGTCTTATAACAATCATAATGATGGTTTAGGAATATTATTTAGCGGACAGATCGATGAATGTCGCGCCAGTCGCGATAGGGTTAACGGTGTCGTACTTGTCCGCGGTCAGCGTGTTGGGGGTGACATCAGAAAATTACGTTTATGGCACCCAGTATGCAGTGATCAATCTTGCTTATGGGTTGGCGACGCCATTCGTAGCTTATTTCTACGTGCCGGTGTTCTTCAAGCTCGGGAGGACTAGCAGTTTCGAGGTGAGTACCCAGTCCCTCTTTCTTCTTCTACAAAAACAGTTGTAAATATGTCTCTTCTATCGATCGTATTATTCTTAATAATAAAGACCCGAAACGTTTGGGAGGCTTGCAAAATAGCTACATTCGTTTTTGTGCCGATAAAATGACCATCTCAAAATATGGTCTGCATACATCATTAGATATTTTTAGAGACTACTTTCCTCTAGTTCCTTCAGCGTGGAGAATAGTCCTACGAGAATTTTAGTGGATGTATCGACGACAATGGGAAGACTATTCACAGAGCAAGATGTTGTTATTTGCAGTACTTGGAAAAACGGTTCGGAACCGCCGCGAGGACAGCGGCCAGCTTCGCCTTCCTGATGCAACTGTTTCTGTACAGCGGGGTGGTACTGTACGCACCAGCGTTGGCTCTCGAGGCTACCACAGGTATCTCAACGACCGTGAGCGTAATCGGCATCGGATTGGTTTGCACGTTTTATTCAACGATCGGCGGTATCAAGGCAGTCCTCGTTACGGACGTATTTCAGAGCTTGCTGATGTTGGTGTCCATTATCATGGTGATCATTACGGCGGCCGTAAACGTCGGGGGCCTCGATCAAATCTGGGAGATCGCGCGGGAAGGATCGCGGATAGAATTTGACAAGTGAGTGTCTATCTTGTCGGTTCTCAAGGCTTTTGTGCATTCTCATAAAACCTGTTTCTGGCGCGTGGCGCCAATATTCTTCAACCTAGCGGCAGCGCGGCTAAAATTCCAATTAAAATACTAATCCGAACCAAACTTTTCGAACATATTTATAACATTTTTCTAATTAAAACGAATCCAAACGCGGTACCATTCGAAGCAAGTCTGCTTGTTTAAGTGACGATTCGATAGAACCTCTAATCAGTTGGACAACGGGCATCGATAAAATCATTAGCAAAATGAACAACCGCGTCGTCTATCATCGTATTGATTTGCTCGCCGCTTTTACAACCGTAATTCGCTGTAAACAGCACGCCGCGATTGTTAGCGGGAGGCGTGATGCGGTTAGCACACTTTCGAATAATCCATCGACCGTGTAACATTCATTTTACAAGGAATTCAAGCCGTATCGACACTGACAATGGCATGTACATTCATTCAGCATTTCAATGGACCCAACGGTACGACACACCTGGTGGAGCTTGACGTTTGGCGGTTTCTTCACCTACCTCTCCTTGTACGGCTCCAATCAAGTTCAAGTTCAGAGAATGTTAACCATCGGGTGAGTACCCGCCGTTGACTTTCTACCCGCTGTACGCACGCCTGTGTATGCGTGTACGCGTATCCCGCGAGATATCGAGAATCATCGGCATCCACCGGTATTCCATAATTAACTGACGTCAATCGACGCACTATGGTCTGGAAACATGCTTTCTGCCGTCAACAGTATTTTAGAGTTACTTCAAAGTTGTGTGCGCGCTCCCTCTCTCTCTCTCTAAGTCGTTGAATTCTTTTCCACACCAGCCAATAATATTACGAAGTCAGAAGTATAATTAACATTTTAAAAATTGCGGTGTACTCCGGTAGTTATATTATATTATATAATATTATATAAATACCGGGGATCACCGCGATTTTTAAAATGTTAATATATATTTTTGACTTCGTAATATTATTAGCTGGTGTGGAAAAGAATTCCTTCACTTAGAGAGATATTTATATTATACTATATAATATTATATAATACATTATATATTATATAATCTAATATAAATACCGGGGACCACCGCGATTTTAAATATATATATTATTATACATGTATTATATTACATATTATATGATATATTATATATATAAATAAAATAATTGGACATTATTTAAGTGCTCGAGAGTAGACTCTTCAGGCGCTTCATTATCTTCATCAGTAAGTGGATGTAGATGACTGCGATTGTAAAAATGGAAGACGCTCTTCTTTCAACGCTTTGTCCACTCGCCACTAAAAATCGCTATACCATTTAGAATACACAAACTTGAACAGCCGATCTTCTCGCATAGAGCAAAAGCTCGAACATCGCTTTCGACTAGGCACAAGTTGGGACAACTATGTGCTCTGAAAAGTTGTTCGCATCGAACGTACGTAAAAACATTCTAGCTCGTAAAACATTATGAAACGGGTTAGTTAAAATGCTGCACCTAATCCACAAATTACTGTCATCACAGTCCACATAAACAATTCAATAAAATAGAACAGGTTTGTCGTCTACCCTATGATTAAGTTCGCGTAAAAGGTTTATCGCTTTTATAAAATATCATCGGGACGAAATAATGTTTTTAAAAGTATACCTAGCGAGCATAAAAACGTGTTTGATGTAGAAATTTGTTCAAGAGCGAAGCCGAAGACTGGACGTATCCGATTTTTCAAATTGAACATTTTACATGTGAAAAGGGAACGTAACGCGAGCAGTAGGCTCGATCATGTTCCGAGCACAAAGCGAAAGGAATTCGGCCATTACGTTTGCGCGAGACCAATGAAGCTAAATGTTGAATTGCGCAAAAGTGTGCGTAATTGTAGAATAAAAGGAACGAAAGGCGAATTTACGAGCGAGCCGAGTCACAGAGGAGACGATTACAGGTTCATAACCATCACGTTTATACCATAACCACTTCTTTAAATATTCCACCGTTGAAGGGCGATTACATTGCTGAAGAAATCGGAGGAGTGGATATAATCCGGCTGGGTCTCCCGGCTGATATCGAGAGGTATCTCATAACGAGAGGATGCTAAAAGTCGCATCGCGAGGCGGATAGTCGGCAGCTTATCGAACGATCGCTACTGTCGGAATGCACGCGAGATGCGTGATCCTGATAAAGCTCGGAGGAAAATTCCTTCGTCCCTCTGTCGTCACGCTACTAGGAAGAGAATCGCGATGATGCGTCCTAGAAAGAACGCAACGTTGAACTTGATACGCAATACAACGCTCCGAGGGGATTACGGCGCGACGAGCTGTGATTGCCCGTGGGCATTAATTCGAAACGCGGACGCTGATCCGCGTGGCCTATTATCGTCCGAGAGATTGAAATCACGGTGGCATCCGCGGTTCAATTGACAGACACGAGCCAGTATGCTCGTTACAAAAATAATCAACGGTCCAGAATGTCCGTGGAACGATTCGCAAGCTAACTTCGAGGACGTTCCTGGCGAATCGCTTCGCGAAAACGGAATTGCTCGACACTGTAGATTACAGTGGGTTATAACCTTTTTATAATTGTAACAAACGACTTGATCTTTTTGTCATCGATTACAAGCATTGGGTTACTAAATGATCGGGAAAAAAGATTTTCAAAAAATGACGATTTACAAGGTTTTATGTAAAAATTTAAAAACCATTTCGTTTCTAAACCCTAGAAGGAACTAGAGGAAAGTAGTCTCTCAAAATATTGTGTATATATAATATTAGATATGCTGATATCTAATCAATTAAATTGGTATGTAAACATTTACAGTGGATGTACAAAGTGTTCGTACACCTTTTAATATAGAATAACTTTTTTGTAATCGTATCAAACAATCTGATACCATTGTATATCTCGGACAAAGTGCAAGATATTTTCGAGATATTAACACATTGTTGACCGGTTACGAGTTAACACTCGTTGCACGTGCATTATCAATTGCAACTCATGAAACCCAAGGCAAAACAAAATATTTCAATATTATTATTACTATACAGTTCATCATACAAGAAACATTTAAAAAGTTATAGAAAAGATGTGTTGAAAGTTTCGTCTTAATTCATTATGCATAAATCAAGTTTATTGAAGTTTATTTCGATTGTTTTACATCGACGTTCAATTACATTCTGGTAATTATAATTCGTGAATCACTTCGCGATGGGCACTAAGTTTTTGGATATATTTTTTCAGCAACGTCCGCGGCGCTCAGGCAGCTCTATGGTGGAGCTGGCCACTGACTTCCGTGATGTCTTTGGGCCTCTGTTTCTCCGGCTTGGCGATCTACACGAGATACCGCGGCTGTGACCCCTTGACGATCGAAAGGATCAATTCGAACGATCAATTAATGCCTCTTTACGTAATGGACATGCTCTCTGAATATCCGGGCATACCTGGCCTTTTTATAGCTGGGATTTTCAGCGCTGGTTTGAGCACTATCTCCGCCACGGTGAATTCCTTGGCCGCCGTTATACTCGAAGATTTTATCAAACCCCTATACCGTAGAAGGTAAGAGTCGTAAAATCGCGGAATGAACTGAACTTATGATCAGCTCGACAATTACCGAGGGCTGAATACCGGGGAAGAGGGTTGGAGGCATAGGAAATTAAATGTTTAATGCCGGTGGAAAGGAGCGCCATGCGCAGACGACTCTGCGTTACAGTCGAATTGATAAATACGAATTAGATACGACGTACAGGCTGATCCATAATACTCTACTACTTATCAAGGTCTTATCAAGGTCAACTTTAATGTTTTAAATAGAGTCGTATATTTACTATGCGGAAACAAAACGTTTCTTCCGACCCCAATCAATTTTATTCCATGTAGAGTAAAGCTACTCGTTCCCAGAATTTAATAATTTTTGAACTACCTTGACTAACGCTATGTCAATTTTGAGAGACACTTTAATCCAAGCACCGCTAAGAAAACATTTCCTAAAATCGTCAGATTAATTACGCAATGATCAAGATATTATTCGTGTTCCCATTTCAGACACGTATCTATCGTAGTTGAATTTCACTGTCGATCTTCACGATCAAAACACACGCTTCTTCTACGAAACACAAATCTTATCGAACAGCGATCCACCGATCTTCTCGATCCGAAGACAAACATTAGTCCGAGCCAATGAACCGTTATATAAAGTCGTTCTCGTTAGTGGATCGCCTAAAAGATACACAGCTCTAATTAAGATCGATGAAGATTGCGGACCCGTTGAACTTTGAAAGCTAAGAAAATCTTTTATGAGCAATTACGTTGGCACGGCATTCGCTACACCGCGTGCGATTAAAATGTGTTCAGTGGCAAGGAGATCACCGCGACCGTATCGATCATCGTCAGCAAGTTTCTGGCCGTCATAGTCGGTCTGACCTGCATAGCGCTGGCGTTTATGGCACGTTACCTTGGCGGACTGCTTCAAGCTGCTCTGACGATCTTCGGCGTAGTTGGCGGGCCAGTATTCGGTCTCTTCACGCTTGGTATGTTCACGGAGTTGGCCAATCAAAAGGGAGCCGTGATCGGCCTATTCACCAGTCTGATTTTCTCACTGTGGATGGGATTCGGCCAACCGAAACCACCGATTCCAAAACTGGACGTGTCCACGACTGCGTGCAATGCTACTGGATCTTACGATTACTCGGAATTAACCAATTCATACTTCGATCGATCGTAAGGACACTCGCGGTTTTATCGGACACTTTTATCATCCGTAGGCTCCGGATCTTTATGCGCTTGTCTCCAGAATGGTACTCTATCTCGTTTCTATCAAAAGTTCTTTGATTTTGACACAGATTTCATCGGTTTGTCCAATCCCAGATAGCACGGACGTCCATTGAACGTCCGGGTGCTATCTGGGATAGTGCGTCACGGCGCGGCGTTGGCCAGCAGTAGAGTGAGTGGACACTGGACAGGGATCGCGCCCTCGATTCCGGACTAACAACGAGCGTTTACTGTATATTCAAGTACAATATATTCTGGTTATGTTATGCAACTTTGAAAAGTGTCCACTTAATGTTGTCCCTGTCTGTATATGTAATTCCCCACTGAATACGATTATTCAAGGCAGAAGAAATTTCTTGGAATTAATGTAGACAGGTTTTATTTTGCATAAAGGTCGGCGCCTACTGAGAGCATTAGTGTACCAGACAATTAGTATAAAGATTCTTCTGAAGTCTTAGTAAAGGATCTAGTTTTGTTGCAGGGTGACCAACGATGATTCATACTTCTATCTCTACCGAATCTCGTACATGTGGTACTGCCCGCTGGGATCTGTGATCAGTTTCGTGGTAGGACTGATTTCCAGTTGGATCCTGAACTTGATCTGCAAGGATCAATCGAAAGAACTGGATCCCGATCTATTCAATCCTATCAAGGCACGGATGGTGCGTAAACGACGACTGAAGAACGGGAACGAATTTCGCAGCAACATTGCGCTGGACAGCGTCTCTAAACACGTTGAAACACACGATAAAATATAGTATCGCAAAACGCATCGTCGCACAAAGTCTCTGCGTTATTTACAGAGCCAGACACAATAATCCATTTTGTTTCTACTTATTGGTTTCAAAGCCGAGACTCGCGCAGTGGAAACAGGAAGCAACAGCCAGACAACTTAATCGATACTAAAAGAAAAGTAATTAAGTATTTCCGATTGCAATTTTAAATGTAACGAGTGTTGCTGGTGCGTCATTGGGAAAGAGGAATTACCAAGTTATTTGAAAGATAGCAACGAGTTGTTGCTACTAATGGAAATTACATCATTGAATAATATTAAACGTATTATAACGAAGTCTCTCTTTCTTTAAATAAAGGGACACATTTTTAACAACCGTAACGTATTAATTCTTGGAGGAAGGCGACTTATCTCTTTCTCTATTTCATAACGACGCTATGACCAACTTGAATCTACCACCAATTCCATAGAACGGGTATACCGGCAGACCCGTAACACTAGTATACCGGTAGACCCGTAACAATATATTTATATAAATCGATTCAAACGTTTTCTTTAATATGCAATAGAATTTTCCCTCCAACCTAATAATTGTATCGTTACAGAACAGAGATCATCCCTTTCCCAGAGAACCCTCCCTGCGATAAGCTAGTTTCTTGTAATTACCGGACACCCTGTAGATCCGTTCGCCAGAGCACGGAGGATTCTCGATTGGCCTTCACCTAAAAAGAAGCCGTAGTGGCCCCCGAGCCTCGCTGCCCAAGAGAGACACGTGTCGAAAAAGAGAGGAGAGGATCGCTCGGTGAAAAATCGTAATCGAAGCAATCCGGCTCGATTCCCCGAAATCACGGTCGATATTGCTCGTACTCGGACGAACCGGGTTTCTTTCGGAATTCCTACGGATGGGGGCCACGAACAAGAAAGAAGGAGAAAGAAAAGGAAGAGGGGAGAGAAGAAGAAGGAGGAGGAGGCGGTGGCGGAACGTTCTTCTCTCCTCCCTGGAACGGGCAGACGTAAACACCGCGGGACCACGGGTGTGCTGAACGTTTACCGAAACGTTCGCAAATCACGATGGAATGCCGTCAGACTGGTGTTCCCGTGCGCGCCATACGGTGACATACAGAACGAAGCAACGACCCGTGCACTGTGCAGCGCTTACGTAAGGAAATAACGCTGCGGAGACACCGCCGGGCCACCTCGGTCCGACTCGGGCCAACTACGTTTCGACTGCCCGTTGCATCGTACTCCGAACAATTTAAGGGGGTGCTGAGTGAGGGCTCGTTCTAAAGAGGAAGGTTAAGAGGGTAGAGTACCCACGTGACATTACTAGAATCTAACTAGATTTTGGGCCAAAACAGGGATTCACGGGAATACACCTCACGTCATCATACAATTATATTTTGAGCTGAGTGAGGGCTTATTCTAAAGAGGAAGGTTGCATGCAATGCGGTCTTCTCATGTTTTTGTTAGATGATGTTTATATGCAGTAATATGAGTGTCCAAAGTAGGGGAAACAAATGAAGAACAATTCCGGAGATTCCAACGTATTTTTCGTTCGCAAAAAGATTTTTCTTGCTAAAATATCAAGACCACACTGCGTGTAACCTTCCTCTTTCGAATGAACCCTCACTCGGTCAAAATATAATCGTATGAGGACGTGACAGTAGGAGTAATTGTAATAATCGCTTACTACCAGTTTTTGTAACTTCCGTTACACTTAACAGCGTTCCGTAGCTTTCGCAGAGAAAGACTAGATCCATATCGAACACTTCTCTGCAACGCTTTTCAATAGATTATGGCAAGTATATTAACGCGTCGTTGTAGCCGCTGAAAAATTAAACACGTGCTACCGTATCGCAGCTTCGCTAGTTCCCTTTTCGTTGTAATCATTAATCTACCGTTCCGTACTTCGCTTCGCTAAATGACCAAGTTCATTAATCATCGACGAAGCAATCGAACATTCGAGCAGCCCATACTTTGGTAACTCGTAGGTAGAGCTGAATTGAACGTTCTCTTTCTACGATACTCCGAAAACAGATCTCGAACGTTTGTATCAACGTTCTACCCCCACTTTGGCTGTTCTAATCCCTACTCCGACCACGCGAACAACGCGCGACTTTCGTTGAACTTTTCCAAACGAAGCTCGGCATACTCCGGTGGCAACGTTGAGCAACGGAATGTCTCCTCTCGTCCGTAATTGCGTTACGCAATTCACGCGTTCCATGCACTTTGGTTGTTCCTCGCTATTTAGCAAACAACGAGGAGTGCAGGCGGTTACGGAACCCGCCGAGAATACGGAGAATGAACTCGCCGCACAGTGGCGAGTTCGACGGACATCGTGGCCAAAAGTAAAACAT
Source organism: Lasioglossum villosulum (assembly GCA_963971365.1). NCBI lineage: Eukaryota > Metazoa > Arthropoda > Insecta > Hymenoptera > Halictidae > Lasioglossum > Lasioglossum villosulum. The sequence goes on along the minus strand of OZ020497.1, from coordinate 3,016,752 downwards.
TTTTTCTGTAGTTTAAAAATTTGTGTAACAGTACTTTATTTATAAAGTTCCAGAACACTTTTTTTGTTAAAACCAATATGCGACTTCGAAGCATTCCATAATGTTTTTTTTTTAATACAACCCCTTTAAGCTTTAAAATTTCAAACTTTGGTAATTGTTCCTTTGAATGTTTGTTATGATGGACCTATGTACCAAATTTCAAACTTGTAGTTCAATGGGAAGTTCCCAAAAGGTTTTGTCAGTGATAAATTTAGCGATTTTTGCGGTCCTATATCTCGGAACCTACTAATGTTGGAATATTAATGTTTTGTCAATATTAAGACATACTAGCATTTAACAAGTGTACGAAATTACATCTCTCCAGCTGCCTCCAGTGCCGAATTATAAGTTTCTACAAAACGACTAAGTCGTCTAAAAGGAGGTAGTGCGAGAATTTGGCTGGTGCACTACCATGCACATAGATAATAAAATAAGGCGATACGTAAACGTTTTTAACCCTATTGTCTTCCTCGGGTCTGTATGAAAATGATCGAAAATACTGTGCTTTGATTACGGGATTCGACAGCATTCCGTGGCGAGTGCGTGACGTAACATTTTCTTATTCCATCGCGAGCAGTTTTATTAGCGGAGTACGCGTACCGTGGTCGACTAATCCGTAAACATTGCGCGCGAGACAGAAATGATCTGAAATTTAAATAAACGGCATAACGGCGCGGTTACCACGGCGAACGCTCGTGTAATTTCTGTACGAATTCCAGGTAGCGTTTCCCGGCTACCGTTGTTCCGATTTTAATCTATTCCGGAGTAGTCTATTACCGGCGAAGCTCGCTCGAATCGACCGGGAAAAAACTGACGGAAAAATGGACCGAATTGTTTACGAGCTCAATTAGCGGAAATTTCGAAGTTTACGGTGGAAAATACCAGTTGTTCTCTGATCCAGTCGCACACCATAAACCGCAACCCCGGTGGATGATGGGCCGGCATCGAGAACTTCATGAACCGGTAGTAACAACGTTCCAGCATAATTCACTCGAGACGCACGTTACTCTTGACGCTACAGAAAATCAATTTTTCACGGTCTTAAATGTATTTTGTTGGAATATCCTTAGATTCATCAAAATCGGCTGGTGTAACCTGAAGACATCTTTAAGGGTAAGAGTACGTTTTCGATTTTTCCATAAGGATGATGGTAAACCATGGTTTAACCCTTTGCACTCCGAATTGTTTTTAAATTTTCTTGCCAACAACTCTTTAGGAATTTACTTCAAGGGAAAGTGCCCTGACTACTACTCATTTTAATCAATCTCGTTCGACTCGACGAGGATGTCAGAGAAAGAACCTCGAAAATTCTGACAATTAGTTGCCCGAAGTAGTACGTATCTCTGGTAATTTTCTTTCCAGCGGAATTTCCAGAAATAATGGAAAGAGCATAGGAAGAGAAATAAGCCTGCCGAGCAGCGTGTAGCAACGAGAAACAATGGCTGCGATATTTTTTCCAGGGAACAGTGCGGGCCGGGAACCGTGTATCACCGCGGATGTGACTTCTTGCCTACTGTTCCCTGTAATTAAATGAAATAATCGAGTCGTAGCGTTGCATCGCGCCGACCCGCAACTCTCATTATAATGCCGCGCATTCCACGGACGGAACGAGTCTCCTTCTCCCTACGGCGAGCACTACATTTACATGGAATACGGAATGCGCGAATGACGGATAGCGCGCGCGAATTCGCAGCGAACGCTACCATCGTCTTCGTTACGTCCCAATTTAATTAAATCAATTCATTCCACGCGTTCTTCTTGCGAACAACTTCTCCAACTTACAGTCGAGACGGTTCTCAAAGCCATCTGGGTCTTTGACCTTCGGCGAGCACCTCCGACGAGATGTGCCAACCACGATGAATGAAACATATCTGGCACGCGTGTTATCAACACACCGCGGATCTGTATGCAGAATTTAATGTAGTAATTTTAGTAATTTTCGCGTTATCTCTCCGAATGCAGTATCGATGGATTGTTCGTGTTTTTCTGATTGAAACGAGTCCAAACACGACGTAAATCGGACTAGCTTTATACGTTGACGTAAATAACGTAATCGAAAAGGCGCGCATGATTGCATTGTCCGACGTGCATGAAATCAGACCGATTCGTGTCGTGTTTGGGCTTATTTTAATCGGGAAAATCTCAGCAATCGGTTAAAAATAATGTATCAGGACTATTCAATTCTTCTAACGTTTTTGCTGTCTTAAGACGCAATAAAATCCGCTGTCTCCGTGACGTAGTATGTACCCAAACATTTAGAAACCGTTTTTTCGGCTTTTCGGCCCAACACCCCACTGTAAAATGTTGTGCTGTAAAATGTTGGTCGTGTTGTCCATATCAGGGACCGTTGACCGAGCGGCGTGTTCCACGGAAATGCCCCATGGGTATGGGGTAAGCGTGGGAGATAGCCACCGGGTGGTTTTTTCGACCTCGCGATACTAAGGTACATAGTTCCTGCGGCGAGCGGCCTCCGTTCCGTTTCCTCATGCCGCGCATACGTGCCTAACGAGCAACGCCGGTGTAATGCGCATAACGCCATTATAATAAACTTCGTACTCGCTCATTCACGGGCGTTCGCGATCACGATGGGCTGCCGAGAGCGAAACAGTATTGGTGTACGCACATACATACATGTGCATCGGACAACCGATCCGATCCGTTCCGTTTTGCACGGTGAACGCAGTGAACCGAGAGACGCATGCCATTCCTCGCCAATTTACGCCGATCAGCCATTTTTCGTTCCCCAGCAGATGACTTCGGACATAGCTACGCTCTTTTCTAACGCAGGAATCCGCACCGACGCGATTTATCTACCGACCGTTTACATTCTTCCGTTGCTCGGCTTCGTGAAAGTTCGTTTTGCTTACCGACCATTTCGACATCTGTAACTACGATTCTTTTATTCGGGCAGCTTATTTTATTACCGGCGGAAAGGTTGATATCACTTCATTGAAGTATTTTAAAATGGTTCTTGCATAGGAAAGTTTGATATTGTCAAACTTAGTCTATCAGATTTAACAGGTATTGTTTCACATTGAAATATTTTAAAATAGTACACTATTTAATAGGGAAGTTTAGAACGCCTGTTTTGTGGAAAAAATATCTTAAAACCCATGAGTAGTATGAGAACATCTGTGAAGTTAGAACTTTTGAGAAGTTCTGTTAGTAATTGATTAGATACCAACATATTTAATAATGTAAACAATATCGTGTTCTTCCAAGTTCTTAAAAAAATAAGAGATAGAGTGCAGCTACGTTATAAAATAGTCTATAACGAAGGAATTCAGGAGCCACGTTTATGAGAATGCATCAAATTAATTAAACAACCGACCTAGATACCATCGAACAGCGAACGTACACAAGTTAACGACTTCTCGCTGTCTTCGTACGATTATCAAGCACTTAATAGCCACGGTTGTTACGCGGATATTATCCTAACAACGGGGTAGGAAAGTAAATCGTACGAACGTAATTGCAACACAAAGTGCGTTGTTACACGAGGCATTCATGAATATGTATGTGGATGTGTGGAACAATGCTTGTGGTTATCGTTCGACTCACGATTCGATCAATGATAATGACCGTAAAAGGAGAGTAGAGTTCATCTCGCTAGGTGATGAAAAAATAATTATTTTCAAACCAACCTGGGAAAGATTTGAAACACAAGCGTTTCCGGAAGTTGTGCGGAATGTTATACTACACAGCTAATTATATTGTTGTTATAAAAAACTGTACTTTTCCCAGCCCCAGTTTATTAACGCTGTTTTCAATGTAACACTAAATCAAAGATTGCTTTTGTTAGGATTCTATGAGAGATTTTTTAGTCGTTAAAGGATAATCGTGGGAGAATCGTTCTTCCAGTAAGATACTAACGAGACCACTTGACGATAAACTGATTCAAGGCTTTTCCTACGCATCGGTGTTTTATGGAATTATGAATTACAGTGAGTCAAAGAATGATTCGCTCACTCTTAAAAAGGCGATGACTTTTTAAATATCGTAAATTTTCAATATACATTAATTAATCTCTCAATGAAATTAAATTTCATATATAAAATTTATAAAGACCCACATAAAAAAGTTGATAATGCAACCTTTAGTATTTTTCTACAATTCCGATCAATTGCAATTTTTGACAAAATTTTTTTTCACATCCTGCAGCAAATTAATTGCTCGAGCTTCTAAGAAAAGGTCAAATCGTATAGTACGATATTTAAAAAGTTATCGCCTTTTTAAGAGTAAGCGAATCATTTTTGACTCACTGTAAATAAATACAGGCTACCGCTAAAATGTTGAATTTCCTCGAAGTTGGTTTTCTTCGAGATGAAACTTTTCCGCGATATGGAAACGAAGGAATAAAATAGTCGGCTAGGAGAAACCGAGCGTTTAACATCGTGCTGACTCGACGCCAGCGTATCTCCGCTGTTATTATTACGGATACCATCGATCAATCGGTATGGAACGATCACGCGAGGCAAGAAACATCTTCGTCGACAATTTTCCCTCGGCGGACGAGCATGATGCGCCGTGCTCGCCGATCTGAATCCGTGCGAGCGGATGTGATTCATCCGTTTCAATGATTCCACGTGGACGATACAACATTCTCGATAAGGCTAAAACCCGTTCATTTGGAAATAAACGCGCTTCATTCTTAGAGGGGCTGCCCTGACGTAATTCCACGATTACGCACACGCTACAAGCTGGTCCCGAGAGGACAGGTGTTCCGTTCGTTTAATAAAGACAAATCGCCGAGCGTTATGGCTGCACGCTTTTCTTGAGAATTATTTAATCCCTGAAGAATTTCTGCGAGAACATGTACAGGGTGAGTCTTCTAACATGTTTAAGCCCATATGAAAAAGTTGCTAAATAAAACATTTAGTAGTTTCATTTCTCAGATCTAAGGGAATCAATTATTCTACCTTCCCAGAAAAGTTCAAATCGTATGGACCGATATTTAAAAAGTTATAGTCTTTTTGATAGGCCTTTTTACGATGTTTTTTATTACATGTTTGTAAGTTTCATTACTAGACGGAGGATTTTGTCGTCGTGTTACGAGACTCATCCTGTACAGCCAATAGTAAAGACGTCGTTCGCCGTAAAGAGAGCAAAACGGACGATTGTTTATGTAAATGTGCACGGCGTCCGGATATCTGTAAGCGATGGCATGCGTGAGAATTATGATATCCAGGATGAATGGTAGTCGATCCAAGTCCCAACGCTATCGAATCTACGGAGCAGGACTTACCTAGATTCTCCCGTTCTCCGAATCCTCCGCCTCCGGCTTCGCACAGGTGCACCTGCAACAGAAATAAACAATCGTTAGATTACAGCCATTCCACTGGGACTCGGGAGTCCGGTTGTGTAGGGTGAAGTAACCTAATAAAAGACCTCTCCTAATATGAGACCGATACAGAACTCTCGAATGCATTGAACAAAGAATATTAATGTTAACGGCGCAATGGTTCGATCAAATTTTTTGTTTTTTATTGTAGAAAATCTCATACGAGATTTATTACAACATAATTATAATACAGAATACAATACATACAGTACAGAACATTAAAATTACAAAACTGAATAGGATACTGAAGATACATAAATATTACAATAAAGACATAAGAATGGTAGAACGACATGCGAAAATATCCAAATCACTTGACTCCATGTATATCGAGAATATTATGGTATTGTTGTAATAACATTCAGATTTAATTAAAAATTTTCTCGAATATATTATGTCGTAACTAAACATTTGTTATAAATATATTTATCCATTTGACGGATTTATGAAGATAATAAATTCTGAAGAACAAAAGCAGGTTTTATTTCTTGATGAAAAACTTTATTGCGCTCGTAGAAACGTATAGTTTATGGCTGCATTTATGAACTTATTCGAGCTATTAAAAAGCTGTTATATTAAGTTACACATTAAAAAAGTATCTCCAGTCTAGTGGAAATTATGGAGCAATTTGCAAAAGGATGAATTATGTGTACAGAAATTAATGAAGTAAACTATTTCGAAAAAAGTTCAATCAACTTGTATGCTCGCTTGTGAGATGAAGTTCTATTTCGTATTACTCGTCCGATCATTGCTTGCTGATTCTACTTCTTGCGAAGCTTACCCCGAGTCAGACTCGACGTGAAGATTTTAAACGAAATCTAACAAACACGAATATTATGCCTTTTTCTTTTTAGATGAAATCGAATTTAATTTATGTGTAGTGTACAATCCATGTAAGAATATCAATTTTCTATTCTCTTCTTTTGACATTTTTCGGGAAGAAGATGTCTCTATCATTCGACCGCCATACCGTCAACGCAACACTGGCATTCGGCATGTATTGTAATTAAGTGCGTTGCGAGGGGGTCTCCCCGGCGTGACAAGTTAAAATAATTTATCGACTGAGAACGTAACTCGTTCGTTCTTTCATTGACGCCGCGTAAAACAGTCGGGAGACACGTATTACTTAATTCGACTGGTAATTATACGATTTAAAATTCCACGGGGACCGAGTATTCGCCAAGAGAAATGATAAACGCTCAGAAATTCGTGTTTCGGATTACGTCACGCGACCGATCGACGGAAAAAACGAGGAAGTCTCGAGATTCGCCGCAGGATATCGTCGTATTCGAAGAGATTACGCAATCGTCGAGATTTCAGTTTTCGCGGGTCTTGATTTTTCCGAACGGTGGCCTTTCAATCCGCTTTTCCTTCCATCTCTTCGAAATTGTTACGTGACCTAACGTCTGAGGCTGTATAGATATTCTAATAATTCATTTATACGAATTAGCAGCTTAATTCAATTTTAAAAAATAATTTCTGCTATTATTTACAAGTTCAATTTCCATCTGAAACCTTAAAATTTAGTTCCCCGAGCGTGAACAAAGGTGTCAACTACACCAGTAAATATCTATTTTGCATTAAAGTTGTCATTACATTCAACAAAAATTTATTTACCAACTTACTCTCTTGAATAAAAACATGTACAATAGGTATGTTTTTTATATCGATCGTATTTGTTGTTAATAACATTCTTTCATTAATACTGATTAAACAAAAAGCAATTTTACAAAAAATTCAACTTCAGTTATTTTCAATATATGCTAATAGCATAAATATATTTCCATTACAGAAGAAATAATTACAATGATTCCTTTATTGCCAGGACCGCCTGCATGATAATAACAAAGTTGCCTTAATAATGTCGCCAATTATATCTCCGTAATTGTGGAAGATTAAAAGAAGATAGGCAAACGTGCGAGAATCGAGGTCACGTAGCAATTTCCGTAGCATAGATCTGGCGAATTCGTTTGAAAATCCCAGAGTTTTGTCTAATTCGAAATTAATAACGAAGATCGTGGGGGAACAGGCGGAGGAAGCGGGATGAAAGAAGCTGTGGACGGTCGAAGACGTCGAATGGACGAAGGTAGAGGCGTGTACGGCGTATTATTCGTAGCTGTCCAGTTAGGCAGAGGAGTCCCCTGATGGGATTATAATGTGAATATAATGGCGAGCTTCCGCGCTACGCAACCCTTTCATCCCCCACTCCCGTTGCGGCGGCTTAACCTTCCTTCGAAAACCCTTGCTCACCGGCTGAGAGCTTAATCGACTATCCCGACGATTTTCTGGAGCTTAAACCCCGTGGCTGCTGGCAGACGTAAAAAAAAGGAGAGAACGAAAATTGTGATGAGTTTTAGAGATACGTACGACGCGTCCAGCTCCTGCCGTTCAACGGACGCTAATGCTACGATTATAAAACGATCAGAAAAATTCCAGACCGACGCTTTTGAAAACGTCGACGACAGCGCCACGGGATATTAAACTAGAATTACGGTAACGTCTCGATACATGGCACTCGGCCCTATTAGTCAACCTGTCCCTATCAAGAACTGGCCACATGGAGCTTTATATGTAGACTTCGGAAAATTGAGAAGATGAAATTGAAGATTGTTGGAAATTTTTTAAATTGAATTACTATTAAACTCGTTTATGGAAGAAATAACTGTTTCTTTCAATCGATGCAGACTATTTTTATTTAGCATAAATATCCACAGTCTAATTACGAGTTTAGAAAATAGGAGTGTCTAGAAACTCTTGAAAAGATTAGTATCGATACATCTAGAAGGATAATTAGTCATCCTCCTACGTTCAAGCCTACTACACGCTTCCCAATACGGACGTACCGATGTTGTCACCGGGTTGTCTAGCATGGCTAACTAATTTACCAATGATAATGAATTCCTTCGGCTATACAGTCGTTCCTTAAGCAGGGTACCATCTTATGGTATGGTTCGATCAATAATATAAAACAAGCAATTTTGATGTGGATCATTTTCAAGAGAAGAAAATTCTTGCGTCTGAAGAATAATATAACTATAATGCATGTTAACAACGAGAATAATATGGTAGTAACAAATAAAAATTATGATAGGTTGTTGAATTTGTCATTATATTCTATATAATAATATGAACAAAAAAATATCGATGACCTTGAAATCTTATTAAAAAAAATAACCTTGAGAAAGAATTTTTACCAACAACAAATTCGCCCCTTGAAATGGTACCCAATGTGCTCCCATTTAAATGTCCCACCCTGTATAATTTTCCCTGTATTCGAGTCATTAAGGGAAGAAGTAACATTGAATTTAGTTTCTATTTGTTGCGATCGATGCAGACAATTTTTATTTTGCATAAAAATCCGAAGTCTACTATTGAATTTGCCGACCATTGACCTATGACCGTGTCGGGTTTAGAAGTATAAATGGTCTAAGGTGTCTGTAGTCGGGAACGAGAGACGACCGGACTCGCCGGTGAAAACCACGAGGCGGACGTCGACGAGAACGACGATAACCTACTCTCCTGGTGGGGCTCGCGGTTGCAGCTGCCGGTTCGCAGAACGAGGAATCCCAGTTACGCGGTCTACGGAGGAAGAACGCCGCTGAGACTGTGTAGAATGTAGAATGCTCTCGAGGAGAGATAGCAGCGTGCCCGCCGTGGTTTACTTCCGCTGGAGGCACGCGGTTCGTTCGTTCGAGCGAGCGAGTCCGTAGAAAACAAAGTAAAACGACAGCAACCAAGAAGTAGAAGACGAAGAAGTAGCTAAAGAGAACAGAAAGAGCTGCCTCGAAAAACAGACAAATAGAAAATACACAGAGCAGCTATCGTTCGCGAGTACTTGGACGACTTGCGCTTTTAATGCTCCGGTACATACATGAACAGCTCTGCGCTATTGGTGAAAGTGTCAACTAATACAGCGAGCAGTAAAATTCAACCAATCAAACCATCTCATTTAAAACATCATTGTTCGTGCATTTAGAAACATTTGGATCAACGTATAAAAAATATTAGGCGATTGACGAAATTGAAAATTCTTGGACAATTTGACAAATACCGGCGCACATGTTCGATCGAGATCCGGACCATTTCCAAGAGAAAAGTTGCGTCTGTAAATTACTATAATATGCGATATATGTTCAAAAAACAGAAAACAGTGAAGTAATAGCAACAAACAGTAAGTCATACTTGCTGCGCGTGAAAGAAAAAAGAGTTCAATTTAGTCTCTATGTCTTGCGATCGGCACGGACAATTTTTATTTCGATTTCAGATCAAGCAGCAGTGCAACAATGTAGAATGTAACGAAAGAGCTGCATTTTCCGACCGCTGTTGAATTCGAACTTGTCCGTGCGCGACATCAAAATTTTCCTATTCCCCGAAAGGACCCGCGGCTGCGTTGCAGTTGCAGAGGAACAGCGGCGGCGCAGCTGCAAAAAGAGACGGAGTTGAACGGAAGAAAAAGAACGTGCCGGTGCAAGGATAGCGAAGCGAGAATGAAACGAATAAGGAGATAGAGCAAAGCTGCAAGAGGATGATTATGACGAAGGGAAAGCGGATGAAAGAGAGAAGAGATCGGGGAGAGAGTGTAAAAGGAGAAGGATGATGCAGACAACCCCTACACGCTGTACCCCTCGCCTCGATTCACCACGATATTCCCCTATCTCTTTCATTTGGCCAGGGTCTGCGAATCTCGCCGTCTTCGTTGGTTGTCCGCGTTGAGTCTCGCTCGATGTGTTCGTTCGTCTCTGTCGAACGGTCAGCGAAGCCGTGCGTCTTGTCTCCGTCGCCCTCGGCGGGGCTCTGTTCGGCCAATTCCTCGTATTATACCAGGTTGCGGCGTGGAATGCGGGCGTCCTTCGTTCGCTTCGAGCAGCGTCCAACCGATGAGCCCCGCTAGCGTTATCCTTCGCCCGGTCCTTCGCATGCGCTCCTTAGGGCTCGGTAAAATTAACCTGGAATACTCGGCCGAGACGGCCGGCTGGCTCTGGTGGACCTCTCTCGCTCCTCCCTCCGTTTGCTCCGCTCCGCTTCGGATGCCCGCTCGGATTCGTTAAAACTTGCTCGCTCGCTCGCTCGCTCGTTCTCGCGCGAGTGCAAACGAGTGAGCGAGCAAGCTAGTGCGCGACACGACATGCCTTCGAAGTTTCGGGAAAATTTACCTACAAATAACTGTACAGTAGAACTTGTTATTTCGGGAACACTTTCGAGATTAGAAAAATTTGGATCGGTTCGACGAAATATTTTCAATTTTTCCTAACCAGCATTTTCTTCATTCGAATTCATTGCGATATATGTACACGGGTGATCGACATCTCTTCAGTTTTTCACAAAATTTTTGCAGGTGATTCAATAGGGAAAATGATTGCTAATTGCTCCAAAAACTAATTGTTTTCATCTCAGAACTACCCTCTCGGTCGAGATATAGGGTGAATGAGTTTTGATAGAAACTTTCAACCTTTGTGAAAGACATCTAGGAACACTTCTCGTTCCACCCTCCACTCCGCTTTAGATGCCTGCTCGGATTCGTTAAAATTTGCTTGCTCGCTCGCTCGATCTCGCGCGAGTGCAAAGGAGTAAGTGAGCAAGCGAGCAAGCGAGTGCGCTCTCTCCATCGACAAGCATGCCTTCCGTTTCTGCTGGTGTGCGTGGATGATCGCGCGCAAACAGCGAGAAGAGGAGAGCACACCGATCGGCATACTTCGTGCGGGTTTCTCGGGCTTATTGACGATGAAATTAAGGCGATTTGTCGAAGTAGAGCGGTTTTATTGGGCCCCGCGTGCTCTTTCCAGATTGCCGAGAGACCGGCCGCGACCGGGCCCCCGAGCACCGACACGTTACTCTTCCCCCGATGCTGCTTGCCAGGCCCGATACGCACTGCGCCGGTTTATCTTTCCTCGGCCGCGGGATCTGGAGAGGAAGGGGTTGCTCATTTGCTCCGCGATCGTACCGAGGGCTGAAATTGCCGGCTCAAAAATCTCAAGCGATTTGGGCCCGCTTTTTCTGACCAAAAGTCAATTTTTCTAGTTTATGTGTGTTGAAACAATTTTTCTCTACGAACTATGGTTATTATTTAATTCAAGTGATCCTGTGATGAGTAGACTAGACTTCACGCAAAATAAATATTGTCTACCTGAATTCTAACAAACTGGAGTGAAGTAGATATTTTTAAAATTACCCGGGATCTTGCCGGAAACAGTGTCGAAGCAGTCGAACGTGACACACTGTATACGGGGGCCTACTTGAATCTATGCTGACAGTAAACTCGCGCGGTTACACGGCCTCTATGCGCCGCGAACTCCGGAATCGAATACCAAATCGGCCAGTGGGTAGTATCCAACAAATTGACGAACAAAATGAACCATACGTTTGACGGCTGATTTATCGCGCCATTGTGCAAACGTCGAAGCGTCGGCCGTTGCATGACGTCGTAACTTATTCTAGCGGAGCGAGGACGCGGATGATGGCGTGCGCGTTGATCTTTTGAATTACAACCCCGGGGAATCGCAAAAACCATGCGCGGTGAACATTATAAATTGAAACCCGATCGGAATCGGGAAAAAGTGGATCGCTACGAGTGAGACGTGCCACGGATTCTTGCCTGTTTCGTCGTTTTTCATAGCGTTTCCTCCCTTCTTCACCCCCTCCCCTAGTCTACGGAATTTGTTATAGTAAGCAAGCTTATAATCACACTGTGATTTTATGCCTTTATGCGAAAAATTAATTTAAAACCACTGTTATATCGTTTTCAACGTATTAACCCTTTGCATTCGGAACTATTTTAGCTTGAAAATTGAACATTTCTTCTGAGCTGGAATATTTCCATTCTCTATGATTTTTGAAATTTTACGCATATGAAATTAGTGTAATACTGGTAATGAAATAATGGTAATAATATCTTGAAAGAAAATAAGTTTTTATTTCACTCCACTTTATTACAGTGCAAGTAGAAAATTTTTATTCGTGTGAACTGTGCCTGTGACGTTTTGGTTAAGCGTGGAAAATCAATCGTGTTAGAATTGATAAAGAGAGGACGTTCCGACTAAATGCACGCGATATTTACTCCATAAACGCGGAAAGGTCAGAAATCGAAGTGGAACGCGTTTCACACAGTCTGTCCCGGTTCACCCACATTATTTTCCGTTACTTTGAAAAAGCAAGCATAAGGTCATCCGTGATTCCCAAAGCCGGATAACACGTTTCTATCGTATAATTAAACCGAACATTCTCATGAATCATGCGAACACGTTACGCAGCCGTTGGTAACACGCGAATCGGGAGGCCGAGCGTGTTAAATAATGAACGATGGACGATAAACAACCAAATGGACAAACAATGTTTGTCACGATCTTCATTATTTAACATTGAGGAAGTTGTAATAACACGCATACGTACACGTTTCATTCATTTCTTGTTCTTTCCTCTACATTTTCCATAGAAATTCAAATACTTCCTGTGTGGCCTAGCTATTAAAGGCCAGTTAATTATATTTGATTTTAGCGATGTACAATTAAAATTTAATTTCACTGAATTAATGTAGCCAAGTTGGAACTCTGGAAACCCATTTTAAGGTAATTTAAGAGGCGAATTAGGCCAATATGTAATACAATAATGTATTCATGTGCTGTATATGCTATACATATAACCCATATTTGGTTTGAAGCTTTAAATAAATATTAATAATCATAGTTTGGGAATGGGCAGAGGATTATAATATAATATAATTATAATTATAATTAATAGAATTATAATTAACGGGAGGGGCACGCTACCACCCCTTCCTCTACTTGGGTGGACTGTCTCTACAATTAAGTTTCGGAGGGAAACGCAGAGATTTATCTTGCGACACGAAGTATTTTCGCAGCGCTGTCACACCGCTACCAAACGGGTAGAAAGGGTTGCCGGTCGCACCCGAATTCCAGGGTCGACGAAATCGTTTGGTCTCCGCGGGAATTTGTCTTTTTTAGGGGCAGTTTACGCGTTTTCTTTCGTTCCTAGAGCGACTGAGCGGCGCGGCGCGCAGCCAAAGAGCGAACGGCCCCATTCCGAGGCAATTCCATTCCATTCCAATCGTGTCCAATCTATTTCGTGGCCGACCCGTTCGGCTCGCTCCTGCCGGACGGGTACATAAGACATTATGTAAGGCCCGCGAGCGTATCCGCGTAAGGCGATTCCAAAGTATTCCGATGCACGAAGAATTTCATGTGCCAATCGAACCATTTTTCCACGCAAACGCACCTCACCACGTTGCTCGATTACTATTAGCGCTGGACGAAATGATTTTCTCACGGTTTTCAGTTCGTTCGGCGATTTTGCAATTTATAAGATTTTAAATGTCGATGTTTCGGTCTGTGTTTAGACCATTTTCAAGAAAATTAATAATTGCGTCTGTGAAATGTTAAAAACAGACAACCAATGAAAACCGATAAATGGCGGTTATTTCATTCTATTATTCTTTGTTAAACCAATTTACGATCGATATTAAAGAAAATGTATACATATATTAGATCGAAGAATCAAATCCTTCGTCCCGCGGGATTGAAATAAATCCCACATCAATCCCGCGGAATTGAAAATGGCGCGGGATTGCAATCCCTAAGTGTGAACTGTGACTGGCTTGGTAGACTGGCAAGGACTGAACTGCCTGATTTTTCTAGGTAAGGGAATAGCGACGCTAGAAGTGTAATAAACTTCAGGTCGAAAGGGACCTTTCCCCCTCCGTGTATTTCGTGCATTTCGTTGCACACTCCAACAGGAAGGGTTAAACGATGAATGGGGGTGAAATGCATTAAGTCGCGCACCGACGTCGCCGAGAAACGCAGATTACGCGAGTGCCCATTTTCTGCGTCACGAGGTTAAACTCCCCGCTGCACTAAATTCCTGGTGACGTGTTCCCTCGACGTCCCCTATATGGCGCGGACACGTCGCGTGGAAAATGGATGAAGTAACCAGCTTTCACACCTTCTTGTTTCATCTTCCACCTCGGGTATCTCGGCAACCCGAGTCCTCTCCGTGTGTCCTCCATTAGGAATGCGATATAAAGAACGTTGGACACGGTGTTCCGTCTGACAATGACTGGAACGAAACACGCCTAGCATTTTTTTCGGTCGCGTCGCTGAAAATCGCGTAAACGAAGTCTAAGATAGGATCTGTCGGGGTTACCTTACCGCCCCGACCGATTTAGAAGACTCCAGCCGAGACGTTCTTCTTTCTCCTCTTCTTTTCTTCCACAAATTCTTCGATTTCGGTTTGGTCGGGGCCGATACGGTGCGAACACAATTTACGCGATTTTGAAGTCTCGTAGGTTGGCCCCGGAGTTCCCTTCCTTTTTCTGCACTTTGAACTGGGGCTGTTACTTTCCCGAAACTTCGACTCTTTGTCGAATTTCACTTTACAATTTAGTATTATAATGTTGCAATTTGATGTTACAAACATCAAATACAAACCTTAATATTAGGTTCCGCTACAAACATACCAATACTTATCCAAAAAATTATTGTCTACAAAAATTGAAAATTGAAAAGCTTCAAAGCTTCAAAATCTTTCAGAACAAAATACCAACCTTACTTTGAACCCTTAAATTCGTTTACGGCCGCATAGAAATTCGAAACGGCCGCAATTTAAACGCCATTTAACAGTCCAGCTTTATCAGGCTCACCTTTCTCGAAATGTCCCGGCTTAAATATTTATTCGGCGTTAATTATGCTAATGCGACATAATAAATGTTGGACGGTTGTTGATACGGTTGGCTCGGACGTCAACCGTTCGTCGTCGCTCGCCACGGCTGCATCGAGCGTTTTAATTAATTGCACGTCGTTCAGGTAATTACATCTCGGAGGTTTATATCATTTTAATTTGTAGTCGATTACACGACGGCTTTTTCCTTCCGAACCGTACGTCCCGTCGCGTATCTAGGAGTGTGTAATAGCCATTCCTTTAGCACGGCCCTTCCGTTGCGCGTTTTATCGTTTCGCGAAAGGACTGGACGTTTGGTAATGTCGTAAATGAACGGTTTTCTTGTTAGCAACGCCGTCGGTTTAACGATATTTTATATCGTGATAGCGCGACGACGAGCCAAGCCGCGCGTTGCAGCTACGCTCTGGATATCTACGTCTATAAACCTTCGCTAGGAGAAGAATCCACTTAGGCGAATAGCTTATACATCACGGAGTCTCTTCAGGAGAAAGGTATCTCTTGATTTACACCGCTGCGATAACTGGTCGACTCCGAATCCCACTTCTATGATTAATAAAGGACGCGCAACGAAGCCGAAGAGAGTAAAGGACGACCAAAAATCAATTGTCGTAAATCAGAAGGAATATGTTTCTTATATCGATCGTATTTGTTGTTAATAACCGAAGTTGAACGTTTGAATGATGATTATTAGGCTATTTGTAAAATTGCTTTTTGTTTAATCAGTATTAAGCATCGAACCGTTGCGCCGAAAACATTCAACTTCAGTTATTCATCAGAAGAAAGTTTGTTACTCGAGACAGAATTAATTATATTAAGTGGTTGCATAT
Organism: Lasioglossum villosulum; assembly: GCA_963971365.1. Classification (NCBI taxonomy): domain Eukaryota; kingdom Metazoa; phylum Arthropoda; class Insecta; order Hymenoptera; family Halictidae; genus Lasioglossum; species Lasioglossum villosulum. The sequence goes on along the minus strand of OZ020497.1, from coordinate 3,000,858 downwards.
GAAATGTCCGATTTCAGAATGCGACTCGTATAAAACGTTATATTTTCGATATTGCATTATTATATTTTCGGTATAAAATGATTCCGCTCACCGCCTTGACGCTTCCGGCACTTCAAGAAAATCTTGCTTTAAATATAAATATTTCCTTCTGACTTAAATTTAATCAAATATATATTTACAGACAGGTCGTTTGTATACTTGATTCTAAACAATTTTTACTAGATATTACCGAATATTATGTTACTGCGAGAAACTATTGGAGCGAAACAAGATTGGATTTCTGGAAAACAATTTCGCCAGGGACATTACGAAGGGAAGACTACAAGCAGGGTCGCAATTAAACGTGACGTCAGGTGGGAAACGACTACAAAGGAGCCCTCGGAATCCGGGTCCTATTAAGGACGTTTCTCGACTTCAGAGAAGTCCGGTCAAATGATCGACTTCGCGAAGTCGAAATTACGATCCGAATGGAACGACACCGGGATCTCGTGTTGCATGGAGGTGTTGTGTATACGGTTAGAGACCTACGAAACAGCGGAACAACCGAAGAAAGGAGTCGAGAATTAAATCGCCGAGCAGCCGGAGAGCAGCATCCTGGTGAGTCCCGAGATCGTAATTATACGGCGGGGGCCCCTGACTATTTTTGGGCCGTGCGGCCGCGGGCAACCGCGTCGTTAGTTTGATAGTTCCCGGATACGGCAGCCATACGGTTAACGTATAACCACGTTACGTTGCCATTCGAGTTTAATAACAGAATCCACCACCGACGCACATATTAAGTTCGACCGAAATCGTGGCCTAAAGGAAAAAATTTGTCTCCGTAGTATAAAAATTTGTGCAGTACTTTATTTATAAAACTTCAGGGCTCGTTTTCATGGTACAACCAATGTTTAACGCGTAGCGCTGTCGGAGATGAAATTTCAAAGTTGGAAGTTCTAAAACATTTTTTTTTGTTGCTTCAAGCTGAAAACTTGAAGATTCCAATTTCTCCTCTATTAAAATCATTAAAGAAAGAACGACAATATTTATTTAGCATAGAGATCCGCAGTCTAGCAATAAGATATGCCAGGTTTATCCGCGCGGCATTGCGAAATTTGCTATAAATTCGTAAAAGAGGGTCCGGATTGGCTTTCGAAGCATCACTCTCAAGCATTTCCTCGGTGTCGGAGCCACTGTGCGGCGCTCGGTAACGGAGCTCTTCTAACAGATCGTAAAAGTGGCGATAAATTTTCACCGGCGACGTCGCAGTACATTTTCCACGGGTATGACACGGCGTCTCGTTGCATTCCGACTGTGCCGTGCGTGCAACCGTGCAGCCAGGAAGCTGGAACGCGCAAAGGATAACTAAAGATCGTCACGTCGTCGTCATGACGGGCATGCACACTATATTGCACACGCTCCCGAACGTTGCATAAGTCGCGCGTAATGACCACGGTGTGCCCGTCGCGTAAACCATGTATAAGGGGAGTTATGCTCGATTATGGCTCGCCGGGCGTGTAAGTGGCGCGCGCGAGTCCCGGCTTGCTTGTGTGCATTACCGGGGGGAAAGGTTGCACGCGTGGGCGTTGCATTCGCGTGCACGTGCACGTGAGCGCACACGTTACCGCGTCGCGTTGCACCGCGCGCGTTCACGCTAAGCAGACACCGATAAATTGACAGATAGATATAGCCTCTTATAGTGGTCGGTAATGTTCAACAAGAACGGGGTGGGGAGGGGCGAGATAATCGCACCTCGAAGCACACGGTGCACCGCGAGCGCGCTTGTTAATTAGACCATAGACGCCTGGCACGGTGTAAACGCGCATTAATCGGTCAGCTTGGAGGAAAAATAAAATCGTGTCGGCGCGAGCCACGTGGAAGCGACGCGCGTAACAGTTATCCACTTTAACGCGTTATGGTCTCATTCGCCCAACTCAAATGTTAGATCGCTATCTCGCTTTTCTATCGAAGGATCGTGCGCCATTCCAGCAATCCGCCGAATAATTTTGTGCTGTACGAACAACTCTGCATAGAAATCGACGTTGTACAGTAAAGACCCAAATACAAGTCGGTGCAAACGTTGTCTGCCCAGAGTACGCCTGCTGGGCAACATTTGAGGGATTACTGTAGTAACTAACGATAGTGCGCTAGAATACTGAGTAGACAGGATTGAGAAATCATTTCAGACAGAATCAACATCTCGAAGTTTAAATTCGCATCTTTGTACAAGATAAAGATTGTCTGTCATTCATCATTTGAATTTTTATTTTGCACGAAGCTCCGCAGTCTGCTCATCACCTTCCAATTTCTCGAGGGCCACGTGTCAAATGAATCGACGCAGCGTTCGCCGCGCACCTTCGTTACCCGCGTTACGCGTTTATCAGCTGGCCAATCGGAATTTCAACTGGGCGGATGAATTTCGCGAAGGAAATGTGCGGTAAACACTTGAGAGGCTTTCGGGTATGAGCCCTGTCCTTTTGGAATTGTTTTCCAAAGATTCTGTCAACATTTCGGCTAGCTTTCCACAAAAATCAGAAGACAGGCTAAGTTGCTGGTGCAAAATCGTTTTTGAAAAACACGTACAGCAGGTACACAAAGTGTCCGTACACTTTTCAAAAACGCACAAATTGTTCATTGAACAATCTTGTTCAGTTTTAAGTGTCTACAGTTCCATAAACTGTCTAGGGAAGGAAATGTTTTTCCTGCAAGATCACTCGCGCGACGAGCCAGGTCGTAGCCATCGCTACGGGACACGTTATCTCACAGTCCGTGACGGATGACACAATGGAGTACATTGACACTACGTGCCACGCTATCTGGCAGTATCTCGGATCGTGGCCGAGCGCGGCCGCGCTCGCAAACGTAGACGCACACACGCGCTCGCTCGTGCGCGAGCGAACGACGCAGGAATGCGCGTGTGCGCACGATTCTTGTACGCGCGCCGATCTACACGCACGCAGAACGCTGCGGAGGTGGATGGTACTTTCACCAGGTAGCCAAGTTCCACGATGAACGCCGATAGCCAAGAGCAGCCCACTTTGAGAGCTGCATTCCGAGTGCATACTGCACCCTGGATCCAGGCTCGGATTAATACCGCGGAGACTCGTTTCTAGCCTCTTATCACTGTACCCGCTGGAAACCTGTTCAACGTTTACGGCCTGCTATTCCCCGGACGTAGAAACATTGTTCTCCGTTGGAATTTTCATTTTCAATTTTTGTTGAAACTCCAATCCGATAGGGTCAACGTACCAGTTATAAGTTAAAACAAACTTTTGTGTGTACTTCTTTATTTTGAAAAATAAAAAAAAAGTATTTCAATCATTTCTGCTTAAGGTGTAAAAAACAGTAATTAAAAACCTTAGACCATTTAAAAGATGGTAGGGAATTATGGTGGACTGTGGGACCGTTCCTACTTGCGAGAAAATCATCGAACTGCATTTCACGAAACTGGCGCCTCGAGTATAATCAACTGAAAGAAACGCGCGAGTGTATGGCTCGAGTTGAATAGAAAATTATGCGCGTTTCATTCATCGAAATTTTATGAATCGGCGTGCGAAGATCGATTCACAAGACTGGAAATGCACGTACTAGTATTTATTGTCGGCTGAAACTACATGGATTTTCTTCGTGGTGTTCGCGGAGTCTCTAATCCTGCGGTCTGCACGTTCATTGATCCTTGGAATCGAAAGTAACGATCTGATTCTGTTACGCTCGCATTTCTATCGCGCCGAATCGAATCCAATCGAATCGGGGCGATCAAACGTTCGCGGAACGAGGAAAAGAATCCACGAAGAACATTTACACAGGACTCCCCATCCGGGAAAATACTTTCCGCGGTGCATTGACACTACGTGTCGCATTATTATTTGAAAACGTTACGTTGTGCGCGTGTAGAACGGCACCGTTGGTACACCTCTCTGTACTTTCACCGGCTACCCAAGTTTCTCGATACCCACGATACGTTCCAGAGGATAATACGAATATCACGCATGAATATTTCATGTATCGTAGAGCTCAGCTACGTCGGGAACCTCTTAATCTCCGTCGGGATTTCGTAAATCCTGCTGACAAAAAATTTCCGAACTGAGCCGAGCCGTCCGAGACAGTCTCGGCCCGAGACGAATGCTGCGGACAATTTCAAAACACGAGGAAACGTCGTAACACGGGCAAAGATTTTTTTAAAGTGAAAGCTAGCCTCAATTAGAAGGTTCAAAACGGAGGATACTTCTATACAAATTACGTATTTGAACAACTTTTTCCTTTTCCAATATAGGGGGGTCGCTTTTAGTTTTCGAGATATTCGCAAAAAACTATTGCTAATACCGTATTATATTATTAGCGATATTATGAGTTATATTCTGCAAAATTTTAGCTTCAATTTAAAAAAGAATTTCATTGCTCTATCTCATTTCTGTCAAAAGTTTTTTGATTTTTACACAGATTTCATCGGTGTGTCCCATAGTGCAGCGTGGTGCGGCGTCGGCCAGCAGTGAAGTGAGTAGACACTGAACAGGGATCGCGCCGTCGACTCCGGACTAATAAAGAGCGTTTACTGTACACAGCATCACGTGTCTCCGCACCTCTGCGAAGCAAGATGCAACTAGATGCAATTGGAAAGGTGATTCCTCTAAGACTCCAGGACATGGCGCGCACCCGAAAGCCTCGACAGTGCGAACGAGACGAAAGTAAGTCGAGGGTAGGCCGGACAGAGGTTCGAATGCATAATGTGTCTTCCCCGCGAGCCGGGCAGTTAGTGCCACGCGCGCCCACGCGCGATCTCGCGCAAAGAACGATAATAGCCCGTTTAAGTACGTATAAATATCCATCGTATAACTCGGGCCTCCGTGGGGCGCTCGAGCGGGCCGTTAATAACCCCGCCGGGGAAAACGGACCGAGAAGCAATGAATTTTCAGAAGCGGGAGGAGACCCAGAGCCTGGCCCGACCCTTCCTGTCCTTCTTCCTTTCTCCCTCGTTTCTCTCGTCTCCGATCTACCCATCTACGTGGGTGGACACCGCGGACGTGCCCGATCTACGCCGACTGAATTCGAAGACGACCACGAGGGGCCCTCGATACTGACCTCGAACGGATGGTCGAGTTCCGCGTGTGTAGCCCCGGGATATTCTCAAGAAATCGCACAGGGGCCCGCGGAGAAAGCAACGCCGGACGGAGCGCCGCGAGGTGCGTTGACAATCGACGAAAATGAAACAATCAACTTTCATAGCAGTATTGTAGGAGTGCACGACTTGCATGTGTGTTAAACTTGTTAAAATGTGTGCATGTGTGACCTATGTTGTGTATGGTTGTATGTGCGTAATAGCATTTCCCCATCACCCTTAAAAAAGCAGTATTTAACCCTTACCCGTACCCAACTTGATTGTTGTGAAGCTTAATCGTTACAGTGAACAGAATGCGTGGTCACTGTAACCTAGCTGCTTTACTAGCGACGAGGAGGATCCGGGGACCGGAAACGGCGATCGACCCGCGTGAAAGTTAGACGATGCGGTGTTCGATAGAGGAAAGGTGGACCGATATCGAAGGAGTTCCCGGGGCAACGTGGCTCGTAGGCACGGCAATGTTGACCAGCTCGCTCGCAAATCGGGTACAAGGTAAAGGATTCGTACGTGAGTGGCGTTCCAACGGCATCAGGTTTTATCGTGGATCGTACCGCGAGGTTCATTATTCGTTTCTGGCACGTACGGGCATTCACAACCGTTCGAGGCACGATCGCGGGCTTGCCAGCGGGTTTCCTTATCCTCTTGCGGAGAGCAGAACGAAGAAACAGAATCCACGATGATTCCACAGCCCGATCCGCTCCGTACCCTATCCGTTCTCTTTCTCCGTCTCTTTCTCTCTCTCCCCTATCCGTTCGGATGCATAACGAGTAGTTCTCGCGTTCCTTGCCATTTCCACCGAGTAAGACGCGTACCGATCGCGAGAGGATTGGTCCTCGAGTATTCGCTGCCCTCGAACGCTCAACGGATATTTTTGTCGCGAACATCCCCACCAATCGTCCTCCTCTTTCTCCCCACGGTCCGCCATTGTTCACTGTTTACGGTAAAACAGATTTATGCACGGTCATTGATGTACGAATCGATCTGAAATTGTAATCGCGACAAAACCGGTGCGACATTGCTCGATGTCTAAAACGTCTCTTGTTGGACATTTCGGACATCTTCAGGACATAAGACTTTCAAACATAAAATGAACGTTAAAAAAGGCGTCTGTAAGACGTTGCATGCTATCAAGGAACAAGTGAAATCTATAGGACATGAGGAAACGGCATGAAGGAAGAGGACGTAAAGAACGGATACCGGGTCAACAATCTCGCGAATAAACTTCATGTAAAAAAAATAAGAATTATCGAACTGAATGTTTTGTATGAACATCCAAGGACCGAAGGGTTCGTCACCACGTAGATTGAAAAGCAGAAGAAAAGAGGTCCGTCCGGCAAGAATGGAATGCCTCTAAATATCCCGTTGGAATGTTTGTATCGGTCGCGTTCGCGATAAAAATCGCTGCACGCGTGCGTACCCTTCTGTTACAGCCTCACAATAGTGTCGTTCTATTCTGTGACCCGGTCCTGCAAGCCGGAGACAAGGCGTGGAATTGTTCGGAATAACCTTCGTGCGGTTTGAGGTCCGGCTGCAACGTGACCGTGAAGGTCGGAACACCGCAAGCCCTTCGCATAAATTCCTTTCTATGGCACGTTCTCCCTAACTTCGGCCGAAGAGGAATCGTGCTCCCCGACGGAATATCAATGATGGTACCACATAAATTGAGAAATACTTTCGCGATGGGCTTCTGAGTAATCGCCTTTATCGGGGCACATCGTTCGGCTGCGCTGCGCGTTTACGATACGAAAATACTTTCTCGTGTACAGAATATTGGGCACTTAGATGGGTCGTTTTTAGTAATCTTTAAGTTGTTGACGTTTAAGTTTAATCGCAAATAATTGAATAAGCCTAGGTTAACACTTTGTTTTACAAGAATGACAAAACTGAACTTATTCAGATTTTTCACAATTTCTGTAGCAATACGTGATAAAATAAAGGAATTTATTAAGTTTTATAAAAAAAATTTTAAAAGTACATTGTCTACCATTTTTTAGGCGTTTCCGAAAGTTAATCACAGCATCGACTTGGCTACAGACTATCGTATAAAAAAATATTCACGAATTGACTTCTTGATAAGAAAGGCGTTCGCAATGTTCGCGCGTAAATAACGGGGGGGAACGCGGGGGTCACGGACGTAAATTCAATCGAAACGCTTACCTTGAGCGCCATTTAAATCAAACGGAATTCCAACGTGCCCCCGCGAGAGAGGAGCTGCACTAACTACCAGACTCGCAGCAACAATCAGCGTGCCTGTGGATGACGAGGGACGAGGTGGGGGACGAGAGAGGGGGAAAAAAGCTGCGGGAGATGCAGCTTCGTAACTTGGCAATAAATTATAAATTGTGACCAGGCAGGCGGTGCTCGTCGATGCATTATGGATCGTGCACCGGGATTATGCAGGTCGGACACGACCATCTCTCCACTGTAAATCCTACGTTACACATACAACGGACGACGATCGTAAGTCACCGAATACACACGACCGAAGAAAATGCGAATTCTCCTATACCGACACAATTTTCTCTCGCCGATCTCGCCGCGGCAAAACCGTGGCCACGCGGACCAATCGGGAGACGCGGAACGACATTGTCGATAGAGAATTTCTGCTGCGTGTATTTCGCCGCGTCGCACAGTGGCCGATTTAGAAGTGCAAAAGTAGCAGAATTAATTAACATAAGTGAACATAACTTTAAACCTTTAAATTACATTGCTTGAAAAATTTGGGAAGACATGCTTGAATATTTGGTAAAGCAAGGATCCGACATTTAATGGTGGAGATTTGATCTACAACGATTGAATGTTACAATAAATTTGAGAAAGGAATCACAGTCGTCGCCTTTATTTGCAAAAGTTTTCCAACTTCAGCTAAATGCTACCGCGGAGCGTTCGTTTTATCACCAAGGCCATAAATATAACAGATAAAGGTATTTTTTATAGGAATCCGATATTAAACTTGCTCTTGCGTAACATTCACTCCCACTTCGCCGGCGTATTTTTTCAATACATTTCATTCTGCAATGTCCCCTTTTATCCTTCCAAAGAAGACGCTTAGCTATCCCTACAAATTTAAATGAATGTTTCAATATTAATATCAATATAGGCGAAGTCTTGAAATTTCTGAAATCCACAAAAATTTTCCACACTCTGTAATCTTGTACATAACTGCCAATTGATCTCCCCACAAAATACCTATTAATATTTATATGTATAAAGATGTAATATTGTAATCAAATGACAAAATCCTTATGGTCGCTAATGACCTTGATGTTGGTGCCACCTGTATAAATAAATAAAGAAAAAAACAAAATGCCGGCGACTCGAGCAAGAGAACTGTCCTGGTACCACAGAAAAAGAGTTCCAGGTCAGGCCCATAGGTAAATAACAGTACCCCCATGCTGTCGCACATCTCCTCCCCTCCTAGAGGGGCGAGGAGGTATGGGTAATGCATTTCCTCCATGAAAAAGGGCCTATTAAAAAGGCTGAGCGTCGCCAGATCAGGGAATTTGGCTCGAACCGACCCGTGGCGCAAGCGTGGGGGAACTTTCAGCTCGTCGGCATTTTCTGCGACCGAGGATTACGCGCGTTTACAGACCTTGTAAATTAGCCCTCGGTAACCCGCCGTCAGATAACATGCCGCCATGTATACTTTTCTTTTTCTTTGCTTCTCTCGAGTCTGATTTTATGTTTCTTCTTTTCCACTCTTGTTTCTCGCTTTAACGTCCTCGTTCAAGGTGCAACATCGACGTCTACATTATTGACTCGATTTCGCTTTTTAAAACGAACGCTAGCGGCCAGAGATCAAAGAATACCGTCTGTACACAGTATGAGCGAAATTTTCGCACGACATCGAGACGTTGTTGCGTCGAGACTCCAGATTTGACCGACCCCGAATCTAGGGTCGGTGAAATATCGTCGGTGAAAACTCTGTAGTTGTCAGGAAGAACGCCGCATGTCATACTTTCACTTTCGAGACACGGTGAAGTCGCCCTCCAGCTCCCACCGCCTGTTCCAAGCAGGGACAGAGATCGAATAGGGAAACGATTTTTGGTAATTATTGCGAAAGGGTTGCTGTACTCCGATTTTGATGAAATTTAAGTATGTTATAGATTTCGACATTTTGAACAACTTTTTCCTTTTTCAATATAGGGGGGTCGCTTTTACTTTTCGAGATATTCGCAAAAGGCTATAGCTAATACTGTATTGTATTTTCCGTATTGTTTTCATGACTTTTCTTTTGGTAAATACGTAAATTCTATACTCTCAAGGTGAATTAATGCATAAACTGAAATTTTTTAAAACTTCGTCATGCGGCGTTCTTCATAGCAACCACAGAACTGTGTCGGTGATTTTCATGAGACTCGTACGTGCAATTCTGTGTAGTCGATTGATGGGGATTTTTCGAGCTACCAAAAGATTCGAATGGGAGGATACGGAACGGTATCCTCTCCTCTCGTTGCTCGTGTTACCAGCCCACACCCAAGTATGACTCATCACATCGAGATATAATTATGATAATCGGGACACCCCGTGCTCGCTCGGCCGTTCGTTCGCGAGAGATACCCGCCTGTTGCGAATTTCGAGAGGAGGATAGGGGAAAGGAGGTTGGTCGGGCCCCCGATCGACCGGACCCAATATTCTTCTCGGTGATTACGTTTCCATCAGGCCGCCTAACTGCCGTGGTTACGAGAGAACGGAAGCATGTGTTAAGCCAGAATACATCAACTGTGTCCGTGCCGAAAATTCGTAAGAGCCGTTAGCACGGTACACCGAATTTCCTTGGTCGCGGCCGCGCGATTTCGAATCGATCATCGAACGGCGCGTTGATCACCGGTACTGTTATCAGGTGTTCCGGACTCCTTTTTGCTTTGTTTTGTTTGAGGGCGGTGGGGAAATACCTTTACGTACACCCCTCACTGATAGAAGTTGACGGTAGTGTGGGACTCGGCTCCCCTAAGGATAGCCCCGTGACGTTACTAGAATATCACTACATTTTGGGCCAAAACATGGGTTTACGGCAGAGTCTAGACCAAGTCTAGAACCAATTTTAGTTCAGGTACTTCGACGAGATGGCGCCTAGTCAGGAGAACTGTCAGCGTAAAATCGTAACAAGAAAAATATAAAGGGCTTGAAGTCACTCAGATACATTAATAGCAATAAAGATATTAATGAAATGAAAAACACGTGTAATGATAGGCTTCCCCTTCTCGGCGGAGTATAAGATGCCCCAGGATCGCAAAACACTGCGTCCATACGCGGTTAGGGTATCCCATCTGTAGACAGGTCGTGCGCAACGCGAAATAATAGTTCGCGGGAACGCGACAGCGTTGCGTAACGTTCGCGGAGCATACGATAAGAAAAAGGACATTCAATATTTACGACGGACTTGGACTTAATTAGACTTTCATTTCGCGTGGTGACCCACGATCCCGCGTTACCGGTTCTTACGAGCACGTTCGAACGGATCGGGCCGAGGCAGCGATCGATTATAACCGTGAAATAAGAGAAAGAGGGTGGAAGAAAAGCGTGGAAAGAAGAGCAAACCTAGAGGTGAAAAAGAGAAGAAGCAGAGAACGGGGATATACGACGAAGAAGAAAAATAAAAGGTTAAAACGTACGAGCGAAAAGAAATCAAGTGGAAGAAGAAGGATGAAGAATAGAAGAAGGGAGAAGAAGACGAAGACTGGTTCCAGACTTTATGTATAGAATCTGGACTGTGTAGCTACCGACGACCATCTGTCGTCCGACTATAGATACTAATCTTCAACGCTGAAGAGATAAAGGGCGAAGAGGGAGATCGCGCTTTGTCTTAGCCGCCCCTTGGCATTCCTTCGTTCGAGGCAACTTCAGCCCAAGAATTATAATCACCCCGCGGTATCCTCCGAATATTTAGACCCTCGTAGGCAATTTTTACAGCTGAACCGAGGAAGACAGGCTGCTACGATCCCCGCCAGCGGGGACGGAGAAAGGAGCAGGAGCGAGGGGTTGCGGCCTCCGACGAACGAGAAAGAAAGACGGGAACAGAAGCACCTGCGCGCGTTCCGCCTTCGACCACATTCTTTGTGATTTCCTCGGGAGAAATATCTCGGAATCCTGCCGACCGCTTTCGGCGCGTGCATGTTGCGCGCCGTTCTAATCACCGTAAAAAACCCGAAAACATGGCCACGAGAAAAATCGATTGTCTACGCCCCGGGAAAAACTTGTGATCCACCGCGAACCTGAACAGACACGCCCTCTTCTTCCAATTACTTCACTGTTTCAAGTTACACCTACTCATTTTTGTCGTAAATGCATAAAATCCGCTGTAAAGACTGTTCTCCCCAAGCCAGCAAAACAGTATAATCGAATTACACGAGGCAAGTTCCCAAACACACGAGAAAATACGTCGGGCCGCGAAGGGTTAAGACGCTAAGAAGGGATGTTCCGCAAATCCCTTCTGGTATTTCGAGCGAGCGCGCACCCATTTAACTTTCTTCTCCCAGTCGGGCCGCGTGTAGTGGAAATGGAGGAAGTGAAAATATGTTGGAGAATATCATGGCCACGGTTGGTATACTGCTTCCACGAAACGCCCTCGGATCGGAACTTTAAGTGGAGCCTAGAGAAATGATGGATTCCAGGCTAGGCTGCTCGTAAACTCACGATGAGCCTTCTACGCGCCGCTACTTATCGTTAGGACAGAATCGTTATTGTACCTCGGAAATTATAAGAACGGAGACGGTGAGCCAGCCGGAGAAGCCATCATTCAGACATTCCTAACTGCACCACGGACGCCGTACAATCGCCTCTCTTCGATATTTACCATGAATCGCTCGGCCTATACGATATTCTCCATTCTTTTTCTTTCCTCGCTGAGTACCCGCGTCCTGCAAAATCACCGACACTTCCTGCACACCCTTTCACGCGTTAATCATAATTAGACAGCAGATCTTTATGCAAAATACAAACTACCTGAATTGCAACAAACTAGAGTGAAGTGGAAGTTCACTAGCTTTCTTAATATTGAAACATTGCTAATGATTTTACTTTTTTGAAATCACATAAAAGCCGCTGCCTGATTCCAATAACAACGTATTTATTACACCGGATCTAGTAATAAGTTACTATTATAAAAATATTATTCTATTTTAAAAGGTGTACGAACACTTTGTGCACCCATTGTACATTTTTAGACTGTTATTATCAATAACAGAGGATACAGGGAGGAAGCAGATTAAAAATACAAAGAACTGTTTTGCGACGCTACTGTTACTCGAGCGGTGAGACTCGGTGCAGAAGACAGAACACGAATTCCTTCTAACCCAGATCCTTTCTTTCGAGATCAACCGCCAGAAAGAAAAAACGGACTATCACGTACGAAGACCTATCGTGACATCATCGCAATATTATTCATTACGGTTCTGGTATCGTATATAGTTAATCTCGCACACTGCGGCATGCCTAAACCGTACGTGACACAGGTAGCTGATCTCCTCCCTGGACCAAATATTTTCTCTCTCCGTGGGAAAAATCTTTGCCAACAGCGCAAACCAACATCGGTGACAATTTCTTCCGAATTCACATATTTCTGTGAATTCCCATGTCTTCTGTTCTCTGGCCAACTTAAATGTTCACTAATCGATTAGTAGACACCGGAGTTTATGCATTTATGACAAAAATGATAACTTAAAACATTGAGAACACTATTCGAACTCCAAAATACTTTCAGATTATTTCAGGAAGGATTTATCGAAAGGAATTATCAAGACTTTCTAGAATGAAAATAAAGAAAGCTTAAAAAAATAATGTAAACAATATTGTGATTACCGGGACAGTAATTTTTAGTGATGACGCTGAAGATTAATTTCGATGATAAAAAAAAAACGTCTCGAAGAACAAAAGATCCGTGTAAATGGACTTCGTCGCGGTGTTTACTTGTTGCGAAAGTCTAGTCGTAACCGAGGGGTTAATTATTTGAATAAATGGTCGCGCGGCTCGCGAGACGCGCGTTTAATGTCGGTGCACCGTCCGATCGTGCGAGTTATGCGGTATGCAAAATACCACTACCGTAGGAAGATTTCGTTCGTGTTTGCAACTGAAAATATGACGCTGCGTAGCAAAGGTCTTCGGACGGTTCTCCCTCGGATGCCGGGTTCTGAAGCGAGAAGATGCCCGGATATTATTTGCCGTGGCGCGCGAGCGGCCTCCAACGCAGCCTCGAAAAGTATTTTGCACGGGCGATATTTACGCTGGACAAACACACAAAAGTGCAAGGCGAGGCGAGGGTGCGAGAGATGCGGAGGCAACGTGGCCGGTATGACACGGGGAGCAATAACTTACGATATCGTGAACACTTGGTCACGCACGCAGCACCGTCCGCGCGTCGCGTCGTGCGGTTTTACACGGAACGAAAGAACCAACTCTGGGTAGCCTCCTCACCATCTTTTTTGCATACCTACGCGCCGGCTACGCGAAATATACGAACGAGGGGGTACACGGGATCATTCTACAAAACTTATTACGAAAATATACACAACTTTTCTGACGTGCGCGACACGCAGACACCAACGAAAAAGGACGCAGCGCCAATAAAGGCGACTGGTGCGAGTCCCATCATGTACATGCACGCTGCGGATGCTACGAATTTTTAATACACGCGAGTAAAGGAAATACGACTGCCGAACAATACGGGGAATTTAGTACTGTAAAAGTCGCTGTCCCATTAATATGAAGTTTCTCCATTGAAAACTCCAATTTTTCGTGTTAACACAAAACTTGTGTCGTACTTTGTCGCTGACTAGTAGTACTAAGGTCTAGTTTAAACTGAATTGTAGTTTAAAACGATCAGCTACTTGTAGGTCCAGTAATAGTCCAGTAAGAGAGCTTCAGTCAAATAATGTTTTTGATTGTTTCCGGTCTCTGCTTTAAATATTATCACGTCAAAGGGAATGCTTATATGCGAGAGGCTATATTTTCTCGTATTAAACCGCTTTAGAGCCGTATAATGGCGAGAGATAGTCGCGGCTACCGTTTCTACTGCGTATTAACATTCAGCACGGCGAGCCAAAGTTGAAGAGAACGCCGCGTCAGGGAACCGTTCTGTGTGCCTACTATCAGGCATTTCTGTACTATTACGATCGCGCACGGCAAAATCCGGAGAAATTCGCTCCAGACGTGTAAATGCTTCGACCGGAAAAGAGTATGTGTGCGAAGAAGCGTCTGAAATAGTTTTTAATTAAACGACGCTGCGATTAGTTTGGTCATTTAAGTTGCGGGCATTATGAAAAACTATTTCTTTTTAAATCCTCGTACAAACAGGAATTTGCTTTTGCAAATTATACAATGGGGCAAAAAAAGTATTTTTTAGTTTACGTGATCGTAAATATCAGTTCAAGTATGTGTTGATTAAAAAATAAAAGATACGAGTAGTCTATCCCTATTCGTTTGATCAAATCGAATCATTCGTCGCTAGAATTCCCTGATGTAATATAGAATTGAACCGATATTCCTCGAGAACGAGTGCCGAAATGTACCCACGACGTTTACCCGATCGGAAAAGTGTGCTCGGATACGATTCACGTACCGCGCCGAGATTACTTTTTCAAGATATAAACCAGAAGAAGCTAACCTCAACAACGCTGGATACACGCGGTCGAATGCGCGGGTGCCGCGAGTCAGAATGCACGCATGCGCATCCACTGTGGAATGTTCCACCTCCCTTCGGACAACCTCTTCCCGTCCCGCGACCAGCGATGGACTCGAGACGCGTCGAAATACTTCGAATATTATACGAAATTGAGAGTCCTTGAAGAATTCAACAAATTTCTCGGTACAGCCTTAAATCTGAAATATTTCCACGCTTACGTCTGCGCCGAAGAATTGCGCACGATGAACAAATTAAAAAGCAATTACTACTTTCCGCATGATATCATCGATTTCCAGTTTCTTTTAACGCATTTATCTTGCTCAGTTTATTCTTCTCGATCGCACGAGTTTAGTACTATCGTTGCAGAATATTACTATCGTCGTGCAACCGACTCAGTATCGTTTTTAATTCTTGTAGAGTCATTCTGCGATCCGAACGTTACTCGAGGAGCTAAGCATCTTTTTACGATCGAATTGCGAAGAAACGCCGCAGAGAGAATTGAATACCCATCGCTCCGCGCGATTTGCCCTTCCCTTCCGTTGCCCTCTCGCCGCCCCGGCGACCCTGCAACCCTTCTTCGTCGCACTAAAAGCACACGGCTCATTCCACTCGACGACCTGCTGTCGCACGGTGGCCGTCGAAATGTGCTGCATACAGAGTCGCACCACGTACAGTGGATATACAAAGTGTTCGTACATCTTTCAATATATAATAACTTTTTTATAATTGTACCGAACGACCCGATTTTTTTATCATCGATTAGAAGCATTGGTTTACTAAACGATCTACAAAAAAAAGATATTCAAAAAATTACAATTTTCAAGGTTGCATACAAGAATAATAAAATCATTTCTGTTAATTTTTTTTATTAGAGCCCTTAATGAAAATTTAAAATATATGTTCGTTACACACATGCATTTCTTCTTCATAGATGTGGAAGTCCATTCTGTGCTCTTATTTCGATTCTTACGAATGCGTCCCGAAATTTCCAGGTGAGACCCGAGTAACACCATTTTCCGATACACACGCAAAATCTACATTTGACGTTTTTGGAATCTGGAATGTTTGTTTTATGCCGCGTCAACTGCTATGATCAGTAGTAGACAGCGGATTTTATCGTATATGACAAAAATCAATTTATTAAGAAAGACACGTTTAATAATGTAAACAATTTTTAGTGGTGACTAAGAGCGCTAAGGGTCACGCGGAATCCGTTCCCAATAAAAACACTGCGTTGGAATGTTTTTCTTCTGAAATTGTAAAAAGTTAGAAACTGTACGAATACCATTTGCTGTTGTATTTCAGTCGATTTTTTGCTTTTCCTTATTACATTCGCAAGTTAGTAAATAAATTCATGTTTTTTTGCATTGTACCTATTCTACAGACTTCTCAGAATATGTACATATTCATTGTTCAGTAAAAATAATTAATAAACAACAATTTCACAGTTTTGTTCGAAATTTATCAGTGTACGAATACTTTCTATACCCACTGTATATCGGTACGTATCTCAACGCGCCCGTGAATCTGGAATGCGTCGACCGCAAACTAATCAGCAAGTGACGTATCAGGCGTCAATGATAATCTGAAAACGCCGTGATTGCCGCGCTTTTCAAGTACGCGGCGTCGCACGTCGAATCTGCGGTTGTCAGGAATAAACGTCGCATGTCAACTTCAAAACTCCGTTCATACATTAACCGAGCATTTATAGTACAGGATTTACGTCTTTACCAGAGAAACAAATCATGGAAATAAATTCGGAAGACTCAAAAGAATAAATGCAATTTAACCGATGTCCTATGTCAAAGCATTACGACTTCAAACTTTCTTCCTGACAACCACAGAGATAACCATCGAAAAAAAACGAACGCAAATTTTCCGCGGAAGCGACCGACGCGTAAACCGCGGCATTTTTCAAAAATATGATATCGGTGGTTCGGAACCCACTTTAAAAAAAAACTGTAGACCCCGTCGCGAAATGACCTTAGCAAAAGAGTTGAGAGCGACGTAGAACAATTAAAAGAAATAAAACAAACATGATATCAAGATGCTTACCACTCGTTTACGTTTCCCGGTGATTTATATCGGCGAAAAGAACATCCCGACGACGACGCACGTAATCCGGTTAATCCAACGAACACAAAGGGGGGGTTTAGGCGCGCAACAAGTGGCCGTAACGAATAAACACTTTTCAGCGAGAATACTATAAAAATAATAATATACACAGCACAACACAAAAATCGCACGTTCGCCGCGAAAATTTATACACGACTCCCGTAATCTCGCGTGATCTTTAACGAATCCCTCTCCCTGCCTCTCTCTTTCTTTTAATGGTCACACATCGTTTAAACCGCAGGAAAGCCGTTTTAACGGCACCGCGAACGACATTCTTGCGAAAAGAAAATCCGTCGGCTTCGTTGTTGGTAAAGCGTGAAACGTGTACGAGCACGCATTAAATATTTAGGACACAGTTCTGCGGAACGAAGATGTACGGAGACGCAGAAACCACCATTACAACGTACTGCACCGGCGGCCGGCGAGTGACTGACTAGTGGCACACGCCGGCTGCCGGCTCCCCATAGTCGACGAGCTAACCTAACAGTGGAATCCACTTGCACCCCACGAAGCTACACGCGAACTGCATCAACTATCGAAGCGCGCCGATAGCGAAATATACAGACTGCGGATTTTTACGCGAGAGAAACGTTCTCGGGATTAATCGCGCGATGCGAGATTTTTAATTATCTCAATCCATTCGAAATGCCACGTCTTTCAATATTTTTACCGTTTCCTCATTTCTATTATAAATGCGTAAAATTCACAGACTAGACTGCGGATCCTTGTGCAAAATAAAAATGTCCGCGTAGTTCGCAAGAAATAGAAATAAATTGCGGATATAGAGGAGACATACTCAGGGCCGCCGCGTGGGAACGAGTCGCCCGTGTGCGAAAGAAATTTGGTGCGCCCTCTTCAAACATAATAATAATTTTTTAATTTCACCTTATCAATTTTTATATAAATCTAAAAGATCTACTAATAATAATAATAATAATAAGGATCAGTCTCCTAATGACATACTGTACACAGTGACGTATTACCTTATGGGCAACTTGGGAAAATGCCCGGGGCCCCATGCAAGAGGGGACCCCGAACACAAACCAAGATCTAAGATCCAAATTCTACGTATCTCTCATAAAAAATTTTCAAAGGGGCCCCGAAATTATACTTTGCCCCGGGGCCCCAACTAGTCATAACGCGTCACTGACTGTACAATCGAAAAATTTCTTCCTGCATTTCGTCGCTCGAAACATTATCTATTCGATGTTATAGAATCTTACGTTCATTGATGTTAATAAAGTAGATGAAATTAGTGGATGGAATATATTTGAATGTATCAACACATTTATATGGATGAATGTTGAAAGTACGTCGTCAACTTACATTATTTAATATTATACATAACTTACATTATAGCCCTGCTTACATTGCACTCGGAGCGTTTAAAGTAATACCGTGTTAACACAACTCAAAGATAGATTGTAGTAGAAAACGTTATTATTACTTGACAGCGAATTTTATTTATTCGTGACAAGTTCGTTGGAAACCAAGTGAAAAATTGTTATGTTGCATAAAGATCCGCTATCTAATTATTACGTTCTCGAATGGAACGCTTACTATCGATTGATTTAACCACGGACGAGGTATAAAGATAGACTTATCATCGAATATATTTTTCTGTCCGGCAACGAGGGGTCCGGTAACCCCGTAACAATTTTCATTTCGCCTATTTGCACACAAATCAAGCAATCCATCACGCGAAACAACGACCTAGAACGGAAACGGACTTCTGTCACGAAGATGATTAGCATGAACTCGCCTAAATCGCGTTCCAGCTCCTTTGTAACAAAATAAAAATATATAATCCATATCTCAAAACATAAGAAATAAAGTCCTATAAACTGATAAGTTTATCCTTACGCCTCATCTGTGATTTAAAGGTTATCAAAGAAATTCTTCTAAAAATTTTAAAACTCCCGCCACGCGAAACTCCAGCGGACAGGTAGTGTCATCCCACGACTCGGTCCCGAAGCGAACGTGTTTCTTCGGTTTAGAAAGTCAACGTATGCGAGCGGACATAGTGGGCGCCATAGTCAGCGGAACTATCTGCAAAGAAGATCAGTGTGACGTAAACGACGATCTAAACAAGTATCAGCTGTGTAGCAGTCATTGTTCGTATCCGTTTTGGCAGACATACAAGAATTCTGTTTTTCTTCGTTTTCTGATCGTCGGGCAGTAAAGTCCGACAGAATAAACGGCGGACGCGTGAATCGGGAAGACAAGTGGAGAGGAAAAAAAAAGAAAGGGGGGAGGCTACGAGTTTTCCCGTAGAACGCAACCGTGGCTGCGTGCGTGCTCCAGCCCCAGCCCCACCAACGATCTTAGGGACAATAATCGTGTGAAAAACGGGGCGGTACGCGCATAAGCCTGGCCTCGAGCGGCGAGTCGGACGACGGTGGACTCGCTCCGCCACCGCGCAAAAGGTCCCGTAGTTCTCTCCCGACTACCCTACGACCAGCGGACGAGCACCACACCGATCCCGAGATGGAAAATTATCGGTAACTCCAACCAGGCCCCTAAACTTTGTGATCCGCGTAGTCAAAACACGAAGGGGGGGTCTACCCCCTTCGTAACGACGCTTTCTTCGCGTGTATCTCAGTTCCTATCAAAATCACAAAAACCTATGAACATCAGCATTCGTTTTATCCGCGACTCTTTTTACTTCTTCTTCCAATTTGTTTCGTATCGAATTAATCGAATCATGTTCAGCACTTACCTGCTTAACGTTTTGTTCAAGAAAAATAGAAACCAAACAGTTTGGTTCTTGCGTCGACTCGTTCAAATCGTTTGAAACATGCTGTGCCGGCAGCCATGTATGCGTCAGCATCGTGGACAATCATTGCTATCAGCGGTAACGTTTCCATGTGTACGTAACAGCGTAATGCAACAGCAGACCTCAAACGGTGGCATTTCCTCCGGACTTCAACAGAACGGAGGCACGGCTGACTCCGGCGGACCTCATGCGAATGGCAACATGATACCGGAATCGGACAGTGACATCAACGGTGTTAACGGAGAAACAAATCAGAACTTAGGACCTCCGAAAATTATGGACAAAACTAATCAAGACATTGTGAGACTCATTGGACAACATTTGAAGACTGTCGGACTCGAGTATGTAGTCAATTACTTGACTCTTGTATGTGATTATGGTTTGTGGAGATGTTCAGGTTTCCGCTGAAACAGTTTGGAAACTATTGCAATCAACACACGTAGTAAGCTGAGAATTGTTGCTTTTTCATGGAGGATTTTCTGCGTTTCTTTGTTCCTCACGAGCTCTTTGTACGTATGCATTTATCAGAACTATTGTATTGCAACCAATCTGGACTGCATACTGTGTGGTGGGAGAAAGCTAATTATAGAATCTTGAAATATAGTCGCTAGTATCTGCAAGTTATACTTACTTTATAACGATGTAGGCAATATAAAAAAGCAATATATGTAGGCATACTATAAATTGTACTAGCACCAGAGCATAACCATATATTATTTTCAGTTTAACGTTACAAACATATGAAGATTGTTTAGTTGTTTCTTAGATTTGTTGGTTACCTGGTCGAATAGAATTACTCTCTGAATAAGAACGAAACAGTCAATATGTTTTTAGACCTATGTAAGATTTTGAACTGTTTAAAATTGATCCAATGAAATGTCCATTTCAGTCGAACTGCAGATCTTCTTATGCAAGAGTCAGGTTGCAGACTGGATCACCCTGCGGCTGCAAAGTTTAGACATCACGTTATGGATGGGGATTGGACTAAAGCAGAGCACGATCTTAACGAACTTAAATCATTTTTAAATGATGCCAGTCAGAGTCTATTGGTAAAAATCATTGTTATTCGATTGATTTCATTCTAGAAACCCTTTGCAAACAAAGAGATTCGGAGTTGACAAATTAAAAAATTATGCTGAACTTCTAGAAACATCCAATACTCTGAATTGAAATACTTTTTTGACTAAAATGATGGCTTCAAGAAGGATCTTTGGCAACTAAAACAAGTAATTAAGCTTTTTAGAACAAGTAATGACTGTGCTTAGGCATTTAATGACCTTCTATTGCTTTTTAGGAGGGGAGACAATCAAACCCTCTTTCTCGATATCTGAACTCCAAAAATGACAGAAACATTTAATTCGGAGCACAGACGTTTCTGGAAGTTTGACAGAAATTAAAAAAGAGTTTGTAATTCCTATAGTTGCAGACAAATAGTGTAATTGCGTACATGATAAAATATTAGTATGTACCTTCCATTTTTCGCAGCACTCGAGATTTTAATACATGAACTACTTCCCTGAGCAATATATTCTTTAGTATTTTAAAAGAATCTTTGTCCGCAAAGGGTTAATTATGCATTATGTATAACACGCATATATATCATATTAATATTGATTACAGGAAATGAAGTTCTTGTTACTAGAACAGAAATACTTAGAATACTTGGAAGATGGATTGGTGGTAGAAGCAATACATGTTTTACGCAACGAACTTACACCCCTAGGTCATAATACAAATCGTGTCCACCAATTGTCTGCATTTATGATGTGTAGCGGACGCGATGAGTTACAGGTACTATTAAACATAATTATATCGAGAATCTTATATGTATCGCAGGAAGACACGCATATAGCGATCAGCTACTAATAAATTCTTTAAAAAATTCAATCTTGTATACGCATAAAAATTTCTGAAACTAACCTGCTACTGAAAATTTGATCACTAGCAAATAGACACTTGTTAACAGACACGAGCAGGCTGGGATGGCAAAGGCGCGACATCAAGGGCAGCCTTAATGGACAGACTACAGAAATTCCTGCCGCCTTCCATTATGTTACCACCACGTCGTCTTCACTATCTTTTGTGCCAAGCTGTAGAGATGCAAAATCAACAGTGCACGTACCACGTAACTCAAACCCAGGTACTATTTATTCCATTAATTTTACTTAACTTCGGTGTTATGATTTTATCTCGAACCTTGATGTCAAAATAATCAATGATTATTCATTGTATACGTTGAATATAATGGAGAATCATTTAGGTGTTTTAAGAGTTCATTGTAGCGTGTTAAGTGGAAACCATTGCTCAACGGATTCTCTCACATGAAATACTGTATTATTCGATATTAACACAACCATAATTAATTTGTCTCGGTAATTAGACGACTTTAGAGAATGTGTCGCTGCTGGTGGACCACAGTTGCAATAAAGAACAGTTCCCGTGCCATACTATACAGGTGCTGAATAATCACAGCGATGAAGTGTGGTATTGTAAATTTTCTCCGGACGGTCTCAAGTTGGCTACAGGTTCCAAGGACATGACTGTGATTATTTGGGATGTCGATCCTGTAAGTAAATCATCGCACGCAACGAAACAACATATTCGCAACTAATCGAATAACGAATTTCTAATGGAAACAGGAAACGTTAAAAGTAACTCATAGAAAAACACTGGAAGGTCACACTTATGGAGTAGCGCTGATAGCTTGGAGTCCTGACAGCAGCCTTCTAATCGCCTGTGGACCCGAAGACTGTCCGGAACTTTGGCTATGGAGCATCGATCCACCTCATTACGAATTACGTGCGACAGTTACTCAGAGCACTGACGATTCGCTTACGGCTTGCGCCTGGTATCCTGATTCGCGTAAATTCGTGGCGGGAGGACTTCGTGGACAATTCTATCAATTTGTAACATATCCATCAAGTTTATTTCACAACGTACACCAATTATAGAATTAGAGGATCTTTAAATATTCGTTGGTTATGCTATTTTAGGACTTGGAAGGAAACGTGTCGGAGTCGTGGGAAGGTGTTCGAGTGAAATGCTTGTGGTGCAAAAACGATGGTAAAACTGTCCTGGCTGCTGATTCACATCATCGAATTAGAGGATACAACTTTGATGACTTATGTGACTTCACAATGTACGATTACAATGAATATTATTTTGTTTTATTGCTGATTTCTGAGTGAAAACTGAGTGAATATGATATTATAGATTGCAAGAAGACCATCCTGTGATGTCATTTAGTGTAAATAAAACAGATCGACTCGCACTTTTGAACGTAGCTAATCAGAGCGTAGATCTGTGGGATCTACAAGATAGATGCTTAGTAAGACGTTTCCAAGGTATTACACAAGGACATTTTACAATTCACAGTTGTTTCGGCGGTGTAAATCAAGATTTCATTGCTTCCGGTAGTGAAGGCAAGTTGTATTACCATAAATGCACCATAGATATTTGTTTTGATTACAAAGTACGATGTGTACACATGTATTACTTACTTTTATTCCAGACACTAAAGTATATGTGTGGCATATCAAGAGAGAACTACCAATAGCAACCTTAACAGGGCATAGTAGGACAGTAAATTGTGTTTCATGGAATCCAGTGTATCATCATATGTTGGCTTCTGTATCAGATGATTGTACTGTGAGAATATGGGGTCCCAGATCTTCATCTCCAGAGAAAGCTGAAAGTGACAAGACTGGTGAGTTTATTATTATTAATGTTTCGTTACTGTAAAGTTTTAGATATTACTGTATATCGGTATAATGTGTAATCTGTTTGAATCGAAAGAGGCGTGTGAGAACCCAAAATAATTGAGACGAAATCTCGAAAATTTGAGGATTCTCGGGAATCCCTTCTCGTCCATCGCATAGTCTATCGAAGGGCCATTTTAATAACTTTCGTATATTCTTCTTTGGGAATGTTTACCGATCCGTAATACGAAAGAAAATTGTATCAGAGCAATAAATAAGAATCTCTAGGTTTCTATGTATGATTTTTCCACCTAGATTGAGCTTTGGTATGCTGTGCATTGAGTATCCGATATTTTCTGGTTCTTGTACGCTTCAATCGAATACAAATAGATACGCGATTGTAAGAATATGAATTGGTAATCAAATTTTGTTGAAACTTTTAGTACCATTGGAAAGCAATTCCTCAAATGATAGTGGATGGCATGAAATGGTATCGTAGCGAACTACAGTGCAACAGTGGGCCCATCATTTCATGGTGTTCAAAAGACTGTCATATTGATCGTCACATTGACTTTTTCCTGCCCCCAGCAGCTATCTCTTTATGCCTCATTACTGTAAGTCTGGGTAAATGACTGTACAAGAGTAAATGAGGGTTACGTTAGCATCGATTGCTAACTAATTAAAAAAAAACAAGAGCTAACAATCGGATGTTATTTGAGAACATATTTCTTTTTTATTGACGGATTTTACGTGAACCCATACAATCCGTTCACAACAATTGAGAATAAAGAGCAGCATAATAATGTCTACTAGAATAGATTACGGCAGAATAGAAATTCAACAAATTCCGTCTTAGCATTAATGTAATGAAACAAATTAATGTGCATTGATAAGAACATTATGAAAGAGCAAAATTTGTGATTTTGCAAAAATATAATAGAATATTTGTTTTGGCAGAAACAATGTCAAATTTGATCTTTCCAAAAATAAAATGTTGTAAATAACAGTTTCATGCTTGATGAATTTCTAATTAATATCTTTTTTTTTAATCATTAATAAAGGTGATATTACTCTTATTTCTCATCACAGATATAACTGCCATCATACAATGATACTGTGCGTTTCGATTCACATGCCGATGTCTTGAGATATGGTAAAAAGCATAGAACTAATATAAAATACTGTACGAGAGAAAATTTAGTTCTGGTAGAATAATTTGCAATGAGAGACAACCGAGGTAAATTGTGAACTTTGCAAATGTTTCAAGTGTTTCACGAGATGTATTATTTCATCCGTAATTTCATCAGAAAATTCAAATGCTTGATAATTTCATTTTAGCAAGAGTTCAATTCGCTTTGTAAGTTAAGAAGGTAGTCTCGTTTTGTGATATACCTTCTCATTTCTCGGTAATGCTAAGATGGGTTTTTTCAGTAGTCAACAGCGCTGGATAAAAGATGAATCTAGGCTCTTCAAATCTCGACTGCGACCCAGATTGATCTTTTATCTAGCGCTTTGGACAACTGAAAAACCCCATCTTTGCGTTATCGGGAAACTGGAAATGAAAATCCTGGAAACGAGTCCACCGACACGAAAATTAGTACCTTTCTTAAATACTGTGATTTCATGATATACGCACTTGGTGTAAAAAATTGACAAATTACATTTGCCTTAAAATTGCCAGCTTGTGAAAACTTTTGAATAGCGTCTCTAGACTATATAGATTTCGAATACTTATTTTGAAGCATTGGTCACGCTTGATATAAATCAAATGTCTTGCATATAACAGCGTTCTTTTCTTATTAACACAACCGTTATTGAATCCCATGATTACCAAGTGATCAAAATTGTCATTCGTAATGTAATAACGTTTAGAAATCCGAAATCAAAAGCAAGCATATAACTCTACGAATAGTTCACAATTTAAGAATATATAAAATTACAGCATCTTCCGTTTGGCTGCACTTATTACATATATACCTGTATGTGATATGTACATTATACTTCTGTTCTGATCGCATAAAATCATTACGATCGATAGTGTTCCATTTTTTCCTAAATGCATTACTGAACAGTAATTACTAATACAAAAATTGAATCGATACACGAATGCATATATCGAAGTAATACGTTGGATGTTTTGTTACTGAGAAAAACATAACATCTCACAAGCATGATCGTCAGTAATGAAATAAGAATAACGAAATAATTACATTTTTTAAGCCTGGTAATGAACAGTTAAAAAAACAAAAACCTAGAGGTCTCACAATATATCAGAAGCTGTAGGGTATATGTGTACAAATACTATCAGAACAAATAATAACTATAAATACATTTACATAAAAAGAAAATGTCTGTAGTTTATGCCCCTGAAATTATAGTGAGAGAATATGATGTCAATCACTGTTATCATTTGCATTTACCTCTGGTGCCTTAGCACTTTATAATCTAAAAGTTCCAGCATTTTCCGATATAATTTCAATTCACATTCAATTTATATCTTCACGCAATTTGCAATATAACAAATAATATATATATATATAATATATATATAATAATTTCTACTTAACAAACAAAAAAAAGAATACACTCGAATAGCGTTCGATGTTTAGTGTGCATCGTCGTCATCAACTTTTCAGTGATATTTTTCGTTTCACTCATAATATTGACAATATATAAATATTGATTGTCTCTTTGTAATTAAGTACTTTTATATTTCTTTGTGAGACATAGAAAAGCAATAAGAAAAAATTCTTAAAAGTCTTCTTTTTTATAAGACTAAATAATAAATACAATAACTCGAGATACAAAGTATGCCATGTTCGACAAGGATAAATATAGAAATTTTGCATAAAATACTAATCATTTAAATTATTTTATGTAAATAAGGGGCGAAAATATTTACGAGTAAATCTCTGCAAATTAAAGGAAAGTAATTTTATATTTAATTTATAACTAAAGAAAAGGATAAAAATATAAAGAGTTCAGATTAAATAAACTACTTCTTAAACAGTATTATATTGTGTTAATTCATAATGATAAACGATTTTTAAATAATTTCGGACCAGATGTATCGATGTTTTAAAGGATATAATGAACAGTAACAATACTTAGGCATAAAAGGATGATATATCGTAATTGTAAAACAAACTTGAGTTTTCGCAGTGCAATTGAAGTGTCTATTAGAGCAAGAGATCCAACTAGATTATAATATGATTCAGCTTTATCAAAAAAAAAAGAAAATAATAAAATTTGTTTAAGAATTTTTATGTATATTATTATTCTATATTACTTTCTTAATTTGTTAGGTTTTACATTATTATTTTATATGTACATAAAATGATAAATATATGGTTTTACGAAAAGAACTGCCGTTTGTTATGATAGCAATGAGTGTTTGTTCTTAAATATATCTATATTTTACGTATTTCATACTAAAAACAAGATTGTGTAACACTAGTAATATAGTAGTATCGTTTTAAGACCAATAATGCATGGATTACGCGCTTGTGTTATTACTTATAATTTATCAAAAATGATATTTCAAATATAAATTATAAGGAGTCAGCCAAATGCGTAAATAAGTAGTTACGTTTATATATAGTACATGTAATAGTGAACATTTCCTATTTTTTCATAAAATGAAAATATATTTCGTAACTTTTTCAAAATACATAACATACATTATTTAACGAGTTATTTCAGTAAGGCACCGCTTGTATTATTGCAGATTGAAGTATTGTAATAAATCTATATAATAGTAGATTTGATGTAATGATATAATTGGACATTAAATCGTGTGGAAATTAAACAAAATTTTGATACAAAATTCATACATCACTTTGAACATTTAATATATTAAATAGGGAGATATGCAGTTATTTCTTGTACAAATTACCAGAAAAAAGATCATCTTAATGGTTATTTTTTTATTGCTGTGTAATGTGTAATGAAATGTACTTGGAGATACAGTCTTAATTAGTGTTGCTTTGGAAACGTGTTCCCTACTTGTATATTTTATCTGTGCTTACGTATGTATGAAAGGCTGTATAATAAATATTCTTCTACAATTTTTAACTTAGACTGTTTCCATAAGTATAACGAAGGCCTGCACTTTTTCCAAAAAATATTATATGTACACTATGAAAACTAATATTACGATTAGGCACGCGAAGCATTATATAAACTAGAAAAATTTTCTTGTGATACATTTTACTCATGTACAATTAATTTTCAAAGGTCTTAGTGTTCCCGTAATAGGCGAGAGAAAATATTAAACTAAATGTTACACAATAATAAACTTTAAACTATTGTATATATTCACATTTCATTACAATAAACTGAAAGAAAAGTTTGTCCAAGGTGTAGCAAATTATTTACTTATTAATCTTGTTAATATATTTACATTTTTATTATTTTTTACTTGCAAACTACCGAACAAAATTTTGACAGGTGCTTGTTCGTAATAAAAAAACGCTAATATTGTTTTATTAAATATCGTATTTATAACTGTTTAGAGCATGAGAGTGATTAAGCAAGAATGTGTAATTGTAGCATAGTCGATTATTATCGTAAATTGCACGATATTGGTGAAATTTTATACAAATTTCTCAACGTATGTGTAATTGGTATTGCGTATATAAAAATTATATTTTGATATTCGTTATACAGTAATCCCGTGATCTAAGCGCAAAGGAGCTTCCCTTATTTTTTTATGGGACTTTGGCCAATATGTTCGTGACATTTTTCATACTTCACTTCATTTATAATTATTTTTATTAATTTCTAAAGAGTTGCTGATACCTTTATCTTTTCCCTTCACGATCTCTGTCACAACGTAGACCCGAGAATTGACTTACAAGGGAACATCGCCAGTTTATACAAGCCGATTTTAATGACACTTATTGTTTAAACAAAAATCTTTTTTTAACATTTTTTACACAACTACTTTTCCCATTAAAAAAAAAATTTTTTTTAAATGAATTTTTTTCGACCTCGGGTTTCCGAGATGTCTTAAAAAATATGGTTCTGACCCCGAACTTTGAGGGCTATTTGCACCCCTTCAAAGTGGATGAATAAAAAATAAAAAAATACGTGTCAAATGTTTTTCGAAGAACTATATCTCACGTAAAAATCGGCTTGTATTAACTGGCGATGTTCCCTTGTTGGATTGCGTAGATTACAGTAAGTACTTGGCATTTAAGTTTTTAAATTTCCCGCCGATTTTCTCGAACGAGCTAGGTCCTTTCGAGAGTTTTGCACAACGTGACTGTGAGCCGGGTAAGATCGTACTATCCCTTCCCATCGCACTTGATCTCGATGTCTCGAGACGAACATCATTCTTTACGGTATTGATGATTTCCATTTTAGGAAATCTTGTTATTAAGTAGTATGCTTTATAAGCAACCAAAATCGTCATTCCCTACTCTAAAAGGTAGCCTGAAAACTATTCTTTTCCTTGAAATCTTATTCGCAGGTGGATCGTACTCAGTCTGGCGCTGCATGAATAGGTCTCAAAGTAAGTCGCACATCATCTTTTCGTGATTCCTTTCTGTTTTTAGGTTATCTCTACTGACACAGCTCATATTAATGTATTGTGATTTGTAGTATACAACATAATCGTACGTATCAATTCATCAACAGATTCAGTGAAAAACATAAGAACACGATGAATGATATTAATTAATATTTCTCGCAGTTCATTAAAGTGTCGTTCGAACTGTCACAATATCATGTCATTCGCATCGAATAAAGATTTTCTGTTATCCAACTATTTTGTTTATACAAATCTTCGTTAGATTGCAGGTATTATATGCACCAAAAGTATCCGTACATACTAGAAATATATTACACGACCTGTGAAACATTGTCTGGAGACAATAAATTAAGATTGCATGACATGTCTACATGGAAACAACAAAATGAACAGTAGATCTTCATGGAGTTCGTGGGATGTTCAGATTTTCTATCAGGAACCAGTGGATCAAGAAGTTGTTGCCTAGAATCTCGTTACTCTAATGTCAAATATTTACCACAGGTGCGTATCCTTCTCTACATGGATATTGCTCGCAGTGCGTAACGATAAGATCCCAAGTTTCTGGAAAACTATAATATTGGATGATTACAAAAGTCTATACCTAATTTATCTGTTGACCCTTTTTGAAAATAAACATGTACCTTCTGCGAAAAAAGAAATCAGGTTGTAAAATGTTCAGAAACAATTGTAGAAAATAGTAGTCGATAGCCGTTAGCCCACAAGGGTACACAAATATGTTTTTACCCTGGAAATCCTTCAGGATCAAGTGCTAAAATTAAATTAGTGTTATTTAAGTTCCTCTGTAATGGTAAAATAATCTCAAAACGCAGAAACCTTAGATGCTTCTAGGTGATTATAAAAAATCTGGTCGTTTGGTACAATTATAAAAAAGTTATTCCATTTTAAAAGGTGTACAAACACTTTGTACATTCTTCATAGTCCTATAATAATGCGAATGTTATTTTCAGCCCTTGTATGAGAAACCTGCAAGTATAAAAGACCAGCTCTGTGATGTACTGATATACGAACTTGAAAGTAAATCTATGCTTGTGAAAGATAATCAGTGTTTTCAACTAAACATTACAAAAGATATAACCACAGCAAAATAGCGTTCAGATAACAATATGGATCCTCCCGGTCTGATAGAAGGAAGTTTACCGGATCGTATTAGCAAACGGGATCGCGAAAGAAAGAATATTATAGAAAGGCGGAGGGAGGAACGGCAATCGTTAGCTGTGGAGTCTGAACAAAGTAGTTATTTCAAAGATGCTTTTTATTCGTCTTGTAAGAAGATCAAAGAATTGCTAGACGGCGCATCTAGTGCTCCTACTTCGGCTCTACCTGGGATATTCGATAAAGCGAACAAAGAGATTCAATCATTGAAAAACTATTTGTCACAATCAAAGATGTTTTTAAAAGTTTACGATATTAGAAGAGCACAAGAGAATTTGCAATTACTGGAAAGCGAAGCCTCCGATTTGGAACTGAAGTTACTACCTAAGAAGAAATTTGGTTTTAAGAATAGACGAGTTGTGAAGAAAGCATCGGATAAATCACACGATGTAACGGATGGTTTAAAGGACTTGAAGATCTCCGAAGGAATTGTAAATGGTTCTTCGAAACAAAATCATAAATTATCGAGCAAGTACGGTGATAGTGCGTGTATGCTACTTGGGAAAATTGACGAACAAATAGTTCTCGATGCAGAGAATGTGAATAAAAACGATATCCTACTTTCTGATCTAGTTCACTGTACAGTACGAATCTACGGCACACCTAGTACTTTGCATATGGTTAATTTGAAGCAATGTACTGTATTAGTTGGACCGGTACCATCATCTGTATTCGCCCATGATTGCAGTGAATGTGTATTCGCTTTTGCGTGTCAACAACTTCGATTACATTCTTCGACAGATTGTACTATTTATTTGCATGTTACGAGTAGATCGATCATAGAAGATTCTACAAATATACGTGTAGCGCCTTACAATTGGTCCTACGAAGATCAAATGAATCACTTTAATCTAGCAGGTCTCGATCCGAAAATGAATAATTGGAATTGCATTGATGATTTCAATTGGCTATCTAATGAGATACATTCGCCGAATTGGAGTATTCTCGAGCCAGAATTGCGCATCAAGAATTGGGATTAAGTATAGGCGAGAACTCTTAAAACCGGGAAATATAAAATTCTGTTATTGAGAAAGATTTTCTTTAAGATAGACATTATGTTCGTTATGTAAATTATTTATGTGCGTACTTCGCTTTTTCACAGAAATTGAACTATGTAAGTGTTTTATATGCTTACGAAATATTTAATAAAATCGCTGTTTACGAATCCATGTACATGCAATATATTTTTGCAAATTGAAGCACGCCCTACAGTGAACAAATAATAAAGAATTTGTTTCTTGAACGATATGTAAATCACAACACGAATTAATAAATTTTTAAGTGTAAGTTTTTACAAGGAAATTGCGACGAAAGTTCCTTTCAGTATTCGAATACCCTCGAGAATCATTAGTTTCATTCTTATGTTACTACAAACTGGTACGTTTCTTTTTCTGCTGAATTTACTCAAATATTTTAAGAAAATCATTATGAATATATACTACAGCATTTTGCCCAGATCCGTTATGTAGAAGATGAAGTAATCTTCAAACGAGGCATGTTATCTAAAGCCGGTTCTGTAGACAAGCGATTGCTTGTTACACACATATATGTAGCTATAGCTACAAAACATAAATTTTAAATTTTCATTACAGGACCAAATAGCAGCATTAAAAAATGCCTTTTTTATTTTTTCATGTAACCTTGTGCATAATAACTTTTTGGAAAATCTTTTTTGCATATAATTTCATAAATCAATGCTTCTAAAAAATTATTCCATTTGAAAAAGTGTACGAACACTTTGTACACGTACTGTATATGTACATGGTCTAAGATTTCAGCATAGAGTATTCTTGTCTAGGATCGGAGTACTCTATGGATTGCGATAACCAATTGGAAAACACTGACGTTTCACATGAGTCATAGATACGTAGTCCAATCAGGGTTCGCCAGCTGGGATTCCGGGCTTTTCACAGAGTCCAACGTGTATAAAACCAAGCGTGCGATAAACTGATGTAGTGGCACTTAGGAATTTGTTTGAAATTTGTGAGTGCATGAATTAAAAGGTCCGGTGCATTTACATTACGAACTCACAGGAATATTATCTGTGTGGTGTGTATATAATTTCGTTAGCGTGACACCATGTAAGTTGGATTTCTTCGTTATTCCTATTAACCTAATAAACAGTAGACGTATGCATTCTTTTATCAATCAACGTAATTTTTATAATCTACTTACAACAAGTATCCTATATTAGAGTTTTGTCTTCGTTTATACAAAATCCGTGTATAAATATGCATTTGTTTCAAAATTTTCTGCTTACACATTTTACAAACGAGTTTATTTTAAGTTGACATTGACTTCACCATTTTATATTTTCGAGTGAATCTTTAATGCTGCATTAGCTTATTGTTCTAACGTTGTAATTATTATTAACTAGAACGGTACTATAGACTTTTTCAATGTTATGTAATAATATTTTATACTGAAAGATTGTTTTTTTGTTTAGAAGAAAAACATAAAATGAACAACTCACTGTTGCTAGCACTGTCCATCCTTGTTGGAGTGATTTGCACTGTAACAGCTCTAAAAAATGATGAATGCGAAGGTAGATAAATAAACATTCTTTCTTTATTACTTTCTACAAAGTAACTTTCATTTTATTGTCATTACAGTATGTATATCGACTGTGGACAAATTTGTTAACACTTTATCCGACGATGTCAAGAAGGATACTAATAAGATAGAAGCAGCGTTCAAAACATTTTGTAAAGGCACAAAATCTAAAGAAAACAGATTTGTAAGTTCTTATGTCGATGATTTACAATGATTAATGCGATAAGTACATGTTTATAATGTACATATTTTCTTGTTATTCTAGTGCTATTATTTAGGAGGCTTGGAAGAATCTGCGACTGGTATTTTAGGTGAATTAAGTAAGCCTGTATCATGGTCAATGCCCGCAAGCAAAATATGTGAAAAACTGAAAAAGAAAGATGCTCAAATATGTGACCTGAGATTCGGTACGTATACTTAAATCGTTTTTCCATCGATAGCTTATTATTAGAGAGCGGATCTTTATGCAAAATCAAAATTTTCTACCTGAATTGCAACAAACTCTGGAATGAAATAGAATTAGTGAAGTAATTTTGAAGTAAATTTCAAATAAAACGCTTGAAATAGTAGGAAGTTGTTGGCAACAAAATTGAAAAATAATACAACAGTATTTTCCAGTTCCCCTAATGTTTTTAGTGTGTGAAATTGTGCCTATCCAGTTTTGTCTAATAAATGCATAAAATCCGCTGTCTACTTATTATCATTTAATTCTTTGATACAGTAATAATACCGTCAAATTTCAGAGAAACAGATTGATATCGACACAGTTGACCTTAACAAACTAAAGGTGCGTGATTTGAGAAAAATCTTGAGTGACTGGGACGAGACGTGCGACGGTTGTATAGAAAAGACAGATTTTATTAAACGAATTGCAGAGCTGAAGCCGAAATATTCTTACAGTTCGAAAACGGAACTCTGAAAAGTGTTCAGTGATCTAGATAAATTATTACGTTAGTATGGCTAAGATTTTTGGTATTCTTTATTTTACAAAATGATTGATTGTACGAGAACACACGTGTGATTGAACATATATTTTTAAATATCATTTTGTAAAAACTTCGTTCAATGAGATTTCGTAAAGGCGTAATTAAGATTATCGAGGCCAGATCGACGCATTTATGTTTCAGTAAAAGTAAAACGATGTTTTTTTAATTTATATAAAGCAAATAATAACTTAGATTCTAAGAGATTAGGATACTGAGCAATGGAAAAAATTTTCTGAGAACAGTTCGTTTCTTATTTAGTGTAGCCATGCTAATAAGTGTTGAATATCATAAAGAAAAAGGTGCTCCGTTTTTATCGTACTTCATATTAGACAAGAATAAGTGACACAAACTTTTCATACTGTAACATTATTTTTATGGTTTTACCTTACATTGCTCTTCCTCAAATATTCTGATACAGTGCGTTTATACATGTATGAATCCTATTTATACCAAAATGCAGTGTACTATATCAATAGATGTGTATATGTGATGAACTATTAATAATCCATTGTTATATATATTTGTATATCTTTACTTTTTTCTTTTCAATTCTACTTAAAATTCAGAAAATTCGGTTAACTCTAAATGCATACCGTCAACAATTTAATGTTTTCAATGGGTAAGAACGAAGTCTCAGTTCATCGATGAGTATATTATATGTAGATCATAAAAATTAAGAGTCTACGGAATGCTCAGTATTATGTATTTATTATCTCGCGTTTACAAGAGCCAGTTCCATTTTGTTAAACAAAGTTGTGCACGATAAGTGCATCAGATATTCTAAGAATAACATGGACATTTTTTATTAATGAATGTATCTCTTGTACAGTATTACAATATTATTTGGTGAACATACATTTGTGGAATATAGAACGAAAAGTTATAAAAATCGAAGATCTGATAATTTTGACATTGAATAAAAAACTGTCACATAAAATTGTTACGTACAATGATTAGACTGCAGATGTTTATGCGTGGCATGAAATAAAATCCTATTTTTAATGGCAACGACCTTTGTAGATCCAACACAAATAAAGATCTTACTAAATTCTATCAAATTTGATATTCTAGCATATTTTTAAGATGTTCATAAGCTGTAAATGCATAAAGATCCGCAGTCTAACAATGATTTACTCTAATTATTAGAGGTATAACCTGCTAATTTATATTTAAAAAATGATTCCTCGCGAATTAATTGCAATTTGGAAAGTTGCTCCAACGACCATCAGCCCCACACGTAATAAATCCTTGTTTCCTGCCATTGGGACAGACGTAGGTCAATTGATCTTGATATAAGTATGATCGACCATGTACAGTAACGCCAGGTGGAAGTTTCGGTTTATTACAGGATAGTTCTACGAGTATCGATTAATCAGAATGAAATCGATCAGATACTTGAATAGATTAGATACTTACTTGAACATTTACTGTATACTTTCGACCAGTTTCCATTTGCAAGACATCTTGCATTCGGTTGGCCGTACATTAAATACCCAGGTAGACACTGATAAGTAATCATATTACCAAATGTAAAAGTTACCGTTTCAATACTGTCCTCTTTTAACACCGCGTTTGTTAGTTTCAGTGGTTTCCCGCATATTACAGCTAGAACAGATCATTATCTTTTCTTGGAGATGTACTATAATTAAGTTTACCCTGTACGTTTTATTCTTACGTTTGCAAGAAGGAATTGTTGACCATGTACTGTTTGGAAAACAAACAATTTCTCCATTGCCTTCAAGTATATAGCCATGACGACATTTGAAAGTAATGGCACTGTTGACAGTCCTTGAATAATTATTATTGTTCCCAACAATGTATCCATATTCTGGAACCTATTGGCAATTTTAATTAAAATTTATCTAATGTCTAGACTACTGATATTTACAGTGGGTGTACAAAGAGTTCGTACACCTTCTTTTATTTTTGCTTGTACATTGTAATTTTTGGAAAATCTTTTCTGCATATCATTTAGTAAACCAATGCTTCTAATTGATGGTAAAAAATCAGGTCGTTTGGTACAATTATAAAAAAATTATTCTATTTTAAAAGGTACAAATACTTTGTACACTCACTGTATACATTTGTGGATTATAAAAATGGCCAGAAAATGCTAGAGTATTAAGTTCGACAGAATTTAGTACGATTTTTATTCATTTGAGAATAGCATAAACATCCGCAGTCTCCTAATATCCATATTATTTATCAAAATAATCGTATGCAATGCTTACTGCTACTAAAGGACAACTCGTTTCTTGACAAATATCATCTAATCCATTGTCAAATAAATTTTCAACGATGTTACTATTCAGTTTCAAATAATCGATCTGCCACTTGCCATCTTCATTACAAAACCATGTTAAATTAGAAGCATGTATATTAACATTTCCGTCGGTTATACTCATGTCACTGTTACTTCTACAAGTCAGAATTATTTGGTCCTTGTAAGTATGTCCATTCACAAAATATTCGAAATTTTTGTAGGATCCGTTTAAATATTTTGCATCATTCAGTTCTCTAATATTGTTCCTCCAGATATGATCATTGTCGTCTATTTCTCTATGAAGATATTTAAAAAGTGGACAATCTAATATAGGACATTCGTTAGGTTTACAAGATGGTGACGGTGACCATTCTTCATTGTTCATGCACATCCTGATGCTGTCCCCAATTAATTTGTATCCTGTACTACATTTTATTAAAATCTGTGAGCCAACAATCAACTGATTTCCCAAATCATTATTCTTTAATGTTTTTTCCTCCTTCGTAGTATTGACTACGTCATTGAAAATCTCGATGGTACCATTTTGCGTTTTTAAAAATATTTTACCATTCTCTATGGCATTAGGCCAGGGACAGTTAAGTGGTTCACAGTCAGGAACGAATCCACTCCAAGTACCGTTTTCCGTACATCGAAGTTTAAACTCGGTTAATAAATTATGGTTCCCCTGAAATTTGTACCCTGGATGGCAAGAGTACCCAACAACGTCATCGAAATAATAATTCCTTTGAACAGTTTTATTGATCGTCTCTGGTGCCAAGCTTGTGCTAGAAGTCTCGTGCAGATTGTTGGAGTTAGGAAAAATTATGTAACCGCGATCGATCCTGTAAAGAACCATAGTTTAGAATATACAGTGCTTCCCTTTAATATTCCAACAATATTAAAATTTATTATCTTGTAGTAAGGTGGCCTGCTTTGGGTGAGACACCTTGTTTATTAACAGTAATAATATGACTGTTAATTCTTATAACTTACTCCTTGGGTGGTGAGCATCCATAAATTTCACACGTTGGTCTCTCGTGATCCCATAATCCCGACTCTAAGCACGTCAGAAACTTCTCCCCAACCAAATGGAATCCTGTATCGCATTTAAACTCCAACTGTTGTCCGACCTGGAATCAAATTTCATTGGAAGTCTACAATTTAGTTGATCGATAGAATTTTCGCATACCTGGAGGATCGATAGATCGTCTCTTTCGTACTCCTCTCTCACGTACTCGATATCGCCGTGTTCTGGAGCCAGTAAATTCTTACACGTTCTTCCTGCCAGCAAAATTAATGCGTAACGCAATCAAACAATAGATCATTCTTTCGAATTCTTTTCCTATATTCATTTTGTATATGGAAATACTCACCTATGCAAACAGGGAGCACGCCACTCCATTTCCCATCAGCGTTACATATCCTATGGGGATATCCCAGAAGCTGATATCCACTCAAACAAGAATAACGTATTTCGTCCCCGAAGAAATACGATTTACCCTGTATACGACCTCGAGGAAAATATCCCGGAAAGCCACATTTTTTTCCTGAAATCAATTTTCTTGACATCAATTTCGAAAATTTAATGGATCAATATTTTCTTCCCCCACTAGGAATACATTATTTTCCTGTATTGATATTCAATCTTACTAGCGCAAACAGGGTTGTAGTAGCCCTCCCAATGCCCTTGTTTCAGACACCTAACTCTCAGCGATCGATGTTCCTTTCCTCGAAATCGCACCACGTAACCAGGATCGCATTGGTAAATGATTTCCGACGAGTCTTCGCTGATATTCATGTTCCCTTTAAACGGTACGACTGGTAAGGGACACCCGCGGCAGAAAGGGCTGCTCAATACCTAAAAACACAAACACGTACTTCACTCAGAACTTTTCATCCCAATACCTGGTGTATTTCAGTCGATTTTTTGTTTTTCCTTATTACATTCGCAAGTTAATCAAGAATCTAATTTCTTTTTGCATTGTATCTATTCTATAGACTTCTCAGAATATGTACATATTCATTGTTTACAGAAAAAATAGTTAATAAACAACCATTTCACAGTTTTGTTTGTAATCTATCAGTGTACGAATACTTTCTACACCCACTGTATAATCGTTTGGTTGAACAATAGCATATGATAATTACCGCAACATCGCCATGTACGTGTGCCTGCACCTGCGGCCACGCAATTATGTTACCGTAATACTTTTCACAGGTGTTGAACAAACGGTTTATATCCGACGATGATAAAATTCTATCCCAAACATCTAGCAGAGTTACTTTTCCCAAGAAAGATTCCGATTCGGAGAATCCACCACCGACGCGATCTTGCTCTTGTCCGATCACGAGGGTGCCATTGCCTTGTTATAAACAAAATCAAGTATGTAGTACAGTAACTCTTACTAATTTCGGACACTCTTAAAAAGACGATAACATTTTTCATATTGTACTATACGATTTGAATTTTTTTGGTAAGCTAGAGCAATTAGTTTGCCACAGGATGCGAAAAAAATGTTGTCAAAAATTGCAATATATAGAGTTTTTTGTAATCATATTTTATACTACCTTGAATGACAGTCTTTCTCGCGAAACGAGATCCATTGTCTCGCAAAAGTCCATCGATGAATACGTTCCAGGTGCCATTTTCGCCTTCCCAGGTGATGCAAACGAAGTGCCAGTGGCCATCGTTCACCTTAATGTCAGTGACTACCTTTTGCCCGTTGATGTATATAACGAGTCTACGATATAACAATATTATTTTCCTTCTAGAATATCTCACCCTGTATATTGTAAACTATCGTACTTCTTTTTGCAACAAATTCCTACCCGTTATAATCGGTTAATGTGAACGTGTTGTCGTAATACCGCGTTGCGTACGACAGCACAGTTCCATAATTAAATGTGTCCTTCGATTGCAACCACAAGCATGTCGTTAACTAAAAATTAACGTTCAATTTATTTGTTTCACTGTCGAGTCGTTTAATTCATATGTTACCTCGGCTATATCAACAGCGGGTCCGTTCATTCTAACATAGTCAGTCGTTCCTGATTTAGTAAAGTGCACAACGTAATCGGATGACAATTCTATAAAAGAAAAAGGAACATGGTTAATTAAAAATTCTCTATTTAACTCGGCTAAATGGAAGGAAAGAATATATTCGTCAAGACTATACTTTCCAGTCTCGCAATTGCGTCCTGTGAACGGCATAGAACACGTGCAGGTGTAATTGGCAATTCCGTTCAAACATTTTCCATTATTCCGACACGGTAGCCCAGCACAGTGATCCACTCTTATCGCGCAATTTTCTCCAGTGTAGCCGTCGTTGCATTCGCATCTGACAATGCAGTATTATCAATGCATATACATAGTGAGTGTACAAAGTGTTCGTACACTTTTTCAAATGGAACAACTTTTTTATAATTGTACCAAACGACCTGACTTTTTATAATTAATTAGAAGCATTGGTTTATGAAATGATATGCAAAAATTATTATTTACATGGTTGAATTCAACAATAAAAAAGCATTTCTGTTAATATTTTTATTGTGGACCTTAATGAAATTAACAGCCTTGTAAATTGTAATTTTTGGAAAATATTTTTTGCCGATTATTTAATAAACCAATGCTTCTAATTGATCATAAAAAATCAAATCGTTTGGTAGAATTATAAAAAAGTTATACTATCTTAAAAGGTGTACGAATACTTTGTGCACCCATTGTATTAAGTTCGTTCAGTTAATAATAGTTTGATTGTCGATTTTTTATGCACACCTGTAGCTCGAGCGCGTCGCGTTTTCCTCTTCGAGATTCACGCAATACGAATTAACTTGGCAAGGTAACCAATCGCAAGGCAATAAGTTGCAATGACGCCCGAGGAAACCAGGCTTGCATATGCACTGCCAGGTTGCATTGGCAGTGCGACAGGTAGATCCTTCCATGCACGGCGGAGGATCGCAGTGATCCACGAAAGTCTCGCAAAATTCTCCTGAAAATTAAAACGTCTCGTTAAAGAAATAAAGATTTATTTGTTATGCAAATCATTTTAATTGGTCGAAAGCATCGTGTGCATATTTTCAAAATGTTTTTACTGTTATAAGTTTCGCCTATTCATTTTTGCCAAAAAAGCATCAAATCTGCTGTCTACTGATCGTTGATAACGTTAAATACATATCTGTATCATTCACTGACTCACCTTCAAAACCATCCTTGCACTCGCAACTATAATCGCTCTCCGTGCTAACGCAAGTGCCATTATTTTGGCAGGGTTTCATAGCACATTCATCGACGCGCAACTAAAAATATTAATATTGTTTATTACCCAGCATTTTCGGGTACCCGCCCATTGTTCATCACTTTCTTTAAACTAATTTCTCAGAGAACGCTGCACTTACTTCGCAGTTATGGCCCGAATATCCAACTTCGCATGCACAACTGTAGTTCACCGCGCTGTTTTCGAAATTGTTTACGTTGCAAGCTGCCCCGTGCAAACATGGCGAGGATTCGCACGGATTTCGGAACGTTTCGCATTTTGATCCTGGAAAAATTTCATTCACTATGAGATTAACATGGACATTTTATATTATTTACACTCTCGGACAAAAAGATAGCACGCGGGTGTGTAGTACAGTAAACGCTCATTATTGTTGAAAATTTCTTGCATGACTACGTTTCTCATGAAAAAAAGACACAATGTTTAAAAAATTCAATTTTTCTCAACCTCTGATTTCAGAGATATCTCAGAAAATATGGTTCTGACCCAATGAAAAATGCACGTGTCAAATATTCTTGCCAATGCACGTGTCAATTCTTGCCAATGAAAAACGCACGTGTCAAATATTTTTCGAAGAACTACATCTCGCATAAATTTCATCAAAATCGGTTTGTATCAACCGAATATGTTTCCTTGTCAGTCGTCATTCTGTCCTCTATGTTCGGCTCTCGATTGAAGTCTCGGCGCGGTAGACGCAGTCAAATAGTAAAATAATCAAGTCCGTCACGATATGAGTCCGTGAAGAACACGACTGTTGTACTAATAATGAGCGTTTACTGTATTAACGTATT
Organism: Lasioglossum villosulum; assembly: GCA_963971365.1. Taxonomy (NCBI): domain Eukaryota; kingdom Metazoa; phylum Arthropoda; class Insecta; order Hymenoptera; family Halictidae; genus Lasioglossum; species Lasioglossum villosulum. Next base: position 2,959,982 of record OZ020497.1, on the reverse strand, counting down.
GTACGCTCACCGACGTAATAGTCGAGGCATTCGCAACTGAAGCTGTCATCTTCCTGTACGCATTGTGCGCCGTTCAAGCATGATCCTGATTGGCAGGTGTTTACGTCTATCTTAAACAATGATAAACAATCATGCTCATCCTTGGAACCTCGGTTCTCTGTAGTAGTATTGGCTGGACAAGATAAACAATGGTTCTGCCCATAGTCCGGTTGATAAAACCCAATGTCACATTGCAGACAGGGTTCGAGAGCTAAGCGGACACCGTGATACCGTTTCCTTCGAGAGTAATATCCTGGCCGACATAGAGCTGCGCAAGAAGCAAGCAATAAAATAATTGGAATGTTCCTAAAAACTACATACAGTCATTCCGGACTTACGTATGCAATCTCGCTGAGATCGAGAATGCATTCTTTTTGTGGACGCGTGCTCAGGACAGCGTTTGCATCTTACGGAGCCAGCAGTGTCCTCGTATTCTCCGAAAGGACATGGTCGACATCGATGAATCGATGATTCGAAGAAAGTTCCCAATGGACACTTCACTAGATTTATAATATAATTAATGAGACATTAACGAATTGAAGATACGATATACTTCTGGACTCATTTACCACAAGAGTGCTTTTTAAGGACACTTCCTGGCTCGCAGAGCTCTTGAAAATTTCGGAAAACGAGATGCAGATTCAACGCAAGTTCCGCGACTTGTCTGTTCGTCTTTTCATCTAGCAAATTCAATTTTCCAAACTGCGACATCGACTCCATCTTCTGTCTCAACTTTTGTATCCCTTCTTTCGGGTTGTCCACATTTTCTTCGACTATTTTACCTACGAGAGAAGGATATTTTTCCTTTCGAGAATATTTCGTTTCTATTTAAATAAACTCACCTAGAATTTTGAATTTGATTTCGATCTTCTCTTTCTTCTTCTTCGGCTTCGATTTGTTCTTGTTAGCATCGGCGTCCGTTGCATCTCTTCTCGTTCGGCTAGCGAAACTGTTTCTAGATTGTTCGTTTAAAAAAGATTCGAAAAAATACGAATTGAAGTTTCTTCTTTTTCTTAACGTGTTCGAAGTGATGTCTTCCGCCGATTCAGCGTCCACTTTGCACTCGGGATCGAATGTAATCAGATTGCATTCGACGTCGTTGCCACAAATGTCGAGCAACGTCGATCTCAGATCGGCAGTAATGTGTTCGCTCAGCTGGTAAAAATGATTAAATGTTTCGAATTTAATTGAGAAATTCATGGAAATAAAGAAATGCTTACCTCGCGCAGGGTCGTTTGATTGTCGCACGTCACAGATGCATTTCCTTCGAACTCGATGCTTCCTTCTTGGGACACAGTTTTGGGTGCAACTGATTCTGTGCACAAATAAAATTGTTATTTTATTATTGTTATTTCGTAGTCATTCCTCGCGCACCTGCACAATCCGAAATGTAATTCTCCTCGGTCCAATTCGCGTTGGTCGTATTGCATTTCAGTAACAATACATCGTCCACTGCACGAAGATTCGGGACCACGTCCGCAAACTGGAACCCATCGTCGCAAACCACAGCGCACTCGTTCGTCTTATTCTCCGACATCGAACAGTTTGAATGCCCGTGCAGCACTTCCGGAATTTCCTGGCATACATCTGAAAATCATGGTCACCATCTAATATACAGGGTGTCTCGCTTAAATCACTTGTTTTAGACACATGAATTCTGTATTATGATGATGTTTCAAACAAAAATTGATTGGAATCGAAGGAGCGGTTACCTTTTATAGTGACGTTCAACGCACAAGTCGCGACGTTATCATATTTATCGATCGCGTTGTACAACACTCTTGTAAATCCGATCGGAAACGAGCTTTCTCCAGGACGATGATTTTGTTCCACTCGTACGGGTGCTTTCGAGTTATCGTAAAACCCTGGTTCATCCCAAGTTACGTTGCTTATCCCAACCCCGTTGTCAGTGAAAAATATCGGGGGATCTATACAGTTCTCGATCATTGGCGGTTCGGTATCTGGAACAATTAACTGAATTCGAGATCTCTGAGATTTTCTGTAAACGACAAATATCAAAATCATACCGAGAATTTTCACTTTGAATTTGCATCTAGCTTTATTCCCAGTTGAATCTTGGGCCATGTAAACTATAGTGCGCGAACCGATTTTTGCTTTCCAGGGGAGTGTGACGTACGGTTTGCTCCAAACCGATGGAGATTCATCCGCGTTATCGGTGACTATAGGAGTCGTCCAGTTCACGTATGCGTAATTTTTTCCTGGTAAACTTTCCACGGTGATGTCCGGTGGACACGTTATGGTTGGCGGTACTTTGTCTGTGGGAGAAACGAAATCAGAATAATTACTGAAGAATTACTGGAAATAATAAATATTTGTAACTCTGTGACAACCTATGCAACGATTAACGCTTCGTCGTTGAGTCCACACTCCGGAACGTCCTCCGCACATTCTTGCACGCGGACCCTCGAGAGCGAATCCTTTTTTGCACGTGATCGTGCAATTCGTTGTGAACGGTACTTTCTCTGGACCGGTACAGATTTCGGGTGAAATCTTCCCGTACGGTATTCGCTTCAGGGGCTCGCACTTTATCGCTACAAATTCAACCAATCGATTAAACATTTCAGACAAATTCAACGTTTACAGGTTTTCCACTCCAATTTCAACCTTTTGCAAATCAGATTCACCTTTTTACAAATCAATTTTAACATTTTACAGGGTTTGCACTCGAATTTCACCCTTTTGCTAATCAATTTCACCCTTGTAGCCTGAAAAACACTTCCACAACTAAAATGTCTACTTACCTTTGCACGTTGCCTTCAGCCCATCCCACTGCGACAACGGCAAGCAATTGCGAATCTTGCTTCCGCGAAGCTGATAGCCATTGTCGCATCGGAATTGACAACGAGTATCGATCGGGAACGCGGTGTTGTCCTCAGTGATTAAGCGTTCATCTTCTTCGTTCTGGCATCGTACCCGACCGTGCGAGGGTGCTCGAAGTGCCGGACATGTTTTCACTGTTGCAGATGAACAACAATTTCAACAATTTCGAAATCAATGTCCTATATCAACGTGCATTCAAAGTACATAAAACTTTACATTGCACTAACATTTAATCAGACATCTCGAACAACTCCAAAATACTTACATAAACACTTCGGTTCGTTTCCGGACCAACTACCACCTTTCCCACAAAGTCGAATACTGTCTCCTGTTAGGTAGAAACCGATCCTGCATCTTATCCCACAAGCCGCGTGAACCACGTTGTTACACGCGCTCGCTTTTACCAGGTATCCATTCTCTGGGATCTTCAATTTAGGACATGTTATAACTGTAAAAATCACGTAAGAGTCGTTAAAGAACTGTGAGATTTATTGTTCATTATTGTAACACGTTATTATAATTTTCCTCGTGTGAAGTAGATGTAGCGATAAATAATTAATCTCACACACATTGTTTCTGGCGAACCGGAATTGTTTCTTTCTAATACGGAGAAGTTATCAGCGTTTTTGAGACAGTATTATTTTAAACTTCACTGCGAACGAGTCGAAATTATTCGGATCGATTTTGTGACATTTCAATCATCCTGTGGTATTTTTATAAACGATGGATCCTCGATCAAGCAAGCCTTACGACTTCGTGGCGAATTCGAGGAACATAACCGAAGCGATAACCAAGGAAAGACTGCTGCAATTGAAATGGATGGAAACGTACGAATGGTTGTTGGACGAGCATGGGTACGTACGATAAATAATATCACAAATACAGGTTTTGCACTCCAAATTCATCCTTATGCAAGTCAAATACACTCTTGTGCGAATTAAACAAAAACTACATACAATGGGTATATAGTGTTCGTACACTTTTTAAGATGGAATAACTTTTTTATTCCTTAATGAAAATTAAAAATTTATGTTTTGTAGATCTGTGGTGGTTATACACGTACTGAAAATTTTATCGAAATTTTTTGACCCAGAAAAAAATGATACTGTATATACACTATTTTATAAGAAATCTGAACAATTATAATTAATCGGTGATCGATATGTATTCAGAAAGTTGGAGAAGGAACTGGCGAAGCTTTGCGAGGAGAAGCACACGGTTCTGGAGACCGAAACATTCGTGCGGGAGGAAGGGAAAACGTGTCTGCCGTTTCCGGTGACCACGAGCGCGGAGGTGAGAATTAAAGAGTGCGACTGAAAGCTCGGATAATAATATAAAAATGAAACAATTGACTTCGCAGTATGGTTGGCTCGCAACGAAGCCAAAATTCCGTCTCGAAAAGTATGGGTCGTACAGACCAGAATATCCTGATCCTCTCAGAGACATAGTATACTTGAATGGGAATATGCCTACACTCGCGGCTGGCAAAGGACATATTTGGTAGTGAATGAAAAACAACATTGTCCAACAACTAAATCGAACATTAAAACAGGAAATGAATTTTTTAATAAATCACCTTCGCATTTGTTTCCATCGGTTATGAATTCTGACGCGCAAACGCAATCTTCCACCGAGGTTGCGGGCACTTTAATAGTTACGTGATTCACGTCTGGGCAAGATATGCACGTGGATGTTGAATCACCGGAAACCTCTTCGGAGGCGTACGTGCCGTTTGGACAGGCTGGAGAAAGCAAAAGTTAAATAACAATTAATTAACATTCGAGTTTGAATCCAATTGTAGTCGATTTTGTAGATCGTTATGTGATTTCGACTACGTTGTATGACCCGCAGAAGAATTGCATTCTCCACGAACTCACGCGTGCAGGATCCTTTGAAGCCCGAGCCGAAATATCCAGTGGGACAAATGCAGGCGTAATGTCCGGTTGCAATACCACAAGAGCACGTTGCGAAGTTATCGCAGCAGCTCTGATTGTTTCCGGTTTCACTGATATTGCCGCATAAGATGTTACAGTTGTCCGATAGTGTCACTGGCTCGTATTTTCCCGTTCTCAAATCTAAATGCGTAAAATTAATCTGCTAACCAGTGGCGTAATACCTTAAGGGCAACTTGGGCAAATTCCCGGGGCCCCGAACGCAAACCAAGATCCAAATTCTACGTTTTTCTCATAAAAAACTTCAAAGGGACCCCGAAATTCTACTTTGCCCAGGCGCCCCAACTAGTCATAACGCGCCACTGCTGCTAACCCTCGCGTGATTAAAATCTACACATAATTTTCGATCTTCGGTGTACGTATTAATATACTATGTTTCGATTCGCATGATTTTCATTGCGGTATCCAATTTCTTATTGGCTAAGCTTAAACGAAGAATCTCGGACTTACCGCGATGCAGAGCGCGGCGCGCGAAAGCTTCGAACTCTGCGAAACTATCGAGAAAATAACTATGCGAATAGCCGGGAAAACTGGCTATATCGTGAAGCTCCTGAACGTTGCCTGTGCGAATTCCGAAAGTGAATATCGTTGCACCTGCACTTTTCAAAAGATTCGCAGCGGGCCGTGGGTCGCCGCCATTGCTGAAGCCGTCGGTGATGAGGAACACCGCTTTCTTCGCGTTCTGTCGTGCTTTTTCGAGAATCCTCTAACACCAAAAATATATTAACCCTTTGGGGACGACATGAGTACATCGTACTGACTCTAAGAATATTTTTAAATTAATTAAGCCAACTTTAAAGAATTAATTAAAAAATGATTACAAAAAATATATTTATTACGATAGTAATCAGTAGGTAGGAATAATTTTTTAATGAATTTTAGTGGGAATTTCATCCTGAGATCTTTTATGGTTCAAAAGTTAATAGTAAATAATAAAATAGTAATAAAATAAATAAATAGTAATATGCCAAATTGATTAAGATCCCACCTTAACAATGCAATATTTATCATGAAGATACAAAATGACGGTCGCCGTCGTCCTCGAAGGGTTAGTGAATATGTAATATCTAGTTCTAATCATTTCTGTTACATATTATCGTTAAGTAGATAAAGAAATGAGAAATTGAGTGCTTACGAGAGCCTCGATAAGAGCGCCGCGCGTGTAAGTTCCCCCGCCGGGGTAATCGATGTTGCTTAATTGTTTGTTTAATAAATAACACTTGTGGTCGTTGTCGCTGATATGAGATATTTGATCGACGTTCCGTCTGACGTTCCGTCTTCCGCCAAATGTTACAATCGCGATTCTGGTAGCCGATTGTCCCACGATGAAATCGGATAAGAGATTCTTCACGAAATTCAACTCGCATTGGAAGTTATCCAAGCCGACTGATCCCGACGCATCGACCAGGAAAATTAGTTCCATCTAAAATACATACAGTGACTATTTACTATTTACTATTTACCAGAATAAATTACAACTATTGATTAATTAAATCTACGATTAGATATCTGAGTTTTCATTTAGAAATTCTGCGGAATTTCGCTCCAGCTACTCGCCTGGTCAGTTTGATTTTTCAATCGGTCGATATTCATCTTAAAAAGCCGCGACAGAGTGTCGGGCTTGTTCTTAAAAGGTTTGTCGAAACTCCCATTGTCACTTTTTTCCTTGTCATAATGAAACAACAACGGCGTCGTCTTGTTTTCTTCGATTGCCGCTGCGTGCAACCCCGAGTCGATTCGATCGGCGCCATCGGAAGATGCGATTGAAACGAGCGGAACGGACAATAATCCGATCAGTATCCATTTAGTCGCAATGGGACCAATCATGTTTGCAATTCACATTTGTTATTCGCTGATACTCTCAGGACATGTTTCACGGAAAACAATCTTGCTCTTCGAGTCGATAAATTTAACACGACAGTTCAGAATTGGGGGAGGCAGAGCTCCGACCACTCAATCAGATTTTCTGTGCGGTCTCTTTTGCGTCGACGTTTACACATATCATTAACCGTTTACAACGGATCTACGCGTTCATTTTAATCGAACCAATAAAGTCAGTAAAGTAACGCTTTTTCCATAATTATTGTAACCACAGAATCCATTGGTGTGTTCGTGCAAATATTAGATGCGTATTAATAAGAAGAATTTCGAGAAGATCGAATTTAATAGATTAATTAAAATCTTCTTAACGATGTTATACCACAAACGCAATTTGTTATTGTATAATTGAATTTGCAGGAGGCACTGTTTCGAAGGATCCAAGAGATCGCGTGTCAATACATCGAGACAAAATGGTACTGCTTCGCAAACGAACGTCCGAGCAGTAGCAAAGCATTGAAAAGTTGAGAACAAGGGACTCTCTGTTCCATTTATACTGTGCACACGTGTTCATTTTCATCGACTGATCTCGACGAATGTCAGATCTATGAGGAAATGAAATTGTAACAGCCGACAGCATCACAAGACAGAGAGATAAATCGAAATCATACTGACGACGCGACGCGTACCATAGGATCGATCGGGCGCATTTTTTCCCTGCTGTTCTTGCGCGATTATCAATTATCGCATGCTATTTCCGTTAACGCGTTACCTCTACGATAATTACTCCATACTGCATAAAAATACGCTGCTCGGGAAAGAAAATTCACTCGTCTCCAGACTTAGATATTCTAAAATTTCTCCAAACAGAACTCTTCAAATTCAACTTTCAACCACTACACATAAATCTAAATTCAACTTTCAATCTTCAATCATTGTATCACTACAAAAGGGTTATTCGAAGTTAAAAGTTATAGGAAATACTTTTTGGAGTAGCACAGTGCTCGAGAGAAAAATCTATTCATAGGCTCGCGATAAGTAAGATGTCAGCAATCTGTTACAGAGCTCATCGCTGTGTAATAGAGCGATTGCAAATAAAAATGCCTGACAAAACCATTTATTCTTTTATTTACACCAGTCTCGATAAACTACGGTCCGCTTCCTATTTTTAATCCTTTACATAAGAAACCAATAAAAATCAATCATATTACGATGCAACATAAAAAGAAAATTGTGTAAAAATATCTCTTCATAATAAAAAAAAATTAGTGAACCTCTTTTTGTTACTCTATGAGTAAATATTTTTGAGTTTGCTGCACGGCCCACCGAGTTTAAAAATTGTACGATCTGTTACGACCAATTGGGGCCGATGCAAAATTTCGTGTATTCGATTCTCCAGGTTTTTTTTTTAATACATCGTCATGGGATATCATGCGAACGAAGCGTTACATGAACCGTCAACGTGTCGATGCGACGACAGCATCCGAGGAAGGGTGTCGTGTTCATGTCACGTGTAGGAGGGATGTTGAACTGTAGCCTGCTGCAACAGCAGAAGCAGCAGCAGTAACAGTAGAGGAGCAGCAAACCAGCATGCGAGGTCAGAAAAACGCTGCAGTCCCCGTGCGACCCGCATACATATCTCATCAATCCGACGTAAATTGATTCTTCTGCTTGGATATCGGCAAACCGCGCGTACACGTTGCCCATCCACGATCTACAGTTGCCGATCGTCTGATTCATTCTTGCTTTCCCAACCGGTTTATCTCGCAGTCAAAGATAAAACCACCGCCGTTAATAATTATCGCGGGTATACTTCAAGCCGCAGTGTCTATTAAGCGGTTTGAAATTTTCAATTGAAATTCCTTTCCTCGTTGACAATTGAAAGCGCTCACGAGGATCGTTTTAAACTCCTATCTCGGCGCACGGTTCCTCGAATTGTCTCCGTTTTCTTTTATTTTTGGATAAATTTCATGGACGAAGATTGTTAACGATAATCGTGGGTGTACCTCAATCGATTGGAAGTGAATCAAAGTTGCTTTCCTCGTTGATAATTAAAAAGTTCATGCGGGTCGTTTAAACATATTTTATCTCGGTGCACGGTTCTTCGAATTGCCTCAACAATTTTCCTCGATATTGCTGTTATTCTGTGCTCTTTCTTTTTTGTTGAACAGATGGTCTCAGGCGATAGTGGAGAAAAAGTTTCAGTTAGAGAAGTGTCAATTTCATAGACGAAGACTGTTAACAAACCGCAGTGTCTATTGAGTGGTTTTAAGTTTTGCTAACAAATGAATCGAATCTATAGAATTTCATTTTCTCGTTGAACAAGTGGAATAGTGCAATTCGGATTTGATTTTCCATTGCAAAAGTGTAAACGTTATGTCGATGTTAACTGTTACGCTGGTGATCGCGCTGGTATGCGGCAGCTACGCTGAAGGAGAGGACTCTCGAGGGGGTTCGCATGCTCCGCGTTATTTCGGTTCACCAAACGAACCCCAAGGAGACCAAGGATACGCGGAGCAATGTCGTGCCACGAATCTTTGGAAGGGACAATTGGGATACGTGAACGTCTTCGCGTTCTTAGACCCTTCCTGGCATTACAGCTACAGACAAACAGTCATGTGAGTCTCTGACATAGCCACTATAACTTCTTTTTCCATTCATTCTTTTCACCCAAATAAAAATTATATACCTGGGTTTGGTGGTGAAATTTTGTAATATATTTTTGAGATTCGAAATGAAATGTTTTAAAGTAATTCTATGAAAGGTTGGAGTTACTGAAGAAACGATTAGATCGATCCGGCTTTTCGAACATTTTATTCTTCGTGGTGACGCCGTCATCGAACTTACCGGAGAACAGCGTGGAGAGCAATATAGAGATAAGAACGTGGAAAGAGATATCAAAAAATACAGTCGGACAGGAGTATATTTGGGGTATCGAAGAAACGCAGCTTAACAATCAAACAGAAAACAAAGGGAAAAGCATTATTTTTCTCCGAGACGCACCAGAGTTGGGTATCTGGGAGCATTTTCGCGCCTCGAGAGACGAAGTGGTTGTTCTCGATCGGTGAGTTTAAGCAGCTTGTACGTTGATCGATTTCGATGAAATTTTACAGCATGTGTGTAACAAACATATATTTGAAATTTTTATTAAGGGCCATAATAAAAAAATTAAAAGAAATTATTTTTTTATTTTTTGCAAATCTTTTTTGCATATCATTTAGTAAACCAATGCTTCTAATTGATGATAAAAAGATCAGGTTGTTTGGTACAATTATAAAAAAGTTATTCTATTTTAAAAGATGTACGAATACTGTACACCCACTGTATATTCGCGTTTACTATTGTAGATGCGGTAAGCTAACATACCAAGTAATAATACCATGGAGTATACTATATTTCCCATACGTCAAAGCAGCAATTCTTTCAACGTACAAAGAGTATCCTTGTGGCCCATGTGACGTAAGCACAACTGAAAATCTAACACAGATACTCACTAAAAGTTACAGAAAATTCACTCATTCGTATAATAAACAGGAACACCCGTCGCCGTTGTATAACACAATGGAATACGAAGAATATCTGTTCGAGAACGCAAATTCGAAGACGAAAGCAGCAGAGAATAATCTAGAACAAGCTCCTGATAATTTAAAGTCGGAAAACGCGACAGTATCTTCGGAAGTAACGCAGGAAAACGAAGAAGACGATAGTTTAAACTCGAATGAAACTTCTGTTGTCACAGATGTACCATCCACGAAAATAGATCTAAATATACAGAAGGATAACAATACGGAAGACGATGCTTCTTTCACCGCTGATCAAGTAGAACCAACCACAGAAGTCTCATTGGAACAGGCGCAAACTGAAGTTTTGTCTACAGTGTCAGACTTCAAGACAACCGAGGATTACAAAGGAACGCTATACAGTGACACCTCACAAGAGGAAACAGGCACAAGTAGCGACAACTTGTTATTTACCATTATCAATACAAGAAAATATCCTGAGAAACTTAGGAGTGAAGAAACCACGAAATCTGATCTTAAAAAGGACCAGGATCTACCTCTTCGCATCGTATTATACGCGCCGCACACGCACCAGGAGAATCAAACGTCGAAAGAGTACACGCATTTAGTACTAAAATCAGGAAGTCCCGAGTACCACGACCACTTCCACAGCATGAACGGAATTTACAAGCAAGAGGTAAAACATTTCTCTCAGTAATACAGAACTTTCTCGACGATAGATTTAACTCTTTTTGTATGCATTCAAATTAAAAGCCAGTAGAGAAAGCAAGCCCAACGACGGTGGACAATAAGAACGTAGAGAAATTCGCGAAAAATACAAACGAGAGTCCAGGAGTGTACGGGGAGATAGCGTATTACTGGAGAACAACGGAAGACGAAGAGTTGAATAATCAAAATGAAAATGTGGAGCTTTTAGATTTCGACAATGATGCGGTAATGATTTTTGAAACGTTGTTTTTCAGTAACTTCGTGTTTATATGAATATCTTTTTAGATGGAAGGCGCCGAGACTAAAATCGATCACGATAGCGACACACTGGTTCAATCCAGTGACGACGATGCCACAGATGCGGATGTGAAGACGAAAGTTGACGAAGACTCGGAAGAATTAGTGCAACGTAGACTAATTGAACATTATAACAAATTGATACCGTGGATTCATTACATTCTTTAACGAATAAATCGTATTTATTTAGTAAATGTATATTACAGAGAAAGTGATGTATACACTGTACATTTTCGCATGGGTGATTAGATTGCGGATGTTTACGCGATTTGTAATTTCTGCATGAAATTCTAGCATTTTCCGAACATTTTCAGAAGCCATAAACGCGCGAAGATCCGCAGTCTAATGACAATCACACCGTTGTAAAATAGACACGAGACTCTGGTTTAGATATTCTTGTAAACGAACACTCGGTAAGTTTATAGAAAGTTAATTGTAAACGTGAAACCGTATTATGGCTCTTATAAATAATGGATCGTGTATGTACATTGTCAGTATGAGTTTCTGAACACATAAGGTACAATCATCATTTTATACTGGTACATTTAAGTAAATTAAAAGAGCTAGAGATACATTTATCTTTATCAAGATAACGACAGACGTTCAATGTGGTCCAATTATTAAATACGTCGTCCGCAAGTTCACTCGGGTTCGCTTGCGTCGTCCGAATCTAAACTACTAGTACTATTGCTTGTAGTAGACGTACTCGAAGTACTACTGTCCGAATCGCTTCCTGAATCTGTATCGCTGCTATCGCTTGAACTGGAGCTGCTCGATAATCTGTATGAAACATTAAAATCGCGTTAACGAGTAGTAGTAAATTCTACATGAAAACATTCTTCGTTGTGCGTTTGTGGCCATGCGTATAGTGTGCGAACATTATGGCAGATTGTTATTGCTGTGTACAATTGGTAATAAATGTACATTCTAGTTGATATTTACACAATTCATCAAGGGGTAGTGCGAACTGAACAGTTAGTACATTATGCCAGCACATTTTGGAAAGAGTCAACATATGTGAATTGTTTTATTTATAAGGTGTGAACAATTAAGCCATGTTAGATACGAGTTATCGATATTCTAAACAATTCCATTGAAATACTTACAAATACTTTAAAGAATGTTTGTCTTTAATGTAGTATATAGTCTTTGGCCTTTAAAATAAAATCACACACAAAATAAAGACATAATAACACCTTTTGATGAAACCTTAAATTCGAGAAAATTGTGGGGATCATTTGGTTTGTTTTACTTACTTATCCTGTTCGTTGTCGTTAATTATTAAGTCGTCCACTTGGTCCACCATCTCGTGAACAGAATTCTCTATGATCAGATCTTCTTCTTGAACCGAATAAGCAGCTTGCTCTAGTTCGACCAAGTCGAATCCCATATCTTCTTTGCTTGGTTGGATCTTGAATAAATCGATAAATTATACTGTGCAGGTTAGGCAGGCTCTTTGAATTTCTTTTACAGCACCTCCAGGATTGTTCCAAATAATAAAAAAAAATTGTGCAGTAAATAAGAGCAGGTGCTTACTTACATCGGCTATTAACATATCCAGAGATTCTATCGAAGACTCGCTGATCTGTTGCAACCACACTAAATAATCCTTCACGTACAATTGATTCAATATATACCGTGGCTCGCATGAATTGTTAAACAAACCGTGTATTTCACAGAAGCGTTTTATAATATATTTTTTACCTGATAGGAAGACACATTAGAAATTAAATAACAGGGGCAATGTCACAAGCTAATGTTCATTATTGCTTTCGCTTACCCAGCTTAACAACCTTCTTAACGTCTTCAAGTACTTTCAAAGAGAGATTCCAATTCCTAAAAAGTGGATAGCATACTGATCTTCTGAAACATGCTTTTACAACTTCGTCTGCATCGGAAAAGTCCTGAAAATGTACCAGATGTATAAAATTTTGTAATTAATAGCAGACAGTGTTCATCGTAGAATGTTACATACATCGAACCAAGATAAAGTAGAACTCAATTTATTAATGGTCCAACTACTTTCAACCGTATTATCTCCCAAAGTTGTTCTGTGATTATAACAGCTACCAAATAAAATATCAACTAAACTGAGAAGCAATTTATATGTTTCTTCGTTGCTTAACAAATATTCTTTGTTTGGAAGTTCTTTTAGTAGGTCTACTTCTGTTTCATTTAATGAGATATGTTCTTTATCGAGAATATCCCACTCAGCTGAATACTTTATGTACGGTTCTATACATTCCGGTTGCATTAAATCCGCTAAATAATGCTCCTCGTTGAAGTCTGAAAGTTCACTCTTCTCTCGTAAACTTTTCCTTTCAGATTGTGGCACTGTATCCGGCGATGGAAGATCTATTATTTCCTTGATCCATGCAGACTGTAATTAAATGATATAATGAAAATGTATATACAATGATTAGACTGCGGATTTTATGCATTTATGACAAAAATGGGCATGTACAATTTAAAACAATGGACATGTTAAAACTATTTAAGCACATTGAGGTATTAGTTTCAGTTTAATAGGATAATTAGATCATGTCTCTTGCAACCAATGTGAACATATTTTATTTTGCATAAAGATCCGCAGTCTAGTTAGAATCAATTTCCAATGCAACAGTTATATTTTCAGATGTATACCTCAAAAGCTACCAAAGCTCCAGAAACTTTATTCGCAAAACCATATTTCGGAGAAGTAGCCAAAAAAGGCACAATGTTTGTGGGATTATTTTGATGTATATACCACTCGTCTCCATTTGTATTTCCTTCGTTAACTAGGGAATCATTTTCATTAGACAATTCATTAATGTCTTCTGAGTTCGCCGATGGATTTCCTATGACAAAAACCATAAAATGTAAAATAAAAATGCCATTATTTAAAATATTCTTCCTGTTATATAATTTTGTCGTATTTAATAAGTTACCTAAAGCGCCTCCGAGTGCAAAGGGTTAAGGGATCCTAAATTACATACATCTGTGTATTTATATTTACCTATTACTTCAATGTTGGGAATAATATTGGTCTTCTTTTTCGGAGGTGCTAATAACGTAGTTATCATATCCAAGTTTTCGAAATGTTCTCCTTTATTTACTTTCGAAAATTTTAAAGAAAAATCCCCTTTCTCGCAATCATAAGATCCATATGAAGAATCATTCTCCTCTATTTCACCAGGAAGCTTTAACCTGAAATAAAGCGCTTAGTTAAAATGAAAAAGTATATCTATATTTAACGAATAGTATACCTTAAATAATACGGTGTAGAATAAAATCTGAAGTCTGTTCCATCGACATAAACTTCCGTATCTTTAATATTAGCATACGGTGCGTAAATAATGATTGCAAGTTCCGTGTCAGTTTGAGTGATTTCAAACCGTGGAGTCAACATTTCGATATCTTGGCTTTTATTTCTTCGGAAATTACAGTTTTCTGTCACCCACGATACTTTACACCTTTGCAAAGACACTCTGCTCGGTGAACATTAAATAAGATGCCGATATAGACGTCAGAATGTATATATATTAATAAATGTTCGTCGATTATTTATGTATCACAAGTACACGAACGACAGGTGCTTCAAAATGTGTATTTACAAGTGCATTCTAATAAAAGTATCAAAAGTATTGAGCATGTATTGACCTTGCATTCGCGAAACCATATTTCAAAATTAAAAATTTGTTTCTATGACATTCCAGATGAATACATATACATGTGCTTTCACATTTCCCACACAGTGATGAAATTTTAGCATCAGTAACGTAGAAAGTTCGGCTAAATTGAGGTACCTTGGTCGCCCTAATCTCGCAAAATTTGTCATGATTTTTTAAAAATATCGTCACGAAAAATTAAATATCCCTACACAAAATTAAATATCCCTACACGAAATTAAATATCCCTACACGAAATTAAATATCCCTACACGAAAAGACCTGCCACTGCCTGCACTGCCTGCCACTGCCAGCTGCTGCCAGCTACTGCCTACTGCTAGGACAGCGGACAGTTGTTCTCCGAAGCTAAATTTTATTCGGAAAGATTTCAGATTTATAAATCGAAAATGGCAGCACGCGGGGCAACATTAAAGCTATGGAAAAGTACGTATGGAATCTTTAAATAGTGTTTTTAACAAACTTCCTCTTAGAATCATACATTTCTTTCAATATTATATCAGTCACAATTGAGTTACAATTTGATTATTATATAACATGAATTCCTGCTTTATTTAATTCAAAATTTAATAAAATTCTCAAATAGAAATTGAATTTTTATAATTCTCTGTTGAAATGTATCTTATAGATCGCGTGAATAATTCGCACACGTATAATCTGTCAAATATATAGTTCTCGACGTTCTGAAGGTTATGTAGAAATAGTGCATTTGTGAGATTATTATAAACTTGTCCAATTGCATGTACAATTAATTTAGATGATTGATGCATCAGCTATTATGGTTTTGTGTTTGTTACAGTGACCGTTGCTAATTCCAAGGAACTTATTCGGAAAACCGTACATTACGGGAAAGTTGAATTGGTACCACCCAAGCCAACCGATATACCAGCTATTAAAAGTGGCATCCAAAACTTGATCAGTTCCGCTAAATCTGGGAAATACCGTGAACTTACAGTCCGTGAAGCTTGGTTGAACACTTTAGTCGCCATCGAAGTCTGGTGTTGGTTTTACATAGGTGAATGTATCGGCAAACGACATTTCATTGGATACAAAGTTTAAACATGTATTGTAATTTATTCGCATAGACATAATCCCTGTATAAAGAATAGCTGTTCTTATAAATATAAACACGTAAAAAGAATATGATTTTTTAAAATAAACATTAATATTGGTTTGTTAAACCAATTTCTTATTTCTATAAAATTATTAGTTTCATTTTCACGCGATTCGCATTCTCGTTAACGATTCGAAATTAGAATGTATGCTGTATCGCGTACTGCCATATACATATAGCACCGCAGACGTGAACATTTAACGAACGAGTTACACCGTATTGAGGTATTTCTATGCAAGCATCGAAGAAAGGTATTAAATTAGCAGGTATTCCATCCTTCTCGTTTCTGGAAACAGAATTTATTATGTAAAATATAAGACGAGTAACCTTACAGTTTAGTTTATTTACTTACCCTAAAACAAGGATTGACTTCTTTTTAAATTCCATATTCAATAAGCTCACGCTGTTAACCGTTTGCTCCACACCTATCAACGACCATCCCATGTCTCTCTGTTCCAAGAGGTACCGACTCAATTCATTTGGCTTTACCTGAACCAGTTATAAAATTAGGAAAACTCAACATGAAATGTTAGAAATTCAATTAGGCCCAACGATAGAAAAATATGTTAACACTTTGCTGACTGGTGATGTATTGTCACTCGTCGTGACCAGTCAGCAATCTGTTAATTAACATAACTTTTCCTGAAAATTTATAATAAAAGAAATACCTCTGTAATAGTTATCCAGTTCTCAGCCGAAACGCTGAGATTTTGGAATTCTTTGTCTCTGATTTTACTTAAATTGGCAATAACTAATTCTTTCACATTGAAAATTTCACAAGTACGTGCGAGTCCTCCTAAATTTGGAGTACGATCGACGAGGCTCGCTACAACTATGATACCATCTTCATCAGGTGTTATTTTTTTCTGGGAAATAGATTCTCTGATTGTCGACGAAATGTAATCATTTAACGAATTTGCAGGTACAGATGAAGGATCGATTTTCTTCTGAATATCACTTAATTCTTCAAGGCTCATTCCATCAGATTTTTGAAGAGCTTCAGAATCAGCTGCATTTTCAAAAGTGTTTACACTCTGTACATTGTAATTCTTATGATTGTTAAAAACGTACCTGCAGATTTCGATATGTATATTGATGTTTCAAAATTTGATAACAAGTCCTTCAAGTTATTCATTCGAAGAGGATGATTTTGACTTCTATTAAAGTTTAATTGTTTAAATACGACTGGATTAATCCATTCGCTTTGATCTATACCAGTCAACCTAGGCAACTCGAAATATATTGTCTATAAATGCAAAAGGAAAGGAACTTACAGGTCATATGTTATTAGTCTTTAGTAAATTTTAATAACTTGTTTAAGTTCAATAACGTTATATACCTGTAGACTATAATCGGTTAGAGCATGAAAACCGGAAAGATAAAAGTCCTCTTGAATTCTAATGAAACTCTTCATTGTATTTTCATCATTTAAACTATTCATTATTGCGTTGTATAATCCTTTGTACTCATTTGTAAAATTATCATGGTCACTGTTTTTTAATGTTTGAAACAGTTGTAGAAAAATCACCTGTATAAATTGTATACTAAATAATTAATTAACTGTTCTGTAGTATTTTTCATAATCATATTTACAATGCACCTGGTTATAAAGTCGCATATTATATTGCTGTCCTAAGCAACAACGCGCAACATATGGCATTCCCATGGTAATAAAAACAGTTTGAACATCTCCAGAAAGTAACTTTGCAACATGATAAAATATACATGCAATTGAGCTAACACATCCTGGACGTTTTACAATACCCTATGCAAATATTTTAAGAGTATTTAGATGTTCTATATCAATTTTCAGTATAAGAAAAACCTAAATTTTTTAAATACTTCGCCAAAAAACGTCCACAATTTTTGGACAAAAAGCTTCGGCTTTTTATTCTCCAAAAAAATCTTAATTAACAACCATTCTTGCATTATTCGCACACTGTGTTGATTACTTTCCGAAAGAATCGAATCACAAAGAAGATCTATCAATGTAGTTGTATCTGCCTGCAAGTTATTAATTTCACTATTTGTATTGGGCTTATAATTTTTTCAATTTTGGGATACCGTATTACCTCATTCAAGATAGGCTGTAACACTAATAAAATTTGCATAATTCGATGTTTTATCCTATGCGTATAGGAATGGTTAAAATATCTTTTATTTTTGTATTCTTCTAGTTTCTGTAAAACAATTAGTAAAAACGCTGCTGCAAATTCCACATCCTCAGTAATTGTTTTGTGCAACAGTATAACGGAAAGCGCTCTGATACTACCATCATTATTATGATCTCTATCGATAAAATTACGGATTAGGAAGGAATTATAAATTAGAACGATATCATAATAATATTTCAAATGACTTACGCTACTGGCATTTTTTGTGGATAAAAAGTTTTTAAATGTTTAGCAACATATGAACACGTTTGATTTTCTATTTGCTTATCCCTTCGAAGCGCGTGTCCATGAAGAAGACATAATAATAATGGTTGTTGTAAGTTCCTCAAGCTGCGTGTATCTAACAATTTCATCTCGTTCAATAAAATTGTCTTTAGTTTTGGTACTTTGTTACTTTCTTCGAGTAATTCTTCAAGAAACTAAAAATCAACAAAACAATTTACTAAGTAATAAATGTTAATTTTTTATGACAACAGTTTGATAATTAACTTACACGACTCACGAGACTTATAGCATTTGGAAGTATAAAAAATTTTCTATTTACAATAACTTCGAGCAGAGCTTTTATTGCTAAAAAGTACAGCTTATTCTTGGAACTTATTAAAGTAGATTTCCAGCACAAAGTAAAAACAGATTCGAAATTTGACATACTTTCAATGCTCTCTATATTCATTCCTCTTTCATTAACAATTATTTTTAAAGTCAGTGCTACTTCTGGAATAATTTCAATTCCTCCCATTTCATAAATGTGCGAGATGTATTGCCAATCGATATTTACTGGCCATAATTCTGTTTCCACGTTTGATATGTATTGATTCGTCAATTTCGCTAATAAGAAGTAGCATTGCGAAGCTACTTTTCCCTTAGAATCCTTGTAGCATTCATTGTTATCAAGTATAGGAGCGTGATGCACATTCAATAAAGGTTGCACATAAAGTTCTATAGACTTTGCATCTAAAATGCTTTGAGTATAATGTAAAATGTGCAATGCGCACATATAGTGCATATTTGTAAACTGTTCTATATTTTTAAGAATGATTATACTGGCATATTTAAATTTCCCAACATAATCGAGAAGTTCTGACTTCGGTAGAATTAAATTCCCACGATTAAGAAATGACGTGATCATAATTATATATCTATTCGCTTGTTCGTAATCGAATTTAGATGGTATACTCTTGTTATTTTTAAGTAGAAACTTTAAAGCATTTCTGGTATGTCCAGATAGTAACTGTATTATTCTGTTATCATTGTTAGTACTTAAATTCAGTAATTCTGACATAACTTCTATGGTATAAAGAATATGCTCAACATTTGCATACGGTCTTACATCACAACTATTAAGCAATGATAGCCACTTATACAATATCTGTTCTGTTGAACATGATTTTGTGCGTAGTATTAACTCCGCATCGTAGAATATAAAGATTATAAAAGCAAACTTTGCTGGATCCATTCTGACGTGTGTATCTTGTTGCGAATCATCTTCGCATAAAGTTTTAACAAAATTCGTTGCTTCTATCTCTGTTACTTTAGCTTTGAAACAGGTTGTTATACTGTTCCACGAAAAGGAACCTCTTACGAGAGCTTCGTCAGAAGGAAATTCCAACAACATGTTCACTAGAATTTTCAAATTGTCTACTCTCTCTAAAGAAAGAGAAATTGTTCTGACCAGTTCAATTTGCGACGCAACTCTAAACATACAGGAATGCGCGTGTAAATGTGTTTGTATAAAAGACTTAATTACGATCAAATCATTCTCATTCCAAACATTTGAAGTTCTCTCCGTAACCATTCTTAAAATCATTGTCATGTAAAACAGTGGAATTGGAGCCCACGTTTCTTCGGCTATCACTTTCAGAAGTCTAGAAATAAATTCAATTTCTGTGTTTCTTCTAAGTACGAATAACGTTGTAATTTCATCTACTATTTTCGGTTCCTTTTCGTATGATTGGCATTCGTATAAAAATGTCTTATTCAATACGTTTACAAACAATTTTAAGAAATCAGAGTCGCATAGGATTTTATGAAACTGACAAACATAACTGATCCCTTGCTTTACTATAGCATTATTCTCGTGCCTCAATATTCTCTCAAAAATGAGTTGCAGCCAGATTCTTCTGAAACAGTTGTTGCACAACGTATGTTCTTCGCTACCTTTTATTAAATTCGGTACATGCGTTAAAGCTGGCGCGACTAGATGGTACTGCTTTTCTTCCAAAGCCTCTAGTACTATGTAAAACTTTTCTTTGATATCATTTATCGGTATTTCTGTTCGAACAGATTGCGTGCATATAAATGGTGTCATTTTAGTCATTATGGGCTTTATTATAGTCGTATCTAAATTACTATTGACATGCGTTAGTCGTTTCATTATAAATAATCCTTGTTTTCGATATTGTTGTACAGAAGATTTTAAGCTTTTGATTATTAGTACCCATAATTTTGTGCTGTAGCATAAGTTTGCTATGTACTGTACATTGTTCATCGAATGTGTGCTATTGATCTTTCCCACATAACATGCATCAACTATAATGCTCATCACACTAAGTTGATCTTGAAAATCATTCATATCTACTAAAATGAAACATAATACTGTGGGAAAAATTGTTGTATTAAAATCGAAAGTATTTATTAATTTTGGGAATATAGAAGCGAAAGTTGACCATTTTTTGTTATCGATCGGTTCTTGTAGCCACAGTGTTACAGACGGGTAAAAATAAATTTCCAATTCCCGTTCCGATAATTGCGTTTTTGTGTAAACATTTAATAGCTGTCCCAATTTGATCGAATCCAGAAACGATTCCAGTATTCTCATGTAATAAACGTTCTCACTTCCCAATAGACAAAAAAAATATGAACTTTTGAAATCCCTTAAATGTTCTTCAAGACATCGTAAATTGCAAAAAAGCGAAGTATATAAAGTGACAATATCATATATGATCAATCGATCGCTGGGATTCAGAAGTTGAACTTTCTCCAAATCTAAAACATTTTCTATTTGTTTGAAGCACAAATTGTACGACCCTGTCCTTGTATATTTCTTTTCCGGATGAAATAACAGCTGATACTCGTAACACAGTATCGCGCGGAATGTTTCTAATTTCTTTGTATCCGAAATATTGTTTGTCATTTGTTTACCATAATTGCCAATTAATCTGTGCAACACTTGAAATGGTTCATTTTTGAATGCGGTATCGCATGATTCCAATATTGAGAAATCTAGTGTTGGAAAATGCATGTATCGTTCGTGCGAATCCATTTTGTCACGTAACTGATCATTTATATTACGTATGTAGAAAAATATTCGTGTTTACATGCAAGGTTAGATCTAAATATTTACAATCCTTTTAAATACAAGGAGAAGAAGTTCACCAAGCTCACGTTATACATAGTCTGAAAGTATGTTTAAATATATAAGAAAACTTTGAATTAATCCACAACTACGATATCATTGTATGTTGATACTGCTTGTATGTTATTGTATTATACTTAAATAATAATAGGAATGTACATAACCAATAAAAGTACACGTGGGTACTCGAAAATAATAAATATACGTATGGAATGAAAGTTTCTTAATTGTATTATGAAAGAATGTTAGAGACAGCATCGAAATAAAAGGATTTCGTTTTGACGATAAGATTCATTAGTCTCGAGCTACAGTGAACCTGAATTATATACAGAGAGATTTCAACACTCGCCAGTTTCAGAGAACGTTTTTGTATTTTCTGACAGTAAAGACGAATGAAGGAAAATAACTTCCTGAAAATCATCAACTTGGTCAAACAAGTGGTTATAAGCCGGCACATCAGTTTGACAACGATGGCTAAAAGTAAATTCGAATATGTGAAAGAATTTGAACGTGACGACTGTTGTTTGCCAAATTGTTGGATCGTGGTTAGAATCGACGGTAGAAATTTTTCAAAGTTTTGCGATGCCCATCAATTTACGAAACCGAACGACGTAGCCGCTTTGGAATTGATGAATCGAGCGGGTATCACGGTTATGGAGGATTTCAAAGAGATTATTTTAGGTTTCGGTCAAAGCGACGAGTATTCTTTCGTTTTCCGAAAAGACACACAACATTACAAAAGGAGAGGTAACAGTACAGATTAAGAAATAAATAATCAACGCAAACGTACATGATAACGAATACAGAGAACGTTTGTGTCTTGAAACGCAATTATTATTTGAAAAATATCGTATTTTATGTTTCAGCTTTTAAATTAATGTCGAACGTGAACTCTCTTTTTACATCGGCGTACGTTTATTACTGGCCTCGATTTTTTCGTGGCAAAGAATTATATTATCCGCCTTCCTTCGATGCCCGTGTTGTATTATACCCAACGGATAAAAATTTGAGGGACTATTTAGCTTGGCGACAAGCAGATGTTCACGTCAATAATTTGTATAATACTTGTTTCTGGAATCTGGTGTTGAAAGCTAAGCTTACTCCGAGTCAGGTAAGTTAACAGTTTTACGTACAGTGGGTGTATAATGTATCCGTACACCTTTTGACCCTTAAATTAAAGAATAGTCAGTTCTATTCTGGTTCTCTAACTTTCAGGCAGAAGAGAAACTCAGGGGTACATTGGCGTCGCATAAAAATGAATTACTTTTTCAAGAATTTGGTATAAATTATAATAACGAACCTCCCCTATTCCGAAAAGGTACTACGCTTATAAGAAAATTAGTACCTGACGGAACTGGTCGGTTAAAACCAGCAGTGGTTCCATTGGTAGACGACATCATTGCAGACCGATTTTGGAAAGAGAATCCAGAAGTTATCGGATTGAAAAGTTTAGCTACTTATCAACCACCAAATCTAGTTAATAATACAAACATAAAACATGTGAACAATATTCCACCACCACCAGGTGTTAACACGAACTCTATGAACGAAGAGGCAAATCCTGCGAGATGTCGAGAAGTAGATGGTGAAAAGATAAAGTGTGAAAGTGAACAAATCTGTAGAAGATAAGCAGTGTTTTATTTTTATATAATAAATTTGGAAAGCATCCTAACGGAAAATAACAGGAACTTTATTTTCGACAATTCGAAAATATTTTCAAGTTCTAAAGTTGAGTTAACGATTATTATATTTTTATAAGGTGTACAATATATTGTATGTAGACGTATTTTCATACATGGACTGATACATGTATATATATGTTACAAAAAAAAATGTGTTTTTCTAAAATAGAATTCAGAGACACACGTATCGAATATTTTTCGTTAGGATTTTATATTTTAAAGATCATTGAACGAAAATATTGTATTTTCCAATAGTAAGAAAGTGCATTAAAAATAATCTTCAATTATTTATGAATTTAAAGGCTGCTCTAGAATAAATATATTAAGGTTTTTGTACAAGATCTTTTTCGTAAGCATGAACAATACATTAATACATTTGATACATTATGAAAATTTATAATCATTTACTGTAGCATTAAAAGCTAGTTATTTTGAAATAATCTAGATTACAAAATTTCACAAATACTGTTTCTTTCAACGTTTGTAGTAATATATAACAAATTGTTTAGATCTTAAGACGTTTAAGTATTATAAGCACTTTCTGATATGCATTTTTTTTCGTTACATAGAACATTACACGAACATATAATTTACCAATTCATTGTCCGACTTTGTTATTTGAAATATGAACGATTATCAAAATATACATAACGTAGGGAGTACATTTAGTAGTAAAATCGATATTATTAGTTAGAGCTGAAATGAAATATAAAAAATGGTTTTATGCTCCAAAAGCAAATGAAAAAGAAAATCATTTATTTTTATAATGATCAAAGTTATAATATTTATTAATAATTTGTAAAACTGATTGGTATAACGACATAACTTGTTACGGGGTGAAAGTTATACAGTTCTCTGAAAAGATCAGAATTTATTTAATGAGTAGGCCACTTGATATCATAAAATTCAAGAATTTCACGTTAACTCTGTTCTTGTTGAACGTTACATTCGATATACCACAATATTTTCATTGTGCTATAGCGAAACCTTGTTAAACAGGTTGTTTACTATATGTGGTTGTTCATTATACAAATAACTTTATAATTTAACATATACAATAAAGTTGTTTACTTTCTTTTTAACACGATTATCAACGAATAAACGAAGCTCGTATGCGTAAGACACGATTTAAATTGAGTTTTCCAATCTTATGGAATGTATTCTATATTGTTTTATATTACAGTGGAATTAATAATCATAACATTGGGTAATACAAGACACAACAAATATACTGGTCTACAATAAAATACATTATATACATCTATATGATATAAACTTTTGTTATACATGACAATAACAGTGCTAAGTGATAGTTTTAATACCATTCTTTCAATTTGGCTAGACATATAATTGCCTTGTTTTCTTTTTAATTACGAATTAAATATTTATATTTTCCATGTATTTGGCAGTTTCCCCTTTTTGACAATCCTAAATACTGTGCAGAACTTTTGTGATTAATCATGATTGAAAAATAAAAAGGAGAAAGAGTCACCTTTTTTCCGATTATTATATATATAACTGGAGACAAATTAATTGTTCCAACGAAATGTTTCAATAACATTAAAAGATTGGAATGTAGTTGTCTATCTTAGCTCTATGTTTCTGTGCAACACATTCCGCTATCCATACAATGTTACGACATTCCTGTTCCTTTAACTTAAGGTAACTATAGAACACTCCAAAGTGAAATTGTTGAAGAAAGGCATGAACGTTTAAACGAACCTAAAACAGTAGAAAAGTTAATACGTCAAGTAATAACAATTGTTAACAATATTAAATTTACCTCGTGCTCAAAGAATTTATCTTCTAAAGTCTTATCGCCAGGATTATTGCCTGCACCTTCAAACAAAGCGCTATACTCCTGCAAATGAAAAACAAAGGCATTTTTGCACGTTAGAGTAATGTATACAATTGTGTTGATATTATCTTTAGACGAGAGAGAGAGAGAGAGAGAGAGAGAGAGAGGAACATTATTTAATATACATACAGCATAATATTCTGCGACTGCTTTAACTTGTTCATAATCATCAGCCCTTGCTAAGGCCGCCAATCCATCAGGATTTAATTTTCCACAGCGTGGATATAATTTAGCTCTATCATCTTTACCTAGCTCGGTTCCGAATGAATTGATAGTGATAATAATTGCTCGTCTATCAGCTTCGAACTACAAATAGAATTTACCCTTAATACGTTATCTTTCAACATCGTATTTATATTTTAACTATATCAAATATTAATACCGCGAGTATTTCACACATAGTGTCCGCAGTTGTTCCACCAATCTTTTTACAGAACTTATAAAATGCTTCTAAGTAAGCTTTGTATAAAGTATTTCTAATGATTTCAATGTTCATTTCATCTAAATCTTGTTCAGAAATGCAGTCCACGAAAAATGGGGCTACAGCAACATACATGTTATTAATATTACTAGATTATAAAGCACATTGTTGTAACAAATTTAACCCTTCGCACTCTGAGCTATTTTAACTAAAAAATTAACTAGAATATTTTCCTCCTTAATGATTTTTAAATTTGGTGGACTTAAATGTTTAATACTTGATTAGATACCAACATATCTAATAATGTAAACATTATTTTCAATAATGGTACAGCAATTTTTAGCAGTGTTTCAGAGTCACCACTCAAGTGCTAAGGGTTAAGGGGTAGACTCGTTTACAGGATTGCAAGGGTGCGGGATGCACCTTCTCCTCAATAATGCAAAGATTGCTATTTTTACGTTAAGGGGTGTAATTTGCATTATTTGGCAGCATGTAGCTGTTGCAGCTATATAAAAATAGCTACATGCTACAAATTACACCTAGTAAACGTAAAAATAGGACTTTTGAGGGCGATCGAGGTCTAGATTCATCTTTTGAAAATGGAAAACGAGTCTACTCTATTTAAGAGTAAATCCTTGGATCATACCCAAAGGTGTATCGACCAAGACTGCACCATAAAGCTCAGCAGGCGTAGTCGCTACGTGAATAGCTTCCATTTGTTCGAAACTGCCGAGAGGATGACATTTAGGTATTAATTCGGAAATTGGTCGTTGGTGCAACGTTCCGGTGATCAATAAAATGATGTTGTCGATCATGTAACTGTACGTAATGAAATCTAAGAATTGCGACAACGGCTCGACAGAATGATTACGCATGTGTTGAAACTCTAGGACAAGCTTCTCTCTCAATTTATCATCAATCACACTGACGGACAATGGTGATGGTTCGTTAGCCAAAAAGCTGCCGTAATCTGTACCCGCCAAATGTAATTTCAAATCTACACAAATAAAGAAAGAATAAGAAAATTGTATTTAAAATAATTGTAAATACAAAAACGAAAGTAGAAATTTGTTGAATAGAATGTACCTTCCAGAGTCTCGCATTGTACAAGATTTAGGTAGTCACTCTGTTGAAGAATTCCACATTTAAATCCACGACAAAGACCTTCCAAGTATCCACCGTTTATATTGAACATGCAACCCTTCATTTTGGCGGATCGTTTCCCTAAAATTTCACAACTACACCACACGAAACACAGATCCGTCAAAATCGAAGTGGGACTCGCCCTTTTCCGTGACGATCATATGACTATTCGGTGAGAAGTTTACCACAGATCGCGCACAGTCAAAGAGTAGGGATACAACAAGAGGCGACACTTCGGGCCTTCCATGTTGGTCGTTCGACTGTCCCTTTAAACAGACACGCGGGAAATTCAAATTATCTGATGTTAAAATTTAATAATTATATACTGCGGATTTGATGTATTTATAACAAAAATGGGAGAACGTAATTTAAAACAGTGAAAATACTAAGACAATTTAACAACGTTCATATGTTATTTTCAATCTTTACTATATGGTTTCAGTGTCTTGTAATTGACGAAGAGAAGGTTTGGGAGTAATCAAGTGAACTAGATCTTCCAATAAATATGTAAAGCTGAAGTTCGTTATTTTAAATTTATTTATAACTATTATAAAATTGTAAACAAATTATTATTAGTAATAAATTTGTAAAACCCAATTCTTAGACCCTTCTTTTTGAAAGCAAACTTTTTTTTTTTATTAGGAAAATCTCAGAAGAGATTTTCTGGAGTTCCCAGGAACAATATTTCGTGATATTTGGAAAGATATATATTTGTAATTAATAACAGTCTAAGAAATGACCTTCGTTTTAATACTGTATAATAAACAATTTATAAACAATTTTTTCGTTCTCTGCGAAACGTTGTGTCACTTGGTGTCACTGTCGAATGGATGACGCATACCGAGAAAATACTGTTGTACCGAGATACGCTTTGAGCCTGTAATATATTTTATCTCTGTCAATGTTTTTAATATTTTTCTAATTGTTAATTGATCTTTGATCGCGTAAATCTGACGAAACGAAATGTTTGGCAAGAAAGAGAAATCAAAACGTCCAGCAAGACCTGCTGGCAGCCTAGCACAGGTATTTATCTTAGAAATCCTTGTAACCTTACTTTTTATCAATTTGATGTTTCTTAAATATATTATTTCATTCAAAGTATGGGATTTTCGAAGTGCCGGAAACCTTTGACGATTTAGGTAATAAGTTTATAGAGGACGACGACGACGATGATGATTTTGAAGCAGAGCTAGCGGCGTTGACAATTAGCGACGATAATCAAAAACCAAGACGTAAAGGTTACACATTGTTTCCATGTTTGTATATTAAGTTATAATTGTATATTATTCATACAACTATCAACAAATTTATTAGTACCCCAAAAATCAGTTCCAACTGCGCATCTCGATGCGATGATAGCAGAAAGCTTGAAAGATCCTGATGAAGAAGTGTCGGATGGCGACGACGATCCAGATTTATTGGTATAAATTATATTAAGTGTACATTCTTCATTCTACATAATAATCGTATAAGTGTAATTAAAATAATTTTAGACATTTTATATTCCCATAGAATGAACTTAAGTTGATCACGGGCAATGAATCTGCCGAGGAGATGTCGCCGACAGAAGAAGATAGCCCTAAAACAGAAAGCGCAGAACATTCTGGAGTGGATTCTGTGCCTATGGGAGATACGATAAATCTTTTAGAAGAAAGATTAAGGTTATACGAAATGGCTGAAAGGAAAGCAAAACAAGAAAATGAGCTGAGTCGAGCAAGAAGATATACAAGAGGCATTAGAACGATAAAAGAATTATTGACCGATAGTCGATCAGGGAAGCCTATTAACGAAGAGGATATTCCACCACAACTACCACCGTCTGCAGTTGGAGAATCTATAAAGAAAGTGTCGGAAAGTCCTAAAGAAGATCCAATAGGTAATGCTGAAAAGAGTAATAGTAATTCATATTTCATGATGCTTGATATACGTGTTTTTCAGAAGAAAAAATTGCTACGGTCGACGATGACGCAACACCGCCTCCAGAAGCTGATAATACAGCGGAATTTGTTCCAGCAAAGTCTATAGATGAAAAAAGTTTGGTCTTGTTAAAGATTAGACAACAAGAATATAAGATTGCCGCATTAGCGTGGAAGAAAGCTGGCAATAAGACGGAAGCACTTCAATGTGTAAGCGTAGCAAAACAGTTTGACATAGTCATAGCAGCAGTAAACGCAGGAGACTCTGTCGATTTGTCGGACATGCCTCCATCTCCAAATATGCCTGGATCAGATGCCGTTTCTGCTATACCAGAATTTCCAAAGGCTCAAAATGAAATACAAGGACAGGCATCCTCTGAAGCACCACCTGCAGGTAAATAATGCATATTTTAAGCATTCGCTTTCTCTGTTAATATTATAAAGATAAATAAAATAAAGTAATTTATTTGTATGATAAAACATTTTTTTTATTCAACCCCTTTGAGATGAAAGGAGATGGTATGGACGAGATCTGTTGTAGAATTTTATTGTAGAAATCATAACGATATTAATGTTTTCGAAGTAGCAGAAGCAAAACCTGTTGGCCCAGAGAATTTAGGACTCGCTTTAAAGGAACGACTCGAAGTATACAGAAGATCAAAAACAGCTGCGGAAACGGAAGGAAACTCTTCTAAAGCTCGGAGATACGGTCGTATATGCAAACAGTTCGAAGATGCTCTCAAGTTGCACGCATGTGGAAAATCTATACCTCTAGATGAACTGCCTGTTCCACCTGGTTTTCCACCGCTTCTTGCACCTGCACCGCCCGCTGCACCTGCACCAGACGAGGAAGCAAAACCAAGCCCGACGCCCCAAGAAACCTCGGATCCTGAACCATCTGGAAACGCACAGAGTCTGAAGAGTCCAACGGTTCCTCCAAGAAGACAAACAGGTGTGTAATAATATTTGCATGTATCTCTGAACACAATCATTCATGATTGAACCGTCTTAATAGGAAAGAAACCAACTCAAAAGATGACACGTGCGGATAAACAGTCAGCTCTACTGCAACAACGCCAGCATGAGCTAAAACAAGCTGCTCTCGACGCGAAGAAGGATGGCGATATAGAGTTGGCACGTACTTATTTAAGACAAGCGAAAGGAATAGATCCGTTGATCGAAGCTAGTCAAGCTGGGTTACCGGTTGATATGAATACAATACCATTATCTCCGTTAGCAAAAATGGAACTGAATGCGAATAGTTCAGGAGGACAAATTGATGATAGTTTCGAGTTGGTCAGTAGCGATCACTGTTTAGAAGAAGCATCTGGAACCGATGAAGAGATTTATGAGAATCTGGAGGCTCAGCTAATGAAACAAATGAAGGTACAACAAGAACATAGTGTGTACTTTATAAACTGACATTATAATAAATATTTTTGTAATTTGTTATAGTGGTGCTTATGTACTAGAGATCATTCAAAAGCTTTAGGAGATGTACCTGGGTATAATAAATGGGAAAGATTCGCATTGGATTACAAAAGGGATTTGGATATGCTGAGGGTTCGTAAACGTGATAAACTGCCACCGCCGCAACACCATTACGAGACAAAAACTTATGCTATAGTGCAGTCAGTATCAAAGTTTTCAAAAAATGCTGGAGTATCAAATTCGACAGGATTTAGTACTTATTTTATATCTACTTATATTATACGATTAAAAATAAAAAAAATATGAATCTTACGTTTTAGGAGTTGTACGGACTTGGGTGACAACGATATAGAAATCTCAATAATAAGAGGGATAAACTATTCGAAAGAGGACACATACGTCATATACGAATTTCCGTATCCATCCGATCACCCTCCGACAGACAGCACATCCACCGTTAGAGGAACATGCAATCCAGAATACGAAGCAGTATTTCGTTTAAACGGAATAATAGAACGCAGCTTAAGACAGTGCCAACGGGCTTTCAAAAGACACGCGCTGAAATGTCAAATTTGGTCGAAAGGGTAATTACAAACAATGATGGATGTATATAACCATCCACAACTTTTTTTAATAACCTTATTAATTGTATTTATTTAATCAATATTTATTTATTACAAGTTTTAGTTTGCAATAGCGAATTCCTTATGAAATTGACCAATTTTATTCCCCATTGTAATATTATATTACTAATGCAGTAACGTCCATTGTAATACAGTATGATGCATTGGTGATCGAATGTGTTTTTGTCAATATTAAGTAGATGCGATTGAAAGTGTAATACTAAAAATAGTAAAATAGATTAGTACGTTGCTTGCAGATGCTCGCTGAACCCCCTCCTGTGTTGCACTCATCCAAGGTATGAAAATATAGTTCTAAAGAGCAATCAGCTTTTCAATAGTGTGCCCATAAAAATTATGCTAATGTTTTTGTCCTGTAAGAGTTGTTGGTTGTTGGACTTTTTGTTGATTTTTTTGGTAGTGTATTGTAAAAAGCAGCAGTTGAATACCATATTTATGAGGCAAAAAGAAACTTTTGTAAAATCTGTCTTGGTGCTTTACGCATATTTTTTGCATTTTTATTAATTGCACGAGCAAGCTGTAACAACGTATTCCTTCTTTTCTTACATTTCAGCTGTTAGTCGGCGATGCGTATGCGCTTACATAATATCGTAACTGATTGTCTTTTTACAGTGGATTCTTTCGAAGCGATAGTCTGTTAGGTACGGTAACAGTGAAATTGCAGCCTCTGGAGAGTAAATGTGTTCTTCACGATTCATTTCCCGTGAGTGTTGAATTTTATTTATTCAAGATCATGCTTTGAATTATATAGATTACATTAATGAAATTCTTGACGACCGTAGTTAATGGACGGGAGGAAACCAACAGGAGCAAAGTTAGAAGTAAAAATACGATTGAGAAATCCTGTCCTTACTAAACAAATAGAACAAATCACGGACAAATGGTTAATCATCGATCATTGACGTAGCATCGATGGACTCACTTTATATTTTGATTTTCCAATCATCGCATCATCGAGGCCTTGAACGTCTACTTGCTTATTATAAAACAATGGACAATTGTATTATTTTTTTCATTCATAACGCCGCATGTTAATGTGAATATGTATATGTCAAATAATTTATATATTTTATTACGAACGTTCAATTTTAGACTAATACATACGACCATAATAATGTTCCACAAACGAAGTACATAGCATAACGAATACATAACATATGCACAGTCTAGTATGTAAATATTATAACATGTTGCATAAGGAATTTGTTACACAACTATCACATAATGGCTAGAAGAAAACTATACTGTTTGAGCTTTAATGTATACACAGAAATATCAAATTATACTTTATATTAGCACCGTGATTTATGCCTATTTACAATATAAGAGAGATTTGTCATTGATTGTAAGCATAATTTTTTAATCACTTAATTGTTGAATAAAAGAAGTTTAAAATACAGTTATAATAACGAATACATATTATACTTCTCTATTCTTTAAATTAAAAATTGTCTGTATTAATTCCAAGCCACAGAAGCTTCTTTTAAATAATTTTACAGAGTTGAAATAGAGCAAAATAGCGTGTTTTCGTAAATTCTACTCATTATAAATGACGGATCCTTTGTACGTTATAAATAACGGGAAGAAAAATCTTAAGTGCGATTGCAATTAATTAGTGTGCGCATAAGATACTATCACTTGTATCTATTGAAACGATTTAAACGCGGAGGAGGAACGATCGTGGAGTGTAGCTGAATCCACATTTCCAGAGAACAATACAGCACGTGAACCTCACTAACAAACTATTGTCCGATAATTGTTCGACTCTGTCTCCTTCCAGTTCACCACTCCACTGTTTCATCCCTACCCACGCGTGCCTCACCGCCTAGTCCTTAATGATTCCGTAATACTTCAGAACAGAGTAGGATGCACTGACATGAACAAGACTGTAGAACTGGAATAAACACAATTACAATTATAAACTGCATTTACTGAAATTGACCCTTTATTCGTGCTGCTTAATGCTAATTAATGTTAAATAAATGAGTCTGTTCGACTTTTAAAATCTTACATGATTTGAGTTCAGATCGGTTTCTATCTTTAAAGAATTAAAATATTTTTGTACGAAAAACAGTGCTTCTAATCGATGAATAGAAAGTCAGGTCGTTTGGTACAACCACAAAAAAGTTATTCTATTTTAAAAGATGTACGAACACTTCGTACACCCACTAATTACGGTGTTAACAAACCTTTTAAATGCCCCTGTTAGTATGCGCACATTCATAAACGAAATTGCCCGAGATCTGCAACCCTCCAGCGGCAACTGGAGCAATTAATTTATAAAAATTATGTTCTGCAAATGCTGTCGTGGATTTTCGAAAGAATTAATAGCGTTCTCGAGGCAAACTAGGTACCTAGATTCAGTCTGTCTCGTTGGACCTTTAGAACTCGTGGACCCTTTATGGTCGCGTTCTAGCGATGGTGACTCTGTGGTATTTAAAGGGTCGGTGGCGAAGGTCGGTACATAAAGTAGTTGACACCCATCGTATCAAACGTTCGTCTGGTGGTCCCTGAAAAACTCTCGACCATGCCTCGCGCTGGCTTTCAACCGTTGCTGCACAATAGCGTTTCC
Source organism: Lasioglossum villosulum (assembly GCA_963971365.1). Classification (NCBI taxonomy): domain Eukaryota; kingdom Metazoa; phylum Arthropoda; class Insecta; order Hymenoptera; family Halictidae; genus Lasioglossum; species Lasioglossum villosulum. Next base: position 2,926,834 of record OZ020497.1, on the reverse strand, counting down.
CGCGGTGCACATATCGATCGCGCCATTGGAAAACAATGGGATTTATTTGCCAATTAGACAATTAGGTCGGCTGAAAGGGCGCAGGGAGCGCGAGCAACCGAAACTTCGGCGTAGTAAGTACCGCGAATCTGGATTACACGGTCCAGTGCAGAGTATTTGACGAGCATATACATACCGCGGTTAATGTTGACCTTTTGGCCTCAGCCAGCGGGATTCTGCGTGCAAATTAACGATGTTTGTTCTGAACCCTTTGGCCTGCCTTGATTCATCAGTCCCGTCGCTCTTTCCTCCCTCCGCGTGGAAAGGGTGCGCCGACCCTTACCTCGACCGATTCGCTTTTTCCGATCCTTCAACATTTCTCTGAAACAGAAACATTTTCTTGTTGCGATAGCGCATTCGGCTATCTCAGAACGAACGACCTTACGGCGAACAGTGTTTCTCAACAAATCAGGAGGCGGAGAAATGAAGTATAGATTTCTTTCTCAGAAAGCTTTTTGCCCTTTCGTATCCTGTAGAGAACAAGGTTCTGGAATGAAATTGGTTTGTTAAAGGATACCGTGTGATCAAATTGTTGTCGCTGTCGTAAGAAACTGTCGAATTTTGCAACGGGATTCTTTGCGTAAAAATCTGCACTAACCAAACACGGTTGGTGGTCGTCGATGGCGGAGTGTGGCAATTGTGAATGGATCTATGCTTACGTATTCGCGAGATAACCTTTGACACGTCTCGCGGTTTATCACCGAGTGCATTACATTGTACATAACGTTGCGTTTTATTACTTCGAATCGCGTTACACAGTAATTACATTGTAATGCATATTTCCGATCTGTTCTAAAGAGGTCAGAACCGTAGTGGAAACGAGCTGTCTGAACGACTCGAACGTTATTCTAAATATTTCACGACTCGATAACGATCACGGATCATGATATTAAATTATTAGCGTTAATTCGATCGGGCAAACGGCGGCTCGATCGAATCACGGAATCTCGCCACACCTCCGGTATCCTTTCCGCGGGACACGTGCTTCGCGTCGGCAGCTCTTCTTCTTTTTCGAAATCGTTTCCCGCAGATAGAGTCCGGTTACGCGGTTTCTGCTTATTCGGCAGATGGCCGGACGTGACGTCACTGGAACCAAGCGAGTGTTGATTGCAGATGCCAGATGCGACCCGACACCGAAACTTCTTTTGCCGTCTCTTCCTTCTCCTCGCGAATCCACCTCGCGGATCACGCCGCGGTTTCGCGTTACGTGACGGCGCGGCGACTCGGTTTTGTTCGGCTTTTATGTCAAACGTCTACGACGCATAATATGATGTGTACTTCCGACACTTCAGGGTCTCGGTTTTTTCACCAGCTTTCGCATTATTCGCACAGTGTGCCGAACTGCCTGTTCTTTTGGACAAAATTCAATAACTTTTGCTTACGATAGAGACACGAAACAAAGTGGGTTTTCTTTTTATTTCTATCCCTTAATTGGGCGCGCCCAAAAAGTTGCATAAGTGGTCGCGTGGGGTGTGTTTAGCACCCCCAATTAGTAAATTAAAATAAAACGAAATACATGGAGAATCAGACTTTTATTAATGAGAACATTTGAACTTGCATATTAATCAATCAATCGATTCAACTTTTAAATTCAATCTTTAAAAAGTTATGAGCCTGGAAATCTGTTTTGGGGTGTACGACACCCACGCGACCAATTCAGGGATATCGAGATTGTACCATTATTATAAATTTCCTTTTTTTTGTGCATGTCCCTTCTTTGTTATTTGACGAGTAGTCTTGTATCTTTCTCTTTTTTAAAATTGTAAACACCTATGTAAAATGGCTTCGGTCCGTCTATAATAAATAATAACAACAATATTTTTATTATTCTTGCCCGTTTATCCGCACGTAACTGAAACTTCTGCGTGCATAATCTTCCGACGTTTCGCGGCTTGGTATTCGGCTTATCAGCGAAGTTCGTCACCGACGGCTGTTATCATCGTGAAAACCTTCACCAGGGGAAAAATAGATCAGCGAAGTTATACATTTGGTCTATGGTTGTCGAAGGCCGATGATTTGAAGTCACGATTCGATGCGATGCGATGCTGTTAGGCGCAATCAGTAAGTCCCCGTAGTCAGCGCACGAAGTGACGGTAGCTCGCGTATTGCATCGGTTATTAATAAATCGTTACCAGGAACTGCAATCCGTCTTTTGAAACGCTGCACCCGCTCCCGAGTGATTTCTTCGTGCCTCGCCTGCACGGTGTCTTCTTGTAGGGGGATGTTATTACGACCTTTCCGCTGCTCCGATTGCCGTGAGTTGTTTTACAACGCCGCGATATATTCGAGCGGTGACGGTAGCACGCATGGAAAGCGTGCTGACGCCATTTCGTATTTATCTATCGAGGCACGGTTATTTTTACATGTGTCGTCGGCGAACAGCATGATTTTTCCGGGGAAACTTCAGGGGGCTCGATTAATCCCCACCCTCGTCCCACGTACCTGTAAGTAAAAAACACTCGCGTGGATTCAGGTTTAACCCCTTGCAGTTACAACGATTAAAACGTCTTTATCTCGAAAATGTACGAATCTTAATTACAAACGAATCAAATTTCATTTCATCTAGAAACTCGAATGGTGGTTCCGAGAGGCGCCATTAAAGATTGATGTAACATAATTCAAAATATTGTTTACGTTATTAAATATATCCGTATCTGATCAACAGACTGCGGAAGTTTATGGAATTTGTAATTTTCGAAACGATTTTTAAGGGGAACTATATGAAATATTATTTTAAATATTATTGCCCTTGTAGATTTGAAATTAGTATATTTTGACGTTTTTTTCTGACATCTCGTAATCAATTACTAAACGTTTAGGCATTGTATGGGTATGATAAAATTGGAAATACTCATAGGCAATGGGAATATTCTAGTTCGGAAGAAATGTTTAATTTCCAAGTTAAAATAAATGCGTGTTTAAAACGGATTCGTTCAGCAGCATTCTTCGAATTAGCAGGAGAGCGTTGTTATAATCAAACGAACCGATGTTTGTTTATCTCGGAGGAATCACGAAGAGATAGAAGACATAAAACGTGCTAGCAATAGGGGAGATATTGGCTATTAAATTTAATAGCCGGGGACGAGAAACGATGGTTCTTCGGAGCTCTTCTTCGTTCGCTTCCCTTAGCTTCGTTGAAACAATAAAAACTTCCCATTAATAACAGCGTGGTGACAAATATGACGGAACTTCCGACGCAGACCGGAAATCGCTAAATGCACCAGTGACTGGTTTCATCCCCCTCGCGTTCCGTATATGTTACTTCTTCGTTTAACTTGATCTGCTCGTTTCCTTCGATAAATTCATTTCTTGCGTTCGACGAGCCGTGGTTTGAACATGTAGGCACTGTGTCTACGTCCGTCCTGAAAGGATTATTATTCATTAAGTTGTCTGTTTTCGATCCACGAAGTTCCGAGTGCGACGATCGTGCAAAACGCCACGGTCTGACGATAACATAAAAATCGAGCGACAGAGAAGTGGGAATATCGGTGGTTGACGTCGAAATAAATCTGGAACCGCGAAAGTGGAATCCGTAGGCGGCCAGGGTAGGTGCGCGCTCGTTTCACCATTTTCCACCCGGTGGCGAAACGGAACATTATGTTTTTAATCACGGCGACACAAATACCGCGATTCGATTGTTCCTCGGCCCGATACACAGCGATGATCCGAGAATAATTGAGGCACGAACGGCAAACAGATCTGCGCCCTGACGGAGCAGGGGTGCTCGCTGCCTTTTCCACCCCGCTCAACCCCCACCTACGGCATCCCATGCTCTATGACCGTGGCACGATCTCTACTTCATTGTCATCTGTCATCGCGCCGCGAACAAATGAGCGTCTCAACAGCCGGCAGACAAATGACTCCAAGGATTATCCTGCTGAACGTTCTTCGTCCCTTTTCACTGACAACTTTTCACCCTCTTTTTCTCTCTCTCTCTCCATTCCTCCGATCGACTTTCTCTCTGCCTTTCTAATGTTGCTCTTTCTCTCCACGAGACTCCATTTCTTCTTATATCTTTCCCATTCTCATTATTTTTATCGTTTCTCTTGCTTGAAATTATGTTCAATCAATTTATCCATTTATTTAAACCGTAGCAAGACAGTTTCTTCTTTATTTGCACAATTCATAAGTCTATTCTTGCGACACCTGGCAATAAATATATACAGCCGAGTAACACAGAAATTCGAGATCAAAATTAATTTTGCTGCATCCTCCTGCTTTTTTCTTCGATATACAGTGGGTGTACAAAGTGTCCGTACACTTTTTTAAATGGAATAACATTGGAATAGCATTGGTTTACTAAATGATCTGCAGAAAAGATTTTCCAAAAATTACAATTTACAAGGTTGCATGCAAAAAAGGATTTGTTTTAATTTTTTTATTAGGTCTTTCGATTAAAATTTCATATTCAGGCTCGACGTCCTCGTGAAAAGAATATAAAGTAAAATTTTTTCATCAGAAGTTTTCGAGAAACTCGGGTTCGAAAATGCTGCCTTCCCGATATATTTTTGCATGTAGAAGGGTAGTGTAATGTAAAACGAGATTCTTACGAGGCAATTTATAGAATAATGATTCACGGATGATGTAGGTTTGGCGTGTCGCCGGTGTTTATAGTTGTACAGCGTCCCGTACACGTTTCAATCCACCCCTCTTCCCGGCTCTTGTCTCTGTTATGAATGAATCAGGGGATACCATCCCCCTTCCCGAATACCACAAGCAACCCGCTCGATCACCGCGGATCAGTTTGTTTCAGGATGCTCGAAATACGCCACGAGTGGATCCCTGGATCCTTTGGAGATTGATATTAGCGTAGAAGAAGGAGGATCTTCTGCGTAGTGGTTTACGAACGATTCGGATATCGTTCTTGCCGGTTTTGTTTGCTCTGTCTGTTCGTGCACTGCTTCGTTCCGCAGGCTTGCGTTAATTATCATGGCCAACAATGTCCAACACTGATCAACATGAATTTGTCGATCATTGTTTTCAACTGTAGTCCGAGAGATAGCGATGTTCATCATTGGACAACGGATTTGATGCGTTAATGACAAAAATGAGTGGGTGCAAATGTAAAACGGTAGAAACGTTAGAAGAAAAATAATTCGTTTAAGGGTTATGTTAAAAACTGCCTATGTGGAAACATACTAATGTTAGAATAATAGATTAAATACGAGATTCGTCGACGAAACCACCACGATTTTTATTAGCTTTAAAGATCCGCTGTCTTTTATTCTATGCAATGTCTACGTAGAAATCTGTAAAACATCGGGACCTTTCTTACAGAGCCAGACGAAATAAGTGAAAATATCCACGCATGTCGCTGGACCTGTTTTACGAGGCACGTCTGACCTATGCACGTCGCTTTCACTGTAAGATCAATCGCGCCGGAAACCACTGTCTCCGCCCAGAGTTCTTCCATTACGTTCAAGGTTCGGAAACTCCGACCAACTACTTCATCAAGAAGATTACAAAGTTATTCGCGCCAATTTCCAACATTTACCTCCAACTATTTGTAAAAATACTGGAAAATTCTGGGATGATTACGGACACAGCTCTACAATAAGTACATTCCTGTACATTCCCCGTTCATCTACGTACAGTTTTCTTTAACAACAAAAAATCATCTGATTATGTATATTTACAAATTAGATATTGGTGAAATAATGTCGTGATGCTATTTACAAGTGAGATAGTGATGCGATGAGACTGAATGAATGGAACGCCGTGAGTGAACGAGCGTGTACGTCGGAGTGTTTTCAATATTCCGGAAATTATCGCATATGTAACGTTTCCGTATAGACAAAAAAAACACGTTTCTATCGACTATAGGTGGGTTCATTGGTAGGTTGGCTTGCTGGCTGACTGGTTGGTATCGATGTGCAGGCTGGCAAGCCGACTATGCTGGCTCAGCACTCTCCCTCGTTCCTCCTTCACCCTCCGGTGCCAGCCACCTTTACTCTTGCTCCTCTCGTGGTCTTAGTCTCATGCTGAAACGCGTTCATAAACTTAACCTCCTTAGGGCCGTGGAGCCGCGGCTGATGACTTTTAATTTGCATCCGGATAGATTAACGCCTCGTGACCGTCCATGGCCGCCGTGGCCTCGCCGACGGGATTCGAACTCGATTCGTCTCGCGTTCAAGGGAAGAGAACAGTCCAGTGTCTTCTCTGTGGAACAACCCGTTCCGATACCAGATCCTCGGTAAATTCAATTCTCAAGGGAGATCGAAGTTAACGTATCTTTCGTTGAACGATTTGCCGGAAGTTTGTTATTCACGTACACAAGTGTCTCCATTCTACACGTGTAAACTGGATCGAGGTCGCGGAAGGTTAAAGTTCAAAGAATCTCAACATTTGGCGATGTACTGCACACATTGTTCTTAACCGTGTGCCTGTGTGTGTCTGTGTGTGTCATAATTGCGTCATCTGCGGCCATCTTGAATTCAGTGGATGTTGAAGCATCGCTGTAAAGTGTGCACACGTTGAAGTCGTCTTTTAATTACGGTTTCGTCTTCCAATATTCTTCTTAGTTAACGGTGTCTCTTTGGCGTCACTCTTTAATTGTCCATTTTGTCACCTTCCAACGGAATGCACAAGCTCCTGTATAAAGAAAATGTATGATGTTTTCGGCGCACAGATTCGATGAATTGTTAAAAACAAGCTGGTTTGAAATTCAAAAAATTCTCGACGTTTCGATCCAGATCCGGACCATTTTTAAGAGAAAAGTTGCGTCTGTAAATTAATATAAAATGTATAAATACGTTATTATTAGCCTGCAATTTTTTCTAGACGAATTTGAAAAAATTGCGATAAAATAGAATCTTATTTCTAAATAAAAATTGTACTGAATTTTGACGAATTGTATGTTCTACCCTTCTTCGAACATTTTCAGAAGCCATAAATGCTTAAAGGTCCGCACAGTCTAGTTACGTTACCGAGAATCGCCGCTAAAAATTGTATTCCACTATTCACAAAATTGTTTACGCGATTAAATACGTTGCTATCTAATCAATTACTACGTATCCTTAAGTATCGTATGAGATATTACATCAATTTCGTATCCGTGAAATGAAAGAAGTCATATAAAACGGAATTATTCTAGGTAGGAAGAAACGTTTAATTTTCCTATGCTAATCCTGGGGTCAGGAGTTTTATATTCCGTATTAAATCCTCGGACAGTTCGCAGTAGTACCGTGCAATCTTGGCAAGGCTGTCTGGCCAGTTTTGTACATCATTTCCGATACTACTCGTGCCATAAAGCGGTTCTCCATAATGGAACGGACACTCTTGTCCCTTTCGAGAATTCTTTCGCGAACAGATCGAAGCACGATGATCGTTCAACTGATATAATCGATGAACTTGAGTCGATGTAAAAATTATAATCAGAGGAGAAGATACACTGCGACGATCCGTCGAACTTTTCCCGATAGGCAAGGTTATCGAACCGGTCGTTGGAAAGGGTATGATCTTGCTCGCCTCTCTTTGATTCGACGATCAATGCCTCGTGTCGAGGATTTTATTTACTCTCTCTATCTCTCTGTTCTGGTCCTTTTTTTTTACTGCGTGAAGAGGAACGTGGAAACGGAGAGATGCCGGCGGGGAGGAAGGATAACGGGACAAAGTTCTGGATATATCGGTGATTCGGAGTCGTTCGATGAACGACTCGAGTTCCTGGGAGATGGATAAATGACTGAGATTGCCATTCGAGTTAAAGATCGAGGAAACGGTCCGATGGATTCGTTCGCAGTGACCGAGACTTATCCGGAGGACAAGAGAGAAAGAGAAACAGAAGGAAACTGGATCTACCCCGTTTGGTTTTCGAATGCAATTGGTTGTCGTAAATCTCGCGGTAAAAGTTTGCTGTCCGTCTCCGCTGAATTCCATAGGTCAACCTTCCAGACCTCGCGGTGATAAATGTATGCCAACAACCGGATGTGATGTCCAATAATTTGTTTACATCTTTGTAAAGAAACTTCGTTGATCCTCGCAAATCGTGTTACATCACTCGATGTTTATCTCTGCCCGTCTACAATGTCAAGTTCATTAAGAAAAAGATGTTGATGATGCACACTTGTTGCATCCCTGGTGTGCAGTTATTGTTGTCGATAAATCTTTGGCACGCGTTGCGCAGAACGTCTGCCCTTCCAATCTTGAACCAAGCACAGCGAGCGCACAAAGTATTCGTACACCTTTCAAAAACGAAGAACTTGCGATTCTTACAATTTTTGCTATTTTTAATTAATTATATTTCATTACAATCTTTATCGACTTTGATAGAAATTTGCACATGTACACAACTTACTTAGATTTACAAACATACACTGGCTGGACAAAGTGTTTGTACACTTCTTAAAATGGAATAACTTTCTTATAATAGTACTAAACGACTTGATTGCGAAAAAGATTTTCGAAAAAATTATTATTTACAAGGTTACATGGAAAAATAAAAATGCATTTTTTTAAACTTTTTCGAACGGTAACGAACTGGAGTGATATTGAAATTTGTATTTTTAAATTCTTCTAATGCGTATACTAGTTGAAATTACTCTTACTAATTTTTGTCACGAGTGTATCGAATCCGCTGTCTACTAATTACAAGTCGAATGTCAACCGATGTCAGTACCGAGAATCACTGATTGCGCCTCGTGTCTCGCGGAACTATTTTATTTTCTCTATTGAAAACATTATCGAAGTTGCAGTTCAGTTTGATTATGCTTGGAGTAGTTCCATTTTGTTTTGGAATCTCAATTTCATGTCAGGGATTGACTGTATCTCATACATTTGTGGTTTATAATAATTTTCAAAAAATGTTGGGGTATCAAATACCACAGAATTGAATAAATGAGGATCAAAAGGATTTTCAATAATTGTGCTGTACCAAAAGGAAGCATAGAAATTCTCTTTTACATTACGATCTTAAATGAAACTATTAGATGACGTTATTAAGCGCGACACGCTAATTGACAATGAAAATTCCAATCGAAGGTTCCATTAAAAAGTGTTTCGCTACGTACCATAAATTTTTCAAAATTATTTAATAATCACCGTTTGGTAATGTGTTAACGATGAAAATCATTCATTCATTTATTCCCACGTTCTGAAAGTTTGTCTACAAAACTTGAAAATTGCATGGACACGAGTGGAATGCAACGAAATTTCTGTCGTCGAAAGAAGAATATTATTCGAATGATCGATTTTAATTGATACGTTCGGTATGGGTGCCACGTCGATCGCGTGACTCGCGGGCCAGTGGAAAATTTTTCGGACTTATGCCGAGAAACCGAGCAGGACGTATCGAGTGTAGGTCGAACGTTGAAGAGCGAACGAAAAGAAAGCGTCGGCGGGCAGAGGATGTCGAAGTGCAGCGTCGACGAATTCCTTCGCTCAACAAAATGGCCAATCCTATCGTCGTCGCTCACCGTTCTATTTCAGGTCTTCGCGACACTTGCCGGTCTAGACCAACAAAATTTTGTCGGTCCTGTCACCTTGGCTCGTCGGATTAAAGTAAGGATAGACCTTAAAGCTTCGTTCGTTTCCTTCTTGCTTGCCGGAGAAGAAATGAAATAATCTCTCCTCCCCGCTCCTCCTGGACTTTCATATTCACCATTATTTTAAAGCGAAAATCATCAAAACTGTCGTTCAACAAATTTCCTATTAAAAAATGTCCTATTGCATGACACGATTTCGATCATTCCGCTTATGTGAAATGAGAAAATCAAAAGGATTCTTGATTAGTATCATTGTGATTATAGTGTGAACCAGAATGAGAAGAAAGTGGAAATTTACAAAACGGCGGCACTTAGAATTTTGAATATCGATTTTCTTGGCTTTTTTCATGTTTAGCGAGCTTAAGAAAATTTGTTTTCCTGTCTACTTTCGGAGAATGCAAAAGATCCGTTTTCTGAATCGTCTAAACTAGAATACCCCTTTAATCGGTACACATGTGTCTGTGCGTCGTTCGGTTACGATTCAATGACGAATTACACGCGCCTAAGGTCGGAAGAAAAATTCGTGGTTTTTTCAGTCAGGGGGCACGCGGCAGTAATTGAATCGGGAATTGCGAAATCCGTGACGCGATACGGTTGCAACAACACAGCGCAGCCTGAACTAATTAAAGCGTTTGCTCATATAGATTTCTGCGGAAAACGTTTTAAAATTATATAATCGGTAGGATCATCCAGTTGTTACTATGCAAACTTGCGATTTTGTTTGCTGACTACATTCAACTCTCAGTCTCAGAAATACTTATGCAAAAACTGCTCGATTAACTCGATCAATTAGTCTATTTTTCCTTTAAATAACAGAGAATCGTGTTCGTCCTTGGCGAGGTAGATTATTTTAGATCATTATGCATTTATGATTAGCAAACAATTATTAGAAAATAAGATTTTTTACGAATCCATTTTCTCTAAAAATTTGTCTAGAAAAATTGAAAATTCCGCGAACATCCGCAGTCTAATTATAATTAAAACGATCGTTTTTAATTTCTGTTTTTGCCGGTAGTAACTAACAACTTAATTAATGCGGGACATAGCTGTTCATTTCTCGCGCAATGAATTTTTTGATTTAATAACGGCGGAGAGGAGCGCTTATTAAAACTTTTAAAAGGCACATCGTTTGCACGCGCAACAAATTTTGTCACCAAGGGATGCGAACGGGTGGTAACGGGAAATAAAGGGAAAAAAAGACTGGTAGGGGGAGACAGACAGGAAGGAGAGAGAGAGAGAGAGAGAAGATGCGGGGGGTGCTCTCTCGCGGCGAGAGAACGAAAATTTGATATTCATGAAGCATTTTAAAGTCGTGCCATCCGAGAAATGGGTACAGAATATAGACTGCTAAGCAGGGGTAGATTCGTAGACATTTGCGGAAACCTATTTAGATGCGAGTTCGTGATTCGCGCCATCGCTTGCCTTTCCCGTGCACGCGCTGCCAATGTCTTGTCATTTCTACAAAAACGAAATTCCCGAAACCGATGCAATTTCTTTGCAATTATTCACCGCAAGTACAACATTTTATCGCATTACCGTGCGATTGATATTTGTGTCCATAATTATGTGGGTGTACAAAGTGTTCGTACATTTTTTAAAATGTTATAACTTTTTTATAATTGTACCAAACGACCTGATTTTTACGAAGATTTCCTAAAAATTATAATAAAATATAATAAACTGAATAAATTATACAATAAAAACTACATAAAATACATTGAATTAATTGAGTTCGATAAACTCATTTTTCTGAATTTCTTTCCACCTGGTTTTTCACGTTCAAGATCAATTTCGCGGGTGGTTCGTTACGAGGGTAGATCAATAATTGCCCGTAGACGGACAGCGTTGCTGAGGGAAGTTGGTGTTACTATAGCATACTGTCATCAATTAAACGACGCCGTACATTTCATACCGATTGATAGTTTTGATTCGACAGCCATTTGTATTACAAACGTTTTTAATGTTTCTCGATACAATCACGATAACGCACCGTCTCCCTCATCCGAATCGTCGCGACCAAATTGCAAGAATTGCTGCCGCATCCATCGCACTCGGCCGACCTGGCTCCTTGCGACTTCAGTTCCGCAACATGAAAACGCGGTTCGCGGGAAAAGAATTCGTCTGAAACAAGGAGGTCATCGTCCAGACAGAAACATACTTTGCGGAGTTCGATAAATCGTATTTTTTAGAAGGTTTAACCCTTGCGTAAGTGAACTGGGTACCCAATACTGTATTTCTTTCAACAATTTCTCAATGTTTCTCTAAAAAATATTACAAAACTCTGAATATATCCATTCTTTACCCTCTAACATATTAATTCACACTCCTATCACGAGTACTTCTGCGAATATGTTAAATAATAATCTGTTCGTATATGGTTCGAAGCATTAAATAAATAATAATAATACAGAAAAGTCTTAAATATACTATACATTTTAGTCGACTGCATAAGGGTTTGAGAATACGGCCGTGACGTAAAACTGTATCCTCCTAAAAGTAGATTACATCTTAGAATAAAAATAAAAACATTTCTGAAAAACTTGCGTTTTCGTTCCTAACACGGGTACATATTGATCCAGCCTCGTACGTGATTTTCGACGATAAATCGGGGTGTGTAGAATATAATTTTGTGACACCGTGTACAGTGGGTTCCGGTATCGCATAAGCTGTTCCGGTGGTTCATCGAGAATCGTACACCGCACACCGATTCGAGATCGCGGTCGCGTGATAACGGGTCACCCCTACACCGAGCAGGGGTAAATTGAAATCCCGAAGAAAGAGAGACGCGGAGAAGGATTGTGGGAGGGGCTGATGTGGAGGGGGGTTAGGTGTCGTGGAAGGGGCGGAGGGGGAGGGTGGAGGACGTCGGATAGGAGCATCGCGGGCCGCTGAAAAATTATAATAATCACTTTAGAAATTAATGGTGCCTCCGTGGAGGAACGGGATCCGTGTCGGGAGTGACAAGGTGGCGTTGATGGTGGGGCACGAGAGGAGTGTGCAAATGGCGACCTCTTGGTTCGTGGGCCAATCGCCTTGTCGTTCGGAGGGTTCGAGTAAGCTCAGCCACGCCCATCAGCGACGTCACCAAGTCCTGCGCGCAGAGCCGCTCTCCGCTGCATTCGTCGGACCAGTCACCACTCGGACGACGTATTCGGCGCTGCTTACCACGCGTCTTCTTTTTCCCTTTTCCGTCGGCCGTGCCCACGCATACGCTCGTGTGCGCGCAAGAAACCGCGGCCTGCGGATTTCGGCCGCGCCGGGGTACCATTTTGGTTCTGCGTGACGCCGCGCTCTGCGTGTCCTACGATTACCGCTTCAACCAAGCCACGGGTCCTCAGGCCTCTTTAATCGGGTCCAGGATCTCTATTTTTGGCGGGAACCTTGAGGAGAAGTGTTATGCGGGTGACAGTGTTGCCAGTGGATGGCCGGTAACCGCGTCCTAACGGTAGAGACCTTCGAAATCAGTGATTTTCGTTCGTAGGAGGGTGCTATTATGATTTTCCAGTGATTCACTGACAGTATTTGGACACGAGTAACTTTTCCGATCGAGTGGACGAACTTGATTAGGTTCGACGAGGGTAGTCGTGGTTGTTCTCGAAAGCGATCGTATCAAGGATCAGTGATTCCGCCAGGTAAAAATCGATCGTTCTGCTCACGTGGCGTGCCGTAATCGGTGTCACGTTCACGGAGAGCCAGAGAAGGAGAGAGGAAGATAAAGAGACAGACTACGAGTGGAGGCTTCGGGTCGTTAGGCGGAGTCGAGCGGAAAGGTGGTCACGACGCAACAAACGGTGACGAGTTGTCGAGGAGGTGGCGAGGACGACGGGGGTGGAGGCGGCGGTGCCAGCCAGAAGACGCACCCGTATGCGGCCGCAACCGATACGGTAGAGGAGGTGGAGGCGCAGGAGGTGGAGGTAGAGGTCGACGAGGTTAAGATGGAAGCCGAGGACCATCTCGCAAGGGAATACGTACAGGAGTTTGTTCTCGATCATCTCGATCCCGCCGACGTCAAACGGGAGGTTAGTGGTCTCCGTTCTTCTCTACAGATGATTAACCCTCGGACGCTTGACGATTTTCATTACTTATGACGGTCATTCGTTCGAACTAGTTTTTCTTCTATCTGCCGCTTTCAGATGAACGCACGATCCTCTTATTCGAATCGATATAGGGAAACAATTTCCAATTCGGATCGGACACGTTCGTAACTCCGTGAGAAAATCAACTCTCGCTGTCCGAGGGTTAATTCCGTGGTTGCCACCGAGAACGTCGCGTCTCACGTATTTTCACTTTCGAGACAAATTGCATTGTTTGCTTCAAGCCTTTCGAAGTTGTTTCCATCACTTTTTTTGGTGAATATTTACAAATTACGACATGCGCCGTTTTTTAGCTTAACCACAGAATTTACCATTTACAACGGGTAGACTGTCTCGGTCTCGTGTTCGAATTTCTTTTCTTCCGCTGCTCTTACTTTCAACAACTCCGGTCTCTTTATCTCTACCCACAGAAAAGTTTCGCGGTTTAAAAAGTAAGATTGTTTCTTTGATTCGTTGAAAGTACTTGGCCCTCGTTTTCGGTGACGAGGGTCGAGTCGGAAGAGCGATCGCAGCAGGCTTTCAATTTTTTCTATCACGGCGTCGAGCGATAAACGATCGCCAAGTTTTTCACCAAAAAATCTGATAGAAAGTTCAGATATTTCATTCGATTCCAAGTTAAGTAAAAGCTTGCTTAATGGACGTTTCAGTTTGCCGCGAATGGATGTGCGCGTAGTTGTGTGTCCAAATCTCGATTCATTGGAAGTATTCGGTTTTCGTTTTCGCAGGGGAGAGTTGAGTCGGAAGCTGTTGCCCCGGGCTTTTCATTTTCTCTATCACGGCGTGGAACGATAAACGATCGCCAAGTTTCTCGTCAAGAAATGTGATCGGTCTATTTAGACTTGTTTAGATTTCTTTCGATCCGAGGTTGAATAAAAGCTTGCTTAATGGACATTTCGGTTAGCCGCGTATGGATTCTTATTTCGCTCGAACGCAAAAATTGCTTATTTGAAATTACACCGGGATAAATGAGATTGCTAATTTTTCAATATAGACACGAAAGTGTCAGCCGTGGGACCTACTGAAAAGATAAATCTGAAGAAACAGTGTCGGCACGATAAAAGTGTTAGCGTGTATCGGACTAAGAAACAAGAATACTTCGATGTTTTGAATACTAGAACGTAGTAGAATGTACCAGAATATACCAATATATCTCGGAATATATCAGAATATATCAGAATATGCAAGAATATATCAGAATATGCAAGAATAGATCAGAATATGCCAGAATATACTAGATTATGCCATAATATACCAGTACATATCAGAATATCCTTAGTATCGGTATATGTATACGAGAACGAAGAAGTCAAAACAACAATCCAGAGTTTCTCTTCACGATTGAAACACAAATTTGTATACGTGACAAGCACACTGTTTCCAAAGTCATTCATACGTTGATTGTTTCGCACGCAGCTGGTCGAGTACGGGGATGACTTTATTCACGCGCGTGATTATCTGCTGTGTGCACTGATCATTTTTGCCGACGCTTCTGTCGCGCGTGTAAATGGAGTCACGTGCGCCGTTTTGCATTGTACAAGCGTGAAATTACAACGCTACGTATTTGCGCGGATAAAAATGTAGACGTAGCCGCGCGTAGTCCGGCAAATAATAAATGCATAAAATAGTGGGGGCGACGTTGACGTATCGCTGGGACACTTTTAATTCCCCTTGAAATGTGCTTTTTATAATAGCTCCGCCGCTATAAACAACGTTGCTGCACGCGCGAGCCGGCGGATTTTACAGATCGTTACATGCGATTGCAGGTTTATGAATGAAAATTACCCGGGGAAATCAC
This sequence comes from Lasioglossum villosulum, assembly GCA_963971365.1. Lineage (NCBI taxonomy): Eukaryota > Metazoa > Arthropoda > Insecta > Hymenoptera > Halictidae > Lasioglossum > Lasioglossum villosulum. The sequence goes on along the minus strand of OZ020497.1, from coordinate 2,911,427 downwards.
TTAGTTGCATGTTTAACCTCGCGCACGTTCCACACTTACGTGATCGTTCACAATCAACGGTACCCAAGAATCAACAACCAATCAAACTCGAAACGTTCTACCTCCCCAGTCTTCTACAATTTCCAAATCGTAAAAATCAACGCACTCTACGTGTGCATCCAGAGGGGGTTGGTAGATGCTTCACCGAAGTTCCCCATTAATTCAAACAATATCATCGTAACACCAGCCGCTAGACAAGGAACAGAATTTATATATCAATTTGCGGCGTCCATTAACACAAGCCGATTTTGATGAAACTTGGGTGTGAGAGAGAGTTAGGTCCTAGAAAATATTTAGACGCACATCGCCGAGAGTAAAGCGTGTTTATCGCCCCGAATATGTGAAGGTTGTTTCCGCCGGTTCTCACGAACGATGGCCGATAAGAGATATACATATATGTTACATATTTTTCTAGGAACTATCCCCCTCGCACAAGTTTCATCAAAATCAGCTTGTGCAACCTGAATACGTTACCTTGTAAGTTTGACTCGCGCAAAGTGCGTAGAACGTGTTTGGTGAAAAGAAAACTTCTGACTTGGTGTGTCGTTGTGTGCGCAGGTACGAATAAGCTCTCCAATGATGGTGAACGGTAGCGTGGTGCAGTTGCCTGCACAGGTGCAAGCGCAAGGGTTGGCTCTGGCGCCATTGACGCCGCCGGCGCACGAGTTGGAGCAGCCCCATCCGCTTTACGGACAGCCGCATATTCAGGTGCAACACGGAGTCCTGGTGAAGGCACCTCCTGGTGCAGCGTCTCACCTGACGACCTTGTCGCATCCTGGTACCCCTCCGGACACGCCTCCGGTGTCTGCCTCACCGCCGCCGTTGCATTTGCATCGTGGCGAACGGGATCCACGCGAAAGAGGTCTTCTCCTGCAGCTGCAACAGCCGGGCTCTTTGGTGCAGGAGGACATGCATCCAGGAAACGGTGGCATGAGCTGGCTGACGCAGTCCCTCAGGCAGGAACCGCTCGATCTCAGGCCTCATTGTCCTCAGGATCAAACGCCGGAACATCATCACGAGGCTTGGCCCTCCACCCCTAACCATCCACAGTTCCAGGACCAATTGCACCACCTGCAGCGTCACAGTAGAGCGCACCCTGGTGAGTGCTGCGATCAGGGCTCTCAATTGTTTCACGGTGGTACGCGTTTTTTCTCTGATCTTCTCGAGCACCTTACGTGCCGCTCGATTAACCCTTCCGACCCGACACAGACACGCCGCACGGTGGATCAAATCGACTCGCTAGCTGTTCACGGGATGAAAAATCAAAGTCATGTCGATTTTTAACGAATGTATAATGTTACATTCGAAAATGATAATATCAATCAAAGTTATTAAAAACTCTCGTATAAGTTTTCAAAGATCAAACTTACTCTGATTCGATTTATCACCGTAAAAGCTCCTTTGCTTCATAATAGTGACCTGGAAAACCTATCTCAAGATTAAGTGCCTTATGATTTTTATATGTAGAATGTATATCTATGTACATCATTGTTCATAATTTATTATAAAAAAGAATATTTAGTCAACTAAGGAAAATCGTAAAAGTTTTCCACCTTTGACAAGGGATAAAGTTGTCATTCGTGTCGATTCGTTATTTTATCGATTCAAATTCATTGCTTGAATAAAGAAATTCGGTTTTATAGTTCACCTTGAAATACTGAAATTACTTTTTTGTCAACCCAATTGAAATGAGATAGAGTGATTTATTATGATACAATAATAAATTCGTCATATTGCATGAGGACATACACCGTACGTCTTTCCGGTCGGAAGGGTTAACCATTCACACGCTCGCTACCACCGCCATTGCGCCATCATCGCGGTTTCGTGGATCGTGTAAACAAGTAAAGCTAGGAATTGGGGTTAGAATGATAGATACGCTACTGGGTCGATAAGGTTTCAGAGAACAGTCAAATTAGCATTCGTTAATCAGCTAATTTAGTTAGCGGCAGGTCACTGAATAAGTGGGATGTGTACGCGATAAGCGTGAACATCTGGAATAATAAAAACATTTAGTCCGGGATTGATAAGTTGTTAGGCGTGACCGGTCGCGAGTTGCGCGGGAATGTGTTTACGATTGTCGGGAAGAACGCCGCTTGCCACATATTTTCACATTTTATTGCCTCGCCAATTTTTCTGACGAATTCGCAAATCTTTTACTGTTGGGTTGGAAGGAAAATGCGTAGCGTTTTCGAATCAAGAACCGGAGATAAGAGTATTTATTCATATGTTTATTCAATAACACGAGAAATTACCTCGAAAATATGTTATTGAATAAATATACTATATAATATATATGTTGGAGATCCCGGTATCTCTCTCTTAGAGATTCCAGATGTTCCTTCGCCTCCTGACCTATCCATCGGGACAAGGGGTCGAAGAAACGTAACACTCGCACACTTTAAAGTAAACTCTTCGTCGAACGCTTAACACTAAGTCCGCGGGTCCATTCTTCTTACCGCGAATCACCCGCCCACCAACCCCTCTCCGGTCAAAGCAGGTAGGAAGGTGAGGGTCCTTTTTTCGGTGGCCCAAGTGTGTTCGAGCGCAAGAAATTTTTGATCCAACGCAATGGAAAGTTGAATTAATGCGTGAACTGAAATGTTTTTTTGAAATTTTGACGCGCGACGTTTTCCCTTGCGAGCGAAGATGTAGGGGCTGCAGGAAAGAGAATTGGAGGACGACAAATATTATTGTCGCAGGTGGATACATTACGGTGTCGGGGCACATAGAGTACTATGGGGGCGCGGGTGCAGGCGGCGGGATGCTTCCCGCGGGCGGAAGTGGAATGTCTGGGATGGACGACAGCATGCAGGGGATACCGATGCAACCGGGAAGACCGATGAGCGTTTGTTCAGTGAGTTCTTGCGGTGCCGGAGGACCTAGTCCCGCGCACAGGACGGGCAACGGCCTCTATTCGAATTGCGGCAGTAACAACCCCCAGGAAGAACTCATGAACGACGAGCTGCTCATGTCGCTTTCCGTACGCGAACTAAACAAACGCCTCCATGGTTGCCCGCGGGAAGAGGTGAGTCAGGTCTCTTGTCTTTTTAACGCCACTTCCGTAGAGGTAATTTCCCCTTCTTTTCTGTTGAGAGCGAATTCTCTCGATCTGACGTCGTCCGACAAGATTCGACTCGCGCGGAACCTGAACGTGCTCGCCTCCTCTTTCACCTTTTCCACGATACACGTACACAGTTACATTGTACAATCACTATTCTTTAAATCGGAATATCTTTTTCATGGATGAACCACGAACGACTTCAATCGCTTTGTAAGGCTAGAAAGATTAGTTTAGTAAATAACGTGTGATATATGTGTTGAAAAATGCATTTGATCGGAATTGTGAAAAACAATGGTAAATTTCAAAGATCTGTGTCGTAAACTCGTATAAATTATACACGTTCTGAAAGTTTCATTGAAATTGGTTGATTGGTTTACAAAATTTCAATATTCCTCGGTTTTCGGGCTACGATTGATATTTTTATCACACTTTTGATGTTTACTATTGTTTTTCACAATTACGATGAAATGCATTTTTTCTAAATATTCGTTAAACGCCGTTTATTAAACTAATTCTTCTAGCCTTGCAGAGAAATCGAAGACGTTTGGTTCATTCATAAAAAAATTATTCTGATTTAGCGTAGCTGTATATTCCAGTTCACTGCGATAACAACGTCCGTTGTTTAACGACTACTTGTTTAACAGGTCCGTGCCGAGCCGTCTCTCCATCGACTTTTATTCTGTTCGACGTTTAATCGAACGCTGTTCTATTATCATTAGACTTTGATTTGATGCATTCATGAGAAAAATGAGTAGGTGTAATATAAAACAGTAAAACATTACATTACTGATAACAAGTGAAATATATTAAGAAAGAAAATGAACTTTTCTTTCACTGTAGTAGAAAATGTTTATTTAATTAATTATTTAGTTAATTATCGTGAACCGTTTAATTGGAACACTAGATAAGAGAAGGCACTGCCATATAACCAAGCACATTGCCAAATAGAAATAGCGAATACTGATCAAACTGTCTGACCAGTCCGTGTAACGAACGAGTATCGTAAAGTATGCTTCGTTTACGGTAAATGTGAATAATTTTACTATTTGTAGGAAGACTGTTGCATCGAGAAGCATTCTTCTTACTTCGTGGTATCGGTATGAGTCTGATCTTGTCAGATGTCAGAGTCTGTTCTTTTAAATATATTTTCTATTGGTTTATCTCCTCCGCACGTTCCACTATCTTCTTGTAGATCATTTCAAGATAAACAATGATTCTTACCGTTCATTCGTCCAGTTTGTTTTCTCTATTAATATGGGCTTTAAGAGGTAGTCTCGTTTCCAGTATCTATTCCAGAATCTCTTCGAAGTTCTGAAGGCAATCGAAGATTCGAAATTCCCATTCTCTTTTTCCATGGTGAAACAACGTAATTCTTTCTCCCGAGTTATACATAATTCAACAATATGCCGTTTCGATCGTAAGGGTACATTGGAGGCGATGAACGGTAGGAATCAAAGCAGCCGGTAACGTATCGGTCCATTCGTAACAACAGATTGTGGTGTTCTGCGAAGGTGGTGCGTCTGAAGCAGAAACGACGGACCCTGAAGAACCGAGGCTACGCTCAGAATTGTCGCAGCAAGCGGCTGCAACAACGCCACGACCTCGAAACGACGAACCGGAATCTGCAGAACGAGTTGCAGCGGATAAAGATCGAGCTGACACGGGTACAGCAGGAACGCGATCTTTACAAGCAGCGATGCGAGGTCCTCAGGACCCGACAGAACCATCATCATAACCATAACCACCATCAGCAACAGCCGTCGCAACAACAACCGTTGCCACAACACCAAGCGCAGAACCAACAGCAACAACAACCGCAATCACAGCAGCAACAACAATCGCAACAACACCAACCAGCACCCGCTAGCCCCGAAGTCTATCTGTGACATCGACAGCGCCGAGGAGGCGCTTGCTGGTCCTGAAGAGACATCCGTCGTGGGTTCGCAGAATTTTCGACCGTGAGTAATCTCCACGTATTTTATTCAAATTGATGAGTTAACATTCACCTCTTAGCTCTTCTGGTTATCCGTACCGCGTTAAAACACTAATAATCACGCAGTTTCTGACTTCACCTAGAAATAACGTAATAGTTAGTCTAATAATAGTTATTCTATTTTCAAAAATATACGAATAATTTGTGCATCCACTGTATTTTGGAAAAATTGTGTCAATTTGATAGGAGGAACGAACGAGGGTTGAATTCTAGTTTCAGCTTTAATCGATCTTCGTTTTCCTATTGAATCTAAAGAATCAGCACTTTTATAAATGGTCGACCCTAAACACTTTTGTGAAACGTCACTAGCTTCCCGCGTCTCTGTCAGAAACAATTTAAACTGACCGCCGGGATAGGATTAAAGCCATCGTTTAGATTTTCCATCGGATCAACTTGTAATCCCGTGTAAATCCTCGCGGCGCGCTGGATATCCTTTCAGCTTTACATCTCCGTGCTTCCATGCCTTTCATCCTGATCGTTTTTCTCCCGGTTCTCGTCATTGACAAACATTACGCCCGAGAACGTCTTAAATAATTCCTGTTAACTGTTGTAAGAGTTTCAAAATTGTAGAAGCGCAATACCAACTTGCTCTCTTAATATTTGTTTTGCAAAATGTTTAACCATTTGATCATTCGAGTTCGGAATTGAAAGCGTGACCATTATAAAAAATCAGGTTGTTTGGTGCAATTATAAAAAAGTTGTTCCATTTTAAAAGGTGTACGAACACTTTGTACACCCACTGTATATTTGGCATTAAAAATACATATTGGTGTGTTCGCAATAAGTCGTACACTATTGATAAAAAATTCGACTGACTAGCGAATTATCTCCGGTCTCTCGTACCGTGTTGGGAGGATTGGTAACGATAAATGTTGTTTTGAAACATTTGTTCACAGTCTGGTACCTTTGGCCGTGGGTCGAAAAAGAGCGTGCGGTCAACTGCGAGTACTCCTTCGAGAAGCAATATTTCGATCGAGACCCAAGTCCAAATGCACACCTCCGAGCTCTCGTCTGTGTGTACATAGCGCTCGGTTCGGCCGTTTCCGTTCGCGTAGGTTCGTTGAGCGACGGCGAGGGCCTTGACTGTTAAAACCGGCACTGTAAATGGTGTACGGAGCCGCAGCGCAACTAAGGTATCATTAGATTAAAGGTAATTAGCTCTATTCGCGTAGATATATGAATATATTGCTCTTGGTAGACTGGAAAACGTCTTTGCCAAACACCGTATCGAAAAACGGAGGAAGCAGGAGAAAAGATCTATGAAAAACGATAATGGAACACCGTGCATTGTCGTAACGCTGAAAGGAAAACAAAGTACAGTATTTTATCGATGTAAGTCCTCGACACGGGTCTGCGCAGGGTCATTTATACGCCAGATATACTATTCTTTGAGTGTTGCCGAACGTGGAGAAGGACAGCCGAGCTCGAGAGGCCTCGCTCGTCGAGAAGTGTAAACATAACTAATCCGAATTCCAAACTTTTTTATTTTTCATTATTTTTTATGCGACTGTATTGACCATATTTGTGGCATACTCAAGTGGGTGCACCCCGCAGTAGTGGAAAAATCTCCGGGACATTTACACACGTGCTAGACATTTGGAACGGGTCCCATGGAAATCACGGTCACAAATTTTCCCGACACGGTTTTCACCGACTTCAGATTTGACCGACAACACCTTTACCCGATAACAATATTGATCGACAACAAATTTCGCTAACCGAGGTGGTCGTTTCAAGTCGTTGTCGGTCAAATTTGTTGTCGGTGAAATCTGGTGGCGGTCAAAATCGTTATCGGTGAAAGGCGTTGTCGGTCAAACCTGGAGTCGGTGAAAAACGTGTCGGTGATTCCATATGACCCATTTGGGACACATACCGATAAAATACTGTAGACGAACGGGGAGATCGGGGGCGAGAAGGTTAAGGGGGTAGGCCTTCTCGTTTCTCGATGACGAGAGAGAGGGTGCTGCGGTTTTACAGGGGTTCGTCCTGTTTATCGTTTCGTTTCTAGCCAAAGCGTAGTTTTTATTCGTCGCGACGAATCATCGGCTTGCCTTCGGATGGCCTTCGTTGTTGCCTGTTGTGTTCGTTAATTTCTAAACTATGCTTAATAGGGCGGTCCAATTGTTCGAAGGAGGAATTTTTGTTAACGACCTGCGGATCGAAATGTTTATTGTAGGTTTACGAAACGATCTTGAAAGAGATACAGTGAGATACGCGTTAATATAAATATAATTTAGGTTCTATCATTGTTTTAGTTCTCGTAGACGTGGAATTTAGATAACGCTGTTAACCGGCGCTTTTAGTTTGCCGTTAACAGTGCTACTTTATTTATTATACTTCGTCGGAAGAGGTATTGCTTGGTTAAATGTTCGGTAGAAGAAAATCGATCGAGTATTAATTAGGTTGGTAAGTTGAATCGTTTTTACGTATAGGTTTTTTTACGTTCGATCAACCTCCTTCTGGATCGCCCTGTATTCGACATTACTTTCTGCTCATTTGAAAGGTGCTTATTGCCAAAGGACTACTTTTTGTACATAAACAAATCTCAGAGTTCTATTTTATAAATCACTGTCCGTCTCGATCATTCGTTGTCGGTTTAGTGTAATTCATTTTTATGTAGTCGAGTGACTCGGAACTCGCGGAGGTGTATCGATGGAACAATCATTCCATTTTATACGGAACATGTGTTTTAGTTTAGCCATCATTGTTTCACGAGTCACCTCTTGTCGTCGATAAATAAACGACGCAGGACGTGATTCACAACAATGTACCGATGTCGTTTCTAACAATAAGATTAAGCACGCGCCTGGTTGCCTCGAGTTTGCGCGACTGTTCGCTCGTTTCACTGAAGTCCGCCATCTTGCATAGGCTTGCGCGAACGCGATTCCTTTTTCTCACACTTGAATCCGTTTAATCGTACTCGAACCCCCTCTCGTCGAGACGAATCGTAAATTCAAATGTTCAACCGAAACGAATCGTTACCGTGGAGACATTAGAAATAAATCGTGTTACGTTTTCGCGGAATGTTTTATTTAATTGTTATTCAGTATCGATTGGACCTGTTGAACGAAGACAAGCTTCGAATCGGAAATAGTATTGCCAATAACGATTACGCGAACTATTCTTCTTTAATGCTTTACAAGGGATCCTCGATTCTTTCTCTCGATCGATCCTTCCTATTTTTAATTTTTATTTACTCAAAATTTAGTGTTTCGAGCCTACACAAAGGTGTCGAACATACTGTTAAATATTGATTTTGCGTTCGAGTAGTTATTTCGATGAATAAAAATGTACGTACAGTTATTCAGAGAGTCGAGTGCGAGTAATCGAAGTTGTTAAACGAACGATCGCGCAACTCGGAGCCGCCAGTTCGCGTTTGATCTGCATTTTGTTTTCTTCTTTTTTCAATCGTTTCGAAATCACAACCAATCACGACTCTCGAGTCGCGACACTAATCCGAGGAATCAATGGGATCGGCGTTCTTCACAGAGGACGTTCGATCGTGTATGCGAGTCGCGGTGCGAGTGTCTCCGTGTGTCAATCTGAAATGGCGAGGATATCCCCATGGATCTCAGTGCACGCATAATGCTGGACGTTCACCTGGTCACACGTCCCACCACTTATCAATAGACAGCGGGTCTTTATGCAAAATAAAAATGCTCTAACTGAATTGTGCAACAAACTGCAGTGAAATAGACAATTTACTTTCTTTCTTAATATTCCTTGAAATTCTCCAATGTTTCACTGCTTTAATTCACACCCACTCCCACTCTGGAGTCGGTGAAAACCGTGTCGGCGAAATCTGTGTCGATGATTCCCATGGAACCCAAAAATTTCATCGAAATCTTTTGACGCAGGAAGAAACGACACTTCTAATTAATTCTAAAAAATCAGTTTGGTACAATTATAAAAAAGTGATTCCATTTGAAGTGTACGAACACTTTGTACATACACTTGCGAGGAACGGGAACCAATTTCTTTCTTCCTTTAAGAATTCTAAGAAGTTCGAAATAATTTGATTAATTCAGTTGCTCATTTTGTATTCTTGTTTGGCTGATCTTCGGATTTCTTCCATGAAGAAGTCCGAGGAGACGTTCGTTGAAGGTTCCATTTCGCACAACCGTATGCGTTTTGTTACGGACTAATTGCAATTATATTAGCGCGACGTGTGGCCGAGGGAATAATCAAGCGGAATAAAATGAAGACGGTACGTGGTCGGTACATTTTCGTACCGATGCGACACGAACGGTGATATCGTTTTAGTACTTATGGCACAAAATGATCTGTATACGGTAGCTCTATAAATTATTGGTCTCGAGTTCTAGATTTTCTTTTCTAATCTGTAGGGGTGTTTTGGACAACGAGGGGGAGGGGGGCTGCGTTGTGGTTCTTCTTTGCGTTGAACAGCGGCGTAAATTTTGTGCGGAATTCTCGATTATTAATCGGTGTGATTCGCCCGTATAGTTAAATGTTATCGTTAGAGCGCCTGAGAAATCAAAGAAAAAGAGAAATGTTCTTTCGGGCCTGGAAATATATCTTTATTTCCCCCCCTCACTTTCTAAAGGCGAGTAGTTTATTGCAAAAATTACGCCACTGTCATATCGGATGATATATGAAGCATATATTATTGTTTTCTCGTGCGCGATCACGTGTTCGACCGTACGCCGTGGTCGAGCTCGTTTTCGAACTCGATTTAAGAATGTTTTAATTCCCGTTACATTGTCTCATGTGTACATAAAATAATTATTATACTTCTTATTATAAATAAATGCCGGCACCGGCGGTTTCAGATACACGCAGCACGGTCTGTTTCTTTCACCGAGAGCCCACGGGCATCCTTTCCTTAATTCAGGATAATCTACACTGACAGTTTCGAATAACTAATATGCTTTTACTAACAAGCGTTTTGTAAATATCTTAAAAAGACCGCCCATTATTTATACAAGAAAAAGTTCAATTTCGTCAAAATCCGAGAGGAAGTAACATTTCGACGAGTTCATAAAAAAATTATACTCAAAATTATACTCTGAATTATACTTTAAATTCTACCCTAAATTCTACTCTAAATTCTACTCAAGCTGACGGGTTCAATTATTCGCTTTTGAAAGGTGTACATCCACTGTATAATTTTGACTGAATCTAATATATTTATTTTACAAATATAGCACAATAAATCTAAAAAGTCAGTGGAAAAGGTAGTTTTTACCTTTGCGATTGATAATGTATTCTGAAGAAAATTTTGATTCTGTTGAAATATGGATTTGAAAAGATGTTAGAAGATATTCGAAAGGAAGTTGCTGCAAATAATCTATTTGTTGTCACGGGCATAGAGCAAAGGGGATTGTAAAAGGTAAAAACGAGTGAATAAAGAGACAGAATCGATTATACTAAAGGGACGAATTCAAATGGAGAAAGAAGGCAGTGAAGAAAGACCGTGGAACGGAGGTCTGGTTAGCGGCGGTCCGCATTTCGCGTGATTCTAGGTGTAACGTGCAATGTGCCCGGTCAGCATTTCATTTGAGAGGCAGACACGAGCATTGGGTATGAAATCCCCTTCATTCTTTTATGCACCAACAAACTCCACCTCCACTTCTCTGCCTCATTCCCTGCCCCTCTCATTAACCTTACGGCAACTCCGAGCAACAAATATTTGTCGCGCGTGCAACCAATAGTTTCGAATTTCGATGAAATTCAACACTGTCGGCCCGCTGTCGACGTTCTAGACGAATTTGGAATCGATCCTTCCATTTCAATTTCAATCCCACACGATTACATTCGATGCAGTTTTGTAATATTCGTAACAGAGTCGTCGCAAAAATTTTCACATTTTACGAACGTGATTCGATAGAAAATACATCCATACGAAAAAATGGGTGGATGTAATTTAAAACAGTATTAAACATTAAGACAGAAACTTTATATAGTTTATGTGTCTTGTAATTGACGAAGAAAATGTTGATTTTGCATAAAATACATTTTTCAGATTCTTTTCAAAATGATTTTTTCAAGTTGTTAGATTCTTAATGGAAATGTATAATTTCTTTCAATGTTAAAACTAGAATTAAATATGAAATTCATTTCTAATGAATAACATACATTTTTATATTAACCCTTAGCACTCGAGCGGTGACTCTGAGGCTCCACCGAATGTAATAATATTGGAGTGAAGTTTATAAAGACGTGGTACAAGTGGGAAGGATCGACGATTTATATATTCGCTTCTTTATCGCAACCGTTTGGCTGGCTTCTCGGCTTAAAAAACGCGAAACATTGGCACGCGTTTTCATGAACGGAACGCGGGACCCCGTCGTTCCCGCTTCCCTCGCATTATTTGCAACGCCGTTTCTGCTGACACTGCCGCTCGACGATGAATCCATCGAGATGGAACGTCGGTAAACAAAACGTTCACCTCTTTCGATGTAACCCGCAGCCCCCGGCTCCCGTGGATCGCGCCGTGCCGGTTCGTGCACGATGTGAACACGAAACCGTGGAATCGTGAACACGAATTATTCCGCCGCCGTTGCCGCCTGCGGATATAACCCCGGTTCGCTCCGACGAGACTGAATCTCATCGAGAAATTGCTTAATAACGCGTTGTTAATTAGGTGTGCCGCCGATACACTACGAATCAGTAATGTAATCGCTTCCTTTCCGAGCAGGTATAACGCACGATGCTCTCTAATCGCGTTCAAACTTTGACATTTCCGTTGAAAATATTAAACCACGAATTCTTCGAGATTTGTCGAATTACTATTTACATAAAGAAAAGTTATGTCAGAAGTATCATTCGAGAATCTGTTATGCCTATATCGTTGAGTTTGAGAATCGTGCGGGGGTCAACGAGGATCATTTACGAGCGATACACGGGACCTATGGGGATTACAGGCGCGAAAAGTCAGCTCTAGGTTTCCAGTAGCTGTCAAACGTTTAGGTGGATAAAGTTCTAACGAGGATTTAACTAACATGTCCGCAGGGGTTGCTTGACAATGGGCTCGTCTTCGACCCTCGGCGACCCTCTGAACAGACGCCGCTCGTCACACTGACAGATTGACTGATCGCTACCTCCAGGTTCGTCTCCTACCAACCAGTTTGTTCCCGTTGTTAGCATCGAAACACTCGTAATAACCCTACAATACGTTTTGCCCGCGATCATGGGTGTCGGAGGGACGCGGTAGAAATTGTCGGGTTCGTTCTCACTCGCTGTACAATCGATCCAAGCGTAACATTCGCAATGTATCCTAGTATATGTAAGCTGTTCATGTTACGCCACTCGGTGTATTGTAAATGTTATTTACAAGCGGTTCGTTGCCAACGACGAGCGAACGTCAGAAAGAAAACGAACAAGGAACAGTCTCGTCAGAGTTGTCACCGGAAAAAGACGTTTAATTAAAGTTGATTTACGATTGCTGTTTTAATCCCGGTCATCTCTTACAAATATCTAGGATGTTCGTGTAACATAACAATTGTGAACACGAAGGATTACAAAGCTGAAAACAATATACATTGCTGTATTGATATGGCGTCGAGGAAACAACCGAATTGTATTTTCGAAAATTCTGAAACAGAGAATCGGAGGAAATGTTAGACTGACCCTCGCAGCTGCGGTGGAACAGAGTAGCCGTAACCTTCGTAGTTAGACGGAACGCAATTTCTCTTTATATGCGACGATGTTCCCAGGCGGAACGTGTCAAGCGTTCGCTGCACATACACATGCATCTGGCATCGTTCTGAAGAGAGATAAGGAGCCGTAGCCTACTGCAGGCTCGTTTCACGGCTCGAGTTTCACGGTTTTATAACTCTTACGGGCGCGTTATAAACCCCTCGAGCACCCAGCCAGTTGGCAAGCGATAGCTAAGGTAGTCAATGGCGAACGAGCCTCATAGGTGCTAAGGGGTATCGGGTGGAGCGGATGGACCGAGCTTGGGTTAGGGGTGGTGGTACAAGGGAGGGGGTGGGGGGATGGTTACGAAGGACGAGCCGTGTAGAGGGGCCAAAAAGGAGGCTGTGGAACGAGCCAGAGGTGAGACGAGCTTTATTGTCAAGTCACGCGGGCATCGTGGCCTATCTCTATCTACCACCGTCACCCCTTGCGCGGCGTTCCTCTGTGACACCCCCTTACCGCTTCGTGACGTAGACTCGCCGCCTCTTCGATCTATGTTCTTCGTACGCGAGCATCCTGTGTACGTGCACCATCTCGTTCACCTACCTTTTGTATCCAGTATGTCAGTAAATCGCAGATAAACAGTGGCAAGTGTCCGCGGACCTTGTATTGGTGCGCTCCGCCTCGACCCTTCTATTGCAACCAACCCTCGTTAACCGTCTCATCGATTTTTGACTCGGAATCTTGCCTCGAAATTTTTTGGCATTTTTCTAGAGGTAGATCTGTATTTCAACCGTTTGATCGATTTGTTTCAGTAACGAGGCGATCGGTAACTGTTAGTAAAAAGTTTCATAACAAACGAACTGAGAACAGAAGCGAATGAACCTTGTGTTCCAGCTAACCTGAGATTTTAGATCAACTAATCTCTGCGACTGTATCGTTAACAATAATATTCCACGATACAGTTATCGCAGTCTGGGAATTCGAGATGCCCGACAGGGAGGTACTGAAGAATGTGATACAAAGTATATGCCTCGTCTTGTTGACATCGATTAATCGCAGTTCCTTCGAGGTATTGATATCACGGTCTCTAAATAACGCGAACCACCATGCCACGCCGCGTTATCATAGAGGTGGTCTGATGTTTGATCGTAAACATAAGAGTGTAGAAAGTTTAGCTCGAGATAGCAACGCGGTCGGTTGATTTATTGCACCAACACCGGTGCTGTTGCCTACATAATAAATTCGAGAAATGTAACTTTGTTAATAATCCGTCAGATTAGGGTCCGAGCGGTTGAAGGACGCGAAGAGGGAGCCTCGTTGCGCCACGAAATGGTCGCCGGCAGCAGGAGGAAGACCGGATCAAGGTGAATGAAATGAAAAGGACAAATCAATCGGTTCTTCTCATTTCGTCTAGCAGCTTTAAGCCGGTGACGTCACGTTTACTCTCACCGCGTAGCAGAAGGTGGAGAAAGGGAAGATTTGGCGACGCCAGCATCTTTCACTTCTGATGACGGTGTAGGTTCGCTCGCGGTGGTTGATGACGCGGCACATAGGTTATATCCGTGCTCGTATACATCGGGAACCGCGTGTACATGTACACGCTGCAACGGCGGGGCACGCGTGTGCCACGTGCACACACGCGATCCATATTCACCGAATAAACGAATGAACGAAACCTGCAACGGGACACGGAACTAAGGAGATCACGGAGACGGTCACCTTGACCCAATCTTCCAGATGCTCGCACCACGCTCAATCGTCGTATCGTGTAAGGCTGTTTGTTTACCACGTGTCTCACCTTACCCAGGCTCGTCCTGTCATGCTAGGACAACGTTGACACATCCTTTCTTATTCTCTCATCCAGCAGGGGATGTTTTCTGCGTCTTCTTTAACGAAACTGACCTTTCTCTAAGATTCCTATTTGTCCACTTTTTTTAATGAATATTTTCATTATGTTCCACACGAGTGAATGCCATTTGTATTTATTGCAAGCATTTATCAGAATTGAGTCTTATGTTCTTCGAAAAGGCTGTTTGTTTACCACTTGTCAAACCTTAAGGCAAACATTTTTTTACACCCTGTACTACACCATTGACGTGTCCCATCGTTTCGTAACTGCTGTTCCTAGAGCGCATCGTAACAGCAAATGCACCCGACGTCAACGTCAGAACATTTATCAGAACGGAGCTTTGTGTTTTTCTTTCCTTCGGAAAGATACGACGCGCGGTATTAATGGGGGTAGTGTAATGACCCTGAAGAAGGCCACCCTGACCCAGTCGGACAGTCGGGTCGTCAAACACAATCGATACTCGCTAATCAGATCAAACCACCCTTACTCTTTTCCGTTGGATGACCACGTATACACTAAGAAGACTGGCTCGCGAATACTCTATTCCAAATCTTCTGCGTTCGAATTCTCCGGGACAACGATTATTTAACTTCAGATAATAACAACAAATACGATCGATAGAAGAACCATATTGACCTAGTGATTGAAGTAGGTAAGGAAAAGCCAAGCCGTTGCAAGGAAAAGTCGTATTAATTGTAAAAAACCGTAAGGACGCATAATCGTTGACATCGAGCACAGTAGTAATATTTCGAACGTCTCTCCTTCCGTCGCGATTGCGGACCAGTCGGAAGGAAGCGAACGATAGGCAATCAACGTAACAGGCCACACATCACCTCGGGCTATGCTTGTACATCGCATTGTCTCCGAAGAATAGAACAAACGGCGTATACCGTTCGTTTCTCCCCCGCTCAATAACTTTTTTTTCCTTTTATTCTTGGTCCTTCGTCCTTGCGTGAAACATACGCCGGACCTTACGGCCGTCTTCCGCCCGTAAAGGGGACAAGGGGCTGGCTAGTTCCTTCCTAGGCGTATACGATCGGTGATTTAGTGAGATCCGATCTGCGAGTGGAGACCTGAGACCGATCAGCTGGCCCATAAATATTAGGTGTTTTTTTCCACACACACACCCGGACACGCGTGGCACGTTCAGCCGTGATCTCTTTTTCTACGAGTGGAACCACGGTAACATTTGACCCGCGGCTGTCGCGAGTTTCCCGGTGGTCGTTTTTCTTCTCTTTGCCATTCGTCTTGTTTGCAAATTTCTTTCAATTCCGCTGCAGTTCCTTTTTTTGCGAACTTTCTCTCACGCGTCTCGAGAACAGTCGCGTAGAAGAGCGTTGTGTCATGAAATGATCGATTTTGGTTAGTCAACAACATATTAACCCTGATACGTTCCTCAGAGTGAAAATTCACCCATTTTTACATAACGTAAAATTATTCACCCTTTTACGGTATAAATGAGACATAATGTGTTGATTTAACATGTAAAACAAAAATGGGTGAATTGTTACCCTAGTCTCTTTCAAGGTCCATTTATACTCAAATATATCCGACGGAATATATTCGATCGGGCAAATATTCTTCAATGCACTTTAATGGAAGCATGTAGAGCTACGGTAGGTGTACATACTTCCATTAAAGTGCATTGAAGAATATTTGCTCGATCGAATATATTCCGTCGGATATATTTGAGTATAAATGAACCTTCATGCAGCTATTTTTCAGGAGCGTATAAGGGGGTTAATAACGTAGTGGCGATTTTGAGCCACCGGTCGAGTGCTGAGGATTAAGAACAGAATGGTTCAGTTCTCACCTTGAGGATCGCGTGCGAGGGTGAAATCCTATCCGATAATCTCGCCGCTGTTAGGAAGCTGGCATTCGCGGGGGATGAAATTGTTCGCTAGATCTCCCCGACGACTTCTGCTTCCGGAGTATATAGAATAAGTCGAGATTAAGCTAAGCGGCGAGCAACGATACGGAGACAGCGTGGAAAGTCCGTTGTTTAAGTCTCTCGAAGCTCGGGGAGATCTCTTCCTCCACCCCCTTGCTATTTACCAATTATAGTTATTACAGGACGGTCGGCAAATGAGAGGCGCGGAGACGGTGGTAATAGGTGGCCCGTTTCTCCGAGGCGCTAGCTTAACTACACTTTTATAGCGCTTCCCGACTTTAAACGGATAATTTTTATCCGCTAAGCCTCCGGGCGCGGATTCCATCCCCCGACAACTGCCGTCACCGTCGGGCAAGAGGGGGTAAATGTACCGCCCTCGATGTCCCCGAGCGACCCCTCATAAAATTAAGTCAAACAGCTACGGGGTGCCGGCACTCGTTTTTCCCCGTTCCGGTTAAGAGGAACACGCTCGGCCGATCCTAACCTCTTCCGTCGACGTCGCCGCGTCACCCCCGCGACCAGAAAAGAAGGGGGCGAGACTTGAATTGCTCGGGGTGACGTTAATGACGCCCTGCTAAAAGTCACCCGGTGCGTCTGCAAGAATAATGAGCGGACCTCTTCTATTCGGTTTCGTCTCGCGCGTCGCACCCGAAAATCAATTCTTCTTTGAACCAACGACGACGTCGAGACGATACACCCGGAGACTTTGACGCGAACGAATCACAAAGTAAAATGAACGGATTCTTGCGAAAACCCGTTCATTGTTTACGGTCTTCTCTTTGACGCCCACGCTTTGACGATGTTGACCCGTTTGCTGGCTTATGCTACACTTCGAACCACACTGAATGTTGGGTTATCGAATTCATTATCAAAATTATTAATCAATTTGCAAAAGGAAAAGCTGGAGGGGTGGATTATTTTTAGGATCCCACGGGCGCCGAATATCTTAGGCCGACCCTGTCAGCGGTGGTGTATATTTCTTGTTATCGATTTCGATCGCAGTTTATTCGAATGAACCGATGACTGGGAAAAATACAACGGAACGTTGCTCGAGGATCGCGGGAGTGGTATATGGCCGAGGTATGATCGCAAGGGTGACAGTTAACGAGATCATCTGGTGGATCGCGCGAGCCAGCGGGGGTCTTAAAACCGTTAACGATATCACTCGTCAATCACGTTGATGACTGGTGATTGATACGCAAGGAGGTGAAAGAAGAAAGGAAAGGAGTTGCACGGCGTAATGCTGGAAAACACGATCAAATCCGGGTTTAGCGTAGCGCGGTGAACGGAGACGGCCAGCAGCGTGTAGCGCTGCACCCCCGCGCTGCGCCGCGCCGATTTCACCCTGGCTGTGACTCGCATGAACGACCGTGAATCGAATCGTCGTCTACCACGACGATAAAAGTAATTCCATTTGACCGAACGGGGAAGAACTTTCGCATTGTATCCCCGCGAATCTCTGCGGCTCGAACTTCGCCGAAGCTCAAGGGTTGAAAATTGATGCTCGGCGAATTTCTTTTTTCCCTTTTCGAAAGTTTTTTTTTCGGAAAATCTTTGGTGACTCCTACACACTGTGCGAGCCTCGAACTCTAAGCTAGAGATCCCTATTTCACGTGTAGCAAACGAATCCGGATCTCGATCCGTGTATAATGATCAACCCTTATCACTTCGAATTATTTTTCAATTTTGTCATTCGAAATTTACTTCGAAGGACAGTTTCTTGACTCCTACTTATTTGAAACAATTTTGTTTTTCCAATTGTACTAAACATAAAATTGCGAATCTAAATTGCAAAATTACTCGTTTCAAGAATTGATCGAACCTGTGCGCCGAAATCGTCACACGATTTCTATTAAATATTTACGATCGACAAAACAGAATATTTATATTAAATATAGTTCTAAAACTTTCTTGTAACTTATATTTGTTTTTGACTAAAAAATACGTTTCATTTACATTTTCCTTTCTCCGATATCGAGTCACACTCGGCAAAGGGTTAATACCCTTTGCATTTTTGTTTCGCAGGTACACGTGATGCGTGAAACGTGCTAAGAATCCGGGTTTGTGTTTTTCTATCGTAGCGTTTCCGCCCCTCTGAAACGAAAGCAGCGGCTGACTCGGTGACGAGGGAAGGACGGTGTCTGTTTCTTCTCGTTGTTTTAGCTGCTACGGGAGTATCGAGGAGCAGGGCCTGGAGAGCACGGTAGCAATTTCAAAACTCGAATGACCGAATTTCAAGCGGCGGCGTGGGGAGCATATTCTCGCGAAGAGGCGCTCGAACACGTTGCTCGGTGATACGGGAGGAGGACGAAGAGGAGAATGAGGAGGAGGGTGATCGTGAGGAGGGAGGTGGTGACCAGGGGGTAGCAGTTCTCGCGCCGTCGCTCTCCATGAGGTTCCCATGGCACGGGGAATACCTATCCAGTTGTAGGGTCGGCCTAGTGCTCCTCGTTGGAATCGAGGCGCCTGCCACGGGTGGCCCCGCCTACTCACGATACAACCTTCAACCCTCGCACTCCCCCAATGGCCAGTTATTATTATCATTGTACCGAGTCCTCTCCCCCACCCTCATCTCCTCCTCCTCCCTTCGACCTCCCACGACTCCGCCACTCGAGGATATTCGACCTCTTCAGGAAGTCACGTCGAAGTCGTCTACAATAAGCAGCATAACTGATCACACACACCTTTAGATCGTAACAAGTCGTTCATGAATGGACCAAACTTCAATTTCTCTGTACTGCAGGGAGTTTTTTTATGTCAATTTCCTTTAAATCGTAGGTGTAGAATCACGCCATAGTGGACGTTACAAATAATTTCGTGACACCCTGTACACGTTTTGAAAATTTCATCGAAATTGGTTAATTGGTTTACGAAATTGTGAACGATCAAACGAGGTAAGAATATATGATATTTTGATCGTTTATAATTTGAGAACTACCTAAACCAGACCTTCTCCGACGTTTCCTTTTTGTTTCTTGTTTCTAAAAAAGAGATACGCGACATTATAGATACAGACAGAAAGAGGATGATCCTGGTTTGACATTTTGTGCGCGGATAACAGTGTATTAGCCACGGTCAAGCCATCCGAGGGTTAAATGTCTCGGCAATGATTTACAGGAACGAGAACAGAAAGATACGAATCTCCCGTGCATTCATCAACGTGATAGACGCCGAGTGACCGTCGGGTATTCACACTTGCGTGGCGGAAACAACGAGGTGAGTAATTAACTATCACTCTCCAATGGAAAATTACTTATTCAATTTTCACTTTGACGGTTTGAAACATTCTGTAATCTTGATGCATTCATCTTTATGGATTTATAGCAGAATTGAGTAGATGAGAATTGAATATAATGATTTCTTCACTATTCGAATCATTAATGAAAGAAATAACGTTGAATTTAATTTATGTTTCTTGCAATCGATGCACACAATTTTTATTTTGCATGAATCTGCATATGATTTATCGATCATTGTGGACTTCAAGGACGTGCTGCGATTGGTGCTGAAAAATTCACGGAAATTCAGGTTCTTCCATCGAGTTGAATTTTTCAGAGCAATCACTATCTTTATTATTATATTAATTATTATATTTAATACCAAATTGACTTTGACCATCGTGAAAAAAATAATCTCGGACGCGCCGAAGTCAAAACGGCATAGACTGTGGAACATCTGCACGGTACACGCAGGGACAATATGGACCACAGGCCTCTTTAGCATTTTTATGCGAGCTGCTGCTGACAGTTTATTTTATTATATAGCTAGGCGGCTGCCCATCGTCCATCCTCCACGAGAATTCATAAGTCAAGTCCCACGGTAGTTCGGGCCGCGAGCTAGCCCATTTCTTCGCGGTACCTTACGACTGTCGATACGGACGATAAATCGATTAATCAGATTTCTCCGTTGCGGTGATAAAAACCGAGCTTTTATCCACGGCTCGTTCCATATTTCTCCGTGAGAGAGAGAGAGAGAGAGAGAGAGAGAGAGAAGATCTGCTCTCAGAAAATTAAGAAAATTCTTGAAAATACCAAGTCTTATCCACGCTATAAATCTGTATACATAATTGTCAGTTCCTCTATCCCCTGTATCTACCAATATATCTGTTTCTTTTTAGAAGAAGCAATATTAAAAATCGATTTCTAATACGAGATTAAATATGTCATTAAACGTAATCTACATATAGTCGTATCTACAGAGTGTCTCTAAATTCATTTTCCTTTGCAAAAATAGCGTGCGCGGCTTAGTTTAGAAATTATCAACGAAAAACACGGACCAATCGGAGCGCGACCTAGACGCGTATTAGCACAGTAGTAGTTTCCCAGCTAATTAGTCCGAACAAAGTTCGAAAGTAAAAAATTGTGTTCCTTCCATTTCCCTCTACACCCCCCTTTAAGCATTAATTGACTGGACTAAAGGTGTTTAAAGGTGTTCAAACTTACTATACTTTCACGTAATAGCCACTCTACCACTGTGCTATCGTCGAGAAGAAAGGCGAGCAGATTGATCGAGGAGACACGTAACACGCGCATCGACAGGCGATAGCGTTCCCCGTCGATGGCCGTTGGAATTTACGATTCGGACTCTGCGAGGTTCTTTCGAGCGGTTCCGCGTAAACTACCCTACAGAGGGTATCCGGTGTCCTGTGGACTTGCACTCGATTAGCATGACAACGCGGTCCGGGAGTAGTTTGTTGCTCGCCTTCGGTGGCGTCGTCGACGGTGCGTGCCCGTCGTCGAATCGAGGGTCGCCGAAGGGTGTAGAGAGGGCTGGTTCGGCTGTCAGGCAGTATTTTTTATCTAGTCACGGTCAACTGGCTGATCGGCTCACCCGCCCATTATTAGCGCAGCACACAAACCTTACTCCCGGGCTTGGTGGCTCCAAGCCATTGCTACAGTCTCTGCATACACACGACACCAGATTCCTGAATGTGTGGGTGCAGGCGATAGAGAACAAGAAAGAGAACAGAAGGGATGTTGGTAACAGAGGGAGGAAAGAGAGAACTGGCCCCTACTGTCCATCTACGTAAGGTCGGCAGCTTATGGACCACCTAGCCTCGAAGCAATAGCCGACCGTGTTCCTCGAAGGGTGGACACCACCCTACCTAGCCTCTCCCTCCCGGAGGTTTTATCTTTTTAGTATTATTGCGCGATCGCCGCACCGACCACCCCCTCGTCGACGGACACACGGCCACGGGGGAGAAAAGAAAGTGGTAGTTCCGTAAGGGAGGATAGAACCGGTCGTCGTCGGTGCCGGCTGCGATCTACGAACTGCCGATTCGAGCGCCGAGCAACGGTCTCATTAGCATAAAGACGACCAGTCCGCGATTTCCTTGTCGTTCGCAATCCACGACCGTCGAATCTGGGCCAGTCTGCGAGCACATTATCGGCCGATTTATACGGTTCACGCATCTACTTCCACGATCATCGTGCCCCCCCCCCCTCCATCGATGACCTCCAACGCGAATTCGATTTGTACGATGGTATCGAAGTTTTGTATGCGTGTTCGTGGTCCGGTAACGCTGGAACTGAACGAGAACCTAAACGAGACTGATGTTTCTCGATTTCCTTTTTCCAACATTTATTGAAATAGTGTATGTATATCGATTGATCAAATCAAGTTGGGAGCTTGTATTCGTTAATTATTATTTTCATGAAGACAAGTAAGCGTCCCAAGATTTTTTGACAGGAGTGTATATTCTCATCTTATACATATACTCGTCTTTGCATTATCGAGAAATGAGAATTTGGAATCCTGCAAACAAATCTACCCCCTTAAGAGAAGTCGAGTAGGAGGTTGACTTTGCTCGCAGTGTACAAGAATGTAACGATCAGCTGGCCGGGCCGCGGCGAGTGTCAAGTATGATCCAATTGAAGATGACCCTAGCCTACCTAGCTCCACTATTGGCATAATAGTAGTATGTAGCCTCCAGCTAGTATCCGATACTGTCCGCAGTTGCGACCACACGATGGGGCTTCGATTCTGTGGTACGAGGCGAAGGTGGTAGGGTCTACGTTTCCCTTCTCCCTGCGTGCCACCATGTGTGGCTTCGGTGCTCGACTCAATCTGCGCCTACTTAACCTTATTCGCTCGGCTGTAAATTCCGGAATCCGTCCGGAAGAAGGCTCCTAGCAGGATAATTTCCCAAGAAGGATTCCAAAGGATCCTGACTCCTCGCAAGGGTTTGCGTCTCGGTTACGCCAGGGTCTGAATGTTACCTCTCTAAAGAATGTATCGCGCAGTGGCGAGGACCGATCGCGGATCACTAAATTTCTTTTTACGGTTGGAATCTGTGACATCATCGACACCCATAAAATCCCCAGAACTACATCCTTCTTGTCCCAGGAACAATTTCCTCCGCTTATCGTTCCGCTATCACTTCATTTCGCTACACAGCTACCGATTCCGCGCCGCGGAAACAAGATTAAAGCGTACCTTGAATGTCGCGCGCTAGTAATGTCTCATCGATAAAAAGGACCCGCGAGACATCATTCATTCTGGACGGATACGCTGTTGCGCGAATTCTATTAGTTTGTAGACGTTCGTGATTCACAGCCGAAGAATTCTTCAACAGCAATAGCAATTTGAATCGATAAGTCAGGTCTGAGAAAATGGAAATCACCGACACAAATTTTCCCGTTTCCACCGACAATAACTTCGGCCACAACGCCTTTAATCGAAAACGATTTTGACCGACAATGAATCTAAAATAAAAAATTCGTTGTTGGTTAAAATCGTTGTCAATCAAATTCGTTGTCGATCAAATTCGAAGATTCTACAAAGGAAAATAATGTACATACTAATAATGTATTGTATATACTCATGTAAAGCGACTCCCAGTAATATTCGGACACTCTTAAGAAGATGATAACTGTTTACATATTGCTTTTAAGAATGTCCGAATATTAATGGGAGTCGCTGTACATCAGAGAATGAATTAAAAGAGATCAGAACGGTCAGTGGGATGCCCTTTGGATGTGTGCCAGAGTCAGAGAGAAAGACTGCCTCCATTTCCCTTTCAGTAGACTACGGTATCTGATACGCGCTATCTTTATGGCGGCTACATACATATATGTAAGTTATGTACGCGGCGATCCCTCGCACACGAGACCCCGATGCGTGCACGCATGCTTACACACGGCTATCGGATCATTTCGATATTGAATCCCATTGATATATCCCAAACTAGGAACCCGAACCGTTATTATTCCACCTCGTCTAACCACGGCTTCTCGTACATCCACTTTCTCCGGTTCCTTTCGATGAAGCGGACCGTTCATTCTGGAGCTCGCGCTATCCTTTACTTCCTTCCCTAATGCAAAATCACCTGGCTCGCTAACGACCCGATGGAAATAGTATTGGACCACTTCATCTTTCTTACCGAACCTTCTTTGTGACATTAAGTCCCTCTGAAATGTCGCTCTTGGTATTCAAATCAAAATCGATCCAACCAAAAACACCATTTCTATTCTTTAACCTGTCGTTGCTTTACACATTACCGACCGGTGATCATTGCATAATTTCTTTTTTAAATACTCTGGCACGAAAAATATATACAGGGTGTTTCCTACTTTTCCGGCAAGATTGTAGGAGTATGATCTACGAGTGAAAATACGAAAAAAATGTTATACGAAGTTCTTCATAAACCAACACCTTGTATAAATGACTTTGTTTGAGGAAATGTGGAGGTCGCGCGAAGAAAAAAGAAAATTTCTATGCTTTCTTTTGGTACAGCACAATTATTGAAAATCCTGTTGATAGGCTTCCGGTTGCAATTCCTGAAACGATAAGAGATATGTTAACATTGACACGTTCGCTGCCAGAATCTGTTTCGGCGTTCACCTTCGTCGTTAATTCGCTTTTGCGTACGGCCTGTCACGCTGCTTTCTATTCCTGGCAAACGTATCGATCTATTCGTTCCTATTGCGTCAATGATTAGCCCTAAGCCCAGCTTCGCTTACAATTGGATCGCGTTTCACGTTTGGATATGTTCGATCAGTCGATTGCCACGTTCTTCGAGCTACCGAGACGCTTTCCCCGACTGGTTTTATCAGAGATCCGACTAAACTTACACACTTTTGTAAACTTAAATGCTTCTCTATCGTTCTTCGTAAAAATGTCCTTGCGGATATTGCAGAATGCGTGATGATTTCGGCACAGAGGTTCGATCAATTATTATATTAGTAATGATTGATCGATTAGTAATATTATCAATTAGTAATATTATTAATTAGTAATAATTGATCGAACCTGTGCGCCGAAATCATCACACAATTTCTATTAAACATCTACGATCGACAAAACGGAATATTTATTACAGAATGCGTATAATCTGTAAGAAAAAAAGTAACATGTTTAGAATATCAACGTCAACGTACAAAATATCTGTCCCTGTTAAAAAACGATTTTTATTTTCATTGTGAAGGGGGATGAAACTTCGCAGAACTGGGTTAGAAATGTTTTCCAAGTAGAACCGAATGTTAGTCATTCATCATTGATACAGGGGCAGACTATGGGACAGCGAATTGTTTAAAATAGACAGTAAAGGGGATTTAAATGGTCCCCAGGCGTGTAGCGCGTCCTGCTTTCGAGGTTGGGGGACCGTGACTGTAAAGTGAATCGAATTTTCAACCGTGTAAATTCGCTGGTGTATTCGAGGGGTAGACGCGCGACGCGTGACCGCAATCTTGCTCTCCATGCCGATACGTTACTGAATGGTCGAACTAATCTCTCATTTTCTCATTGAATCCTACTGTTCGTCATTCAACATAAATCTAGTGAATTACACACATTTTTTGACTTTTATTCTTTCAACATCTGGTAAATTTGCTTATGCATCTTTCAAGACTCGTTTCATTTTAATGCCACACATTTAAACAGCAGAGATCAGTTTGATATGATTGTACCTTTTGTGGCATGAAGATTACGAATATTTAATTTGATGTGAAATGTTATTCGAATTTTTAGATTTTTAGTTTTTTTAGAAATTTTTTAGAAAAAAAGTTCGTTACTTTAAACTTATTTAAAACTATCATAAAATTATAAACAAATGATTATTAGTAATAAATTTGTAAAACTCAATTCTTATATCCTTCTTCCTTGAAAGAAAACTATCGATTAAACATTTTCTATTTTGTCAAAGACAAAAACAACTAATCAATTTTTAATTATGTAATTATTTCTAAATACTTTTTAATAACTTAAAAAAGTATTTACAAAACAGCAACGTTCAAAATATTTTTAAATATATCTGAAACTTCGCATTGGCGAGTAACTTAGCCCTTGCCGTCGATGTCGTGGAAGTAGGGTGACCCTCGAAGAAGAAGGTAAAAACAGCTCGTGCAGCAGATTCGAGTTTCGGGTTTTCGCGCGGGTTGAAATCCGGGTTGAAATTGTCGGACAGCCGCGACACGGTGAGCATGTTGCAACACAAAAATTCAATTGCACGCATGACGTTGCACGCGCGGACGTAAATGAATGTGGTGCGGGAGAGACGCACGGCCGCGGATGGCGGGTGCGTCACGGTGCGTAACCAGAGGGTGGCTTTTGGCTGGTGGCTGGTTGGATGGCGTAGAAAAGGAAGAATCAGAGAAACACCGTGGCCACCCTTAACGAGGCTAATACGCTCGTCACGAACCGACCAGCCTCCGCTACCCGGTGTCACGTCCGGGTGCGACGCGTTATTAATGTCGCGCTTCGGGGAACGCGATACAACTGTTGAACGTCACGTTGACGGACCGCGTTACGTTCCGCGGCAACGAGACCGTGCCGTCAAACCGTTCGTTAGAATACCGTGTGATGCGTGTGTGCTACGTCCAGGACCATGGAAATTTCATGCTCCTTCCACGAGGACTTCGTTAAAGGACCTTTTAGGGTACGAGGTTTCATCAAAAAATATATGCGGAATTTGAAAATTTTCCCCGGCTGTAAAAATTCAATTGTTACAATGTTTCATAATTGTTTAGAAGTTTGCCCTCCTCACCGATTTTGATGATCTTCAAATATGTCAAGGACATCATTCTGAACAACTTTTTCCTGTTCAGGGAATATAAAAAGTTAGGTCCACTTTCCTTTTTCACTTTACTATTAAAGTTTTTTTGATGTGTCGATACAGATAGAAATTTACTAGAAACATACTAAATATATTAGATCCTTCGGAAAGTCATTCCGTTGTTTCCATTTAGAATAAGTTTTACGACATGTTGTTCTACGATCCTATGGTCGTAGAATTTCTATTTTTGATTAGCAAAGAATTGATCGACGAGCGGCAAACTGAAAATAAAATAAATCCGCGATGCATACGTAGTACTATTAATTATATAAATCGTCTTAAGTGCCCACGCGTGGAAAACGCGGTCGCGTTTGAAGATTAGGGTGGTTGGAAGCCAAAAAAATAGCGTGAAGTGTGAATCCGTGTTATGCAGGCTTTACTGGGAATTATACGTCGTCGAAATGTGCGACTCTTTCTATGAATGCTGTAAGACAAAACACATCTTTGAAATTTTCGTCATTGGCCTAGCTAAACAAGTGATAAAAATCAATTCTTCCTACTATTTATCGCAATGTCTATTAGAAGTAATTTGCTAAATTAATTCTTCTAATCTTACAGAGAAATTGAAGTCGTTTGGTCCATTCAAACGTAAAAAAACCCATTTATCCATTATCAAAAAATGAGAAGGAGCCAATAACGAACCCTTGCAGTCCTGGACACGAGTCTACCCGCTTAAGACGAATAAATTCATGAACCGTGCACATCGCGTCGATGTTTCAATGACAAAACGAAACGCGTGGATAATAAGGGAACGAGTTTCGAACGGCAAAACGTCCCTGTAAAGCAATGATGAGGCGATCGATAACCTTTCGGTTAGTAAAACGTCTTCGGACCGCGGACGATCCAGTGCTCTTCAATACTTGGGATATTAACTACACTATTCGCAAATATGTGGCGCAACGGTGATTTACATAGAATATTGTTATCCTAGAGAAGATAGAAGATGTACGCAGAGCGTGGAACGGCACGTAGAGGTTCGCCAATATCCACGGGGGCATAAATGTTTTACATGCAATAAGGCGTTCGCCCCGGCTGGACGAAACTGCCCGCAGTCCAATTTTATTACTTGACCGCAAAGGGGCTTCGTTCGTGGAAAAGACGCTGGAACAGGGACTCGAGGTGTAAAAAACTGTGGCCGTATAAAAGCGAGAGACACTTCCGTGATACGACGATCCGTAACGTAGCGAGATCAAGAGATACCGTAATGGATGCGTGCTCGCTTCAAACTCGCAGCAACCCTATTCTCTCTTACGGTGGGATATCCTAAGCGCGTGTGAACGCAATGCTTCGCGATCCTGGATCATCACACAGAAGAAAGCTACGATGAATAGATTATGATTGATATTAAAGGGTTGTTACATCGTAGCAGCCACCCTATCGCCTGCTAGAAGATTTCAAAAAATTCTTTGAGACACAAGTTTTCCGTAGTAATTTTTCGGGGTCGAAGAAAAGCAACAATTTCCGAAAAAATTCTTCATTCTCTATTAGTTGAAATATAAATGTTCCTCAATTCTAAATAGCGAATGGACCTCTCTTAAGTTATAATATTGGGTTGGCAAGAAAGCAATTTCGGTATTTCAAGTTGAAATAAAACCGAATTACTTAATTCAAGGGGTGAACTTTTAATCAATAAATTATTTTCTTATTTTGTATCAAGAATACAACTTGTAGAATGCGACTAGGGTGAAGGCTAGCGACGGCGTCGTCAGCGTCGGCGGCTACACATGCAAATAAGTGCGCGTACGCGGCAGTACGTCGCGCACACAATTTATGGCGGTCAGTTTATTGAAACGGGCGGGCCGGTCTAGTCCTCCCCAAAAGAACAGTTCTTTGCTCTTCCACGGCATATGAGTGCGAACATTTGTACGTACGTATAATGCGCACGCACGTGGTGGACATAACTTCTCGCGTTCGGGGGTGGAAGTACGAAACAGAAGGGGAACTTTCGTATTCTATCTCGGTGTTGTCTCCTAGTAAATCTTTAATATTCTACATGTATTTAATATCGAACACCCCAGTTGACTACATTCTACCACTTTCTAGAAACACTTTGTGCGCAAAATTTCTGGGACACTGCAAATATTAACCCCACGCCGGAAGATTTTCTTACAGTCGCAGCGATTAACCCTTTGCGCTCCGAATTATTTTTCAATTTTTTTGCCAACAACTCCTTACTATTTTCAAGTGTTTTATATGAAATTTACTTGAAACGACAGTTCCTTGACTTCTACTTATTTTAAACAATTTTGCTTACTGATTTATATTAAATATAGCTCTTTGAAACTTTGTTGTAATTTATATCTGTGGAACTTCTATTTGTTTTTAATTAATGAATAAGAAATTAAATATATAAAGGAAGAACATATATAAAAATAATATACATGTATAATTAAAAAAAAAGGAAGAACATAAAAATAAAGAAAGAACACATACATGTATAAACATAGAAATTATCAAATAGTAAAGGAGATATTTAAGTGGAGCACCGTGTGTGCGAAAAGATTTTTCAAGTAATTTTTGCAAAATATTTAAAATGTCCAATTATTTACGCAGAGACAATTAATTGATCCGTTACAACGAATCGATACGAACCGTGAAACCAGAGTGGTGTATACAAATCGCAAAATCAAAGGCGCGTCGAGCGATCATTATTTTCTTAGAGTTGACAGGGATTGTGTTCTAGGTCCATGGGTCACATGAGACGTGTGCGTGACGAAAACGTGAGTTGGTTATCGTGGAGAGACATCGGCTACCGTGAAACCAGCACTGCCCTCTTTGTCGCTCTCCTTCTGAGAACCATACGGCTACACACATCACGAGAGAAATATGTTGCACGGAAGAATGCTAAATAATTCCTCAGTTTCTCTCTACCGTTTACAGTGTGTACAAAATATATGAATTCAAATTTGATTACGGATAGATATAAAGAAAATATTAAACTTCTTCGATGTCCGGAAAGTTATTTAATGGAACAAATTACTTTGTAATCTCGGCACTTTTGGAAAAGTCAACATGCATAAACTTTCACCCGTGAGATATCGACGAAGTTTTAGTGGAGCACCGAAAACTCTTTGAAAGTAATTCAATAAAAATGTAACGTCGATCAAGGTAGATTCTTTCAAGTATCCTAGCCACTTATCTCCGTTCGGCAACAAGGATGCAAGTCATCCAGCCGGGGCGGTTAGGAAGACGTTGATGTGAATTAATGGCGGCTTAAGTCATAGTTAGTGCCCAAGTGTTGCGTTTACAGGGGGTGCCGGTAGAGCAGTATTAATTAACGCGACCCCAAAATCTCTTCTTAACCCCTGAACTTCCGTCTAAACGGCACTGTATCATGTTGATGCCCCGGCAAAAGGGGAACGAGAGGCTTGGCCGTGATTCTCGAACCAGTACCCCCATAAATATTATATGTTACTTCTTCGATATAAATATGCGTATCTGCTGTGCAACGATAGCCGATTAAAACGTTCTATTAAATCCCTTGGGCGCCGCCCCAAAGAAACTACATTGTCGGGACTTATTTATTTCTAATTATACTTATTTATTTATTGTTAATGTATAATCGCATGGTTCACGATTACATCACAATTGCAACTAGACTGCGGATCTTTATGCAAAAGAAATAATTATCTCCATCGATTGCGAGAAATAGAAACTAAATGTTATTTCTTCCCTTAATTTTGAATCTCATCTTCTAAATTTGTTGTAAATAAAGAGATCGATATAGATATACATATTATCGATGGATCTAGATTCGAGTTGAGGTGATTTTCATTGCCGGGACTTGGGCGGAACGAAACGCAGATTTATAATCGACGAAATTCTCGCCCTCGCGGGGGTAACTTTCTTCCGGAGCAGGAGAGAAAATAACTAAACCGTAGACTTTGGAATCTCCTCGGAAGATGAATGGGAGGATCGGGGAACCTCGATCGGAGAGGAAATCTCAGGTAGGGAAATGGAATCCCGGCAGGGACGAGGTGGCGGTTGTAAAAAGCGAAATTTATAATCCGTAAAAACAATTATAGAGCCCGCGGTTCGAGTCTCGCAATCATCTACCACCCCGACCCCGACAAAAAGCGGCCAATATCTCCCGTTTGATTTATACGATCCGACACGGTGTCCGTCGCCCACCACACGTATAGAGACCGTCGATATTAAATAGAATATTAAAGACACGTCGGGAGTCAATAGCGGAAAATGTCGATCCCTTCGCCAGCCTGTCACGTTCATTTTCGCCGCTGTATAGAGTGTCGATCGACACTCGAAAATGGTACTTAAACAATCCTGGGATTTCCAACTACTTTTTCAACCCCTTGTCGTATTTGAACGAGTCAGACAACGACATTTTCTTCGCGACAACGATTTTAACGAAGTCTAACAAACATGGATGTTATGCTTTCATTTTTAATCAAATTTTAGAAGAAATATTGACACTTCGCACTCGCTATTTCAACTGGAGAATTAAACAATCCTTCTGATCTAGAATAATTCCATTCCCTATGATCTTCGATATTTTATGAAATTGGTATAATATCTCATACAATACCTACAGTGGGTGTACAAAATGTTTGTACAATTTTTTAAATGGAATAACTTTTTTATAATTCTACCAAACGACCTGATTTTTTATAATTAATTAGAAGCATTGGTTTATTAAATGTTGTGAAAAAAAGACGAAAGAAGAGTATGTCATAAAACGACCTAATTTTATATTTTTCGGGTTTTCAATAAAAAGAAATGCTCGTTCACTCGCCAGTCCCAGTGTTCTCCCCTATAAATCGTAACGATTACACGATCCACAGTAATCCGGCGAATAAGTCTAGTCCGGGTGCTCGAGTTCTAATAAATTCGCGGGGACGCAGCGCTAGGACTCGAATCAGAGCGCGTCTTCGTGTAGCAGCGTGGTTAGCGAGGGGGATGAAGGGAAACGATGTTGACACGCTATCCCGTGGTCTCGAATGCTCCGAAAATCCAGTACGTCTGGGTGGATCTTTCCCGTTGGTTAAGCCGATCATTGTCGCGGTAACAAGCCGGCTATTGACAGGTCTCGTTCTCGTGCGCCGGTTACATACGCCCGGCACGTAAGTGTAAGCGTAGGTGTGCCAGTTTTCTTCGTGTTCAACCCCCGAGGATGTCTGTGTGCGCGTGTTCGACGAGGAAGGGGGTTGAACGTGGAAGGAGAAACAGGGGTGGTGCGGGGAGAGTGCACGCAGGAAAGGGGACACACGAGGATGAGACAAACCACGGTTTGACCACTGTGCGGTGGTGTTACGGTGCTAGTACGGGGGCCACATACTAATGGGGCATTACCTTAACACCCTCTATCCCGGCTCTCGTTCAGTTAGTTACTCCTCAGGGACGCGGAAGAAGGAAAAGGAGGATCCGGCATCCTCCCGTCGACCACCCAATCCCCTTCTTCTTCTTTCTCCTCCTCCACCACCCATCCAGTTCCACGGACTTCTCGTTTACTCGTTCCTTTTCGTTTTCGCGACGCGACTCCGGACCACCCTTCTTCTTCTTCTTTCCTCCTCGTTACTCTTGCCCCAGCGTTTGTCTCTCTCTGTTTTTTGATCGATCGTTCGTCGACCGGAGTGCCCCGACGTAAATCGTTATCGGGCCACTTCCACGTCTGTCGGATAACTCGGTCTCCCGAAATCGAATCGTTTACGAAACGCCGATGGGGCCGGAACAATTTCTTTAGACGCGACGTTCCGACCGCACCGATTGAAACTAATTTTCGGTGACGTTCCTTGGATAACGGGTCGACCGACCCGACGAACGGCACCACGAGCTTACTTACCTATCGCCGATTTGCGTGGTCGATCGGCTTCGTCGCGATTACATATCTTCGCCGAAAGCACGCATCATCTTCTTCGGTTACTTCCGTAGAGACTTTCGGGTGTAAGTTGAGCACGAATCCGACACACACAGAGACATTTGGGACACTTTTCAACATCGATTAGATTCTCATTCGAGACTCAAACGTGGTAAAAAGTCCGAAACTAATATATCATCAGGTCGTCAAGTATGAAACTGGACAAATAAAACACAAATTTCAAACACATTTGTCAAGCTCCATACTTAACGAAAAATTCTATTCTATTCTGTAAGCATACAGTGGGTGTACAAAGTATTCGTAAACCTTTTAAGGCGGTAGACTCGTTGCTCGAGGATTGCAAGGGTGCGGAGTGCGCCTACTCATTTCTCGATAATGCAAAGACGATGTCCGCGTTTCAATCATGAAAATCTCTGGTCGAGATCCGACTACGGCCGTGCTCATCGAGATCGGTGAAAAAAGAAAGAGAATCCGTTACACTATCGGTCGCAGGATCGCGGAATAAAATTTCTGTCTGGTTTCGATCGGATGTCTTATCACCGCTAATACCTGCGGCACCGTTCTCCTCGCGACAGCATTGAACAACCCTCGTGCGATCCTCAACCGGTAATCCACGGCCGGGTCAGTCTTGACACTTTCCATGAACTTGTTCAAGTACGTATGGCAGGTGTAGTGGCTCGGACAAAAGAGCAATACGCTTCGAACGACCCTGATAGCGTATTGTCACTTGTCGGCCGCGCAACGTGTATTGTCCTCGCCATGGAGGTCCACTTGATCACGATCCACCAGCACTCGAGGCTGGCTCGTGTACCAGATAAGATGTCGATTGAAATTCATGCAGTCCACCCGCCCTACACCCTCCGGCCCTCTCCGGCCCTCCGACCCCGACGCGGCTCACCTATCGCCAGCAGAAATCGCTGGTCGTATTGTTTCCGAACGAATCGCGGATCGGGCTTCGATGTGTCGACACAACTCCAGCCGAGTCGCGAATCTAAACGATTTGCAATTCCTCGCGACCGCCCCGCCATGGATGTCACACTCTTCCAGACAATGCTGAAGAGTCGAATTTTTGTAAGTACCAAGTCTGGGAAAATATTTCATCCTTCAATGCCCCCTTTTATTCTGCCAAAGCAGACGCTTGCCTATCTCTAACAATTTAAGTGATTAAAAGGTGAATTCTTCTCGATCGAAAATTTTGATAATTAAAGTTTTAAATGTTATCGGCGCCAGGTTCGATTATTTTTAGAACAAAAACAACAAATGTGCAATCGATACATGTTTCTAACGTTTCGATCGATTGTTTTTGTTCTAAAAATGATCGAACCTGGCGCCGATAACATTTAAAACTTTAATTTAAGTGAACTTTTAATGATTTCAGTGGTAGACTAATAACATTGTTTCTAATAAAATTTGGAATTATATTGCACGATCTACACTTTAATAAGGATAGTTTTCAATTATTAACTTCCCGATTCATAGGGAAGTTACTGTAATTTACCTTCGCAATTGACAAAAATTTTGTTGGACTACTCCCTTAAAACCTTCATCGTTTGCAAATGATGCGTCAAATCAGGATCGATCGAGGGTTAGCAAAATATTCCAGAAGCGTCTGTCTTGTTCACCCGATATTCTCATTAAAAGTTTCCGCATATATCGCAAAACGGTACTTCATTTTTTTATCCAGCTTTGGTTTTGGAACAGTCAGCTGCCCTTATGAATTGTTACATTCCCGCAGCGAGTCGACTGGGAACGGTATTAAACGGATCTGAAGACTACACGCAAGTTTTGAAGGCCTCCTACGTGGTCTCGCCCTTTTTCTCGGGGACACGTGAACCCTCCTTTTTGCTCAGCTATACGATTTGACCGAGTCGAAAGGGGTGCAGGAGAGGGGTAAATTCGTGGGATGGGATAGCGATAGGATTTACTGCTCCAGACATATTTCAGCTTCCGATCCGGAGGAGTTTCAGTGAGCGGCGAACCCGCGTTTCATGCCACCGTCTATTTTTCCGCGTTATCGACGACCCTTTTATAGTTTCCGCGTAACGAGAACCGGGTAACGATGCAGTACGTACGATCTTAATCGCGCCATCAAGTCGTTCCGGGGTACGTTGCACATTGTTGCCCGTTCGAGAACGGTTGCAAGATACACAACTGCTCCGACGGGATTCGGATCACTTGCACACAACCACCACGTCCACGTAGCTGACGTTTACATTGCCCGACACGAGTTTCCAATTGATCCGACAACGCGGGTCTGACGAGCGACGTGGTCGACGCGTTTTCAAAAATATTACTGTTACCGGTATACGCAAATTTCATTATCCTAGATGTAACAATGGCAAAGAGTGCAATCCCTGTTCGATCAAGAGTAACGACCCCTCGAGTAGCCACTCTACCGGAAGATCATCATGAAAGCAATTAAGTAATGCACCTTGGGGAACCGGGTCCCGGTTGGATCGAGACAAAACGAAAACACTGGAAGATAAACGGGAACCAATGAAAAATCGCCCGGCTTCGACTGATTAATCGCTACGCGTTCTAGACGTCGTGTCATCGAAAGATCACTTTCTTCGTTGCTATTATCAAATAAACGGGTCTCATGGAAATCACCGACACAAATTTCCCCGTCACGGTTTTCACCGACTCCAGATTGACCGACAACAAATTTCCCAAACGCTACGAACTTTCGTTCCAACCTAATATTACAATATTACAAATATAGAAGAAACATCGCGCAAAATTGTGAAGACGTCGATTAAAAATTCTCATGTAGATCACGAAATTGTCGTTCACAGTGAATCAGATAATTACCGGGATAGAACGAGGCCACGATCTACGTGCCAGAGGGGTGGGTGGAGGGGTAAGAAAAATACGAAAGAGCGGGCAGCAGTTGCGATAGAAGAAGACTTAAGTGGACGAAGGAGATCGAATCGGCTGGTAAATTAGACGACGATTGTTCGCCTCCGAAGGACCGTCGAAGGCTACTAATCAGGAGCTTGCACTCGCCCCTCTCGAGTGAAACGAGGCCGGTTCTTCGAGCAACTCTTCGCCGAGAACCGAGAATTCACTCCCTTCCCGTAGCTTTTCCTCCGCGTTGGCTCGTGAGGACTCGTGAAAGTCAGAACTGGCGCTAACTCGACTCCACTAACGGGCAATCAGATCGCCTCTGTTGGGACAACAAACTCTCTCTTCCACCCCCGCAAATCCCTGTCCTCCAATGCCCACCCCCCTTGAACACGACCGTCGCCCGCTTGTATAGCTTATTTATCGAAGAAGTTACCGGGGGTTAAACAGCAGTAAATCCTCCCCCGTCCACGAAGAATGGACATCGCGACTTAATTGCCTCGGCCTGATTCCTCGCCCCGTTGATTGGATAACGATGATTTGTAATATCCTCGACCCCTCTGCCCGCTCTCTCGAAGCATGTCACGGCACCGTCCAGTCTTCGAACCACCAGCGATATCGCAAGATATCCTCGAATAAATCGCATTCGTTCAAAACTTCATATATTTATCTCTTCCATTAAAATGTTTCTCTTGAACTGCTGGGACCTTAAAGAAAATTTAATTCGAAATGTGTTATTTCAAAATTTGAAGCTTGTTAAATCGGGGATCTCCATACTGATTTAAAGATCCCTCAATCTAATGAGTAAATAATAATGCTTTTAATTGATGATAAAATCGGATCACGCTAGCGAGTCACTGAAATCGTTGCTGTAATCTATCGTAAAATAGTATTACGTTAGTCATTACGATATCATGAGGGATAGGTTTCTTCGGCAGAGTTCCGGGTTAGATGTCAAATTAGTATAATATTTTACAAGAGAACGTACGTAAAAACCGGTCGATCGACTGCATCCAGAAGTAAAGGGGATCAATGAGCCAAGAGGATCTCTGCTCGCGATTCTTTACGGGTCTAATTGAGCGCGGAGATAACGCGCGCGATTCCTGCTGGGTAATAACGTTCCTTCGCCTCCGTTTTCTTTAATGGCTGAACTAATCGCTGCTGGTACCTTTACTATGCCTAAAGAAATCCCCGTTCTCTGATCTTCCGTTATAGCACTTTCCGCGAACTCTTTCTCTCGAATACAGGAGAATAATTGCGACTTCGGTCTCGAGTAGTTTCGTATTATCCGTAGAAAATAGTCAATTTTCATGAAAATATTAGATTGTTCCATATGAAACTTCCATATATACGTCGTGTTAAGGTACAAAGCTTATCTTTAACTAGTATACAAATATTGAGACCAGATTTGAAATCAGCGTGAAAAAATCTACGGGAATTGATGTATAGAAAGTTTAAAAAAAATATTTTGCACGCATGATATTAGAAAAACCACAATTTTCTTCGAATGGTGCAAGTTTAACGAATTTTTTCAGGGTTAGAAAACGTTCATACCACAATCTCAATACTTATTCCATATTTTGCACAGTTTCAGCTTTAATTTATAAAAAATTGCATCGCTCTACCTGATTTCCATCAAAAATTCTTTGATTTTGACGTAGATTTCGTCGGTTTGACCCATAGCGCGCCGCAGTGGGCTCTCGGCGCGGTGGAAAAAGCTGGTCGCCTCGATTATACGAACAGAGTGAGTCATAGAAGTTTATGTGACATGTCCGAGCGTAGACGCTAACCGTGGCCAGTTTTTTTCTTGCCTGAGAACCACCAGTGGGATAGTATGTAAAAAGGCCATCAGCGATTCGTCGCCGGTAGCGTCCTGACGGTCTCGCAGAGCCCCTGAGAGAGTCGTTACCGTCATCGACGTCCTCCCCACCGTATCACCGAGCACTGGCAAGAGGGTTGGTTGCAACTATCCTTCGCCGATGCACCGATCAGGACCGGCTGAATTCGAATTCCCGAAGACGCACACGCCGGCAGTAACGGTAACTACCAGCCGCGCGATTTACGATCCACCAGGACTATAAACAATGGGTAAACGCCAGGTTATTACGTCAAGAAAAGCGTTCGGAGTACGGGGAAACTGGGAGCCAGGTTGAAATTGCCGCATCAGAGAGGTGTGTCCGTCCACCTTCGCAGGGTGGACACGTTCCCGAGGCTGTTACCTCGCGCAGATCAACTACCAAAGACTATCCCTCGAGTCCCTCGGACCGTGGTACACTCGCCAGCTAGATCGAACGTCGTAAATTTCATCCCTTGTTTAATGACATCGCTCAGGTACGCAGTACACTCGACACGGTAATTACAAGGGACAAACGAGCTTTTGTACAGACCTTGGTAAACACGAATGTACATTAGGTTGACCCAACAGTTTCTTTCGCAATATGTACAGTCCGTTTTATTCTTACAAGTAACGTTACCCAACTGGGCTTCCATGGAAATCACCGACACAAATTTCCCCGACACGCTTTCCACCGACTCCAGATTTCGCAGACAATAACTTTGGCCGACACCTTCAACCGATAACGACTTGGATCGACAACGATTTTGACCGACAACGAATTTGACCGACACCAGATTTCACCGACATTGACTTGAGACGACCACCTCAGTTTGCGAAATTTGTTGTCGACGAAAACCGTGTCGGGGAAATTTGTATCGGTGATTTCCATGGGACACATCCAACTGATACTCCCTGATTCGAACGAAATTTAAGATATGTAAGAAATGTAAGATTTGGAGTACCGGTGTGAATCGCGCGAACCAGCTTGTCGAGGCCATAAGCCCCACCGTAACGAATTCGATTGCGCGCAATTTCGTGTCTAATTACGTTCTCCTCAGGCGTAATCTTATTCCCTTTCTCGAGGTAACGTTGCGTGGACTGCTAAACATCCCTGGTATCGGGGGGTGGAATCCGTGCACAGTCGATGCAGTCGTCACTCGGTCAGGATTGCCGGGGACTCAATGACGACTGACGAGGCGATGTCTACCAGGAGGGTGACAATAGAGAAAGAGAGAAAGAAAGAGAAAGGGGGCCAGAAAGAGAATCCCTGCGAACGAGACAGAGACATCGGTTTTCGTAGAGAAGAGACAGGAACTGCGGGGGAGAGGGAGAGTGTGGCTAGTGATTGGATTACAGTCAGGGAGTCCCCGTGGACTCGCCAAATGACCGGGACAAATTGCCCCTCGCCTTCGGGAATACTTATATATCTGGACCGATCGAGGTTCACGTGTCCCCTTAGATCCTGTTGCCTTCCTACCGTGCACACCCACCTATACATTTGTTCAGCGCCTACAAATGACGCCGACGAACCACGTTTTATATCCGGTTCAACGCAAACTAAATCCAGTTAAATCGGAAACTAATCTTGTTGGATAAAAATTAGATATATTCGCAAACACCGAGAACAATTATAATTTTGAAAGACAAGCGCGTATTTCCGAGTTGTACGTCGCACATCTCCCATCATTTCTGTTTCACGAATTTTCATCGATGTAGATCTAGTTAAATCGAAAACTAGTCTAGTTGGATCAGCATTTAATCTAAAAGCTCTGCACTAAATAATTAGATATTTCCAAACACTGAGAACAATTGTTATTTTAATGTTAAAACGTGTGCAAGTATGTCCAGCAGTATTTGAATTGACATTGATAATGGTAACAGTAGGAATTTCGAAAGAAAAGCGCGTATTTCCGAGTTGTACGTCGCATATTTCTCCCATCGTTTCTTTCACGATAGAGAAAACGTCTGGAGGTGGGAATACGACGCATGAATTTTCACCAGAATCGTGCCTAGAGGCAAATGGCATACGTGATCTTGATACAGAGGGGTTGCACGGGAAATTAGCCTTGTTGAAAGGCGGCCCTTTATGCTTTCGCCTTTACCCGGCTTTTTCTTTCTTCTTCCTTTAAACTGACCCAGCTCCGGTCCAATATATCGAACATAGGTTGACGTGCTTTAACACGGAACTTCACCGTCTCCTTGTTAACGTGCAGAAACCTGTGTCCTTTATCCAGCGGAGAATGGAGTTTCTATCGACAGGAGTATAACAACGTATTTTTTCGTTCGCGTTATTCTTCTCTGCCGCGATTTCGTATTTCGAACCTCTAGCCAAATACTCCGTTCGAATCAGAAGTACAAATTACTAATACGAATGATATGCACATTACTAATACGAATGATATTTAGTCGATTGATCGTTAGCGATTGCCAAATTAACAATTTTTGCGGCTACGTTTCTCTCGACTAGACCGACGTAAATCGTTTGCACGGAAATAATCTCGAATATTCGCTCTCCCGTAGAAAAAGGAGGGTCCGAAGTCTTTAATCTCTTTTCAACGGAACAAAATGTTCCGTTCAATACCCTCATCTGTTAGGTAGTTCCGGTACGTATACCGCGCGCAGATCCGGCCGAGCGGTGCCGCAATTACCGTGCTGTGATTTAGAGCCCACCCGTTATAGACCGGAGAGCTTTGATTTACGGTGCCGCGCGTGAAATTAATTTGAATTCGGTAATGTACGAATAATTCGTGGCCACCGTCGAAAAGTCTTTGGCCTTGTACCTTCGGAAATTTCGCTCCTCTTCGATGCACTTCTGCGACGAACGCCTCCGCGTTTGGACGTCGATAAAAATGTTCTTTCTACGAATGCAGGACTTCTAACTCTGAGGCGCCAGTAAAAACTTGCCGTACAATTATTCCAAACAGTTTTAACATTCCTAATTCGTCGGTGCTCTACAAGTTGTAAAAGACTTAACTCTTCTTCGATTTAATGATCAAAGTTGAAAAAAATGGCTTGATTTTTTCATTAAAATTGCTTCGAGTATAAAGGGTTGAAAACGTCTAATCCTAGAAATTCCGGAATCCTTTTCGCTCGAAGACGTGCCGCGGAAATTCTTAATTCCTCGATCGGATCCGAGCGATTGAGTCCGAGCCGAGCGGGGATGCAGTAATCTGAAAGAGGGGGTTGGTTTGAAAGCGGGACGTAGTCATTGGGGGTCCTCGCGAGCTATACATCGAGTTTTCAATCGCGCGATACCGAAATTAATTTCGCCGTCGAGGTTCATGGAGGTAAGACGCAAGCCGGCCACGCTCGAACGGCCACGAATGCCGGTAAGATTGAGCGGATCCGATGGTAGAGAGAAGCTTCTTAGATCTCCGCGGTGCTTCTGGTCTATATAAACCAGCTTGCGCGGGGATGGTTGGAGGTCTGCGGCCGGTCAAGTTGGTAACGAGATTCCCTCGATGTCCGCGAACGGTTAAGCCTGGATCATGTTCAAACGTTTAGCCTTCTTTCTGCGACCCGTCTCCCGACGTAAACGCTTTCGACGATTCTATTTCGCCTGGTCCCTGTGCTCTTTGTATCTTTCTCCTTCGTTCTGCATGCTCGTCACCGGTCCGCGCTGTTCGATACAGGCTCGCGGTTACCCCCTTTCTTTCGGATCGAGATAAAGCTCTCTGGAATAGATCGCGCAAGATAGACAGCAAAACGCTTGATTTTCTTTCTTAATCCTTTCTTTACGAGCGCCAATTATAATCGGCATTCACACAACGATCTATTTTTCTTACGATCACTCTCATCTCTCTCATATCTCATTTCCATGAAAAGTTCTTTGATTTTTATACAGAATTCATCGGTTTGGCGAAACAGATTTTTCGTAGAGAATTTGAATTTTTGTGACCGGTCCGCACTGTTCGATACAGGTTCGCGGTTACCCCCATTCTTTCGGATCGAGATAAAGCTCTCTCGAATAGATCGCGCATGCACAGAGAAAGAAGCTCGGCCTACCGGCAAAACGTTTCTGCCGGCCCGAGCCTATGATTTATTCCGGCGCGAAGCACCCACCAGAAATATCAGATACCCCTAATG
Organism: Lasioglossum villosulum; assembly: GCA_963971365.1. Lineage (NCBI taxonomy): Eukaryota > Metazoa > Arthropoda > Insecta > Hymenoptera > Halictidae > Lasioglossum > Lasioglossum villosulum. The sequence goes on along the minus strand of OZ020497.1, from coordinate 2,870,335 downwards.
AATTTCTGGGGTGGTGTGCGTGCGTGTGCCCGGGTCCAAGGGGGTGGGAGATGGCCCACCGAAAGAAATATGGGGTGAACCGACGACACGAAGTACAACGCGCGCAGCCTCAACCGAAATATCTCCTCGTTGAGTGCCTTTGGTTATCCATGTTGATGACCGAGCTGGCCAACGGAATCCGGAAGAATATAAAGCAACGAGATCGGTATCGAGTCAAGACGACAATTTACAAGTTCCTCCCCTCGCAGAAATATGTGAAAAGCGAGATTATTGCACGGCAAAACAGAAAATTGGCGAGAGGAGAGCGAAAGAGAACAAAAAATAGAAGGGATGAAAGATTCGAAACGCGGCGCGGTGAGAATCCGACCGGCTACGAGATGAATGGCACGTGGCCCGCATGAGATTGAGAACGAGGAATATTCAGCACGGAATTCGCGAGAAATTAGGCGTGAAATACGCCGTGCGCTTCGAATATTTCTGCCACCGACAGATTTCGACTTTCCTGTCAGACACGGGCTTAGACAATCCATCGATCTGCCGGTGTATTCGCCGTGAACTCTGAATTCGTCGCGGTTCTTTTCTGCAGTGTAACTGCTTCACCCTCGCTCGTAACCTTGGATGGCTACAGCGCGAAAACTATTCGGTCGAACAAAGTAAAAGCATACTATTAATACACAGCGGATGTTTATGTAAAATAACAATTTTCACCGTAAGGAACGTATGGGGGTTAATAATTTTACTGTTTCAAATTGCAATTACATAACGTGAAAATGAATCTATTAGTTCCAAAAAGTAGCTACACATTCTGAAATCGTGTTCAGACATTTTTCAAGGGCTTTGAAGATATTTGTTTCAACGAACGGTATAATAAACTGTCGAGAAATTCGCTGATAATATGCGGAACTGACCACTGAAACGAGGTTGAAAGAGTCTAGCGCAAAAGGCAAACGTCAATCTCAATATGCTCGGACCATGGCAGCGCACGCGGAACGACGTCGTGTGTCCGTGCTTCCAGTTGTTACGTCCAACGCAACACAACGCCATTTGTATTCCTTCGGCGAAACCAATCTCCATAACGGAAACGTGTTGCTGGACTTCTCGGGCAGCGTCGACGATTTCTTCGTGTCTACGTCCACACGCCTTTCTACTTTTCACGCCACGAATTTCTACGTCGACCTAGATATTCCGAGGCTATTCATTTTTCGAAAATTTTCGAAATCTTTATTATTATTATTATTTATTATAGACGGACCGAAGCCCTTTTACAAAAGTCTTTACATTTTTTAAAAAGAGAAAGATACAAGACTGCTCGTCTAATAACAAAGTAGGGACATGCACAAAAATAAGAAAAAAAGAAAATATACAGGGTATTTCACCTAACTTCACCACCTTAAATATGTCGCTTATTTTGTATGATAGAAAAACTGTCAGGGGTAGAAAATATTCCGTTCAAAGGTGCCAGTACGATGATAAGCTGAATTTTTTTCTCAAGGTTATTTTTCGAGATTTCAAGGTCACCGATGCTTTTTTAAATGGAATAGTATATTTTCTAAGATAGCATGATAGACAATAAAAAACTGAATTAGTGGATACCAGCTGTTTAACCTTGAAATGACCTTGATTTTCGAAAATTAGGGGTTCCTTTCCGTGGTAAGGCCACCTAAATATCTCTCCTAAAAAAGTTATTCTAGTTTAAAAGGTGTAGGAACACTTTGTTCACCCATTGTATACAATTTTTTTACACTCCGCCATACAGTACAGTTTACGCTATCTACAAAAATCGTGCAACGAATTCATGCGATCGTCAAATGTGTTTAGTGCATAAACGCATACCTAAATGCATAGAATTCTCTGACTCTTACACATTCCTGTTACGAATTGTTGAAAAGATAGTGCAGAAACGAACAGTTCGAACAATCAAGTGCTAAATATTTGATCATGTTATTGCGCCGGAGCGTTACCCAAAGATCTTCTTTTTAGATTCCTGTAAAGAAGACATATACGAATCGAGGAACAACATTAAAGTATAAAAAGGTTTGACCAGAGCGGAAAGCAGTATCGGATGACCGCAGCAGCTGAAAAAGATTTAAATAATCATATATATCGAGCGCGGCAATAAATCGCCGCATGTCCATCCGGCCCCCCAGCATCGCCACCCTAACTACTGGCATCTATAGCAATGGGGTGGACCGGTGATATATGTCTTCCCTATAACAGCCAGAATCAAAACACCGTCCTCCCCTGCTACGGCGATGTTTGTCCTTCGGCCAGCGACTTCTGCGGCAGACAGTTTTGGTATCGGTGAAATCGCTGTATTAATTAACAGTAAATTGCTGGTTACAGGAGAAGACGGAATTCTGATTACTCCGAGATTCTTATTCATTTCTCGTTGCACGGGCTCGTAACGAGTAGCAGAATTTTGCCGTGACCAGTATCTTTAATTAGGAACACTAATAAGAATGTAGCATTGCACAGGCTCGAAGAATCTTATTCTACGCGATAAAACATTGGCTTTCCACCTGATATTCTCAACCTATTGAACGCATTAAGAGAAAAGACAAATTTCCATGTCGCTCCGGTTTCTGGAAATTCAGAAAATTTTGCTATCGCATAAAGATCCGTTGTTCATCGACAATTCGCAATAATTATGGAACGCGTGAAAAAATGCAGTGAAAATTTCCGGCAGTAAAAGTTACCACCGCTTCGACTGGGAGCAAAAGCGCAGGTTTAGGATGCGCGGAGGGTGCAGAGAGTGCATGATGCTTGAGGAACGCGTTAAACGGGCCTGTAAAACCTTAACGCGTCGACCGTCGCCATTACGAACCCGTAGCCAGTCGACGTGCTGTATCTGGCCAGGAACAAAGTCCTGGCGTAGACGAGATTAGGGAACGGCGGTGGACGTTGGTCACTTGACTAGTATTACAGATGTAATATCGTAAACAATGTCCCTCTGAGCCAGAGGCCACGTTTATATCTGCACAAGTCACGAGACCTAACCCCAGCCCCCTCTTTAACCGGTGCAAACCACCTCCCTCCCCACATCCTCTTTAACTGGGGCCTGGCGAAACCAGGGAACCACCTTGCAACCCCCTTCTCTATCTCGGCATGCACCCTCGGCGCGAACCCTTTGCAAGCGGTACCGGTGTTTACTGTTGAATATTCATTCTTTGCCCTGATACAGGCCGCGAACACGAAGTGTCCACACATTAACCAGTCCCCGGGCTGACCATCCGCTTACCCATCCGCTGACCCTTTCGCTGGTTTTATTGTGAAAGACGCGCACGGCCCGTGTAATCTACTCCCGCGGTGCACTTCTGATCGGGGTATAAAGAGGGATTAAAATCAGCTGGACACTTCGTGCCTCCCGTTGTTCTCCGCCTCGTAAAAATGTACTTGTTGCCCGTTCTTTTAACTTCTCACCACTCCGGGCTCCTCTGCGTTTCGAGTCTATTAAGGATGTTCTGGAGGTACAATGGGAGACAAAAGTACAAGAAATTCGAAATCCATCAATATATTGGTAATGACAGCCATTCACGAGTATATTTTGCATTTAAAAAGCATTCGTTTAACGAATTTCGTATTATATTCATTTTTTAATCAAATCGTCTTCATATTCTAAAAAATTGTAACTGGGAAGTAAAAAGGTGAATGGGTGAAGCAGTTAAAAAAAAACAGCAGGATGACCGTGTCCACCCCCAGCCTTATTCCCACGTGAACGGGGAACGTGTACCAGCGTGGAATTATCATATCGGATGATCAAGATACAGGGACACGTCGATGGACTGACGAGAGTTCTCTGATCGAAGTGCCTCCGTTACCATCGGAATGGACAATAACGAGGGAAAGCAGGGATCCCTTGGAACGTTTATCCAGGACCCCTTCTTCGAGGATTCTTCTTCTTCCTTCATCTACTTCCTCTCTTTCAACCCCGCTCTGTCAGTTTCCCCCATCCTAGCCCCGTGTCCGCCGTAAATACGAGACGCGCAACTGTACTATCGCGGGAACAATAAAAATAGACCTCTGCCCGTATAGAACTCGCCCGTTTACTATCAGGCCGCAAGTTACGATTAAAAGACCGCGCGGCAGACCCGCCCAGGCCGTGTCCCGAGTTCTCAGAATCCGGGAAGACCCGTCGCACAGGATTCGACAGGGGCGCACCGGAAGGGGCCAGAACCACAGATCCTTGCCGCAGGACTAACCGTGACAGGATGCCGTGCACACTCGGCCCAGCCCGGTGACTCTAAAAGCGGAACGGTTTATGCTTATCGTAAACATCGCCGCAGACAAATCGTCCTTGATCTCTCTTCGCAGAATCCACCCGGGAAACGATAGATGCCACGATTCGTAAATACCGGAGAGAAAACGAACCGTGATCATCGTTCCGCCGCCGGCGAAAAAATCTGCGAGCAACGGCAGTCCTGCGGCGAACTCGGACGCGATAAAGGTAAACGTCGATACTGGGGCTGTAACTTTTCTTCGAAGGTCGAAGATTTTGAAGATTCGAAGATTCAAAACTTCGAAATTTCCTTCGTTCCTTCGAAGGTCCGAAACTTCGATTTTGGAAAATTCGAAGGCGATGAGAATCAAAGTTTCTAATTTCAAACCTCCATTACAACTTCATACGTTTCGAAGACTGAAATTTCGAGCACTTGGAAGACTGACATTTTGAAGCTTCGAAATTCCCTTCGTTCCTTCGAAGACTTCGAAGCTCCGAAGTCGTCGAAGTTCGGAAAAGTTACAGTCCTAGTCGATACTGAATATTTATTCTGTGATCAATATTAAATTTGGTCGATCGCAACAATTTTATAGTATGATAAAATAACATACTAACACTATACGATTTCAACTTTTTCGGGAAGCTAGAGCAATTGGTTTACTGCAGGATGTGAAAAAAAATTGTCTTATAAGTTAATAGGAGTCATTGTAGATATTTTTTCGATTCTACAGAATTGCTGGGTGTATTTTTGAATAAAGCAAACGCGTGGTAATGATTATATCTGAAAAATATTGAATCAGTTATCGAGGCAAAGGGGGAAAAGCTCACGACGCCACTTGAAGCAGGTATCCGGGAAACAGTGAAGGCTCGTAACCGAACGACGACGGAACTATCTCAATTCAGGGTTCTCCTCTAAGCGACATCCGCGCAGACGAGAGACCCCTTCGATTACGTATACCTCGACGATAAAACCTCCTTTGCGTGGATTAGTCCGCTCAATCAGGAAATATACTTGGGGCCCCCATAAAGTTCTCCCAGCGTGCAAACCCCTATGTGCGTCGTATGTACCACCCTCTATGTGCTTCCCTTCTTTTTACGCATCCTCGTGCGCGCGGAACGTTCATAGCGACAGATAAGACCTCCTATCTTAATTGACGCACCGAATCAAAAATATTCAGAAGCGTTTTTATGCCGGTTTAACTTTCATTAGCGTTATCGACGCTCTCAGACCTCCGCAGACTCTCCGGGCGTTAAGCAGCGAATCTACTACAATCGCTTCTAATTTGAAAATCTGCGAATGCACACAGTACAGGGTGTTTCAAAATTATATGCGCCATACAATCCACCTCTAGATAAGCGGAGATACAAAAATAATAATATTTAACTTGAAAAGGAACAGCAACTTGTTCCAGTTTCCAGAATCACCCTGTACACGTTAAAAAGTGTAATACGAACATACAGTTTTAATGGGAAGAATGTGATGCACAGTTTGACGTCGACTGTATGTATACAGAAAAATACATTTTCCGTCTATTTGAGGACGAGTGATTGTGCCGGAATTGCAACGGCGGAGGGTAACATTATACGATTGGAAAAGGCGGATAGAGCGACGCACCGGGGTGGAGAATTTTCGGAGCATACACGCACAGGAACAGATTCGGTTTCGGGTGTGTTTTAAAGTCCATGGGGCTCAATGTTCCGCGAAATACGTCGCTACCCTCCGATCGGTCCTATAATACAGATGCCGTATAGATGGCTACAAATCCCCCAAAACTCTTCATATCTATAACCTCTTTTCATTCCCGACAACGAGGGCACACACGCGACAGGGTAGTTTTAAACAATTCACCCTTCGAAACCCCCTCCCACCCAAGTGGTTAACTTTATTGCTATTTCCGGGCATACGTCCTGGGGACACTTCGATTTCACTGACGCGCGATGAAAGTTTGCCGAGGGTGCCGTTAAACATCGCTATTCTCATTTTCCACGTAGCAACGCCAACGTAGAAAATTAGTCTAATCAGAATATTGAACAATTATAGTACCAACTGCGAACTTGATAATCTAATCATATGTAATCGTAGTCATAAATACTAACTCTTGGAGTCGCTAATGACCCAGATATTGATAAGCGACCTGTATAAATCAATTAAAAAGAAAGAAACAAATTGAACAGGTGGATTTGGTAGTTTTTTGGTGCTCAGTTTAGGTAACAACTATTTTTACCGGTAAGAGTTCGTCCGAATGCCTCCGACGACAACGGCGTGAATTGCTTTTGTTAATTCGAAATAATTGTTGGCGTGAATGTTTCCAGGGCGAATCGGTGCCCGGAGAATTCGCCACGTGAACGAGATACGATTACTCGAATTTCGACGAGGAGACCGTAAACTTTCGACCGAGGCGGATGGCAACAGCAAGAGGTAACGGGGTTGCACTTTCAACTTACGCCGGCTGAAGTCAATTCGATAGCAGTTAACGAATTGTTGGGGGTGAATAGAAGGGGTTTGCGGTTAACGCGAGGGGTCGAAGAGGGGGAACGCATAATACATTGTTACCCCATCCACCGGATTCGCCCGTTCCACGCGCAGTAATTTTCTCTACGCGGAACCGACGTCGGGGGATGAACTATCTCATAATTAAAATGACCGTACTACACGTACGCACCTCGGAATCACGGCACCCTAAACCGTCATTCGTGTACACGCGATTCGAACACCACCACGGCGAATTTATTTTCCCTTTTGTTACGGTTCATCTGTCTCCTACTTGTTTGCGATTCGATCGGTGCCGGTGAAATTAACACCGATATCATTGAATCGAAACACCTTTTTATTCGGGTCAGTATAAACGATCTAAAACACTCTTATAAATAAAATATCTCCTTTATGATTTAATCGCAATGATGTCGCAAGGCTTCGCAAACGGTATTCGTTTTCTCAAGGTCTTTTCTACCGGTGCTTTTTTTCTTGGAAATGTATATTTCTTTTTGCTTGCAAATTCTAGTTGACATTAACCCCTTGCCGTATTTTAACGATTCAGACTCGTCATGAAGATTTGAAAAAGTAAATTAGTTGCATACTTCCAGAAATAAGCCAGTCCACAAATTTAACACAAAATTGTTGAATATTTGCAGCTGCGTGATAAGAAAAGTACGACTAAGAAAATATACAGAAAAAATGCTAGATTTAATTTCACCTAGAGGGAAATTAAGATTTCCGTTTATCTCGGGCGGGGGAGTACAAGCGGCGCGATACTTTAAAAATCGCTCTCGGTTAAGTTCTCCCATTTCCAGCCGTCAAAGCGTTTAAACGGCGAGAAACGGGTCGAAGGGTGGTGGCAAATACCAGCTTTCCTCCCTCCTTTCTTTGGCCCGTCGATTTAAAACATTTGCCCTCCGCGAAACGAAAGTTCTCCGTGTCGTTCAGCTAGGGGCGCCGCGAAATCGCCCTAATATTGGATTATATCAATATACGGGGCGCACATATATCATATCGCGGAGTCTGTAACGCGCCGGTTACTAAATCAACGATTTCTTTACAGAGATAAAGAAGTTTTTACGCGAATGAAGAGCGAGTGGAATATTTTCGACTATTCACACGAGTTTCAATTTCTTTTTCAGAAAAAATTGTGGTCACTAGAACCATATATTTTTTATTCGATAATGTTATAGCTGGCGCCAAGACGAAACCAATGACATATTTAATGTGGTCTTTACGTTTTGAAATAATGGTGAAGTAGGCGTGAGCAGCTAGCGAGTCGATTTGACCCATCGTCGCGACTGTGTGTTTCCCGAAAGCGAGACGATGTCGCGAGGCTCGTCGTTTCTCTCTTTCCTGTCCCTTTTCTTTTTATATTCGAGGCACTTTGCGCGAAATGAAGGCGTCGCTGCTACTCGTTTGCCGCCCAGGGACACTCGATTCGCCCAGGGTGAAGGATATTGGAAGTGAAATGCCCCGGCCCACGAGTGTACACTCGAAGCCAGGAGTAGAAGGAGTCCGCGAGTAGTCGGCCGAGTGACTCGATTCTTTCGGATATTAAACTCTGAAGATGCCGCACTTCGCCGCGGCATCTGACTCAGCGAGTGTCATTAATAACTTTGGAGGAGATAGATAAAGTGCTAAACACCGGTGAGCCGTGTGCTCGAGCACACGTCATTACCCTGACTACCGCGGCTTTCCGATTAAGGGTGCCTAATGCACCGACCTTGTCGAGGTCGGTCCGCTTTTCAAAGTCCTTTTTTAACCCTTGGCACTCGGATGATGCCTCAGACAGTCCCCACTAGAAATTGCTACACCATTCTGCAAAATATCGTCTACGTTATTAAATATATCGTTGCCCAATCAATTACTAAACATGTTATTATATCAATTTCATACCCATCAAATTTCAAAAATCGTAAACAAATGGAAACATTATAGGTCGAACAAATGTTTAATTTTCGAGTTAAAATATCTCCAAGTGCAAAAGGTTGAGAGTTGAAATCTTTAACCTTTAAAAAACTGCTGTATCTTCTGCACAACCAACATAATGTTTGCAATCAATGTTCTTGCAGTATTATTCGTTCTTCATGAAACAAACTATTGATCCTTATCGAAGCGTTGCATGCATTGAAATCGAACTTCACGATTACTCGAATATATTATAGTCGATTTGATCTTTTCCTGGTACTACATCGTATCGAACTATTTTCCTTTGACTTCGTTGTAGATTTACATATGTGGAAGTTATTTGACGTCGACGATATTTTATATAGACTTCGTGTAAAAAAATATCTGGTGTCTTTTTGAAAAAAAGTAGCATCGAATGAATGTTTGAATGTGTTCAGAAAATTTTTATCTTCGACGGAGAACTCACCCTGTTGATCACAATTTTTCTCGCTCACCGCGTATACAACTGAAACACGACTTCCTCAATTATTTATTTACCATCTACCGTCAATACTAACAACAGGGTACGTGTGTAATATATGTTTGCAGCGATCACGGGATAATCGGCGGAAGGTCGAATGAATTCTTTATAGAATGTCGACTGGTTCGCGCGACATATTCTTAAATAACATCGAACTCCGCACGCTTCTCTCGGCAGTCGGGTTCTGATCGTTTTGTCGTGATGGTAAACGATTCTTTTCTCGCTGCATCTCGTTTAACCGATCTGTATTCTTTCAAATTTCGTTTGTCTTCAATTTACTGGCGCGTCGTAAATTCGGTGTGAAAACGTTTCGCGTGTCGATCAATAATTTCGAGGCACTTTCGAAACATGAAGAATAAAAGAAGGGGAGTAAGTCGAGAAAATTTGAGAAAATGTATGCGAAACTACTGGAACGTTATAAAAGACCATGCTATGGAATTTTGTCGCAACACTGGACTGCACGGTTACAAATACATCGGCGAGTCTCATCGCTTCACAAGCGATAGGTAAGTATCCCGTTGTTTTGCGATGCTTAAAACAATTCACGCGTGACAGGTTTTTAAATGAAAATTTGATGAGTAACGAGTAGATTGCGGATCTTTATGCAAAATACAAAATCGCTTACCTGAACAAACTGGAACGATATAGAAATTTATTCTCTTCTCAATTATGTTTATATAGAATTTCAATAATATATTTGCTATTTTAAATTCACCTTACTCGTTTTCGTTCATAAATGCATAAAATCCGCAGTCGATTAATGGTAATTAACTACGTAGTAGATGGTATCTACTAGTGTTCTATGAAAAATGGTGTTATAAACGATCGCAGTATATTGGTAGAACGTGGGACAATATTAATTTTCCATTTTATAATAAACGAGTTTTTCGTGATTGTGTTGCGCAGCAATATTTCGAGCAACCCTGTTTATACGAGGGCTAAATTGAACTGTTCTTACACGCATCATAAGTAGACTCATTAAAAGCGTTTCACGGATTATCGTGCCCGTTTCAATTAAATCGCGCCCGATAGGATCGGTCGTGTGCTCATTTCGTATTCATTTCTGCAGAATCGTTTGGGCAATCACGGTATTCGCGTCCCTGTGCATAGCAATCGTGATAATAAAGCTTAGCTACGATCATTACTCGCAACATCGCATTTACTCGGTCGTCAAGTCGACCCATCATGGGATTTGGAATTATCCCTTCCCGGCGGTGACCGTGTGCGATATCAATCGCGTGTCCCTCGAATTGACACGCAAATTGGTCGACAAACTGTAAGTTGCACCTATTTCCGTACTAATACTAAATTCAAATTCAACTTTCAGTCTCATTATATTCAAACCTAAATTCAAATTCAACTTCCGATCACTATATTTAAATTTAAACTCAAATTCAACTATCAACCACGCTATACTTAAATCTAAATTCAAATTCAACTATCAACCACACTATATTTAAATCCAAATTCGAATTCAACTATCAACCACGCTATATTTAAATCCAAATTCGAATTCAACTATCAACCACACTATATTTAAATCTAAATCTTGGCCCAATATTTTTCCTTGGCTCCAATAACAATAAATCCTTACCGTTATCATAGAGATCTGCCGCCATCCGTATCGAAGGAATTTATTGTGCACGAGATGAGCTTGTTGAACGAGTTACTGTACCCCGGACAGAACTTGCAAAATATTCGGAATAATCTAACCCGTTTGCAATACATCTTCGAATCGAATAATTTGTCGATTCCTACTGTCGTTAGCGCTGTACGTATCTAATTACAAAAACCCATTGCCACCTGCCAATGTTTTTCGTTACATTTGACAAATCGATATTAACACTCGTATGGCTACAAACTAAACATCTTCAAATACATTTTTCAGAGCAGAAACTATGAAGAATCATTTGGAAAATAATTCCTGATTTCAGGTCACGCAGAATTGTGAAAGTTTACTGAAAGCATGTAGACTAAAAACTTTCGACGTTGACTGCGACACCATCTTCGAGCGAAGTGTCTCACGCGACGGATTCTGCTGCAGCTTCAATTATATCACTCGTAAAAAATACTTCTCACGCAAAGTGTACGTGTTAAATGCATTTTTTCAATCCTATTGTCGTGGCAATAAGACTTCTGTGATGATTCTTCATTTGTCTCACAGATCTCCACTGAAAATAACTTCTTGTGGATATCAAAGTGGACTAACATTCTTAATCGAGTTGAAACCTGATGATTACCTTTCCAGCATCGTCGGATCTGTGGGAATCAAGGTGATACGTGTCCATAATTATCGACATACAAAATTGTGAAAATCGTAGTTTTGTTTTAATTTAGATTCTGCTTGTTTTCTTCAGCAGATAGAAATGAGTAAAGATTGCTATTGCAAAATGATTGTTGCAGGTCATGTTACACGATCCGTACGATTATCCAGATTTTGACACGGTTAATCAAATAATAACCACTCAGAAATACTCGTTTATAACTGTGATTCCAATAGAGACGTATTCGACAGACAACATCCGAGAATTACGAGTGTCTGACAGACATTGCCTGTTCAGGGATGAATGGGAACATATGAAATCACAACAGCACGATAAACAGGAGTTTGCTTTCACCGAATTTTCTTACCGGAATTGTTTCACGGATTGTCGGGCTAACATAATTAAAAAGAAGTGTGGATGCATTCCATATTATTACACACAGAACGGTTAGCCATTTCATTATTATTTATTAATTAGATCGCGGATCTTTAAATCAGTATACCTTATACCTGTTTATATAAATGCACATATACCTGTTTGTATAAATGCACAATACATATTTGTTTATGTCGTTTAGTAACAGTTTTCAAGTTTACAATTAAACAGTATATATATATTTTAGAAACTAGAGTGTGCAATTTGAAGGATATCGACTGCTTAGTAGCTTACAAATGTAAGTGCGAAATTAGATGAGTTAAAATTAACAAAATTTCGTTGTTGATACAACGAGTAACGATTATCGAGAAATGATAACAAATTAAAGTTTTCAGTTTGGTATGAGTCTGCTTGGCCAGGAACAGACTTTTCACCGAAAGTTGTACCAATTGTAGACAGGAAAAACATGCCCTGTGGATGCAAAGTAGACTGCAACTTTTATGAGTATATCATAGAAAACTCGGAGGGAATTCTTGATAACCATATTTCTCACACTGGTCTCAATTACTCGGCCTATAACGGGTAATTTATCATTGTTTTATAGTTACAGTTATTTCTACATGATTATCAAGCGTAACATGCGATCATATAAAATGTAAGTAGTCTAGACTGCGTGTAGTCAGACCTAATGCGTACAACTTCTTTTAAATTCATGTCACTTACAGCTTGTAAACGGAACGTTAACTGTAAATAAATTTAGTAAATGCTTAGTTAAATGTAAATAAAATTTAGCATCGAATTTATCTTTCAGGGTAAACAATACCTGGGATAATAAAAGTATAATACATATATTCTTCGGTGACTTGGTGTCTCTTCAGTACAGACGAGATGTACGCTACAGCTGGCGTCACGTGTTCGGTAAGATATGTTAAATAGGATAAATAAATGAAATTGAATAACCTTAACAAATAATAATTTATTCAGCAACTTTCGGTGGTCTCTTGGGACTATTTGCTGGGTTCAGCCTGATGTCTATTTTTGAATGTATTTACTTTTTCGTTGTACGAATTATAACAGACACGTATTCGAAACGAAAGAACAAGAAGAACGTGGCACACAGAAATTATACGCAAAAAAGAATCGGTAAAATGTGAAAACGGCATGTGCGTTTTATTGCATAATTTGTATAATCAATAAACTCCATTTTTAAAACTCTTAATAAAATAGATATAAAATATATCAAAGTACGTCACAGATCACTGGGAATCAACAACATTTCACTACCTATCTTCTTATACTCTGGGAGCTGAAAATTTGCAAGTAACCTACACATACGTAGTTCAGGTAATTGCGCAACGACATTTGTTCCATTTAATTTCCCTCTCTTTTCCATAACTCGTTGAGTTATTTTACTGGTAGCATCCATAAACGTTAATCGAGATCCTTCGGTTTGAAATATGTTGCACAACTCTTGTATAAACCATGAACCTAACGTAACAGGATAAAGTTATATAACAAGCATAACAAACTCGACAGTAGGTTTAAATCATTACCTTCTTCTTTATGACGTACAGACACAAAACCCTGTATCGTAGACATAAAAATGCAGAAGTTTCTGTATGCTAAAAGATTTGGAATGTTGCGACTGGTAGGGCCATCCGTAGTTAAAGCTTCGTTCGCTTGTCCTACAACAAAATATCGTAAATATACTCCGATACTTATAATGTATTATGTAAAATTGATTTTACCTGTCGCCGTTCCTTGACAAGCTTGTATAATAACAATTTTAATGACATCCTTCAATTTCTCACAGCAAATCTTTTGCTCGATTTCCTCAAGACTAACTTCTTGTTCATCTGAACTAATAATGCCTCCTAATGTTAAAACCAACTAATCACATATTTCATTCGTATCTATTTATTTATTCAATATCTAATAGTTTTACCCTTATACCCATGGCTTAAAATGCACAGAAATAAACAATCGTAATCAGGTTCAAACGTTTTTGGAATATCTTCCAATGTTTTAAGTATTTCATTTTTCTTCAAGTTTCTGAGTACATCCACTGCGAATCCAAAACCTTTAAATGTTTCCAATAACTTTGCGCAATCAGCTGACGTTCCAAACCGAGTCTCATACTGAAAATTATAGAAAATGCTTTGATATTATTCCATATATGTATAGTTACACAAACATTCCTAATACCTTTTCACCTAAGAAGGACATTTGACTTATTATTATGCAATGTCCTTTCTTCAATCTTTTCACAGAATCTTCTACTCTGTTAGAAGACGAAACGCTTTGGGACATGGTAAACTTTAACTGAGGTGTAGTCGAGGAGCTTATATTTTGATTATCCAACACATTCTGATTATTTTGGTACGATTCCAAAGCATCGTAAATAACAATTAGATCGTTAAATCCTTTCATATGTCGAAGTAACTTTTTTAGATTTGCTTTACCATCTGCAGTAGGAAAAAAATACAAACGCATATAACAAAGACTGTTACAAAGACATTTCCAAAGTTACATGTAAGAAAAAGATAAACCTGGATGAATCGATATATATTTTTCTTGGATCCAATACAAAATGTGCAACTCCAAGCAATCCGTATCCTTCAGAATTTCTGTGTAATTGTCGAAATCACTTTTTACATGTCGTAAAAAGGATACGGTTCTCTCCTGCGTTAATTCTTCACATAAGAAATACAAGCATTTCGCAACTGGATTTATATTTTTCGACCATCGTTTTATTCGTGGTTTATACAATACTTCTAAATCTTTGTACAATATTCCCAGTTCTCGTATAACCTGTCGATTTTGTATGATGCACAATGCTTCCAATAACTTATGCCTCCAATTGTCTTGGTGATTATCAATAAATCCATTAAGTATAAAAGTTTTTTGTTCCGCATGATTTTGAAATAATCTATAAATTTCTTGGAACGCATATGCATCATTTCTCATTAAAAATAAAATAGATATCTTCTCGACGATGTCGAGGTTATCTTCAATCTTTTGTAAATCATGTCTACTTAATTTATTCTCTATTATCGCATGATATTTACACGGTGCAGCATCACTTTCCAAACTCATTCTTGAGCCGTTCCTCCGCAAACATAAGGATTACAATGAATTGTTTACAAGACACAAATACAAATGCAGTTACATTGTTGCAAAAATGTACATAACACTACCATCGAAGAAATACTATTAAAGATAGGCGAATCGACATAGGTAGGGTCGGGGATAACATGAAACTTACAGTGATCTGAAATACCACATCGCTAAAACTTTCAATCAAACAATTTCTCTCTAAATATTTTTTTCCAATTTCAGTCTCTCTCTCTCTCTCTCTCTCTTTCTCTCTCTCTCTCCCTCTCTCTCTCTCTCTCTCTCTTTCCCTTTCATGTAATAAAGAAAATATCCTGTATTAAAATAACTGCAAAAAATAATTAAGGTCAAATAAAAGGAACAAGTCAACGACAAGTCAGACGCTCGAAAAAGTTCGAAAATTCAGTAGTACAAGTGAATGACAAGTCAGACGGCCGAAAATTCCGAAAATTTTTCAAAATCCTCGAAAATCGAACTTTGTATTAGGAGAACATGATGACGAAGGAGGTATGCGAAATTCAGTAGTACAAGTCAACGACAAGTCAGACGCTCGAAAAATTTCGAAAATTCAGTAGTACAAGTGAATGACAAGTCAGACGGCCGAAATTTCCAAAAATTTATCAAAATCCTCGAAAATTGAACTTTGTATTAGGAGAACATGATGTTGATGGAGGTATCCGAAATTCAGTAGTACAAGTCAACGACAAGTCAGACGCTCGAAAAATTTCGAAAATTCAGTAGTACAAGTCAATGACAAGTCAGACGGCCGAAAATTCCGAAAATTTTTCAAAATCCTCGAAAATCGAACTTTGTATTAGGAGAACATGATGACGAAGGAGGTATGCGAAATTCAGTAGTACAAGTCAACGACATGTCAGACGCTCGAAACATTTCGGAAATTCAGTAGTACAAGTCAATGACAAGTCAGACGGCCGAAAATTCCGAAAATTTTTCAAAATCCTCGAAAATTGAACTTTGTATTAGGAGAACATGATGACGAAGGAGGTATGCGAAATTCAGTAGTACAAGTCAACGACAAGTCAGACGCTCGAAAAATTTCGAAAATTCAGTAGTGCAAGTCAATGACAAGTCAGACGGCCGAAAATTCCGAAAATTTTTCAAAATCCTCGAAAATTGAACTTTGTATTAGGAGAACATGATGACGAAGGAGGTATGCGAAATTCAGTAGTACAAGTCAACGACAAGTCAGACGCTCGAAAAATTTCGAAAATTCAGTAGTGCAAGTCAATGACAAGTCAGACGGCCGAAAATTCCGAAAATTTTTCAAAATCCTCGAAAATTGAACTTTGTATTAGGAGAACATAATGACGAAGGAGGTATGCGAAATTCAGTAGTACAAGTCAACGACAAGTCAGACGCTCGAAAAATTTCGAAAATTCAGTAGTACAAGTCAATGACAAGTCAGACGGCCGAAAATTCCGAAAAATTTTTCAAAATCCTCGAAAATTGAACTTTGTATTAGGAGAACATGATGTTGATGGAGGTATCCGAAATTCAGTAATACAAGTCAACGACAAGTCAGACGCTCGAAAATTTCCGGAAACATTTCGAAAACCTCGAAAATTGAACTTTGTATTAGGAGAATATGATGACGATGGAGGTATGCGAATTTCAGTAGTACATGTCAAAGATAAAGTTGGACGTTCGGAAATAGTTGGTGGTTTAATAAATAAATACACTGGTACACTGTTTTATTAAATTGTCTTTATTTATTCATTGCAGTTGTACATGCAAAATAATTTGGCAAAATTGAAGTGTTGCCAATAGAGGGACTGAAAAAGTTGGGAAAGCCAAACATGGCCGTTACAACCAACTCTTTCGATAGCTGGCTTAGTAAAAAGCTGGAGGCCTTGAATACTGACGAAAGTGTATTTGGATCATACATCAAAGGGATTTTAGAAGGCGATGAGACGGAGGATGAAAAAACCGAAGCCCTCGAAGGCATACTCGCTGCCATAACGGTGAGGAGCTCTCGGACTGTGAGGTTAGAATGCGCTTGCTGTTCGTAGTCGAAGTTTATCAGCCGGTGAAAAATAACAATCGTCACAATCCTCTTGTATCTGTCGTTGGCTTGCATGTGCCTGTACAGATTCAACATTGTGTACATTATTTTGCTTGCATGTTTTATTGTCATTGTTAATCGTCGCTCTAATATATTGGATACGTGCAAAGATCTGTCGGTGTTGAATAACATTTATAATTATTTTCATTCATAAATCTGCTGATCCAACCAACATCCAAATCGTCAATTTATTAAGAACATATCGGGTGGTTATTTTTACGTTGGACTGCGTGAAATCAATTATTTTTAACTTTTAGAACTCGTTCAATTAGTTAGGAATATAGCGATACACAATGTTGCTAACCTCACTTTTATATACAGTGTGTTCCACAAACTCTGTCCACTTGAATATTTTGATTATTTCAAACGATATGAGAAAATGTTACGTACAGAAATTGTAGAGTTCAAGTTGTATAACATATATAATATTAGAGCCCGTTGATTTTCAGGGGGATAATATTAGTGGTCATGTGACAGAAATATTAAGTGCCTGGACCAAATGGCTTCCGGTCGAAGATATTGCTGCTTCAAAAGGACCGGTAGAAGACATGGACGTTAGATTAGCCAAGATGCTGGAATCCCAATGTCTGCCAACTACGACACAGAGGAGTTACACGGAAGAAGAACGAAGGATAAGGGAAGCAATCCTTGCACAGTACAGTCAAATGTCTGACGAAGAGCATAGCGACGGCGACGGTGAAGAGGAAGGTGCCAGCGGCGGAGATTGTGGGATTGAGAAGAACACGAACGCTGCTACAATAGTTCAACAAGAGAAGGAAAAGAGAGAAAAGGCTAAATTAGAAAGTCAAAAGAAAAAAGAGAAGGATAAAGAGGATCGGTACGCTATAATTATAATAATAAACACCATAGAGTATGAATTGTTATTTATTATCTCTTTGTATTTTCAGAGAAAAACAGAAACAATTGAAGGAAGAGAAGAAGGAAAAGCGTAAAACACAAAAAGGAGAACGAAGAAGGTAGCAGCAGGACAACAGGATATTAAAGTTTACTTCGAGATTTAAGATAATCAATTGCAAATCAGCATACATATACATCTGTATTTATTCTTGTGCATGCAACAATCTCCAGCGGCTGTTTCAATTAACACGTTCCGTGCCGGACCGATTTTTGGAAACTTTCCGTTCAGGCCTGGTGGGGCTTATACTTTTACGATTTTACGATTAAATAACAATTTTTCAATAGTACAAAACCATAATTTTCAAGGAAAGACTGTAGAGTTTAATATGCATTAGACAACAAAACATTAAATTCAATTTTTAAGGAATTGTTTCAATAAACGTATACGGTTCGTTTCTCAATGAGAACGGCCTGAACGGAAAGTTCAGCGGGGATCGTACACGCCCGACGAGGCACGAATCGTGTTAATCAATTTTTATTTGATTCTCCTTTCTGCTGTTCAAATCGATCACACTTTCTAAAAGTCTATACGTTCGGAAGATATATCAAACATGTGTTTAGCTGAATAATGTAAATTACATTTTTCGTGGTATTTAATGTTACATCCTGTGCCTTCTATCTGTTGAAAATCATTGTAAATCATCTACTCTCTTACGGAATAGGTTTTTCTATATTTGTCGTCATCGTTAATATCAATCGTCGTCTGTGTTCAATTCCATTAAATTTCAAGCTACTATATTGTACGAGATTAAGTACAAAAAGATTATTTAAGTACGAACAATTGATTTGTATTTGTAATTACGCTTAGCTTACGTTATTAAATAAATCATTTAAACATTTATGAAGCGATCCACCCGAATCATTTCAAGAATTTACAATTAATATGTTACTAGATCGAAGACAGCCTGAATTACCAACGGTGGCGATGGTTATTGTTTCTTATTACTAATGATTATAATATCCAATATGCGGTTCTACAACAGTTATTTTCATCAAAATACAACGTTACGAAACACAATGAAGTTTAACTGTTATTCAGTTGAGTAAATTTTATTCGCCTGTCGAATGATTTCCCCGCGTACAGCGGTGCTTGAACGGTTTCGAGTTCTCGCGTTGCACAGAAATGTACCGGTGCACACCGAGTTGCCATCAACAGGCGCTGCATTGAATCGACGAGGCTCCATAACACTTTACCTACCGGTACTTACTCGACTATTAAGTCCTTATAAATAAAAGATAAACAATCTAAGATTTTCTTACAGAATTCTTCAACAGCTATTTCGTTTGTAAAAATATAAATTACCTTGAGTAACGCGTTCTAACAACCTCCTTTCAGATTATTATTTAACCCTCAGTTACTCGCACTCTACATTCTACAGAATTGTTTACATGGAATTTTATAAAATAACTACTTCAACGCGAAAGAATATTTGCTACCGTAGTCGACAGCTTTTATTAGGCTTGAACCATTAACCCTTTGCACTCGGCGCCATTTGAGCTCGAAAATTAAACATTTCTTCCGGCCTAGAATAATTCCATTCTTTATACGAATATGAAATTGATATAATACCTCGTACAATACTTAAATGTTTAGCAATTGATTAGATAATTATTTAATCGTGTAAATAATATTTTCGAGTCTCCACTCGAGTGCTAAGGGTACAATTTAAGTTTCGACATCGTAAGTACTCTATGCGAGTAATTCAAAGTTAAAAGGAAATGATCGAGTATCTTTTAAGTGTAGCGCAGACATTGAGAAATTGATTAACAGATATCCAGCAGCTAAAGTGTTAAGTCGATTATAAATAGACAGTGGATCTTTATGCAAAATAAAATGTTTCCATCAGTATCGCTACAAATTTATAGAAATACTCTTGTATAATTTTCGATAGTTATTACCGTTTCAAATTACGCCTAATCATTTTTCGCATAAATGCATCGAATCCGCTGTCCAATTATGAATTCAGCTACAGCAAACGATTATATATAATTTAATAAAACTATTGAGGTAATCGGTTACTCTCAAAGGGAACAAAGTTCATTTATCCAGACGTTCTTTCTTGTATTTGTATTTTTTATTAGTATATATTTACACACAAGATACCGTGTCGAAACCGAGTCATCTTGGTATTGCATTAATAATGAAAGACAAACGCAGTAAGATAAAAACAAACGAACAAATGATACAAAAGGTGATGATGCTTTCAGTATTGTATCGTTATATGTACTAATGTCACATTATCATAATCATTTATTATTAGCAATTCTTTTCTTCATTCACTATAATTAAGTGGGCAGAAATTGACGAACTCGCACTTACACGATATAACAAAGTCTTCCCCGCTTGTCAACGCCGAGTTACAAATATTCGTTGTAACTCTCTCTCGCTCTCTCTCTCTCTCTCTCTCTCTCTCTCTCTCTCTCTCTCTCTCTCTTTCACACACACATACACACACACACACAGCTTCCCATAGTTTCTTTGTTCTCTGTCTCCTTGTATATATTTTCTATTCCCCCTCCCAAATATTTTTCCTCCAAACACACATTGATCATTTTCGCGAAGCTCATTACAACACATCGAATAAAACATGTCTCGTATATGCGTCGACGACTCGAATCAATAATACACATCTCGGGGAAAGTAAACACACTAACGAACATACCTAATGAAATCACGATTAGAACGTGCTCTCCATCGATTTTTTTTCTTTGTTATCTCAAACATGCAAAAAACTGCTTTGTTACTACTTAAAAGGTGTACATATAAATATACATACATATATATGTTAGTGAAAACGTTCCATATACGCATATATATATATACATATATATATACATATATATATATTTATATATATATATATTTATACGTACATATGTGTTTATTTATTACATTTTGTACATGCCTCTATACGAACTATACCGATATTATAACATGGATGTTTAATAGAGTAGAACTCGACAATCACGAAAAAACCATACGAGAAATTTACAAATTTTTCGATTATACAATTATTACTCGTTTATTCGGTAGTAGCGGTGCGATGGGGGAGGAACGAACATCGTCGATCGGACATTTCGCGACGGAGAATGATACTCGCTGCTCGCGTTTATGGTTCTTCTACGATCTAAGGGGAATTTCAACGACGTGGTAAACAGGAAATTGTTCGTTAGTCATGATTGTCCTATCGAGGATACTCTTGGTAAAAAAAAAGAAGAAAAAATCGATGTACTGTTGGATCAATCCGGAAAACGATTTCGGATCGCGCGACAAGGGGAGGGGGAAAAAGGGACGGTCGCGGCAATTGGCAACGATATTGCCATGTATGCATCATTTACTATCTAACTGAACTAGATAGATATCTAATCACGTCGTTAATTCGACAATTAGTTGCACGTTGCCCTAACACAATATACGCTAAGAGCATTCCACGCTGAAACCTGAAAGAGTGTTCTTCCTCTTTCCTTCCTTCCCTATACAAATTTAGACCTTTTCGTCCATCGTTCTTCGTTATTTCTGTTACAATCCCGGACTAGAAAAGCGCCACTGCCGTTTTTCGCTCGCAGAATTCCGACCGGTCGAGTCGAGTAACATTATAACTCATCGTGACAGTGTGTTCTCGATAAATGTCTGGCCTTTCGTTGTCCCAGACACTACCTCCACCACTGCCGAAGTATACTGAGAAGCTCGAGAGGCTTCTGTCGCCGAGACGTGAAACATAATACTTCTTTATTTTTCATGATTTGTTTCATGGGACTTTGACCAGCATATTCGTGGCATTTTTTTTTAATGAAAACGTGATTCCACATGATGTTTCATGAATTTTATGGATATGAAATTATTGATTCCTTGAAGATGATACCTCATACAATACTGTAAACTATATTTTTAATAATGGTACAATTTTGATCTTATCTTTAAAGTTTTCTAATGTTCTCACTGTTTGAAATTACTCAATTCATTCAATTAATTAATTAATTAATTAATTCAATTCAATTCATTCATTTAATTAATTAATTAATTCAAATCAGTTTATTCATTCATTAGCAAAATGCTACGAATATGTTGGTCAAAGTATCATTCAAAAAATAATTGAAAACAAAGAAGTCTTGTTATTCCATTAGTCATGTTTCTACGTTCGGCAGTTGTCGAAGAATAGTATTCCTGGCCGATCATTGTCCCTAGCCGGACTCATGTTTTGGACAATTATCGAGACACCACCGTATTATTTCCGGTTTCGATTACAACGTCGTTCGAATTGATCGAGCTGGAACATCTCCTCGAGTACACCAACCAGCTCCTTTTTCTTCCGCGGTTTCTTTCGAGATAGCATACTTGACAGTACTTGTTTTACTTATGTTAGGCGTTGTCGGGTCGCGTGCACGCAAACGCGATCAGTTTACGTAGATATTTAGTCGATCCTAACGCATGTAATTTGATCCCACTGTATACAATAGTGAACACAACTAAACACTCGATGGACTGTACAGCTGGTTATGAGAAATTCGTAAGAACAAGAAAAAACGTTTTCTTGCGCTTGCAAATTCTTCGCGACAAGCATTGTTGTTCGCGCCGTTGAATCGATTGCGGAAAAACTGTTTAAACGGAACTTTATACGATACTCCAACATACATCCATTTTTTCACTCGTTTCCAATAACTTTTCGTCAGTTTTCAATTTCAATCAATAATTTTGCGAAGCGTTCCATAATTGACCAATACAGTTTTCAGCTGATAAGAGATTTAACACTCGTTTCCAGTTGACTTTTCGTCTCTTTTCATTTGCTATCAATAATTTTGCGAAGCGTTCCAACCAAAAAAATTTGAAGCACAACTTTTTATTAGCATTAAGATGAAAAAATGCAGTTTTTCTCGCAACACGATGCACTCGACGCGACTGCACGTTTTCGACAGTACAAGAGGGTAGGTAAAGAAGTGCTCGATGCTCCGTGTAACGGAGTTGCGTTGTTCAAACGGCTGTTTTCTTCTCTAATTACTAAATGGATACCCTATATTTAACTCGTTCTTTCTTTCCGCTTCTCTGCGTGGGTTTCTTAATACCGTAAAATCGTAAATGTTATAATATGTATATATGTATATGAAATTAACGTGGCTCACTCTCGCTGCACTCGTATCCTCTTCGTTCTAGGTTTTGTATCTGGTTTTCTGTTTTCTTCACTCTCGTTCGTTCTCATTCTCACACTCATGTATCCGGGCGCACACGTGTCGTTCAATGGTAGTTATACACACGATTTGATATTCTCGTTATCTATGGGTCTGTTTTATTCGTGTACGTATGCGTATTTACGTGGATGTGTGCACGTCGGTTGTCTTACACGCTAGAATCGTTAAGCGTTAGATTCTTTATTCTGACTATAATCGAATGAAGATCTTCCGCGAACAGCTCTTTCTCTCTCGCTTGAACAACACCCGCGAATTTTTAATCATTTGGTCAACCAAGCTTATCAACGAGTCACAAACCCGCGAGAGATGCCAACTCGAAATCTTGATCTCGTTTCGATTTATCCGCTTACCGTTCTAGCACGGGTTCGTCTTTCGTCCAATTTCGCATTTAGCACCTGCAACACGAAATACTTAAAGATATCTGCCTCGGGGTGGTCTTTCTTGCGGATCTTTACGCGAAATCAAAATATTCTGTGTCAATTAGTCGAAAGCAGGAGTGAAATTAAAAATATTGAAGACAACGTTGCTAGACTGCGGGTCTTTACGCAAAATCAAAATATTCTGTATCAATCGTGGAAAGCAGGTGTTAAAAATATTGAAAAAATATAGGATGAAAAAAATTAATTGTAAAAAAACAGAATGATTATATTCTATATTGTTTTTCTTTGTGGGAAGATGAAATTGAAATAATACCTGGTACAATAACTTAATGTTTAGTAGTTGATTAGATAAGACATATTTAATAATCTTTTATGGCGATTCCGACTTAATGATTTCAATAGAGAAATCATATATCGACATCTTTAATTTTCAAAGTTTTTCTACAATTTTCTCCATTTTTGCTGTAAATGCATGAAGATCCGCAGTCTACCGGTCAGACTCGAACGTGTACATTTTCGTGTTCGTTTCCTCGAGAAGAAATTTTTACCGAATCTTTATGTATCAAGTTTAATACTTTTACGTCTTTAAGTACTTCATTCGCACACTCGACACGCATCCTTCTCTATTGCTACTTCTTTTATATCCTAGCTTCTGACAATGCGATTACTTATGCTGATTTAACGACGAAATCTAATTTCGGGTACCTAAACATGTAAAGTTTCCCAGTACCAATGGAAGAGCTCTCGATTCGCGGCGGAAAATTTCATCGAAACACGTTTACAAAAGTTGCTTCTGTTTATCGTTTAAACGTACTGTTTTCCTTTTTTCTAGAGATGATTGAATAACTCAAGCGCTGTGTGAAGTGACGATCAAAAAGCACGCAGCAATTACGTAGCTCGTAGCGCGTACGAAGAGGTGGCGTGAAAATCCTTTAAACTTAAAAATGGTGATCATTGAAAATGCTTTTCAACTACGAACATCGAAACGCGAAACGAAGATTTTCGTGCGTCGCTTTTATTCTCGAATGTAAAATATCGATCGTTGGGCATCGTTAGATCTACAGGTTGCCTTTCTGTAAACGATTTTCAAGAGAAAATTCGGGCTGATTTATCGATTTGGATATTCGTGAAATTCTAAAGTGATGTGTTTTGGCCGCGTTGTTCGTCGCGATGATTGATGAATTGAAATGCGTTTCGCGAAGGGAGGACAGTATGATGATCGGAGGGGGTATGACGATGATCGTATACAAACATGAAAAATGTGTTACGTATCGCGATGAGTGGTCGTCCTTACGAAGGGGAAGGCTTTTTAAATAAAATTCTACGATGACGCGTTACTTCAGTCTTCTCACTTGAATCTTGTGTTTTCTCTTGTTCCTCGCGCGCGGACACGATCCGGAATCGTTGTGAGCAACGATGTTGCTCCTCGATCGACGACCTAAGCAACGAGTTAACCCTTTGAACTCGGAAACTAAACATTCTTCTGGATATTCCCATTCTATATCATGTTTCTCATTTGATGGAAGGTTTACTAAAACGTTTAGTAATCTATTCGATATAAAATAATCGAATAACGTAACAATTTACTTGATTGATACAGCAGAGTTGGGCAAATTTTACTTCGAATAACGAATAAATACCAGGATTTATTCGAGAATAACGAATGACGATTTTACTCGCTGAGAAATTATTCGTAGCTTACGAATTCGTTATTCGTTAGTCACGAATAAATCCCAGGACTTTTGTTAGTTATTTGTTATTCTAAATGACGGCAGCGAATAAGAATAAAGACCGAGATGTCTTTCGATACCTTTATTCGCTCGCTGGCTTATTCGAATAAAAATTCATTCCAATAAATATTTATTTGAATAAAAATTCATTCGAATAAAATTTAATTCGTAATTTTTATTCACTGGGAATTTGAATAACGCCCAACTCTGTGATACAGCAATGTTCAGCGGTGCCCCAGAGTCGCCACCCGAGTGCTAAGGGTTACACGACGAAGGTCGCTCGTTGATCTTGAGCCGAAAGGGATGACTTGGCACCCCACCAGTGCTAGGAGGTCATCTAGACGAAGGGTGTTATACGATCATGCTGGAAGAGGTTTTTCGGTTTAAAGAATAGTCTTAATTTTACTTCTACTAATATTTTCGATATTCTTAACCTTCGCAAGGTAATGTGGGGTCTCAGAGACCCCAGCTTCAGCATTCTGAAAACAATTTTCATATGAATTAAACGAAATCTGTTTGTTTATATTTTAACCAGTATTACTTTTTCTCTCAAATTGATTAAGAACAAAGCTATTTATGAACTTTATTTGTCGGGGTTTAAGAAACCCCACCTTACTATTTATATGTTACTTGACCTCACCTTGCGAAAGTTAAATGAATCGTTGTGGAGGGTGACTTGTTAGTTCACAATCAGAATTGCTGTTGCTATTGAACATTCCATTAAAAAGTATTTAGCATGTATCATAGATTTCTCAAAATTATGCAATAATTACCGGTCGGTAATGTGTCAACAGGAATATAATGCCATCCAAACGAATGGAAGGTCCAGATCGTTTAAGACCTCCTCGCTGTTAGTGGGGAGGTCATGATAATGATACAGAAGAATGGAGAAGATGGTAGGGCTAACTGAAAAAAGAACTTCCTCTTTGAATGCGTTGAATGGGAGTCGGTTTGTTTGTTTCTAGATTACTTAATTAGGGTCCCATGGAAATTACCGACACAAATTTCCTCGATACGGTTTTCACCGACTCCAGATTTGACCGACAACGAATTTGCCCGGCAACGATTTTAGATTAATTGTCGGAAAATCGTTTCCGGTTAAAGGCGTTGTCGACCCAAGTTATCGTCGGTGAAATCTTCAGTCCGTGAAAACCGTGTCGAGGAAATTTGTGTCGGTGATTTCCACGTGACCCACTTAATTAAGGCTACCAGGGACGTAGTCCGGCGTTGTTGTCTCTTCGGCTCAGCGACGAAATGCTCGAAGACCATGTTAGAGGGAAGTCTACCGAAATCGCGTCGCGGGAAGCAATGTTTTGTTTCGTCGTCGGTATCGGTCGAAGAATCCTCGAACGAAACTCGAACGGTACAAATCGAGATGTCGTTGAAAAACGGGGGGAGTGTACAATGCGTAACACTAACGTGGCTACGAGCTCGAGTATCGTCCTCGACGAGTGAAACTTTCATTGACCTCTGAACATGAGCGGGGACGCGTCGCTAATACACGGTACGCAAAACGGCTTTTCTCTTCAAATCCTTCGCAATATGCTAAGGGGCAGTGGGTCGCCAAGAATCTTTGATCTTGATTTACGTGTTTAATCGTTCTTTCTTTGTTCTTGATTTTCCTTGATCGGTGCGAAGATGATCTACGGTTGGATCAGCGGACAACAGCGAGTGCGGTCTTTAAACGGAAACGAGTCGCCAAACGATTTTCGACGAAGTCAACTGAAGGACACCGGAGAAATCAGTTTCCGACTCTGTCGATTAAGGGTGGCCGGGTGATCCCGGAAATTTCGGGTACCGGAAGTCGATCTTTACGCATTCATGGCTTCTAAAAATGTTCAACGAATGCTAAAATATAAAATTCCAAAGAATTTAATACGATTTTTGCTCATTTTACTTTTTCTTCTTAATCATTATTGATAGACTGCGGTCCTTTATGCATTTACGGTTTCTACGTTTAAAAAACGCGCAGCACTGTTTTCAAAAGAATGCGTATATAAAATCCGACTTGAGGCTTGGACACCCGTCCATCCCTACTATTGATTTCCCGAGATTTATCTTGGTGCGGGGAGAAAAACAGGGGAAACAAGGCAAATCCGAGGTGCTCGTCGTAAAATTCTTGGGTTTCTCCCCTCTGTCGGGCTTAATTAAAGTCTGTACAATCCTTATCCGTAATAATAGAATTATAATAATATGTTATTCTCTGCGTAATTATTATCTGACGAGTAGAGCTTTCGTTAATCGTAATTATAATCTTGCGACAATAGCGAGAGCGATAATCATATCAAGACAGAGAAAAGAATAATGATTAATAGTAATGAAAATCATTATTAGCAATCGTTTACATCTTAATATCGGAGAGATCTACGTAAGACAGTGGTAGATTAATATCACAATAAGACTAATCAGGCCTCGTGAAACTGGGGCGTACACGCTTTTCGTTTCATCATCCTTCGTATCACCCCTCCCCCCTTCTATTTCGATCCTATCCCCCGACGATCAAAAGTTTATACTTTTCCCGTTGCATGAATCTCTTTCAATCATAATTCAGACTTCAGATAATTCGATCTAGCTAACGGGAATAGCGTAGCTCAGGAATCGTTCTTGAAAATACATTCAATACTTTTCCCTTTCTCGGTTCATGCAGTCGTGTTCGCGGATGGGATTTAATCGATGGATCGCGACGACGATAACGACCTTGTCTGTGCCTAAAAAGTGCTAACGTATCGTCGTCGACGATGCAACAAATCCCGATCCTTCTTCATCGACATTCCAGACCGCTAAATACAGTGGCTGTACAAAGTGTTCGTACACCTTTTAAAATAGAGTAACTATTTTATAATTGTACCACACAACCTGATCTTTTTAACATCAATTAGAAGCATTGATTTACTAAATGATCTGCATAACCGGCGTGTCTGATCGACCTCTTAAATCCACAGAATCGTACATCTTTCAATGCGTGTCGTTTCTTTACATCAAAAAATTTCGATGAAACATTCAGCATGTGTATAACTACCATAGATCTACGAAATAAAAGTTTTAAAAAGTGCCTTTCCTATTTTTGCATGTAACCATGTAAATAATAATTTTTTAGAACATCTATTTTGCATATCATGTCATAAACCAATGCTACTAATTAATTCTAAAAAACCAGGTCGTTCGGTACACCTATAAAAAAGTTATTCCATTTTAAAAAGTGTACGAACACTTTGTACACCCATTGTATGTAAATCCTTGCTAAATCTCGGAGGATAAGAAACGAACTTCAGGGGAACGAAATTCCTATCTTTCTCACACACTCTCTCTCTCGTTCATTCTTTCTTTCTCTCTCTCTCGTTCTCTCTAGCGCGCGCGTTGTCTCTTTCTCTACGTTACTTTCGACCGACTACGATTGGTGCATAACACGTCGTTACGATTACCTGAGTGACAATATCGGGGTGGCCGCGCTCGTAGACGGTCCGTCTCGTTTCCGACGAACGGACAGGAACGACGACCATTTGTCTCGGATACACGTGGAATCGTTTTGGTCGCGCGCCACCCGCTCATCAGATCATTTTGGCCTCATGGCTCGATGCATAATGCCGAGAGACTAGCAACAACGTAATTTGCTTAGCCTTTGCGGCGTCCTCGATAAACGATCGGGCCGATCCAGCCAGCCAATTCTACATGCCGCGATAAATATCCTCTTTCACCCCGAAAGTAAATACATCTCACTCTTCGCGTACACCGACGACTATCACGCGAGAAGATTCATCTCGATTCACGATGAAAATCCTAGCGCGCGGAGCTAATTTGGTCTTTTGTGGCCGACCGGTCGATCGCGTCGATGCATTATTGTCGTGATCAAAATCGACCGTCGCGCCTCGTCTATTGCGAAGAACAACTATCCTCGCGCGTCCTCTTCGCCGCGGAAGAGTACGCCAGAGTAGTTGTCTGTCTCTCTTGTTCTCTATGTCCGTGTGAGGAAGTGTACGAATGCGTTCCTCTCTGATTACCTTTCTTTTATATCTATTCCCCCTTCCCTGTTTTATTTCTCTCGTCTTTATTCCGTTTCGTCGCGGTTGTACGCGAGAGAGGACGAGTTCGATCGCGACACGGTACGGCGCGAAAGCATCTAGAAGTGGCTAGCGCAGACCCGACTTCACAATATCGGCGGTAAAAACGTACCGGAATCGTCGAGATTCGGATCCAAACTCGCGACGATATCGCCGGTCGATGCGTGTCTCGAGGTAGTGGTCTGCGCGGTACTCGCGAGAGCGTGGCTGCTCGCGCTTCCATTCAATTTGCTCTTCACCACCAGGCCGCCATTTTCCGTATTGTCGGCTGTGCCAATCCTCTGAACGTATTTACGGTCTCTGTAGAGTCGATACACCGTGAACGGTGGGTCTACCACTGTGGTAGCCCGTTGACGTGGAGCGCTCACAGTTACGCTCACTGCTTGAGCGTGTGCCGATTGCGACGACGTCTCCGATACTGTCGTCGTGTTCGCGTTCACGTTCGCGTTCGTGTTTGCATTCGTGTTCGCGTTCGTGTTTGTGTTTGTATTAGTGTTCGTGTTCACGTTCGCGTTTGCGTTCGCGTTCGTGTTCGCCGTTGACGAGGCCGTCGTCGAAGAAGAAGAGCTCACGCGGGAGGAGGAAGTCGATTTCAACCACTCGTGACGTGCTGCCTCGCTGGGGGTCATACGCTTGTTTGGATCCCACCTGCGGCAAATAAGGGTCATCGTTAATGATTGGAGGAGTAGGATGATTTGGATTTTCTTCTGGAGCGCTACATATTAAGAGGGTAGGGTACCCACGTGACATTACTAGAATATTATTATTATATTGATCTAGCGATGTCACGAGGGTACCCAACCTCCTTAAACGAGTAAACTAGTTTTTTCAGGATTGCAAGGGTGCGGGATGCGTAAACGTAAAAATAGGATTTTCAAAAAGCAGTAGTTAAGTAAAAAACTTACTCGAGACATCTTTTGACAAAGTCCACGAAGAGGGTGTCGGTGCAATGAAGAGCTTTCGCCAGATTCCTACTGCCAACCCACCTCTTCAAGCCCTTGCTGTTTGTCACACTTCGAGGACTTCCGTTTGGATCTGAAACCATCGTTTTATTACTCAGTTTTGTAATGCAATTCGTTCAGAAGCTCTCATAATAATAATCACTCTTTTAATGTTCGACCATACGATTTGCACTTTTCTCAGAATTTGAAGCAATTGGTTTACACGTTGTAAGAACAAATTTTTTCAACAAAAAAGAATTTTAGATTACAGTCACTCTAAATATCTGTATCGGTCTGACTGTGTGTGCGTTTGTTACGATTAAACAAGCGAGCGTGATGTAATTGCAGAGTGGATTTGTCTCGAGTTGAATCTTTTCGAAAGCTCTTACCAAAGAAAAGCCTTCGACGTGACGCGTGATTGATGATGTAATTCGGTGGCGCGCCAAGTATCTCCATGATGCAGGCGAGCTGTTCGATTTCATCCTCGCCCGGGAACAATGGGCAGCCTGTGTACAGTTCAGCCAGAATGCAGCCCAAACTCCACATATCGATCGGCGTGCCGTATGGAAGACCCAGAAGTACTTCTGGACTTCGGTAAAACCTGGACTGAAGGTATGTATAGACACGTTGGTGGCTGTAGCAAGAAGATCCGAAGTCTATGACCTTAATCGAGCTGCTTCCCCGCTGCTTTAGAAGCACGTTTTCCTGTAACCGAACCAAATGAACCGGCCAATTAGTGGACAACAAGCATTAACCGAATCGCGTGTTTACAACTTCACCCTACTACACACGTACACCGCGGCATTTCATACTTTGTTTCTCCGTTTCGCTTCGTTCGCGGTTTATCACCAATTTATTATCAATTTATTCCTCATCACCAATTTATTTAACCGTTAATCGCGGCGGCATTTATTCCGGATAGAATTTTAACGATCTCCCGTTCATTCGAACAGTTTGTTCCACGAAAAATTCGTCCCCGGGGATATACCGTCATCAAGGAATCGTGAAAATGTAGTATTACGACCAGCAGCCATCGTTATTTCCCGAAGAGGACAGACGGTTTTTACACTTACCGGCTTCAAGTCGCAGTGGATGATGTTCTCCCGATACAACAGTTTCAGGCAGGTAATCAACGAGTTAGCGAACCGTCGTATCAGGCTCAAGCTAAATCCCTGGTAGTTGTTCCTTTTGATTAGTTCGTATAAATTCAAGCTGCAAGCGAAAGAGCGACGTGAGTACGCGAATCTTCTTGAGTTTCGGTGTTGTTTGCGCGACAGAAACTTTCAAACAAATTGTATGAACTTCTAAAGTAAACACTCATTATTATTAGTCCAACATTATTACTAGTCCAACAGCCGTGTTTTTTGGCCATCAGTGGGGTGAGTAGACACTGAGCAGGGATCGCGCCCTCGACTTCGGAGTAATAATGAGCATTTACAGTATTTTCCAAAAGATGGATTAAAAATCGAGCGACGTACCTCATCAACTCGAAAGTGATGCACAAGTGATTCCTGAAGTAGAAGTATTCTAGCATGTGTATCACATTGTGGTTGGCGTCCACGTCTTTCTTCCTCAGGTGTTCCAAGATCTGCACCTCGATGAGCGCCTGGTGATGGAATCTCGTTTTGTTCCTGCAAGGACAAGCGAGTCGCGTCTTGTCATTTGAATGAAGGAACAAAGCGGGTAACTGGTCGGCCGCGACAAAGCGTCTATAATTGAGCCGACCCGCGTTCCCTATCGTAATTTCGCGTGATTCACGAGGACGATGTGCTCAGCCGTTCGCTCACCTGATAATCTTGATGGCGATGTACTGGCCCGCCTTGTGGTCCCACGCTCTGATCACCTGGCCGAAGCTTCCTTTGCCTATCACCTCCAGGATCTCGTATCTGCACATTCCAAACAGTACATTATCAATTTTTCGCATTTTACTTCATGAAAATCGAATCCAGAGAAGATTGTTTCTTTTTCCCAAATATTCAAACTACACATTTATTCTTACCTAAAATATTTTTATTGTATGCCTATTAAACCGATGCAGTTTACGCACGCAATACTCGTATGTTTAGTAGTTTATTGGATATAAAATAATTTAGTAACGTAACAAGTATTTTACATTCCTGATATACATAGAAATATTTAGCAGTGCTTCGAGAGTGCAATTTATAGACTGCGGATTTTACAATCGATGGAAGCTACACAGAACTTTGTAATTGAAGCGAAAGATTTATATTTTGCATAAAGATTCGCAGCAGCTTCGGTAACGTAAAATGTCTTCGGGTGCTTCGCCAATTAGCAATCCGGACGTTTGTTAACATTTCTTAATAGATTCGCGTTGGAATTTATGCGATTTCAGTTCTTTAGGTTTGCCCTATAGGAATGTAAATTTGCATAAACGTTCGCAGTCGGGGCTGCTTGATGAATATTCGATTTCTGACGTTCTCATCGAGGTATGCTCAATTTTAATCGAAGAACAAATTTCTTTGATCGTGACATTTTATATTGCTCGTTTCCGAGCAATTAGTTTTTGCTAACGCGAAGCGGGAGGCAGTTTCTAACGCGATTTTCTTCCTTTTGTTTCGTTTTAGTAGACCGGTACGATTTTCATCGATTCTCTACAAATTTTTAAAATGCAACTACGCAGGATTATATGATAATACCATATCGATTGTACCATTATTATATGTTTCTGTCTTGTATCTTTCTCTTTTTTCAATTGTAAACATTAACGTAAAAGGGCTGTAGCCCCTCTATAAAAAATAATAATACTACAGGGATGCTTGAAAGGTCTTTCTCTAGATTACATTTGCTCGAGGCTGATACGCAAAAATGTGAAATCGGCGTAAATAAACGCATGTAACTACCGTCGCGCCATAAGTGGCAATTAAAAGGAAAGTCTGGTCGAGGGAAAGAGTGGGGAAAACTCACCTGTACGAGATATGATCGTGGAGGACTTTATTGTAGTTTCCATTTTCATCGTCGTATCCACTGTTTTGGGACGCACCCTCCTCTCCTAGAATTTTGTGGGCCGGCAGGCCCAGGTACCAGATCTCCGAATACTTTTCGATTTCCGCGCGCTCGAATTCCGTGAGTCTCGAGCCGAAATACTTGATCGCCTCTTGCGGTGTCATTGGCAGTCTCCCAGCTATTTTTTTCCGAAACAGAAACAATCCCAAACGATTAGAAGAATTAATTTTGATATTTTTTATCGCGAAACTATTGTAGATGTACTTTGCGTGCCTTACAAGAAGTCCTGTGAAAGGAACACGGGGTTGAAGGGGCGGGAAGGTTACGCATTGTCGAAAAGCGTAAATATTGGGACCACAGGAGCGTTAGCGGTGGGAGTAGGCGTGGCCAGAGAGGGCCCACTTCGTTCTTGTGCCGTTCAACAAGACTTCTTGCAAAAAACAGCCAGTAGATTCTTACGTACAGTATATGTCATGTGTGGTTGTTGTTGTGGTGGTGGTGGTGGTTGTGTTGTTGTTGTCCGACTTGTCCACTCGCGTAGGTTTGGGGCGAAAGAATGACACTAATTTCTGCAACAAAAAAGCGTCGTAACATGTGTTAGAGAGTGTCGCACAGAGAATCAATTATCATTTAAACACGTGATAATTAGACAGCGAGTTGCAACGAACAGGAGTGAAATGGAAAAGGAAAGAGAAAAGAACATAAAAACTTTAAGTTCTTTCCTAATGTGTTTGATAGGCTAATATTTGTACTGTATCAAATTATTCCACCTATTAATTTTTGTTATAAATGCATCGAATCCGCTGTCTAGTGATAATATATTCCAACGACAAGTCATCGTTGTATTTAGCAAATTCGGATTACATGAGACAAAAGAGAACAGAAGGAAACACTGACGTTTCAAAAAAAATTCGCTTTTAAAAGATGTACGAACACTTTGTAGACCCACTGTAGTTTTAAATTTCTTTATCCACGCCGTGCTAACAGAGTGACGTTTTCATCGCAGCCATTTTATCATCGACCAGTTTCCGTGGACGTCGAAGACAACGAGAGTCACACCGGCGCGGTGATTACGTTCCCGTCGAAGCACGTGACCGTAATGGAACATTCGCATATAAACTAGTAATTATTCGTTGGAATGCTTTGCAGAACTGCGTGCCACGATTGTTATAATTTACCGGAGGCTTGTGGCGAGGTGCGTGGTCATCCGTTACGAGGCGGAGACGACCTCGTACCATTCGCAATGTCAAGTGCGCTTGCAGCGGACATCGTTCAAGTGCAGCCACATGTTGAAGCCGCTTTCAACGAATTCACGAACCGCGCTGTTTTTTGGACAAACATTTCGCACTCACGTGTGGGAAAACAGCGACGTTCAATTCTGCCGACGGACTAGAATTCTTTAAAACATCATGAATGCAGTGAATGTACAATGTATTCGTACACAAATTCGTACAAAAAATTAATTTGTGGTCTACTAGTTTAATCCTGTTTCTTTTCGACGAGGTTATAAACAATTTGCGTTAGTTAGTTTTGGATAAAAAATTAATTTGTGGTTTACTAGTTTAATCCTGTTTCTTTCCGACGAGGTTATAAACAATTAAAAATTGATTACTTCGATCACAGCACGCCACAGTTCAAGAAAAGCCAGAACCTTCGCGGGAACATCTTCACCCACGCTGTAGCGATTCAACATTCGACGCGGTTCGGTCAACGTTCGTGGAACGACTGAACCGATCTCGTATCGGATTTATTCTCGATTTATCAGCGCGTTTACCAAAATCGTCCTTAAGGGGTCGTGGTCAATTAACTGGCTAACAATAAGAGATATGATTTTTTTTATAAGAATATTTTTCTCAATTTGTTAATTAAAATGGACTCGTTTTAAAAGTGAGTACCTCCTAATTTCCTTATTCAAGAATACTTATCGCACTGTATAAAATAACTCGTAGATAACACCTCTAGAGAAAAGCAATCTTTACAAACGCTGCGTTATTATGCAAAAATTCTTACAATCACGATTCAACGTAAGCTTGGAAACGAAAGTAGACACTCGATTTTAAAGTTCAAACTTCTCGCTAATCGTGCACAGGGATTTTAACGCTTATTACTGTCCAAACACCGATAACCCTCTAACTGCCGTGGCTATATATAGTTTATCTGCCAAATTTGTTGTTGCAAACAAGCTTCGTCGCTCCGCCGCTTTCATCGCCGAGCTGGAGAAGTTGAAAACAACGAGACCAAGTTTCCAACTACATTTTTCTAACCATGTAATCTATTTTTTTACAGAAACATCGGACACGATCTCGTGCAATCGTCTGGTACATACCTACATTAATTTTAAGCATTTCTGTTTGTAACTCGGTTGTAAATTAGTTTGAAAATTTTTAAAAATCATCTGCATTCGGAGACTTTTCACAGAAAATTCCACATTTTTCTCATAAAAAATTTCAAAGGGGCCCCGAAATTCTACTTTGCCCAGGGGCCCGACTAGTCATAACGCGCCCCTGATGTACGGAATCTGGAGAAATTGAATGCAATTACGCGAGAAAACACTTTTCGTCCTCATACGAACATATTTTGAGCTCAACAATGGTTCATTTGATAGAGGAAGGTTTTTGGAAGTAATCAAGTGACCTTAGTACTAAATCCTTCAATAAATATGTAAAGCTGAAGTTCGTTATTTTAAATATATTTGTAACTATTATAAAATTGTAAATAAATTATTGTTATTAGTAATTTGTAAAAGTCAATTCTTAGACCTTTCTTCCTTAAAAGCAAACTGTTGATTAACGTTCATTCGTCCCCCATTTCACGAACTGTCCCTCGGTGTCAAATTGACACAATGATAATAATTCGATAAAATAACAAGCTAAACAGTTACTGTTAAATGTTTCTTCTATTCAAATTGATGAATTAACATTTACGTACATCTTACAAATAACAAAACAGTATAACTTATTTTGGGAACACTGTGTCAAATTCACACGAGGGACGGATGGGGATTAAACATTTTCTATTTACTAGTGAAAACGCACCACTGGTTGCAATGAAGACAGCAGCCGTTTTTGAGAAGAAAAAGACGAGGGATTGGTCGAGCGGTGCGGAAACCGGCGTCGCGTCGTAGAATCGTCGCGAAAGTGGGACGAGATGTGTCCAGAACGCCTGGATATTGACCCTGCAGCGCAGCGCGATGGCTCAACAAGTTTAACGACACCGGGAGAAACGGCCCCGGCAATTATGTCTCCTCTTTGAGGCATTAAAGCGTTTCGTTTGCGAAGCGTCGCCTTTCCGTATGGCCAAGGCCAGTCACCGGTCGCCGGTGCCGTTTTGAATGACAATCAGCAGCCCCCGACGTCTGTCGTCGTTGTCCTCTGGCAGAGTTACACGACCTACGGGCTGCCATTAATTTCCCGCGCGTACTTTTCACCGCGAGCTGCAGCTTAGGCTAACGCTGAGGCCAGCCCAGGCCACTCGAACGACCAGTCGAACGGACTTCGCGATTTGCCTCGCGTACGAGTTGTCGATCGTTTCGACGAAGTTACGGTCTCGTAAAACGCGATCGATCGGGGCAGAAAAAAGAGAGAAGCTTCCTGGGAACTCGGTGAAATTAATTCCTCGCAGTTGCACCTCGTGTGAACGAGCCTTAGTCACGCGGAAACGATTCGTTCGTATTTCTTTAAGTTTTCTTTTTTATTTAAGCATTTCTAATCTCAAGCGAGATCTATTTCTGCTGCACTAAAGCAGGATAAAGTATACGCATTTTCAGTGTTGGGTCAAGCTCAACTCGTAATTTACAGATTTTTAAGAAATTGGAAATATAATATTCATGAAGGTGCATTTTTATTTTGCGTAAACATCTGAAGTCTATTTATAAGCAGTTTATACGAGATAAAGGATACGCATATTCAGTGCTGGGTCAAGCTCAACTCGTAATTTACAGATTTACTACATTTCTTGAGAATTCTTCAGAATTTTTAATAAAATGAACAATATTGGAAAAGTTATGATATTTGGAATATCATTATATAAAATTTTATATATATTTTTTGGTTGCACGGTATTATCTTTTAAGTACATTCGTGATATGATCCCGAAATTATTATTCGTTTTTCTCATGAAATGTATAAAATCCGTTGTCGAC
The DNA here is from genome assembly GCA_963971365.1 of Lasioglossum villosulum. Taxonomy (NCBI): domain Eukaryota; kingdom Metazoa; phylum Arthropoda; class Insecta; order Hymenoptera; family Halictidae; genus Lasioglossum; species Lasioglossum villosulum. The sequence goes on along the minus strand of OZ020497.1, from coordinate 2,833,060 downwards.
TTGCAACTATGTCGTTGACTTGACCAAATAAATAGATAAGAAAGAGAATTCAATTGAATAAAAAGAGAAGTTGCGCGACCGCCATAGTTACGCGCGGTGCGGCGACCCTCTAATAGAAATTTATGTCAACATTGGTCCGGTGGTAATCGTCGTTGACCCGAATCAATTGCAGCTGAATAGTTTCGAGCGGCGTCACGACGCTGAACAGCGAAGAACCGTCCCCTTGGAAGCTTCTTCTCTGGTGCACCGATGCACCGATACGAAACGATGTCTACGATGCGGCGCGACGATAATTTCTACGTGGCGATCGGCGTTGCGTGATCGTCGAATACGCTCGATCGCATGATCCTGTGATTACACGTTGCTGCAACGAATTGCTTTACAAGCTACAAACTGTTTATGGGATTCGATCGCACGAGAAAGAGAGAGGGAGGGGAGGAGAGGAGCCTTGTTCGACGCTGTGATTCACTCGCGAACGCCATTTTCTTCGTGGAAATTCTTGGAAACTATTTAAACGTTTCAATGCACTCGCCCGTTGCAGTCTCTATCATTGGATTTATTTTACTGCAGAGATGAACAAGTGTGCTGAGACGCACTTCGGAACACGAGGATGGTTATTATGGTCCCCCGTCGTCGTTTTACAAACAAGTCGCTTCCTGTAAGATATTGAAAGTGTTCACATATGGCTAATATATGAATATTACAAATTCACCTATTTATCAAAGGATATATTTTTTTGTGAATAAAACATGTTTTTCACTCGAAAGAAACGAGAGAGGCAATATTTGATGTAAGATACTAGGACGGATTAGGATAGATTAGACTAGACTAACAAATTGAATATGGATGGATGCACGGTGGGATGAGTGATACGGTTATTATTATTCTGTTCACTCCAATTCCTCCATGAAAGATACGAAACCGATCATTTCACCAACGAAAGCTTCGTAGAAAATAATATTACAACGATCTCGTTCCTCCAAGACGGTGGTCGGCAAACTAATTGATCAAAAGAGCCAAACATCAGGTGGTACAACGATTTAGATTTCTCCTCAGAGCCGATTTCTTTAGAAGAACCCTGTATTTAGAAGTCGGTTAAAACAAGACATGCTGAATAAAAATAGCCTGCGAATCTTTATGCAAAATAAAAAATGATTTATTGCAGGACACGGGAGTTCCACGGCTTTAAATTGTATTCGAGGACAGAGAAGTTCTAATGATAGCAGCTGCGAAGGAAATGATAGAACAAGGGGTTGATGGAACGCGTGCCAGCTGATTCTAAGCGAGCGCATATCCCGGAGGCATTACAATATTTACAGTTTCTCGAGGCGTCTATTTAAATGTACTCGCAAGGCCCGCGAGAATCACCCAGGGCAGATGTCTCAAATATTTTCGGACGTTTTACGTTGCGGCCCGAGGCGACTGTTGCTCGGAACACGAGGAAGAAGGACGCGATCTTTCGGCGACGAGATCGCGCGTGAGAAAACCTGCAACAAGCTTGCGGCTGAGCTTTCGAGTTTAACCAAACACGCGCCGATCGACCCTCGAGCGTAATGAAAAATTATTATCGTCCAGGTATCGCATGACTCGCGCTGCGTAAATAAAAAACGCGGAGTGGAATAACCGCGACGGTGAGTAATCCTCCTACCCTCGCCGAGAGAGAGAGAGAAAGGGATCGTGTATAAATCGTAATCGTGTGCAACGAGAAAGATTTCCTTCCTCTTTCTTTTTCTTTCTTCTTTGCTTTCTTTCATTCCCAGAGCTGTCTCGTTCTCGCTGCGATTCTCGCCGGACTTCTGCCAGACGACACGGTGCTAACGGCTCCAAAGCATAAATAAAACGCGGGATTCATGGCGGGCCAAGATTCACGCAACGCCCAATACGGCAAGCCAAAATCCGAGTTCGACCCTCGATGTCTCGATACGATCCCTCGAGCAGTCCCTTGTTCCTCGGCACCGCTTTAAATAGTTCCGCGCGGGGGTCACGCACGCCACCAGCTTGCACGAGCTTCTAATTGTTCGAAGATCGCATGCACGCTTCGCGAAAATTTGAAAAAATCATTCGCATTCGGAGACATTTTATAGGAAACTTTACGAGAAACAAACTGTACAGAATTTTTCTTTTTTACTGTGTTCTTTCTCTATTTATCAGCAGAGATTGCGAATTAATTCTCATATGTTCAAAGATCACACACCCGAGGTTACATTAAAGTGAACCAACAATAAAAAAGAGAAACTGCAGAAGGTACATCAAATTTTTAATATATACAATAAAATTTCACGATTTTTAAAAAATTCAACTTCTCTCGATCTCTGATTTCCGAGATATCTCAGAAAATATGGTTCTGACCCCCGACTTTGAGAGTGCTATTTTCACCCCTTCGAAGTGGATGTTTGCCGATAAAAAAAACACGTGTAAAATAATTTTTCGAAGAACTATATCTCGCATAAGTTTCATCAAAATCAGCTTGTATCAACTGAATATGTTCCCTTGTGAGGGTGGATCGAGTAGAAACGACTTTTCTATAAGTTCGTGCATGTATTTTCATCTAACCAAAGTGAAATGGTAAAAGTTGTGAAAAGGGTAGCCGGACGCCAGCGAGAAATTATCACGATTGATTTAACAAATTATCACGATTGATTTAACATCCGCCAGTTTTCCGGAAGGGATTAAAAACGGTTGACCCCTCGTTAGAGTCACATTCAGATTCTATAAAGGAACAGAATAAAACAGTTCAGGGTACGTGGAGAGGAGTATAGATTCTCGGTAAAGTCATAAATCAGAATAAACGCGACATCCTCGATTCTATAAAGTATATATGTAAGGATACGTCGTCGATTCGTTATACCGTGACACGATGGCTCGACGACCAATATTTTCCTCCACGTTTCCCGTAGGGGACAGTCTATCCACGATCCCCGAACAAATACACCTGGCTAGGGAATAGAAGAGGTAGCATAGAGGAAGAAAGGACACGCTCCGTAGAAACGGATTTTTCTCAAGGACGACAGAACGTTCCAACTCGACGACGACGGTGTTTCGATCTTCGAGAGATACGTACCTACATACAATAATTCCCTACGTCCGAGTTATGCATGCGGTTTACCTTGTGACATCTCCTGGCTGCTGCGGCCACGCGCCTTTCTAATGCGATACCTCGAGATCTCGACGCACCGTTTCGTTCTATTATTCACCGGGTGTCCGGAACGTTACTACCGACTCATTTTTCCAACATTTTATGCCCAATCTGTTTTTTCCAACTTGCACGTATAGAGAGTTACTCGATTATGTTTCTTTGACTTCTACAATTGAAACGAATTATGAAATACACTGCGAATAAATTACGTACAAGGCATCTCTTGTATCATCTTATAACGAAACGAGTAGAAGTTTTCCACCAGAATTTCATCAAGCTGGAGTGAAATGAAAATTGATTTTCTTTCGTGATATTGGGTTGGCAAGAAAATAATGTTTATTCCAGCACAATAGAATTTAATGAATATTTTCAATTTTGTTCAGTGGTTTTTAATTCTTTATTAAATATACTTATCGAATATTTTCGCTGTTTCAAATTGCAGCTACTCCATTTTTGTCAGAAATGGATAAAATCCACTGTCTGGTTAGGTCTAGCTCATCAATGGCCACTCATCTCGGGTAATTCGCCGATTCCATTTTACTGTGTTCCGGCGATCAAGCGGAAAACCGCGCGCGGTGCATTCGGTGCACGCGGTGCACGCGTGAACCCCGCATATTCACGTGGTACTGGAGACACGCGTAGGCGTGCAAGGTATCTCGGAAGCGCATTAGAAACGTCACTGTCCCGGGAACAGGAGCTCGTTAACCTGCGTACCGCACACTTGCGGCCAGCTGGGACGCCGCGAAGTAATTAGAAAAGTAACGTCGTTACCAGCCTAACGGCGTCAGCCATTTTATGAGACGGGCGTGGGCTTAGGAACTTTCGAGGTTGTAATAGACCAATAGCACGTTAGGAAAGTGCTATCGAGTCTCTCGAACGTTTTCCTTCGTTAGGGCGATGTAAATCAAATTGGGAACTATGAGAAAGCCAATATTCTTGCAAACATCTCTGTTCGATGGTGCATTCACGAAAAAATTCTGGTCGTTCAAATACAAATTCAACGTTCAGTCACTATATTTAAATATAAATTCAAATTCAACTTTCAATCATGATATTTAAATATAAATTCAAATTCAATTTTCAATCATTATGTTTCAATTTAAATTAAAATTCACCTTTCAAACAGTATATTTATATCTAAATTAAAATTCAATTTCAATCACTAAATTAATTGAATGCAATTATTTCCACATTATATGGAATTACTTTAAGAAAATGGTCCAAACCAATTCAAACTTTTCAAAAGGAAAATTTCACATTCATATTAAATTTTCATCGGTCGTGACTAATAAAACTCTAAATAGAAATGTCACATAGTATAAAAGTATTTTTTAATTCATTCATCAATGAATTCTTTTAGAACAGTTTCAATTATGAAAAAAATTGACAACGGAAGTCCTACATGTAAATACGAGTGTGAACGTATAATAAACATTTTATTTTGCTACAGTATACAGACGTCCGTGCTCTCGTGCAAACGTCCTCCGCTGCGAATTGATTAGCGCCGATTGTTAACGTTCCCATGCTCCGAGGCTGAAGATCTTCGCGCAGTTGCCGTTGCAGTTAATTGCGAACGGTTACAAACGGCTCTGTGACGTAATTGTTACACGGCCAGCGAACTATGAGTAACGTAATTTTAATTCGCGAACCGGCTCAGCGAGAATACTAAATTAAGTGTGGGGGGAGGGTGGGGCTATAAACGCGTCTCTATTAATGAGAGAAAAAAGAATCCGGTCTCACCGTAGACCGAGGAATTTTTAGAGGATATTTCAGTTTCGGACGAGGAGATTGTTCAGGGAATTAAGGACAATATTCATGAGCCGCGCGAGCAGACGAGCGGCGATAAAAATTTCACGCGTACTCGCCTGTCTCCCGGGTTCCCTCGTTTCGTTCGTTTGTTTAAAAAATTTAACCAGTTTCCGTCGCGCCTACCACTCGTCCCGCGAATCGCCTGCATACTTATTTTCACGAGATGTCGTTGCATAAATTGCTTCCATTTGTTATTACTGGACTAAATGTTCACGAAAAATAAAAATTGTCAGCGTCGATTGCAAGGAATAGAAACTACATCGAATCTTCTTTCTCCCCTTAATGATTTTATTTAACGATTTTATTCATTAAATTTATAATTCTCCAACATTACGACGTAACAGACGATCCGGAAAATATAAACAAATGATAGGTGCAAAACAATTGTTATTAATAAAACCGCTCATTAATAAACCTTATTAATAAAACTATTAATAAAAAATTGTCGATTATAATGAACGATCATATTGAAGATATTTTTGTCTCGATAATAAATTGTGATTTAAATTCGATTTCCTCAAAATGGGTTTCGGAGCGCACGAAATATTTCCTTATTGGAAATCGGCGAGCGACGATATTAAATTTAAACCTGGTCGTCTGTTTGCCATGAAAATAAAGTTGCAAATAGACCACGAAAGGGATGTACGTACCTTGTCAGTCGGACGCCGACCAGAAAATTATACGAACAGAGATACGAGTATCGTATAGCGGGAACGTCGGCTCTAGTTTGGCCGTGTGTCAATGCAAGTTTAATTAATTGGTTAAAGGTGTTACAACTCGTCGGCCGACCGAGGACAGTCGTAAAATTGGACGCGCCTCGAGATCTCGGTCCCAGTGTCCTTCCTTGAACTTTGCTCGACTATAATTCCCGGCATACAATTAGAACAAACGGGTTTCCGATGAAACCGCCAGACAACTTTCCAATCAAAATCTACGAACAGTTTTAACCGTATCGCACGGTTCTGCAGAAAATTGACGATCTGGAAAAGACAAGCGATCCGCACGCGATAAAAGCAACAAGTATAATAATATGCACTGCCAGCATTTTATGATCATCTTGATGGATCGTTAAATCGTACCACCGAGATTTCTACGATTTCACATTACATTAACGTTCAGGAAGCCATCGAAGAAAACACTTTCATATTCTGCGTTTCTTATCGTTCCC